>CM037870.1:47112507-48312507 GCA_021292105.1 Anadara kagoshimensis
AGAAACCTTGTCGAGAAATTTAGCGGAGAAGATAGATAAAAATAAGAATAAATAAATAAATAAATAGATAAATAAATAAATAAATAAATAAATAAATATTATTATATTTTGGGCACCTTATTACATGCATGGTAATGCACGCAAGATTAAAATATTGCAAAATGCAAAACAATAGCAGAGTGTTGCTAATGTTATTTACATGTGCAGCTCGGCATTTAGCAATGAAAGTCACGGGGTCCTTCGAAAAGACCTGATAAACCAATGCATCACATGATAACAATGTATCACAGAAAGAGACCCTCCCTGTACACTGTACGCACCTCAAAGGTAAAAACTTCAAATATTTCATCTATAGCTGGTGACGTCTCGATATAAGTAAATATTCTTGACTAGATCTAAAAAACCCATTCAACAAACCAATCAATCAATCAATCAATCAATCAGTCAGTCAGCCAATCAATCAATCAATCGATAATTCCCGATTGGTGCCTTTTATGCCTCCCCAAAAAGAGCTAAAACTATAATGGTCTTTGGAGAGACAAATACCTCCCTTTCCCAACGTCCAGACGGACGAACGGACGGACAGACGGACAATAACTTTGGTTCCAAGTTTGATCAAAATCCATTCTTAGACATGGAAGCTACATCTTTAAGCTTACACGATATTTTGACGAACAGGCGGACGGACGGACGGACGGACAGGATGATTCGTATAAATACCCCTAAACATTTTCGCGGGGGTATGGTACGGTTGGACAAAGCACACGATGTATGTGCCTGAATGTACGTTGCTATTGCTAGTTGGTCTAAATTGAAGTCGTAAAATTTTGAGACTTTTTTTTGGTAATATCAAAAAGTCTCCTCGTCTGGAGCCCCAATCTGTGGACTTCATTAGGCGTCGAAATTGTCAACGCCTAATGAAGTCCGGACTTCATTAGGCGTCGGACTTCATTAGGAGTTGTTACAACGCTACGTATAAATAGATTTCTGGAGTGAAATTCAGCAATGTTGGAATAAGCACGAGTAAATGCTGCAAGTTGAAAACTAGATACTATGACAGATAATTTTTGACTTTGGGAACTTCGCTATTTAGCCAAGGGACTCTTACAGACATTTTCATCGTAAATGTTATTTTCAATATTATTTCTAATTGTGTGGTCTTGAAAGCAAAATTCAACGCCAACATGAATTCATAAAACATTCAACAAAAGGTACATGGAATTCATAAATACAAAGACCACTGACTATCAAACTCCCAACTCTGGACGAGCATTGGATATATGAACAAAACGATATCCAGTAATGTGGAAAAACGTTTTCATATTGTATAATATTTATATTTTAAATCTCCTTTTAAGAACCCCGGGTACCTAATCGTAGTGTGTATATTGATATATCTTTCATAATAATATGTCATTTAATGAACAATAAAACTGTATGAATATGATATGAAATATGAACATTTACGCCCAGAAATTTAATCCGATCTAGTATAAAAGTAAGAAATTCGAGATCCTGACCCGATCTTCTGATTATGGCCCGACAGAGAGAATTGTACAATCAAAATGCGTGCACTCATCCATTTATAATTTATTGTGTAATTTACATAAAATAATCGTGTGTTGTAACCCTGTAATGATGATATATAATCCGGATTTACAACTCAATAACGACCATCTTGTTTTGTCCGGGTAAAGCGATACCATGTATTTCTGAATACATTTTACACGATAACTCTTTTGTTTTCTTCGGGTCGGTAACACGATGACAATAATAGAGTTCAAAAGAATGTGTACAAAATAAAAAATAAATAAAATCAATTGTTTAAAATATACTAGATTATAACAATAAAAATAATTTCATATTGTATAATAAATAAATAAATCAATCAATCAAGATTTTGCCAAGTAAATTAAAGAAAATTCATTCATAAAAAATACTATAGCCAGTAACCATTCATACAACAGTTTAAAAATATTGCAATTGATTTTTTTATTAAAAATACATGATCAAAATCAGGTATCATTTTCAATAAAGTGAATCATGAAGGCAGAAAATTATCAAGCAAATACTAAATATATGTGTTCCTTTTAACACCTATCAGCCGCAAGTCCTACTCTGGCCCAATGGATAGCAAGCCTGCTTGGCAATGAAGAGGTATCCCGACTAAAGTTCTCTTTTCCTCTGTTTAAATTTTAGAAATAATGCAATGTCATTTCACGCACGAGCGAAAGTTGAAAAACAAACGCACGGAGTTTTTTAATTCCATACACACTGTTTAAGATGTCTGACTTCGATTCAGATGAAATATTGAGTCAAGCATTAGATTTCAAAATGAACAGGTTTTTATTACCCAAAATACATATAAAACTATAGAAGACTTACGAAGAACAGGCATTTTCAAAATTTTACAAATCGCCACAGATGTACGCCCAATGATTGATGACGGCGGTCTATCTCAAATGGGTGCTTTCACTTATGGAAATGGAATAGATACGTATAAGTTTGAATTTGTAAAAGAGTATTTAATATATGTCCGCAGTTTTACGTTGTAGGCTAGCATTATACTTGGCTAAAAAGACCCCAGTCAACATTGTCATGCTTAAGGGTAATGAAAGTAGGAAAATTCAAGTGAAAACCGTTTGGTTGAAGATATAATTAAGAAATTACCTACACAAGAGTGAAGATTTATAAATAAAAATAAAGTAGGAATTGATAATTTAAGAGTTTATAATTTAATTAAAATTTGTTTATACAACAGAACACAATACAAAACAATGGAGACCACGTGACCAATTTTTTTTCTTTATACCTCAATAAAAAAAATTTAGATTAGCTCCGCCCACTTGTCCCGTTTTGGCGGATTTAACCGGAACTTCTTCATTATACTCATCACTATGAATGAGACCACGATTATAAAAAAACAATTGGGTCATATTCATCCGCCTTATGATGACTATCGATGTAGATATAATTAAACTTGATTTAAATGTTTCAGATTTTTTTGGGTTTTCTTTTAATTTCTTGAATAATTAAAGAATGTCTAAATTAAATTATAAGGAATAACTGTGATATTATTTTTTTTATTGGTGTATAAAAGAAAAAACGATTTGCACACTTTTGAATAATAACCAGTGTGCAAATCGTTTTTTCTTTTATACACCAATAAAAAAAATAATATCACAGTTATTCCTTAAATAAAATATTTGTTGTATTTTTTTAAGAAAATTGTGCAAAAATACACGTGTTGAGGGAATAGATCTTACACCTTGTATAACGGATTAATTTTAAAAAAGGAAAAGATTTTAAGATAGTCAACATCATGGAGCAGTGCAAAGAGGGCAGAGTTTGTTAAAGAAATACGAGGTTTTTGAAAACTCAACAATTTACGGTGGAGGTTTTCTATGATTTGTTTTCCTTTTGAAAATGCGTGTATCAGGCGTGATAGTTTATATTCTAAGGCTACCAACGATCCAAGGAAGGAT
The DNA here is from genome assembly GCA_021292105.1 of Anadara kagoshimensis. NCBI lineage: Eukaryota > Metazoa > Mollusca > Bivalvia > Arcoida > Arcidae > Anadara > Anadara kagoshimensis. The sequence continues at coordinate 47,115,993 of CM037870.1, forward strand.
TATAAAAGCTAAGTTTGTATATTACTTGATTATTGTTGAGGCATATTAGGCTTTATATAGTTCAACATTGTTCAAATCAAACAATATTCACCTCAATTCAAATAGAACAGTATTGTGCTACCGTGTCCTTTAAACACCTGTTGTATTTTGGATTATAAGTGGCCTTAGAATATAAATATCACGCCTGGTACACGCATTTTTAAAAGGAAAATAAATCGTAGATAACCTCAACCGTAAATTGTCGAATTTTTAAAAAAAATCTCGTATTTCTTTAACAAACTCTGGCCCCTTTGCACTGCTCTATAACGTTGACTATCTTAATATCTTTTCATTTTTTTAAATTAATTCGTTATACAAGGTGTAAACTTTTTTCCCCAACACGTGTATTTTTGCACAATTTTCTTTTAAAAATGCAACAAATATTTTATAAACTCTTAAATTATCAATTCCTACTTTATTTTTATTTATAAATCTTCACACTTGTGTAGGTAATTTCATAATTATACCCCTCTTTCATGCTTTTCAACCAAATGGTTTTCACTTGATTTTTTCTACATATATTACCCTTAAACATGTTTAATACGTCGACCACGAACATACCGATCCGTGTTGCAATTACAATCCCAAAAGCAAAACTTTTGTTATGAGAATTGGACTCAATAAATTTTTAATGTCATGATTTTTGTATTTGTTGTTTCATTTTGGATATCTCGATTGTCTATTGTTTACTAGCACGTGCCCAGGTGGTTCAAGTTGAACAACCCGGTGGTTCAACTTGAAACACCTGGGCACGTGCTAGTAAAAAATAGACAATCGAGTATTCAAGTTGGTTACCGACCCGAAGAAAACAAGAGTTATCGTGTAAAAATCATGACATTAAAAATTTATTGAGTCCAATTCTCATAACAAAAGTTTTGCTTTTGGGATTGTAATTTAAACACGGATCGGTATGTTCGTGCTTGATGTATTAAACATGTTTAAGCATGACAATGTTGATTGGTATCTTTTTAGCCAAGTATAATGCTAGCCTACAACGTAAAATTGCGGACATATATTAAATACTCTTTTACAAATTCAAACTTATACGTACCTATTCCATTTCCATATGTGAAAGCTACCATTTAAGATGGACTGCTGTCATCAAGCATTGGGCATACATAAAATTTTGAAAATGCCTGTTCTTCGTAACAGTCTTCTATGGTTTTATATGTATTTTGGGTGATAAAAACCTGTTCATTTTGAAATCTAATGCTTGACTCAATATTTCGTCTGAATCGTAGTCAGACATCTTGAACAGTGTGTATGGAATTAAAAACACTCCGTGCGTTTGTGTTTCAACTTTCGCTCGTGCGTGAAATGACATTGCATTATTTCTAAAACTTAAAATGAGAAAAGAGATTCGAACTCACAACCTCTTCATTGCCAAGCAGGCTTGCTATCCATTGGGCCAGGGTAGGACTGACGAGTGATTGGTGTTAAAAGGGAGACACATATTTAGTATTTGCTTGATAATTTTCTGCCTTCATGATTCTCTTTTTCGAAAATGATACTAGATTTTGATCATGTATTTTTAATAAAAAAAAATCAATTGCAATATTTTTAAACTGCTGTATGAATGGTTACTGGCTATAGTATTTTTTATGAATGAATTTTCTTTAATTTACTTGGCAAAATCTTGATTTATTCATTTACTTATTTATCATACAATATGAAATTATTTTTATTGCTATACTCTAGTATATTTTAAACAATTAATTTCATTTTTTACACATTCTTTTGAACTCTTTTATTGTCATCGTGTAAGTCAGTTACGAACCTCGTCGTCGGGGTTCGGGATCACTAAACGCACGTGCCCAGGTGTTTCAAATTGATGAACCCCTCTGACTCGGTTAGTAACTATTACATACAACGCGTTTAATGTAGGAAACTATGTAAAGCTAAAATTAACATTTTAGTATTTTGTATAAACAACGTGTTTATGTAGAAATATAAAAAGTTCAAATCAAATTTGAAATTCATAAGGCGAGTTTCAACTTTCAGTTTTTAGGGTCTCAAGGTGACCTATATAGTGATTCGCCGTGTGTTTTGCGTCGTAAACATTAGTACATAGCCACAGATAGTGAAAATTGGCATTGGTGTTCCGTGGCGAAAGCCCTTTCTAGTTTGCGAAACTGGTTGGTCTTGACATTCAAGGTCAACATGAATTTCAAAAGTAAAAAAAACTTCAAACATCTTCTTGTCAGGAACCGATAAGGCTATGGGGTTTGAAACTACATATATAGCACGAGGATATAAGTTCTACCACGTTTGGGGAGCTGGTTGATCTTGACCTTTATTCAAGGTCACAGTAACCCTAAGTAGTAAAACCTTAAAGCACAATCTTGTCAAAAGGCATAAATGTTCGAAATTTCATGTTGGTAACCATAAAACATCCTCTTAGCATCAATCAAAAGGCATATAAGATCAAAATTCATATAAGTCATCAATGCATGGAGCTCTACCAAGTTGCCCAGCAGGTTGACCTTGACCTACATTTAAGGTCACAATGGTAAAACCTTCAAACTTCTTTTTGCCATTAATATATCTTGTTTAAAGTTATTTTATTAGAATATTGTAATACTTATAAAACGATCATTTTGGTATATGGTTTAAGGTCATATGTGATCAAAGGTCAAGGTCGCCACCATTCCTTACATTTGTCAGGCGACAACCTAAAAAACACTCCGCGACAATCTGAACAAGACTTTGATCATTTACAGCAGTCGTAAAGACTTTAAAATAAAGCATCAAAATGTAATAAATAAATAAATAAATAATCTAACAACCTAACGAACACTCCGCGACAATTTAAACAAGACTTTGATCATTCACAGCAGTCGTAAACACTGTAAAATAAGGACCAAATTATGACAAATTATTACAATAAATACATAACAAATAACAAAAAATGAATAAATAGATGCATAAATAAATGAAGAAATAATAATAATCATCATCAGTAGCAGCAGCAAAGCATAAATTAAATAAAACACACAGAATTTAAATGAAAATTGGTATGACTAATAATATTTTTTTTTAAAATCGAAACCATAAAACTGAATACCGTTATTACTAACTTTGTATATTTATACATCAGTGATTGAAAAAACGTGATATATAGTCATTTACAATACATAGTAAATAGTGCGTTCTATATAAGTCATATAAATACTACTTCTATATTTGGTAATGTTATGTTAATCTTACGGGTGACAATTTAAAACTTCTATAATAATTTATCGTGATTTTCAAGAGATTTAGCTTGTTTGAAGTTTTATAAGACTTCTTAATTATGTGTAAGACTGGTATTATAATTTAGCTATATAGAATGAATTATGTAACAATAAGAAACCTAATCCAATTTACAAATGTTTGCTAACAACTCTGCTCTCTTCCTGGTCGAGCTGTCAAAGTAAGTACGAACTCAACTTTATAATTCAATCACTGATCGATTTTAACCTTTAGGCCGTTTGACGTTAATACTTTAACTAAATGTATGTCATACATGCGTCGGATATATACATGTATTAGTATTCTGAAGAAGATACACATTTGTATGTTGTCTGTCTACCCACAATTTATGTTCTGAAATTAAGAAGCAATTTTACACTTTCTCTTACATTACTGTTTTACTTGCAAGGTTAGGGCTGTAGTCAATTTCTATAATTGTTGTTTCGTTGAAAACTCCATAGTGACAGACTAGAAAGACACTCCCAACAAAAACAGAGGTATCATGGTGTCTGGAATTCTTAGTTATGTGTAATTTAGTGTGTTTGTTATCAAATAGGGTAAAATGAAATAGCCTGGTATCCTATAGGACAGTCATATACCATTTTTTTGAATTTAATCATAAAATACATTCAAAAAATGGTATAGACAATGCTATGGAATTTCCCTAGAAATTATGTTATTCTGTAATTATGAGAAGAACATTTTTCTATAATTAGTGACATTATTGTCAATCCCAAATCCGGGGTGAATAATCACGGAATGTCGACATTACTACCCAGTAATAGTTTATAATTAAAGTACGCAGATACGATGATAGTTTTTAATTCTTTGCTTAATTATATTTAGCCTTTTCTTTGCTTAATCATATTTAGACTTTTCCTTATGTACCCCTAAAACAAGTTCCCTGTTTTTTGTCCACAGCAATGTTGTTTTACAATGCCATGCTGATATGGTTAATTAAGTTGCTCCATTATATTATATAGTTATATCTGCTTAATTAGTTTGGCCCATATGAATGCTGCTTCTCAACACTTAGTTGTTGTTAAGTTGCTCTTTTATCCTCTAAGCTTGTTCGTATACAACAATGGCGCTATTGTTAGCTGTTCACACCTTTTATTGCTAATAACGTAAGCACTCGTATATTTTCGGCGTCAAATTTGAATATATTTTTCTATTAATCAAAATTTTTCAAACAAGTAATTATAAAGTTCGGCCTGGTGACTATAGTATATAAGGTTGAGCTCACTACATAAAAATAATAATTCGTGACTACATATTGTTATAATAAAATGTTTACATTATGAGGTCAAATAAGGCACTCTATTCATATATCGTGATACCCGTATTTAAAAAAAACACAAAAGTGATATAATCCCCATATCTGTTAAATGGTCCGCTCTTGTAGAACATATAGACCATGTCGAACATTTAAAACACTGGGTAATGGGTATATTGTGTGTGTGATCAATACATCGCCAGTCAGCTTCAGCGCACAAACATTGATCTCATGACATGAGTCAGTGAAAACAGTTTGTTCTACATATTTACCTCTGGTTTTTTTTCTTAATGAGAAAGACGCAATATTCATACCTGGGATTTTTTCTCCAAGAGGATCTAAATCTATAAATAGCTATGTAAACGTGATTTAAAACTGGATATTAATGAACTCTTTGGAAAGCAATTTATGCAAATTAGTATTGGTTACAAACCCTTGAAGTGCCTCAGTGTTTGATCAGAGACGGTAAACTAACCCGAACAAGGAACTGGAATTACATATAATATATACAAGTGACATATGTTTGTATGATTAAAACTGAAAACACATGGAGATGATGAAAAACGCTATATATACATATATAAAATTTATTAATATTATTGTGTACATATACTTATTATGTGGACTTATAGACGTGAATATTGCATTAACTTTACCCGATTCCATACCTTTAGCGTATTCAGGTAAGTTTTACTATGTACTCATATATGTGTTCAATATGTATATGTATATCTGTTTTTTTACCTGTCTTTCTATCTATCCGTATTATAAAACTAATGAGAGAGAGAGAGAAAGAGAGCTACTTTACATACTCTGAGAAATTTAATTCTCGTAATTTGAAAATGTTTAACAATAAAAAAAGTTTCGTAATGGATATGTCATATACCATTCTTGAATGTATTTTATGATTAAATTCAAAAAATGGTATATGACAGATATTTACTTTTCTACCCGTCTTTCTCTCTGTATTTTAAAAGTAATGAGAGAAAAAGGGAGGGGGTTGAACAGTCGAAAGAGTTCACATAAATAGAAATTGATTTTCTGTAATTTAGAAATGTTTTACAATGAAAAACAAGATTCATAATGGGCAACGTTCCTATTTCAATGATTCTTTTCTTTTATGACTGTGATTCTATAAGCTCTGTGTAGCTTGATGCAAATTAAAATAATTCATATTATATTTTTTTCAATATAACTGCTCTATGTAACCTTATTTAACATTTTTTAATACAAATTAAGAACTTAGATTTATTTCAATGTCAACAATATTACACTAAAATATCTATGCCATTAGAATTTAGATTATTGAGAAATAAATTACATTATAGTCAAATCAAGAAATCAACAAGAATAGATGTGTTCCTTAATGGAATTAATAAATAACAATATGTATTTGCATCAAATAGGGACTACAAAATGGACGATGTCTAATGATAAAGCTAATTGATGCATGTAAGTGCTATTTCAAGACTGGTTTTTAACATACACTTTTATCTAATGTTGCATAGCATCTAGTGTTTGCGCAGTTCTACTACATTCAATTGTGTCTTTACAATTGTTTTTAGGTTTTATTATCGGTGTCAGTATATTCCTTCAGTATATTCTTAGCAATCCATACCTCGATCACTCGGCAGTCGAGCTTCGGCTTTTACTCGTTAGCCCAGTTTTAAACTTTCGGCAGGTCTGTACTTTAGCTCGGTCACTTGGTAGCCGAAGTTCGACTCCTGTTTAAAACTTTCGGCAGGTCTGTACTTTAGCTCGGTCACTTGGTGGCCGAAGTTCGACTCCTGTTTAAAACTTTCGGCAGGTCTGTACTTTAGCTCGGTCACTTGGTGGCCGAAGTTCGACTCCTGTTCGTTAGCCCAGTTTTAAACTTTCGGCAGGTCTGTACATTAGCTCGGTCACTTGGTAGCCGAAGTTCGACTCTTGTTCGTTGGCTGAGTGTTAAACTTTCGACAGGTCTGAATTTTGCAATGGGAACAAGGTTATAAACAATAGACCATTCAGAAAGCGAACATTTGAAATTATATTATGCTTACGGATGAGATGGTTTGTATGATTAACAATAGTCAGGGCTGACGTCTTTTGTTTATTTAAAAATGAAAACTGAAATTTAAATAAAATGTGCTTTGCAATTGCCAAAAAAAAAAAAAAAAACCACGAGGACAAACCGAAACAAAATATACGAAGAAATGAAAGCCAAGAGTAACAGACATATATCATTTGTATCTTGACCTTTTATGTGCCCAATTTTTGCATTTTTTATTAAAAGTATTCAAAAATGTGCAAATTAACAATTTGTCCTGTTTTTAAAACTTTATTTCACAAAAAATTGTCCTAAATTAGCCAATTGCACCACGTCTTTCGTTGAAATGTCGCGATGAAACAAGTACAAGTGCATTTTTCTTGTGCAAAAATATGGTTTTAAGATCTTATAACAGTACTTTACCCGACTTTAGACGTCATTTCATCATTATGTTTTGTCATCGTCCAAAGTCCGGACCAATATACATCAGTATGTCCAAGTCAGTATGTACTCGTATAATAACTATTTAATATGCTATTTGAAACAGAAAGAAAAGGTTTTTAAAATGAGCTCAGAAGAGCATATCGCAAAACATATCAGTCAAAGCGTTTATCTTATCTGGTTGGTTTCGAGATGTTCGTCCTGTCATGTGTTTAATTAATTTTCCAGTTTTCACAATTTTGCTTTGCTTTTGGGATTCCTGTTTAAACATGGACCAAATTGATTGTGTTTGATCATGATACAGTTTTCAACCGAGATGTTCATCTTGTCACTCGTGATGAAGTTTTTCAATCAGCACAAAACATGGTCTTTGAACACCACACTATATTATGTTAAAATGCACAACATCTATTCATTCAATGGATTTATCGAGACAAAATACGGAAACAGACGACTTAATAATTATTATACTTAAGGAAGAGACCATTAATATATCATCTTATATATAATTCTGTAATATAAAATGACATATAATTGTATTTCTGTATGATAAATTACGTCTACGTTCAGTTGACTGTTAAACTGAAAACTCGTGTCCAAAGATCTCCTTTATCACCATACATTGAAACTGGCAGGTGCTATTTAGTCAAATTGGCAATTTAAAAAAACCTGAATTCCGAATCTTCTAAAAAGTCTGGTTAACATAATATTCCTTTTATTTCTGTGACGGATTAAACCTGATTTACCCCTAGATATACATTGCATTTAAGAAATCTTACGTCAGTGTTAATTTAAGCTATTGTTCAATTTTTTATATATATTTCTGTGGATTGTTTTATGTATTTTATATATCTTAAAGGTTAGACGTAAATAAAATACTGAATTGAATTGAGTTGTTGGCTAGATGACATTAATCCGTTAAGTCAAGACTTTACAAAGACAATAGAGAGATTTTTTCACCTTTATTATATAATTTGCTTATTATTGTTTCTCGTTTTTTTGTTTTTTTTTTTATCTTATTTTTTGTAAAAGGATTTTAAAAGCGTCAGTAGAATACCAGGCGTAAAAACCATAACACCGTCGAGTAGTGGACAATATTCATTAACACTAGAACAAAACTATTGGTATTGCTAAATCATTTGAGCATTTCGTCCATTTCATTTTTAATATTTGTTGCGGGGTATATAGAAGTGTACCATTGGAGACGCCGTCATTGCATTCTTCAATAATTTAGAAATGTTAACATTAGTTACTGGACTGCTAATACATTCTATTTATTCTCTCTCTCTCCACCTAGTTTGCTAGTTTTAAAGTTATCTATCACCAGCGAAGGCCTTAAATGTTTGAGACATTATTATTGCAGCTTGCACATACCGGGGCTGATTTCTAGTATCTAAAGTCGCTCCGTAAGTGGGAGGTCGTAGGTTCGAACCCCGGCCGGGTCTGACCCAAGACTTAAAAGTTGGTAGTGACTGTTCTTTCGCCAAACACTCGGCATTACGAAACGAAAGTCACGGTTCTTTCGGATGGGAACTTAAACGAGGTCCCGTGTCTTGGTAGGCTTGGCACGATAAAGAACCCTGCTATATAATGCCATCAGCGCAACACACAGGCAAAATTTCTGCACCTTCGCCTATAGCTGGCGACGTCTCGATATAAGTGAAATATTCTTGACTGGGACGTGAAAATTTTCTGACCTAATAGGAATAAATGAATCCTTTTTACCTAAAAGTAAATTAAACTCTGTTCTTTGAGTGAGTTTTAAAAGTTTTTGACAAAACAACAAATATAGCACTCTGTAGCTTCTTATAATACCCAATTTATGGATAAACACTACAGTGTCATATTTCAAACAGTCAATTGTTTTGAATGTTTTACAAATAAACACAATTTTATTGGCGCCAAAAAGTGCGGTCCAATAAACTATACCTTCATTATATGTGTTGAGTGTAGTATCGAGTACAATTATAAAATGGATTCTTTCAGATGAACATTTAAGTACTTAGTGGGTTGAATAGTATTACATCTAAAAATCTAACATATATTAAGTGATTTTTAAAAGTCTGTTTTAACTGACCTGTTTCAAATAATGCGAGAAAAACCTTTTTAGTTCTAAAGACTGAATGTAATAGGTTTTTAAGGAATTAAATTAGGTTGATAAAACATATGATACGAAACTAAAACTGGTGATGACTAAGGGATTTGTAATTGTAAGGAAACTAGTGTTTATTAAAAATTTGCGTTTTTATCACGAGTTTAATCAAAAGAATTTAGCTAGATATCACTATTGTTATTAAAATATATGTTAAGAAGCGAAATTTTTATATAAATGTATAAATCATGTGTTATAATTTGTATGAAACGTTTAAATGCATGTACACAGTGAGAGGGCACCGTCGTTGTATTTTATATTTGGTTCAATGCTTTGCCAGCTCGCTTATTGACTTATTATGTAATATTTTGTATCATATGCCCCCGTGCTTCGTTCGAAAGCAATAACCTGAATAAATGAATAAATTTGGTTCCTTTTGCTGTTGCCAAGTTCATGTTTGGAGGTTATATTTTGTAGTAAAAATATGAGGTCTGTTTTTAGTTTCAACAAACCGTCTTCACAACATAAATACAAAACCGTTTTCAGAATTTTGTTTTGTCCGTATCTAAACATGTATAGTGATTGTAATATTAATTACATGAACATAATAATGCTTAATATTGATATTAATGAATATTAGTTTTGACCGTGCTTCAATAGTCAGAGCGACAACGGAATGTAACAGTTGAACAAAATTGTACTTTATACATTGCAATACAAAACAGAAGTAGGACTTGTAACTATAATTCAGAATTTCTATGCAAAATAAGATAAACATTAGCATATGACACATGTTCTTCCTTCTTCCTATGGTCAAATGTTTTGTGTATGGTAAGCATTGTCAAAACATTTTTGTCGATTATATGTTGATCTTTTTCATTCTTCAAAGTTAAACTAAAGTACACACACCAAATAGGCATATTATGGAATAATAAAGGTCTAAACAGATTTCGTGAACCACATCTACAACAATTATTTCCTCCAATGGAAAATAGGTTCTGAGTGTGGTAAGCTTAACATGTTTGTCGATTAATTGTTGAATTTTCATTTTTCAAAATAACACTAAAGTACAAACGCCAATGAATAGAGATACCAAAAAAGTAAAGTAAGATTTGATGATAAATATATATATACAAAAAAGCCTTTACTCCAAAAACCCTAATATCACCAGTATAGCAGAATAGAGCTTCATATATTTATTACTGCGAAATAATCTTTGACAAACTTGTTGGTGTGCTTTACAGTAAGCAACTAGACATCCCTAGCATGACGAGGACTTAGATCCTGTCTAGAAATGACGCCAAGTTATATTTAAAACACTGAAATTATTTTATAAGCATTGTAATTATTCAAAAAGGCCAGTGCAGAAACACTTCGTTGTCAAGGCACGCATTAAAACTGGATCGCGATTTCATTAATTTTCTAATTAAATATTGCTAGGGTTGACTTATTGAACTTTACTTACTTTAATTTAAAGTTTTGATATGAAGCAGTTGTCATTCATGTATTTTATATGTTTTAAGTAATAAAATATAAACCCTTGACCGATGAAATGACACTCACAGAAACGGAACGTTTATCAACTACAATATTTATGATGAGAACGAGTTGATTTTGTTTTTGACCTGAACTTTAATTGGTCCAATACGTGTAAGTTTGATTAACTTTTATATCTTTTAAGGTTTGATTGTTATCAAGCTTAGATGGAAGGTATTTGAAAATAAACACCTACTTGGTAGATATATAAAACACCGGAATGCTGTATTTTTAGTAACTTTGGTCAGTTAATGAACAACATCTGAAGATATCTTTTTGTATCCAGATTGCTATCAAACTGAATCATTAACCTCATTTTATTGTTATTAACCTGATTTTTATGACTAGTAAAATGTGTTCCTTTTCTACAAGAAAATTAAACCAATTTGTAGGGTTTTTATTAAATATTCGAACAAATACCAGCATAAAGAAAATATTGTTAATTTATTGTCACCAAAGTCAACCGTACGTTGTTCTAGAATTAATTGCGTTTATTGGTTGATTGAATGGAGTTTTACGTCCCAGTGGATAATATTTCATACTTATTATATCGATACGTTACCAGTTATAGGTGAAGTGATAATTTTCATTGGATAAGACTAAGACTGATTGTTACTTTGGATATTGAATTCAGCTCCACAGTCTTAAATTGTGTTTATCTTGTCTCACATTCTCATTTTTAACGTTTGTTTCTGATGATTTTGCGCTAACACTCGCACTTGTAATTGACAAGTATATGCTTTTCAATCCAAGTTAGAATTACCGTCATCACAATATTGTTTATAAGTATGATGTCTCTGTATCCAAAATTACCCTCCAAAGGTCCATGTTCCTTTTATTCTCAATTTTAATTACACACGTGGCTGGTGTGGCTAGCTAAACATGTTGGAAGAACTTACCATTCCAGAGCACCCGGTCTCATTTCCCTGGTGGAAGTTTCCTAGTTTCAAAGTTTTTTTTACTTTACTTTGGGATTGTGATATGGACATGGATTTGTATGTTTATTTTTTATTGATGTAACATACTGATATAAATGTTCAAATACATTACATGTATATGCTCTGAATAGTATAAGTTTAATTGCAACAACAACTCTGAAGTACAAACAGTTATGGACTTGAATACAACAGTTGCACCAAAATATTCTTTATGCATATGTAATGTTATTGCATATTTCATATTAGCAAGCTCTTACAGAAAGTCAAAACTTCCCTTCATAATCTGAATATTTGATTTATAGAGACTCATTTATTCCCAAGAAGCCTTTTTACACAATCAATTGATTCACTTTACGATCAAGCCATTAGAAACTTGATAACAGTGGAAAGCATGACCCCGTGATAAATACGAGGAGCATATACCCGTGAATTTAATTCAAACTTCATGAACTGAACAAAAATGTTTGCCACTATCATGAAAATCTTGAGAAACATTATCAAATATCACTTTATATTTTAAGTTTGAATATAGAAATTATTATCCTCTCTAATGTATGCGAAACAAATTGAAAAAGTTATAAAGCGTGTTTAACAAATATGTGATAAATTATTGTTTATGTACTTAGTTATATATAAACATATATAAAATGTTTTACTGGGGTATGTGTGAAAGTATAATATACTATACTTCACTTCTACCTGTATTGGATCTCAAAATTGAACTTACACAAATGTAAATATAATACATGCAATTTTCACTAATATACGCAACAGGTGGCGCACTTCTGTCTGGTTAAATCCATATTTCTAATATAAAAAAGATAAGTTTTACACACAAATAAATGATAAAAATAATCTGATCTAAAGTGAAAGACAATTTAATTTTTGCTTTTCCTTCTTTTTCAAACAAAAAAGAACGTCAAAAACAGAAAAATCGTGGTCTAAAAAGTTATACACTTGTGACTTTGGACGGCCACTGAATATTAAGAGACGTGCTTTAGAATCAAAGCGACATAAACTTGACATTTTGCGTTGTTCTTTCTTCTGACTGTTTTAGATAATGTTTTCTTTAACTTGTTTATTATTCCCGAATCCTGACTTTGGACGTCCACTCGATATTAAGACGTCGATTATCCAGTGATGCGCTTTAAGTATCAAAGCGGCATTAACTTGGAATTTTACATTATTCTTTTTCAGTCTGTTTTTCTTTTACTTGTTCAGTTTTCCCGATCCAGCGAAACTGTCTATTATCACGTATGTTTTATTCAAACCTAACTTTTAATATTGTAGGTGAAACAAACATAGAGATCTCTAATGTCATCCATCCACTCCGTCATCGACAGAAGAGATCGTCGCCGACTTTACCAGAGACATTTAATCTTACACTTAGTATACATGATAGTCCCATCACTCTATCATTGACGAGAAACACATACTTGACTAGAGAACATGTACCTGTGTACCTGGCTAATCACCAAAGTATAGAATTCCATCAACACAAAGAACAGGTAAGACAATATCTCTAGATATATTCGTGAGAAATCTTTATTTGCGATTAATTTTGATACGCCTGATATCAAAAATGTTTGAGCTTATGCTTTGAGATGATTGACAAAATTTGGTGAATTTGTACCACATCTATTAAGTGAAATGATAATTTCTTAAATTTTGCCCATCCAAAGTCGGGAGTTTTAATAATCATTGTTCCCAGCTTGTGTTTGTCTTTTTCTTCTTGTCTTATTTGTCTTTTTTCGCCATTGCTTTGTGTAGTATTGTGCTTTTGGTTTGTGTTGGCTCTTGTAAGTGCCCATTTTTGAGTTACAATCTACTTTATTTGCTAACCAATTGCAATGCGAGAGTGACACTAAATGATTTATCTTCTATTTTCGAGGACCTTGTTTTTGATATTTAATGTACAAACTTTGTTTTTCATTGATTTTACAAAAGTGATATGCAGTATCTAAATTGGTTTTAATACCTTTGGATTCTTATTGAGATTTCAACAACGACGCATCTGTCATTTGGCTATAAATTTGAGCATGAATCATACATGGATATACACACTTAACTTAAGTCGCTGAACTTGTTATTACCTATTATTTCTCGCTTTGTCTTAATTTCTCCAGCAATAAGAAACATAAACCATATTGCCTTCGTATTTCACGTTCCATTTGTTGATTAATACGAAGTAGGTTATGGTAACGCCTACAGCTGCAAAAAATGAATCGAAACAGAAAACCTTTAAATAATGGCATAAGTTATGATTATTGGTAAAATTGATGATTGAGACCACTGGAAAATTATATATGTAATTGCATTGCGATTGAAATCATAAAATCATTTAGAACTGTATATTTACCTATGTTAAATATTATCGATTTCACTTTAAAATTCGAAGTGAACCGAGTTTCTTTAAACAAAAACACTTGCAAAATTAAAATGACTACGGGTTGAATATCTACATGTATAACCTTTTTTTCAATTAATTGCTAGATGCCTGCATGTTGAACGGACTATTTCACTCCTTCACACCTGCTATAGCCATTAAATTAAATTTATTATACACTTATTTTTTCAATATTTTTAGATAAATGAAGCTTTTTACCAAGATCCAAAATACACAGCATCAGTACATATAGAGTGTAAAACACTGGGAGGTGAACTATGTAAACATTATGATATAGTAAGTATTTTCATGTTTTCAAATCTCTGTATTAAGAATTCAGTTAAATAGTTGTAAAATTAGTTAAGTTCCAACAAACGTAATCGAACTCTTGTGATTTAGGTATATGATTATTTGTATTTTTGTTGTACCATGGTACGTTCTTTTAGGGTCAGACAATTACATTAGATAATATTGATTAATCTTGTCTATCCCATAATCTTATGTTAAAACAATGATTGCCGCTTCATAAAAATTAAAATACGTGCACATAATACTGATATATATTGCATGATATGTCAATAATCCGAAATGCTTATCAGAAGTCTTGATATTTCCAATATTAAGTTATTAATTTAATAGTACCCATCTTCTAATCGTTTTAGTCTCATTATTTATTCTCTTGTATTGATTTCCGCGTTAACAATTATCTTTAATATACATTATTTATCAATACAAAATGTATGGAAGACAGTAAATGTCACTATATAATACATCTATTTATAATGCTTGCGAGAAGTATAAGATGCACTAGGTTGTTTGAGCCTTAGTGATAACTTGCAATTCGTATTCTGATAAAGCCAAAAACATACAAAATTGCTATAGAAACAGCTATTATACTTTCCAGAGTTTAAAAAATAAAAAATGAAATTGATTTAGAATTATCAGTAACTACATATATTTATATATGTGTGATTTCCCTCATTATTCGTGTATGTATATCCTGATTCTATGTTATTTGATTCGATACCATTTGCATTTAACCTGGTTTTAAATCATTTATTATTGTCTTCTAGTTTGCATCATTCATTACAAATGGGGAACATTTCATACTTCATAAAAACCCTCACGATGAATCCAGGGAGCAGTCACCAAAGAAGTATAGGATTGCTAAGCCAACAGCTGACTACAATTTTAAAACTGACTACGCAATTCGAGGTAAATATTGAATGTCTTATCAAACATCTGGCTTTGCTGAGTAAACAAGTAGTTAAACGAATAATATAAAAATAATTGGGTAATTGATTATTCATTACAATCAATACCTGTATCAGTAGATGAATGTAAAAGCTGTGACAATGAGCCATGTACGTCAAGCTATGTAACATATATAGCATAGTGTAAGTAAATAAAGCAAAGTTATATTATCTAAAGACTAGGCCAATCAAACAAGACACGCACATATAAGGTCAGCACACACAACTAACGCATGGATCAATACTAGAAGACGCGTATTCAATGCACTTTAATGAGTTTACTGTCTCCAGACAGACACTAAATCTATAGTGCCAAAATAGTTCCCGGTGGTGTGGCGCAAGTATGATTGCAATTGATGTTTCTGGTCGTTCCACGTGTTCACTTGTTTTACAACTATAGGGTCGCTTTAAACATCTTTAACAATCAAATAAATAATAACAGACAAAACAAACTGTATACTGGATTCATGTACAAGAGCAAGCTTATATATGCCTGTTTCCAGAACAACAATCTGTATAACAACTTTTATTGACGACATATTACCCAAACCAAAACAATCCGCTACTGTAAACAATATCTTGTGATTGTCTTTTGTTTAACAGCAAACCAATAACAGCTGTTCTGCAATAATTCAAAATAGAAGGGTCGTAATTAAGAAAAATACAGTCAGTTAATTGTTAAGTAATTGGCAACTTAATAATTAAATAATTTAAATGCTTTTCTTTGCAGATACACTTAAAGTGAAAGACATTGCCGAGTCAAAACATCGTTCTAAAAGACAAGTTACAGGGAATTATGAAGTGGAACTGTTAATTGTGACGGATTACTCTGTATACAAATAGTAAGTCATTGTTTATCAGGTTACCTGTTGATTTCAGAAAACAACATGTTAAGAATATAGAGTTCATAGTGAAGCTGCACCAGACTTTATGCAGAAAGATTGATATGATCCGGACTTTGCTGATCATTTACTTACCATTTTAAAATCTTGTTGGCATCTGGTATCTCTCGTCGGCGTTTAAACTACTAGTTCTATAGTATATATCTTGGCCAATTGACTATAAATGGTTAAAACAGATGGTTACAAAAAGAGTTATTTTTTACAAAGATGATACCTCTTGGTTGCTTTCTAGTTGTAACATTCACAGCATGTCATTCACAGTACAGACCTATGGAAAGTTTAACACTTAGCTAACAAATTAGTTGCAAAATCGGTCATATTGACAGCTACACTACTTTTGGCATCTGGTATCTCTCGGCGGTGTTTCGACCATTAGGTCTCTAAATTGCAGTCAAGCTTCATCTCAGTGTTAAACTTTTTACAGTTCTGAACTATAACTACAGTTTTCTTCTTTTCTATGATATTTTACATTTTCGTAATTTAATTTCAGTTGGTATGACAGCAGCAGTAGCAGTTTTCACTCCCAAAAGCACGCAGATGCACAAAGAAACATTAACATCTATATAGCATTTTTAATAAATGGGGTATGTATCTGTTATCTGTGTGTCATGTGCTACTTTTTATATAGAAAAATGCATTCAAAAGTTGCACATGGCAATTGTACTGATGGTAATTAGCTATAAGTGAAGTAACAGAAATTTTTACCTTTGCTTTGGGCAATGTGTAGGGAAAGTTCTTAGGTCTTTCCGAAAGACCCAACGGCATGCATTTCTAAATATAGAGTTCTTGAAGAAAGAACAGTTTTAACCTTTTTCAAGTCTTAGTCAAACACTTGCGGGGGTTCGAATCTCGACCTGACACCGAAACGAGCACTCTACCAACTGAGCTACCAGAGTGGTATATCAAATAGAAGATGGATGCTACCAATATAAGTTGGTCAACGTATATGCTTGTTTGTTTTAAATTGTAATGGGTATACTGCTTATAAGCCTGACTGGTTTTAATGTCAAAAGAAACTACAGTGTATGTTAGATAACGTGCCGCCAGTTTTAGTAAAGCTATGGAAACTTTTTGGGAATACAACACTAGATGTTACTTTTTAATCTATTCTTGTGTATTGCATGCATCCATAATATAACTATGCTTTACGGTAGCGTATAAAATACTTTATGCATATATTATATTGTTTAATAACTGGCATAGTTCAATAAGTGTTGGATGGGTAGGATGCATAATCTAAAATGATTGATGTTTCAAAATAAGAAAACTTCCCCTCCGGTTCTCTTGGATGTATTCATCTAATCAACAACTAAGCCATTTTAGTACAAGCGCATACATGCTACCCTCTAAAGAGCATTTAAAGATCTCTTTCTTTTATCAATTCCAAACGTGGTGAGTGAAGCTAAGTAGAAAGGAAGTGCTTACCCTTATTGAGCACACAGTCTCACTTTCATGGTGGAAGTTCACTGTTTAACTAAATTTTCAAAGTTTGTTTTTTTAATTGTGATTTAAACATTGACTAGTATCATTGTTTTTCATTTGAAAGTGTAAAACATGTGTGTTTTGACATATTATAACAACAAGCCTTTTCATATGCTATTTTTCAGGTGGACGTTAGATATCAGAATTTACCAGGGGCAACATACAAAATCAAAATAGTATATGCAGGACTACTTATTACAACGGTAATTACACCAGTATTGAAAAAGAACTATTCTGAAAAACTAGACTTTTTAAATGTATTAAAAACGATAACCAACACTATATCTTGATAACATATACTATGTTGTCGCTTAATCTATTTAATCCCGTAAGTGCTTTAATGACCATTTATTCCTTAAATACTCAATCGTGTGTAAAAGACTTTGCTTGAAATATTGCCAAAATTGACGCCACACCAAAAAACAACTAAAATGCAGCATCAAAAACCAAATAAATAAAAAGAGATGTTGTTTCAATATAAGAAAGAGAGTTGCAACTGAAAACTATGTATATGGCAACAGCCAACGCAACCAAGAACATAGCAGAATTTCACATTCACTTATCGCAAATATATTGTATACCAAACAATAGCAAATTAACATTTATAAGCAGAATCTGATACTACTTACATTGTTTATGCTGTATGATTTATGCCAGGATTGCGAGAGAATACATGTACAGCAAGATTTCTGTTCATTGACAGCATTTGTTCAATCAGATTTTGCCGTTTTAAAGGGTTTTGGCGATAAATTGAGAGTGACTGATAAAGAAAGAAATAGACTAGGACTCCAGAATACAGTGACGATAAGCGAGGTGGTAAAGTCATTTATACGATGTTTTACTTTAAAACATTATGGCACTGGGGAGTGGCAACTCGAAGCTATCTTAGAGGATATGAATACTTGATGTTTATATATTATGTTGGCATTAAGTTTCCATGGCTGTTACCATAGCTTCTAGTAACCCATCCCTGGATTCTGAAAATATTGCTCAAAACTGTGTACCCAAAATACCTTCACCTTTATCTATTGATCTCATATTTTTCCTAGACGCAGTTTGATTCAAGATGGACGGAAGATAGAAAATCGGCCAGTAACCCGCCTACAGTTCCTGCTGATGGTGTACTGGACGCATTTTCTGCGTGGATAAACTTGCAGAAAGCTGTACTCCCTGCTCATGATCACGCCATGTTAATAACAAGGTAACTCTAAATGCTGGTAATTCTTTATTTCACACAAAACAAAATTAATAGACCAAAATATGCTATCAAAGAGGACATTGACAAATTGAATTTAAGTCAACCGATCTATCTTAGAAACCTTTTTATCTCTGACAATTTGTAATTTTTGTAATTTGAAGGTAATTCCATTTATAGACCCGAATCATTTTAGCATTGAGCCGCCAACATAGCATTAGGATGTTTTTTTCTCACAAAATATTTGTTATTTTCCTAATAACATATATTTACTTTTGTTGCATTTCAGATATGATTTGGCAAAAGATTCTGCTACAGGAACAACTGGTAGGTACTCTTTCTGTATCACACACACACACACACACACACACACACATACACTTGAATTTAAAATATAGAAGTTAGCTTTTTTTATAATATATGGTCAAGATGGTCCACGAAATAATTTCACGTTAATGCAATGTTGATTTCCCGAGTGACAATTGGGGAAATGAAAAAAAAAACCATAGCCTCAGAATAAGAAATAAGGCACAAGGCTTAGTACGAGCACGAAATATATAAACACTACATCTACCCCGCTTTTGTTATAAGTGTTACTGACAGGATTATCTCTAAATTTGGGACCCTCTGTGGACGAGTGGTCTAAAGTGCTTGTTTCCGGATCACAAGTGACCACTTCGGCTTGAATTACGCTCAGGTCCAAATGTGAGACATTTTCGTCAAATTGCTTACCCAAGGTCGATGATTGTCTCCAGGCTCTCGGGCGTCTTTCACCATCCCTGGTATGACCGTAAAGGAATCTTGACTGGGACGTAAAATATCATTACTCCAATTCACTCTTAAATTGGGACTCTTATCTAGAAGACATTCTGTAAACGAAAAGAAGCTTTAGAACAATCCAAACACAATGAAGAAACGGCTATTAAAGAAAATAAATGTAGAGTGTTGAAAACTTTTTTCAATTTTTCCACAACTACCGGGGTGATTTCACGTTTATTGTATTATTTTAGTTTTTGCATAACCCAATGTTGGTGCTTCAATAATATAACAAAAGTGAAATTCTCTTTGTATATGGATGACCTGTTTATTTTTTATTATTATTATTATTACTATTATTATTATTATGCTTTGTTGTAGGCTACGCCACTCTATCTGCTATGTGTACCACAAGTAGCCAATCTCTTGTAGAAGAACGCTTTAATTTTATATCACATACAGTTGCAGCTCATGAAATTGGTCACAGGTAACACAATATAAATTAAGATATGGCGTGATGTCTTTTTGTGCATGTTTACGACCCTCTAACATCAACAATGCCGATATCTTTTTCCGCGGTTGCTCTTTATGTGTTACATACTCAAAAATCGCGAAAATGTACACCTCGAAAAATAAGGTACATCGCATGGAGGTTTAGTCCACAATTTTTGTAGGCATTCGTCCCAAAGCATTTCGATATGCAACCAATTATGCAGGAGAATGTCACTTTTAACCGCTTACAGTTTATCCTGAAAACAAAATGCTCATGAAAAAAGTAACTTATAATATTTGGTTTTTACACCTTTTTCATTATGAAATAAATGGCGTTTTTGTTGGTTACAAAGCCTGAGTAACATATATGCCTCATATTGCACCAAATGTAAAAGCCAACAAACTTGTACAACATCAAATACAATAGGAAAACAATTTGTGATGTAAAAGTACTGGTACAAGAACCATACAACCAGCAACTAATTTTGGAAACCAATCATTCCATATCTTGTTATTTAAGATGTTCACGCAGTCTGTCGCAATAAAATCCCCAATGTATCAAGTAACAATTTAACTGTCTAGAAACGGTGTTTATAATGCTATAACTTCCATTGGCGTGCAAAGCAAACTGAATAACGTGTTATGATACGTTTGTTTGCAATACATTGGAAGTTATAGCAGTATAAAAGCCATTTCTTGACAGTGCAATGGTTATATTTACATTTCACAATTTTTGAAAATCTTATTTTTGTTTTTGAATTCAGATGTAAATTTAAAACACTGTCATGTACGGCATACAATTCCAATTGCTGGAACAGCCAATTAATGTCACGGTTATAGGCGTAAGCAAACGATGAGTGACGTTACATTAGCGACCTATAACTTCATTTGGTCTCAAAACAGAATTTAATACAACCGAACATTATAAATGTAAATATTACATTATAAATACAATACATACATCCGGAAACCTTTATACAGCAAGACCAACTGAAAAAAGTACTAGTCAACACTGTTTGTATGGCATTAAATGAAACCTACAAACCAATGTCATGTGACTTGGACATATAAGTCTTATCAAACCAGAGTTGATATTATGATCAACGTTTTTCTGGCACGTTTTGCTAACCTCATATTACAGAACCGTTTGCCTCTTTCATTTCATATATTTGACTGTATTTTGGAATTAAGTCGATGTTCTCCATCTCTTACATATCAATAACGATATTTAATGTTTAACACAGTCTTATACAACCTTACTGTTTTTCTTTCAGTCTCGGAGCAATCCATGATGGTGATCAGAACCGTTGTGATGGTTCTGCACGGTATATTATGGCTTCATCGAGTTCAGCACAAACTGGCGCCATAGCACACCATCCATGGGAATTTTCTGCTTGTACAACAAATGAATTTAAAACATATATACAGTCTCTGTTTAGGTAAGCATAAAAGGAATTTCAAAAGTAAATAAACATTATGTAACTAATGTTCAGACCTGTCAAAAGTTTAACACTAAGCTAATGAATTAGTGGCGACTCGATAGCGTAGATACATTGCTTGTTAGCTATACTGTAAACATATTTAATTTCGCGTGTATTTATTTTTGCGATATAGGACAATTAGACATATCCGTTATAGTTAAATTTTTGCGTTTTTGAAATATGCACTACAACACAATAGGCACAATATAACTTTTACTTGGTATTTATTTTCGCGCAAAACAAACGACCGCGAAATAAGCGAAAATTAATACACCGCGAAAATAAGCACATTTACAGTATCTCGACAACTTTTCACTCCTGCTATCTATCCCTCTTTTCGGCCACTAGCTATCCGTATCTCGGCCACTCGTCAAGCGAGCTTCGACTCAATGTTATTAGTTTTGACTGGTCTGCGTTGTATTTATGAATTCATATTGTCGGTAAGTGTATAGCAACGTTTTAAACACATGGATATCCACCTTATATAATATTACACTGAAGCCTAACAAGTAACTAGTAACCAAGCAAATAAAAATACACACAATGCATTGATTCCAGTTTTAAGCATGTCAAATTCTAGTAACTGTGAATAAGATAATGGGATCTGAAATACGATTTAATTTCTTCATTACTTTTAGTTCCAGTCAGTTCATTAAAATTATTACTGTTTGTAAGGTGATAGGAGAAAGTGTATCCACACGAACACAATAAAGTAATTGTGTTTACAAGCTATGTACCTTAAAGACTCGCTAAACATTCCTATTGTTAGCTTGCTTGTACAGTTAAACCTTGCTATAAAGACCGGCCAAGGGAACAACTAAAAGTGGCCTTTATGGACAGGTAGCCTTTATACAGGTTCAAATAATATGAATAAAGAACAATTGGGATGCAATTCGACTGGCCTTCATAAGCAGGTTGCCCTTTACAGAGATGGTCTTTAAGGCAGTTTGGGCTGTGTATACATGATGTGTAGCTATTAAATTGAATCATAAATTGAAGACAAGATATATAATGTTGATTATTTTTTTTATTTCAGCAACTGCATGTTGATAAAAAATTCTGCATTAGATGCTAATGCGTTAAGTTCCTATCTAACTCCCTATATAGGACAATCTTACACAATAGATCAACAATGTGAAAAACTCGGCGGAACTGGATCACATTTCTGTGTGGTAGGTGTTATATACAAACAGTAGTTACATTGTGGACAATTCGTTAGTTGGTTAAGAACTATAGTCTATTTGTTCGAGCTCCAGCTGGTTCTGAGAGCCTTTGATTAACCAGAAAAATAGCCATTAATGTTACCCAAATATGTAGTCATCTCTCTGGTTTGACTAGAGAAGTTCAATTACTCAGTAAGTATATATTTAAATCAAGTAAAGATCATTCAGAAGCTCAAAACCTCTAGAGAAAACAATGAAAACGTAAATGTTAAATATAAAGTGCTTTCTCTTTCAGGGTCACTATGATGGTAACTATGAAAGTATCTGTACCGGGATATGGTGTTCCTCACCAGTAGACTCCAACTTATGTACACTGTATATACCTGGTGAAGGTACTACCTGTGGAAATAAAAAGGTAAGTTTTCAAACATTAAATGGTTATCATATTTTCTATCATCAATCAAGTTGATGGTTGTCCATATGGCTGTTGGCATACTGACGGGACAAGATCGTGTTGTTCGGGACTAGGTGATTAAATTTTGGTGTCACAAAATGGAAGTTGTATTTATTGAACTGAAGAAAATCCCATCCAAATTGTTATTATTTGATGTTATTGCACTGATTTTCCATTTTATCATATCACAGACACTAATTATCAGTCCAGCACCAATATCATCCTTTGGTTTTATATAATATGAATGCCTTTGGATGATATGAAATGCGATATGAAAAAATAGGTAATCCATATATATTTTGTACATTGTCTTTGGTTCTTGTACTGTGTTTTGTTGTGACACAAACAAGCAAACACAAGAGATTACTTAACTGTTACATTGTTGTTGTTATACTACAACTTTATCTATATTTCTGGACAGATTTTCGACGGATATGGCTGTACAGAATGGGTCATATACAACCAGATTGCCAATAGGAACACCTCACATTTCGCAAATACAATGCTACAAAAATATAAAAAACACTAATATTTTTTGTTTTAAAATGTTCTTTAATTGTAGTGGTGTATAAACGGTGCTTGTACTGCATCAACATCAGCTCCTGCAGGAGACGGTATGTATTAATATTGTTTCATCGATCATTTGTCGGTTATATAGCATGAGATACGTTTGTCTGTTTTTATTATAACTATTATAAATAAACATACTTATCCATGTTCCAATTACAATTAAGAAGCAAAGTAAAAACTTTGGAACTGACAAGCCAGGTTAGACACCTGAACTTTCACCAGGGAATTGAGTTTTTGATTCTTACTACTTCTCATTCAAACCTGGCATATTTCGATATTGAATAGAAAATAAAATAATTTTTCGTTTCAAAATAATTTTTCGAAAGGGTAATACATTATTTAAAATATTCAATTATCTCTCAACTTACAACGTTTCGGCAATTGAGCTTTTATCAAGTACCGATATATATATATATATTCAAAGTTACATTCAAATTACATTGTACAATTATACATGCACTTCTACAAGGAAAAGCTGTCATACAATACAATAAAATAAAGTTTTACAATTTTTTTTAATCAGTAAAACACATCAATTCAATGATTCAATTTTATAAAATTGGGATTAGTATTAAGATCTAGATTATAAATCTTTATTCCATATATATCGTTTTGATAAAATAGTGCGTCTTATTTTTTCAGATACCTGTTTATTTGGAGATGACCGTGGTATTGTTGTCAATACCCAGACATGTGCCGAGGTGATGAGAGATAGTCCATCATTCTGTTATAATTCAGGCGTCAGGACGAAATGTTGTCAATCTTGTAAACAGAACTATGATCCCAGCTATCCGGGTATGTTTGTTTATCTCCTTAACATCTTCAAGTTGAGAAGATTCACACTCAACAGAGTTCTTGTAAGTTAGTTGGCCCAAGGATATTGCAAGTCAAGGGGTACCAAGACCTTCAAAAAGTTTTATTGCAGTCTTCATAATATTGCTGATACGTATGATCCGGTAGATTTGACGTCCCAAAATTCTGTGTTCCTTTCATTCTCAATTTTGAATTCACAAGTGGTGGGTGTACTGTAGCTAGCTAGACTGAAGGCGTGTACCCTTTATCAGCAGCCGGTCCCACTTCAAACTCACCTTTTTTTACTTTTCAAAGTTTTAACTTTGCTTTTGGGATTAACATGAACCGGTATTTTTGTTTTTGATTTGCATAATTATAAGTATGTAGGCATTGTTATAGTTTTCCACTACGGCACCCTTTCAAATCAACCGAAAACATTTTGATCCATGTTAAAATCACAATCCTGAGTCTTTTACAATCCGCAATGTTTCCGTGATTTTCAAAACACAATTATTATGACTATCAAGCTGCACGTTAAACGCATAAGTTTTTTATTCTTGCAGTAAGAAGCATTTTTTTTTTTAAAAAAAAGATGATTAAAATGTTTTAATACGGGCATCACTAATGGTTGAAAAAATCAACCACTAACATACTAGTCAATGTCCTAATCACAATTCCAAAATACAAAGGAAAAACTTTGAAAACTGTCTAGTTAAGTTATATACGTGAACTACACCAGGGAAGCGAGACCGAATGCTCCAACAAGTAAACACTTTATGTCTAGCTTGTACACCTGTAACCTGTGAAATCAAAATTGAGAATGAAAGGTACATGGAACTGTGGCACGCCACATATATATTCAATCAGCAATCTTAGTTATCTAATCACACACACACACACACACACACACACACACTCTCTCTCTCTCTGCAGGGAACCAATGGCATGTCTAGCTAAAACTTCTGAAGAGTAAGACGACTAACCATGTAGCCGTCGGACTTTTTATGAATAATATGTGTATTTATTTGGGGATTGTTTTGTTTGGTAAAATAAGGATTTTAATTTATTAAATGTGCGTTTTAATTTTCTGTAAAATAATCGTTAGATTTTACATCAATATCAACATTTCAAATTGAACTTTACTCAATCCTTACAAATTACATTAAATAAATTACTTCAAATTATTTGAACAGCAATATCATAATATGTATTTTAAATTTAACAGATTGTTTGTATGGTGATAAAGGGGATTGTTCTACCTTGACCGAAGCTACCCAATGTTATGTACAATCTAATGCTCAGCTGTGTTGTAGAACGTGTGCAAAATTTGAAACAGGAATTCCAGGTAAAGTTATTTTAATTCTGCACAAATGAGAAAAATTACATATTATACCAGTGTTAATTTTACAGCATTAGACGGCAGTTTGCTGATCCTCATCGTTTTTTCAGAGGTTTTTAAAAATACCCTAAGGACCAAAATATATTTAACCGAATTTAGCTAAAGAAAAATTTTGCATAAGGGAGTATACCTTAGTTTTTGAGGATGTTCATATTTTAACTAGCAACAAATTTAGACAATGGTATATTTTTGGCAATACAATATTGCCTACTAGGTTTATAATTTCGAATAAAGCGAATTTATATTTATTGAGAAAATCTCTTTTAATTTTAGGACGATATACACTATGTACAGAGAGTGTAACATTGTTTTTTGTATTTGTTTTGATAAGGACTTATTAAATAATTTATTCTAGTTTAATATTATCTTACCCTCTTGCAATTTAAATTTCAAAACAACATTGACACTGTAGAATTAAATTTTGATAGCAACATTGATAGTGCCAAATTGAAGTTCATGATGCGAATCGATATGTCATAAGGGTATGGCCATGTTTTGTAGTCACGTTGCATCATTAGCTAATGGTAGTTTCTAATTTCAATAGTAAACGTTTGTATTTTTGTTAAGCCTTAGTCTTGTAACCAAGAATAGTCAGTTTCATTGCATATGTGTCCCTGTGTCAGACTGTCAGTTCAAGACACATACTCCCTTCCGGAGCACCCGGTCTCACTTCCCTGGTGAAAGTTCACGTGTCTAACCTAACTTGTCAGTTCCAAAGTTTTTGCTTTGCTTCTGGATTGTGATTCGGACATGGATTAGTATGCTTGTTTTTGATATGTGGTAAGCAATCGGTAAACGATGTATCAGTTTGGCAGCAAGATGATTAATCAAATTTATTCTATCACTTTTCATCCTCTGTTTTCCGTAACACCCAGATCACACATATTGATACATATGTTGTAAACTTCGTTATACTTGTTGCCTTCTTTGCAATGAGTATACTATCTGCAAATTTTGTAATAATCTTGAAAAATGATAATAAATCAAAACTGTCTATATGGCACCAAGGGTACCAAAAGTGACTTTTAAGTGAAGGTGGCCCTTATATACAGGTTCCAATAACGAATAAAAAGTGATTGGGATATTTTTCTCTGACATTTAGAACTAGGTTGCTCTTATATAGGCATGTTCGACTATATATGAATATAGTAGTTTGCAATTTTTCTTTTATTTATTTGATTATTTATTTATCTTAATAAAGGATGCACTTATGGTGACCAAGCAAGAGGTTGTAGCAAAACTAATTGTCCAGTTTACACACCCACACAAAGGGAATTATGTTGTGCAACATGTTATGATGGAACAACAACTCAGCGAACAACTCCAACAACAACAACACCAACCACAACAACACCTCCAACTACGACAACACAAGCACCTCCACCCACCACAACATCAAAACCTGTTGTTACCTCAAAAATACCTACTACAACAATGGTACCATCTGTAGTATCACCAAGAGTAACAACACCGGGTGTCGTTTCCACGACAACAACATTACAACAACAATGTGAGTAGTTATATATAATATAATTGATGTACATGTCACAATGTAAAGGGTTTATTTTTTCCTTTTATAGAAGAACAAGTATTACCAAGTATTACGAAGTTGTTAAATTAAAAGTTTAAACAAAATTCAAAGGTTTGCATTGAATTCAAAGGTCACCTCGACTGTTTTAATATGTTTGTAGCTCCGGCATATCTCTACAGGAATCTGCATGGAGATTGTGAATAAGAAAATCAAACATTGATAAACCGTATCATTTCGTATTCTTGTATCACGTTTTGACATTTTTTGTATCTTTCGGTATTCAGAATTTGAACACACATTTATAAATGTGAAATTGTAAAAATTACATTTTGTCAAAGTCACTTTACGAACTAGGCCCTCAACAATTGATCAAACGACAAAAACTGTTGTATCAACTGAAGTTGTTTTGTTGTAG
The DNA here is from genome assembly GCA_021292105.1 of Anadara kagoshimensis. Lineage (NCBI taxonomy): Eukaryota > Metazoa > Mollusca > Bivalvia > Arcoida > Arcidae > Anadara > Anadara kagoshimensis. Next base: position 47,143,843 of record CM037870.1, read on the forward strand.
CCTCAACAATCAGCCCAACTTTTCCTCAAACAATTACCAGTACTGTGCAAACAACAACTGTAAAATCTGATGAGAGATGTAAGTCGACGTTTGTAGTGTGGTAGTTTTGTTTAACAATATTGTAGAGTAATTGAGTAATCTACTTACTACAAACCTTCTTAGATATAATAATACCATAGTTGGTAATTTACTTATGGGTAGGGTTTTATTTTTTTAATACATTTGTTTTACATTTTGATTATTCTAACACGATTTTTTATTATTTATTATTTATATTTTCTACATTTAAATGATTAAACTGAGGTTATTTCAGTAATTTATCTAATATTTTTTTTATTTTTAATTTCTTTAGAATAGTCTTTTTTTCTAAATATTTTTTATTATTTATTTAACATTTTATTATTAAAATATTTATAATTCTCAGTGGTATCTCTTATGTCCTGCATTCTCTCTTAATCATTTCATTTTCGGTTTTTACAAATTATTACCTATACACTACTAACTCAATAACACATGCATGGCCTCGTTTGATGAAAACAATAAATTATATAATTTAAATGACATACTTTTCAATCTTTTATTGTTTTATTGAAAACAAAATCGGCACTGGTAATATTCTAAAGGGGTTATGACTGGAAATAAAGTCGCGGGTGCGTCTAGATACTGTGTTGGATATCACTTTGCAATAAGCGAGATGACGGAGGAATCGGGGGTGGGGAAAAATAATTATTTCATTAAATCTTTATTAATATCTTAACATGAAAATATTTCCTTTTTCTCTTTTAAAGCATGGTTGGTACCACTGATTGGAGCGGTTGCCGGTATCTTGTTTATCGTTGTTATCATAGTGATATGTATTTGTATGTGTAGAAATGTAAAAAAGAAGGCATCAAGACGTGCGTCATCGGTAAGTGTGTTACACATCATCAGAAGCAGTGTTAAACACCATGAGAAGCAGCGTGTCCCTGATTATAGAACTCGAATTTTGCCTTGGCTATTCATTCTTAATTTTGATTTCAAACGTACCGGTTGTAGCATACTAGACAGGATGTAATGACCCTTCCTGAATACCGGTCTCACTTACGTGCTTCACGTATTTTGTCAGTTTTCAAAGATTTTCTTTCCTTTTTGGGATAGTTTGGACATGGACTGGTATGTTTATGCTGGATTTCTTGTAACAATCAATACACCATTGATATTGAATGCTACGATGAAACATTTCAAAAGGATCCATTTATGCATTTGTGGTTTTCATAAAAGCCCTATTTGTCAATGGACACTTTCCCAAAAAGGTAATCTATTGTCAGGTTCATCAATTTGTACCTTACTAGGTATATTTACATGTAAACAAAGTTATGAGATATTATCTTTTCTTCAAACAAAGTGTCGGTTATCATAAGACTACTTTTAATGTGTTTATTCCCTCTAATACCGCATATGTTGCAACAAGAAATAACGATATGTTTATGACAATGCGCTTCTATGCAATTTAATAGACATTTGGGCTGGACCTTTACCAAATACTCAAATGAAAAAGCCTTGGGTAAACTCAATTTTTGGTTAGGTGGGTTGAAGTTTTGTAATTTACTTTGTTGTTGTTTTCTTTTTTTTCTTCTTTTGGCAATTATGCTTGTCATTCATGCTAATTCCTATATTTTGATTTTTTACTTTATTTGAAGAAAATAAGGATCAAATTAGGCCAGGTGCTTTTCGCTTTTATCATTCTATCCATTATATATAACATTTCAATTTTATAGTTGTCATGTGCTTAATTGGAATCTTTATTTTAATTGCCATGTGCTGATTTTGAATGCTTTATTTAATGAAAAAATCAAAATTAGCAAATATATGCCATAGCCATTATTAATTTTGGTATTTTAGTAAACTCCACATTTATTATGTTTTCTTCGTATTTCAGATACGGTCTGCCAGAGGATCTTCCAGAGGTTTTACCAACCCTTCTGCCCCTTATATTATAGCAGAAGAAAATGATTATGTAGTGTCGAAACCCCCACCAGCTCCACAACAAGGCTTCTCTTACACAACCCTAGCACATGTCAAGTGAGTCAACAAAATAAAACTATATAAAAAATTGTCTACTCCCGAGTTAACAGGTGATGTCACACAGCTGCTTATTTTTAGTGCAATGTTCTGTTAACAGTTGCATTAAACTTATTTTGAGTCAATTCTTAATTAAATCATTATTGACACAACACTAATTGTTGATTGATTTACTGGTTATGAGTAGATTTTATTGAATTAAGTTTTTTCACTGTCAAACTCTTTGGAACCTTCAATATTGCAGCAAAAATGCTTTAACAAATCATGTTCCTTATAGTTGACTGAAATTACATAAATTAACATCTTTCCTCAAATACATATTTTTAACAAAATTTAAGCTCTCAATTTGTCCTAGAAGTAAAGAAATAAGGCGATAAATTTGGGGTGGAGGAAACTGGAGTCCCCGGTGAAAATCAACCACCTTCGGCAAGCGAACCGACAATCATTTCTAACACAAGGATATGTGGTCAACCTAGGCAGACACTGTGACACTCATGCTTTAGAACACTCAACCACTGAGGCCCTCCTTTCAAAGAAGATTCAACTGTCCACTTACCTAATATAGAATACACTTATGGTTATAATCATATCTCAGTAAAATTTCCAAAGGCATTGAAGTGGGTGAGTACATTACAGATATGTTTTCTTACTGTATGTTTTTACCCAATTTTATGTCTTTTTTGTACACTGTCTTTGTAGTGGAGAACCTAATAGGCCATTAGTTCCAAAAGGTACACATCCGACAGTAGCACTGAAGCCACCCACAAACCTGAAGAGACCAGTTGGGCCACAGCGTTCTGTATCGATTGAGAGAGGAACCGTTGTTAGATCAGCACCGCCTCCACCTCGACCAATTAATCCCCCTAACCTGAAACCAGTAGTACCTAAGAAACCTTTCTTATATCATGATGAAAGACAAGGTAAGTTAACGATATATATTTAAGTTTTCAGAACGGAAATTGATACAATGTGGTTATTAAAATGGCCACTACCAAACAATTAAAGATCATACATGTAACTATTATAATGCTGGATTGAAACAACACATCCACATATAACATTTTTGGATATATTTTCTTGAATACATATAGTAATAAAAATTAATCTGCGGAGTTTACCTAAAAATAAACATTACTATTAAAAATTGCCGTCATCACAGTATTGTTGATAAGTTTGATGTCTCTGTGTCCAGCATTGCCCTGGATATATTTGAGGTCCCATAATTCCATGTTCCTATCATTCTCAATTTTGATCGCTAACGTGGCGGATGTAGCTAGCTAAACAGGAGGTGCTTACCCTTCCAGAGCATCCAGCCTCAGTTCTCCAGTGGAAGTTCACGTGTCTAACCGGACTTGTCAGTTCCAAAGTTTTTGTTTTGCTTCTGGATTGTGATTCGGACTATAACGTAGTATAACTTAGCCAACTTCCGATCACATTTTCGCCTTTCTAACACCCATTTTATAGAAACTGTTTTGAAACTCGATCATATAACTTTACATTTGTTTTTTCAGGAGACGGAACAGTTAACCATGGATATAGACACGGCCATTGATATTGTTTTAAGACGTTATGTTTTTAAAGGACTTATTATATTTGTTTTTATATTTTCATACGCATATAAATATAAAAAAGAAGTTATTAATGTTATACATTACAGATTTACATATATTTTTATCGTTTTTTATAAATAAAGGAATAAAAACGGACTAGTTTGTGGTTTTATTGTGATTTTATTTATAGCTGTGGAAAAGGTGATTCGACGTTTGAAATATGCATCAAAACAATCAAACAGGTTCACACGCAAACCACAATCCCAAAACAACTTTCAAACTGGCAAATGAAATAAAACGCGTGAACTTCCAACAGGATAGAGGCCACATGCACCGGAAGAGTAAGCGCCTCGAGCTCCTGTTCAGATAACTACATCCGCCACACGTGGAATCAAAATTGACACCAAAAGGAACTATGGGAAGTAAAATATACCAATGGTAATTTTGAATACAGAAACATATTACTTATCAACAATATTGTGATGATGTCCATAAAACGTTTTGAGTGACTTGATAAGCTTAAGATTGCAATATCCTTGCGTCAAAAATTTATCTGTAAGCTGCTTGCTTCATTGTATAACGGTACTCTAGTAGGAACAAACTCTACACTTGCGAATTGATTGTGAAACGTACACGTCATAAGTAGGAAAAGCACGTATATAGCTGCATAGAAAACAGTAGGGTTCAATATAAAAAAATGAAGTCATCACGTTTGTAATATATCTTGCCTTATATGTAGCCTTTCGTTGCAGCCATAAATATTTATCTTGACTGACTAGATATCTATGAAAATCAATTACACTATATCGGCCATTTTTTGCGTGTGGCTAATTTTCGCTATATTGGCGGTGAAAAAAATCGTGAACATTTTTTGCTTGCGTGGTTTCGTAGTTTTGTTCATTATAATCTTCCATACTTTCAATAACTAAACCATAATCATTATTACTAAAACCCCTTTTTTCAGACCATATTTTACAAAAATGTACAATCTTTTTAGTTGTGTCATTTTATTAGGAAGCGGCCTAATGTACAATGTCAGTATCTGAAAAAATCCTAGCTTAATTTGGTAAAATATATTTTGGTCCTTTGTGTAGCTTTTCAACATCTTCAAAATAATTTTGGTTTCATAACTTTGGTCCAAGCACTACTGATGAGGAATTGTATTCCGAAATGGCCGTCTTGTGCTGTAAAATTAAAACTGGTATAATATGTAATTTTAAAACTTCTGCACACTCTATAAAATTTTCAATTTCACTGCAAACTGCAAAATTTCTGTGTCCAGCAACTCCACTTTTTATCCTTTAAAGAAATGAATGATAGGTAGTTATGTGGATTACATAAAAAGTTACCTGATCAAGTTATAATGATAAGTGGTATTGAACCGTCTCAACCTTGAGCCTTTGACCAGGTGTCCAATACCACTTTCTTTTATCATTATAAGTTGAACAATTAATTTGTTATGTCACAGATATCAATCATTTCAAAAAGGTGGAGTTGTTGGACACAAAATTTTTTGAGAGTAAAGTAAAGTAAAATTGTAAATTTTACGGAGTGTGCAGACTTTTTGAAGTACGACTTAGGAGATACTAACATTGACATTCCACAGTTTAATGTAGGTCCTAGAATAACAGAATGCAAAATTGTTTTAGAAACATTAAACAAGTCAACAAGTATCTACCATGTAATTTTCGGCAATTCCGTTTGTTTTGGGGCATATTGAAGCCGTATGACAACACTGATGATTTAACTTTCTTTTTTAAGCAGCAATATACCTTCTTTTCCAACTTACGATTTATTTATTTCACAATAAATACGCTATCGTAGAGCTTGTCCCTACTACAGGAACTTTATACAACAAAGCAAGTTCCTTACATATATTTTTTAACCAGGGATATTGCAAGCCCAGGCTTATCAAGGCCCAAAAAAGGTTTATGACCGTCATCACAATATTGTTGATACGTATGATGTCTCTGTATTCAACATTATCCCAGATATATTTGATATCCCATAGTTCTATATTCCTTTCATCCCCAATATCTGTTTTACGCTTGATGGGTGTAACTAGCTAAACAGTAGGTGCTTACAATCCCGGAGCACCCAGCCTCACTTCTCTGACGGAAGTTCACGTTAATTTGAGGTTTGTCAGTACGACTCTCAGAGGACGGTTGTTTTCGCTTGGCGCTCAGATTTTCTCCATTATCCAAGACACAAACGTGTCGATAGAAGAATTATTATCGGACCATCATTTCTCTATTTAAATTGAGTAGTACACTTAGTTAAATCTGATTTATCATTTCTGACACTTCATTTGTGGTATTTGTTGACACGTTGCAGACTTATAATTTTGTCCATGAAATCCAGTTCACTGAGCTTCATCAAATTGCAGTCAGATTTTGTAATTTGAAATCCTTGATTCCAATGCGAATTTTGTATAAATAGTTCATTAGAACCATTGTGTTTACAGTATTTATTCACTTTTGTCAAAATTTTCTTGAAATGGCGCACTTCTTCAAAAAAGTTACTTCCCTCTAAACTAACCTTCCTCCAGAATTCTTTATAAAACATAGCATATAGAAGATTGTCAGCCAGTAACCATGTATCCAGTCTGTATAAATCTGTAGATGATACTTCTATATTCTTTTTAGGAAACACGTTTTTCTTGATATATAAAATATCACGAAAAGTCAAGCAAAGATATCTCTTCAATAAAACTAGAGACTCGTCAAAATATTCAAAAATCATGACCAGATTAAAAGTCTCATTTAACGAGAAAAAATAATTTGTAAGTTTTGCTTTATTTCTAATTTGATCACGTGATACGCCAAAGTCTACACTTTGGCGGTTATTTGTGTATGATAAAAAGATGTCGTCTGGTTCAAACTTCTTGGGGGTGGAGAGATACTCTGAAACTGGATTAGCAAGAGATAAAATTTCATGGATATAATCCCATTCAGAATAGTTTATTGATGATGAAGAACTGATGGACTGGTTCCCGCACCAAAGACAAATAAAACGCACTACTTGGTAAAACTTTTCTGAAAGCTGACTGGTTGAATATCACGTGATTGCACAAAATGTTGTATGTTTTGTGTGGTGGAATTGGAATGACGTTATCAAATGAAATCGTTTCTCCTATATCCCCGATGTAGTTATACCTCAGTCCATGGCTCTTATTAGGAAGAGCAAAAGTTAGGTTGCGTTCGATGCCAAACCGTTGCAATATATTAGTAATAGTACTACTGCCTGTTTTGTGAATTTTAAGAAATACAACGTTTTCATTTGGCAAACATTGCCCTTGTCTCGTCTGTGTCTTGTTAGCTTTGAGTATAGGATGAACAAGAATTCCCAGGCTGCAAACACCGATCAGAACGACAGTAATAAAGCTGAAATAAAATCAAAATGTATGGTATCGTGTGAAGTAGCCGATTTAAAAAACAGGAAACAGCAATGCAAGAAATTAGTAAACAAAGATGAATATCAACTTGGTTTTAAGCATAAGTTTGGTAAAAAGTAGTTTGCTGACGTTACTTTTGCACATAGTTTCCTAGAAGTGTTCCCCCAAACTTTACAGAACGTAACAGAATACCACTTATCATTATATTGAGTGCCCGTCCAAAGTCAACAGTTTTATAATCATTCATGCTCTTTATTCTTTTTACTTTACTTTTTAACTTGTTGATCTGGTTGTTGCCAAGTACAATTTTTTTCAGCTTCAACTATCTATGTACTACATGTATATATTTTATTTCTATGTATCTAAAACCAAATTTACCCTAGATGTACATTACCTCACCATAGTTCAATGTTCCATTCATTTTCAGTTTGGATTTCAAACGTTGCTAGGTAAACAGGAGTAGCTTATTCTTGCGGAGCACCTGGTCTCACTTTCCTGGTTTAACATTACGTGTTTAACTTAGTTTATCAGTTTTCAAGAATTTTACTTTGCTTTTAGGATTGTGATTTGAGCATTGGTAGGTATGTTTGTTTATTAATTTTTAACTTCTAGAGGCACGAGCTTCTGCTGCAATTACTCAAACAGAAACCTTTAGGTTTGGACCTCTTATAATTATATACAAACGCATTTTTGGTAGGTATATACTATGACCAGAAAGAAAAAAATATTTCTGCTAATGCTCTTAGAAAAAATAGGGTAGGTATTTTTTACATTGGTCGTATAAGGCTAGGATTTCAACTTTAACAGTGCTTTCAAAATATTGTGATAAAAACTTTGGTCAGGCATAAAAATTTAGGATCGGTCTGGTCAACGAAAACGCCCTTTTTAGACCCAATTCCGTATGTTACATGAAGCTTACTAATTTTGTTTGCATTATCATTATTTGATGTAGGGATACAACTTTTTTACTAGTTCTCAATATCTTGGGCTTGGAGTATTAGTACTAAACTATTTTTATTATCCAAACTTCAAACGACATGCCCCGGTTGATTGTATAAGATATTGTTATTGTACAAGTCGTACAGCAATCTCAATTTTACGTCGTCAATCTAGATATGATCTGCTACATATCGTTGTCGTTATCATCTGTGTTATTTCTCATAACGCCTACCATTAAATGAACAAATTATACAGATATAACCTTGTAAATAAACATTTAAAAACCATTTTAAATCCAAACTATGTATATAAAGTATGAAGTCGTTTCAGCGAAACACGTTGCGATCAAAGATGCATTAATTATAATTATAAAAAATAGATGCATGTCTTTTCTAGTGACCACTTTATAAAGTCTTTAATATGAAAGATTTGACCACACATGAAAATTATACATTTCTTACATTTATCCTTCACTGCAAGTGTAAATGTTGTCATGTATTAAACAGTATGTGGGAGGTCGTAGGTTCAAACACCGGTCGGGGTCTGGACAAGACTTGAAAGTAGGTAGTGCCTGCTCTTTTGCCAAATGTAATTCCGCATTCAGAAATGAGTCATCGGGTGATTTAGAAGAGACCTTAATAACCGATACCCTGTGTTATGGGAGGCGTGGTACATTAAAACCCAACACTACATATTGTCTTGAGTGCGCTCAAAATTTCTGCCGCTTTACATATAGCTGGTGACGTCTTGATATTAGTACTATATTAATTCAATCAATGGTGTTATTACATCAAAACAATTCATAATAAGATATCATTTAGGTAAAAACTTACTTTTACTATGCTTACCTTTTGTGATGCTTCTTCATGCCGTACTGTACATCAAACACAGGTTACGTTTATCTGGAAGACAGGTGCGTCTTTATACATATCTACATTTACATGTGTGTGACTGATATAGTGTGATGATAGAAATATGCATATCTTGTTCACCTCTGTTAAATTGATAAGTACATGTATTTAGTTTGTTTTGTTTTGATTCTATCTCCATTTGGTCGTATTGGTTTGGTGTGTACTCAATTGTACCGGGTTTTCAAAATACATGCCATTCAGATGTTTAATAACGGATCCGGATTGCCAGGTGTATATATGTTATTCAATAATGATTCAGTGACGGCTTTTTATTGTGCCGGATCAAGTTCCGAAAATTAGGAGAGCGGGCGCTGTTTCGGAGCTTGGTATACCCGGATTTGGTCAGGTACCTATTATTGAGTTAATCCAATACGAATTTCTATAGTAAAACGCACCTGCGAAAGACATTAACAAAACAACATGCTAATCCATATTTTAATCATGAAATACTTTGTGTATAAACTGGAGCAATTCGTTTACCTGACAATTTTAAGGCACTTTAGATATTTCTTCTTAATATGTAAATGAAACAATGTACTTAACAACAAACACCACAACCACGAACACGACACAATAAAAACAAGAAATTTGTGAGCTATTGTTCTTTTAATTTCAACCATAGACCGTAAATGTAGAAAAATAAACAAAGTCGGTAAACAGAAAGTTGAGGTTTGGCAGACTTGAAATCGGTACTTGCGGTATGGTACCTCATACTGAACTCGCATATACTATTTCTAGTGGATGTGTTTAGTAGTTGCTTAGAAAACTGTTACGAACATTTATGTTTCGGGCGGAAGGAAGGGCATAGATAAAATAGTATACCACCTCTTCTTCGAAGCGGTTGTATAATAAAGATAAAAACAACCACGCATGACATGATCACAAAGGATAAGCACATATCTGGACCACTGATTATATCATTTCCTCTATTGGAGGATTTTCAACCATTTCACTTATGTTTCAACCAATGGACCACAAATACTCGCAAAAAATGGATAAAAACACAATTTTACACATATACAATCTAGGCACAAGAATTACTGTTCTGATGCAAAAAATAACTCCATGGCAGAAAACAAAGGTCTAAGGTATCAAATTCGAACCACTGCCAACGTAGCGTGGTTGAAGTAAATCCAAACCAACGTCCAACTTACTTTATTACCAACGTTCACGGAATATGAACATTTAAATAATTATTATCCAATTACATGTATAAAATTTAAAAGTTTTCTGATTCAGCAGCTACCATTCTGTTATAATCAAAAACTAACATACTTATCCATGTCCGAATCACAATCTAGAAGCAAAGTAAAAACTTTGGAACTGGCAAGTCAGGTTAGGCACGTGAAGTTGCACCAGGGAAGTGAGGTCGGGTGTTCCGGAAGGGTAAGCACCTCCTGTTTAGCTAGCTATAACCGTCACGTGTGTAATCAAAATTTAGTGAAAGTAACATGTAACTATATCCAGGGCAATCCTGGATACAGAGACATCAAACTTATGAACAATACTGTGAGGACGACCATAAAACTTTTTGAGGGCCTTGATAAGCCTAGGCTTGCAATGTCCCCGAGTCAATAATTCATTTGCAAGCGGCCAATACATCAGTATTGTTATGTCATGTTTTGAAAGTATTTAACTTGATAGTATTATTAAATGCTATTTAATGTGATAAAGAAGTTGTCCAAAGACAAGTTATAATTTTGAATCAAATATCATCATTTATAATTGAAGGGTCATCCATTACTTTCTATATATACTGTTCGGACACAGCAAAAATAAGTAAATAACAACCATAATAGAATAACCAGGAATACTTTTCTCTAAAAAATCGAATGTTTCTAAGTTAATGATATTTTCGTGATTATATGTACACCTAAAATGCTAAGGTGTGTATACAGAGTATACGTATGCAGCAAACACCTGTAGCAATCTAAAGCCTTGTCGTGTCCTTGTTTTCTACATTATTGTTCAAGTTATTTTCTGCACCGTTACTGACTTTGATTTCAACTTCATTTTCAACAAATCGTCCGCCATGTTTTCTTCCTATTAGCGTCATAATTGTTGTAGTTAAAACTAACAGAATTCCACCTGCTACTGCTTGATATAAAAATGTCCTGTATCCATACCTCTCATATATGTGACCTATGACCCACATATAGACAAGACTGCCAACTGAACCTCCTTGTAAAGTGAACATAATGGCTAGTCCCGTCATTTTAACGTAGTAGTTTCCCCATGCTATTCCGGAGGGGATCAGTGGGGCAAGAAATATTCCAATAAAAACTGTACATACCCACAACACCACGATATTGTTGTAGGCAAATATGTTCAGGAATATCCCCGTAATTAAAACCCCGAAAACCTCTATAATTATCAAATGACGTATATGTATCCAACGGGAAACCAGAAATCCAATAAATCTACCAATGGTAATGCAGATCCAGTATGACGAATTAAGCCATGATGCGTCACTTCCGCCTAACTTCAAATGATCTATAGAGAAGTTCCGAATGAACTTCCCGTACATTCTTTCATCTCCTATTGCATTGAAAAAGAAGAAAAATAATAGAATAAAAACCTGGATTCCGAAAAATCTTCTTCCGCCAGCACAATTTGCTGGATCTACTGCTTCTTTGACAACTTTCTTTAACTGAAGTTTATCCTTCTTTTCACTCGTGTTTGATTTTGTCTGTTTTGAATGGAAACAAAACTGGAAAAAATAAAATGCTACTGAAATGCAAGCGGTAAAAATGGCGACGATTCCGTACACAATTTCAATTCGAGATTCCTTAATGTATTTTGGTAAAACATTTTCGTGATGTAAGTCAGTATTTAATGCTGTTATATTTTCACTGGAGTTGAAGACAAACTGATTTAGGGATGATCCATTTGTTGTATTAAGGGACCGGGTATCAGGCACGGCCAGAAACGGATCCGCAAGAAGTGGTCCCGTCAATGAACCTATACCAAAACCGAGATGAAGTGCGTGAAGTGGTGAAGCTGCTTTGTCTAACCACATTGTTAATATCAAACGATGTCCAGCTGAAATACAGACAGAAATTAAATCAAAATTTAAAATCTGAAATAAAAATTGTCCGTTAAATGTTGGATTGTCCACAAGCTAAAACATACACGAATTCATAACTGAGTTGGAAAAGTTCACCTTCAAATCCCATAATCTAATGCTTTTATAAATTTGCAGTTAAAAAACCTGACGTCTTGTCGATTTCCAAAAACAGTATTGTTTCAGAATCCTCGGAAATTGTTTTAGAAAAATATTTGCTCTAAGCTTAGTAAAAGGAAACGGTAAATTTTCGCGAATATTTGCTGTGAATTAATAAGAGAAATCTCCCCATGAGACCATCAGGGATGCAGTAGACAACACACTCGTATTCATCCAGCACCCAGAAAAATAAAGACAGACACTTTTTCACACAGTTGTGTCTCCTTTTCCAACTACAATTTCTCAACACAGAGAAAAACTTCGTTTCGTAACTTAAATTATTTAGAGCAACTGGTTATTTGACAATTTTTCAGCTAAATCGTCATACGAGGCGAGCATGAAAATCTCCCTTGGACACTTGACCCGGAAGTGATACTTTGACATTGTATTAAATCAAGTGAAACTAAACAAGCAAGAATCATGAAATGAATCATATAAACGATTAATCCCTTACCATGACACTGAAATATGGACAATTTAATTACTTTCATTATTTTATTATTATTTGTTGATATTTTCGTTTTCAAAATTGCTGCGAGTAATGTCTTTGACAATGACATCTCGAATGTACATGATGGTAAACATCCGAGATCTTACAAAGTCACCTTCGTTTTTATTTTATTGGGTGCTGGATAGTATAGGAGGTCTGGGGAGAGTAACTAGTAGTTAATTGGAGGTCCTCTGACTACTGCTGCGACTTTTGAAGTTGTTGCAATTAAAAAACCTTGCACATAACACAAGAATTACATACCTATATCTGTGACTCCTTCACATAATCCCTGGAACATTGAGATCATCCAATACACGTTCGGATTAGGTGACCAAGGAGCAATGGCTGTTGCAACGGAAGCCGTAGAAAGAGCGACACCTACCATCAAATTAAGGTAATTTCCAAATACTTCCGCTATTATGCCACCACACACGGCTCCTAGAAAGGTTCCGACACTACGACCAGTTATGGCACGTGCTATTTCCTCGGTGCTGCCTCCTGTCTTAATTTGTAAATCTTTAAATGTCGGCCCATTTAGTTCCAAAAATAAACCCTATTAAAAAACATTGTATTTACAGAATGTAAATGCAAATAAATAGAACAACGCTAGTGATACTTTCTTGTTTCCATGGTGTTCAAAGGATTATGATCATCGAAAATATATGCAACATGTATAAGTAAGCAATGGTCATTTACCTAGAACACAAACGGAATACTATATAAAAAAGGACAAGATAATCACATACTTAGGCAGTTCCGAAACGCGGGTCCAGTTATTTAAACAGTGTCGAGAGACAAATACCCCTTGACCACCATCACAGAATCTCATCTTTGACTATCTTGATCATGCCCTTATATTTGGTATGCATTTCAACTTCTAACGTTAGTTAAGTTTTGTTTCAAGTTCGATCAAAATGGAAAATGGAGCGGACCCAATATTAACACAGACATGATTTCTATAGTATACCCCTTTTTGCGGAGTGTAATTGTAACTCCATTTTTAGACAAAATGGTTTTCTGGAGCCAGATGTAAGAACAAATTTCACTGCACTTCCTTTCGCTTTGCCATTTAATAAGAAAATTATTATATAAATTACATAAGATACAAAATGAAAATATAAGAGATTATAACTTTTGAAAGAACAAAAATATAAGTATTGTAGATTTAACGTACCAGGCAAACCCATGTTAGTGTCAAAAACGCCGAGTTGATCACAAATTGTGTCTTATTTTTAGTTTTCTTATTTTCCTGTATCGAAGCCATCTTTGTATACCAGCTTTTACAGTACCGTTAAACTAATTTTAATTTAGAAAATTCCGAGGGTTATATGTTGTAAAGAGACATTCTTCTGGTGTCAAACATCAGACACTGGACCTAATTCACCCATGTTTGCAGATCACCTAGTGTTCGCTGTTTGACACGAAGTTTTTGTTTGTCATGCTTAAGTTGATTTATAATATACTTTTAGATAATCTTCATAGTCTTCAGATGTTTAACAGAGAGAGAGAGAGAGAGAGAGAGAGAGAGAGAGAGAGAGAGAGAGAAAGAGAGAGAATAGTTTTGGTTAGGACAGTTTAAAAAAAACATTTTTATATGGTTAAAAGAAGATGCTTTATTTATTTAAGAATGATTGAAATCGAGTTGAATTTTTTGTGTTCATATTGGTGACCACTGGTTGTATAATAAGTAGGATGGTATGTACTTTACTGGTCATTATTTTGCAGCCCGCCACTATAGAAAACGGTTTATATTTTTCTATTGTCGACTTTCTTTTTCTATGCAACAAGATAACTGCTTTTATTGCTAATGAGTAACTACGGTAGCTCGGTTCGTTCTGTATTTTGGAGGTCGGGGGTTCGAAATCCGGCCAATCTGATCAAGACTTGAGAATAGGTTGTGAGTGTTCTTTCACCAAGCATTCGGCATTTAGAAATGAAAGTCACGGGGTCCTAAGGAGACATTACAAACCGATGCCCCCTTCACGAATGGAGTGGCACGTTTAAAAAACCGCCCAGTACATTGTTCTGAGCGCATTGCGACTTCACCTACAGTTGGTAACGTCTCGATATAGTAAAATATTAATGACTGGGACGTAAAACATCATTCAATCAATCAACCAATCTCCTGCTTATGGTGTATTTGTTTCACATTTATTACGCGATGGTAGAGCTTGTTTCCACTACAAGGACTTTATACAACGAAGCAACCTGCTTTCAAATACATTTCAAAACAAAAAGTTTTATAGAGTCATCACAATATTGTTGGGAAGTATACTGTCTGTATCAAAAATTATCCTGACTGTATTTGACGCCCAATATTGCCATTGAAGTTAAAAAAAAATCTTTTGCTAAATTTAAGTTAAGGCTGAATGATTGTGAAACCGGATTGTAAACTGGCCTCACTAATTTGAGCATGGACTGGTATAGGTTTCGTTTTGAATATATAAATATATACGCCATATATTTGCACAAAAACCTTTTTTGGCCCCACTTTGTCACGTGACACAGTCGTCCGAGTCATGGTGCCCTGTTGTTGTCTGACGCTGACGGGGAGTTCTTGGTCACAATCAGCCATGTGCGCTAGACAACAACACAGCACCATGACTCAGTGACGACTGTGTCACTTGACAAAGTGTGCAGTATGACAAACGATCACAAAAAGATAAAGATGACTTGTAAAATGTTATCAAATATTTAGTTGTAATGCTCATTGTTTCTCCTGAAATTATTTCACTATTTCCCTAAATGTACACAGAAGATTTATGGCTATGCACGCATGGCTGGCATATATACTACCGTGATGTAGTACATTAATGTTTGGCTTTCATGCCGAGTTTAAACACAGTCATAATGCCAGTCATACAACTAGTTACAAAGAATCTGGTACCCGTGTGGTAAAAAAAAACATGGAATAAGGTTTAACCATACCATCCCATTTAGACAACAGTATGCGACTTGACATGCCATCCTTAGAAAGGATACAGTCATACAATTGGTTACAAAGAATCTGGTTCCCGTGTGGTAAAAAACCAATGGAATAAGGTTTAACCATACCATCATCCCATTTAGACAACAGTATGCGACTTGACATGCCATCCTTGGAAAGGATACAGTCATACAATTGGTTACAAAGAATCTGGTACCCGTGTGGTAAAAAACCAATGGAATAAGGTTTAACCATACCACCATCCCATTTAGACAACAGTATGCGACTTGACATGTCATCCTTGGAAAGGATACAGTCATACAATTGGTTACAAAGAATCTGGTACCCGTGTGGTAAAAAACCAATGGAATAAGGTTTAACCATACCATCATCCCATTTAGACAACAGTATGCGACTTGACATGCCATCCTTGGAAATTAAAGGATACAGTCATACAATTGGTTACAAAGAATCTGGTTCCCGTGTGGTAAAAAAAAACATGGAATAAGGTTTAACCATACCATCCCATTTAGACAACAGTATGCGACTTGACATGCCATCCTTGGAAAGGATACAGTCATACAACTAGTTACAAAGAATCTGGTTCCCGTGTGGTAAAAAACCAATGGAATAAGGTTTAACCATACCATCCCATTTAGACAACAGTATGCGACTTGACATGCCATCCTTGGAAAGGATACAGCCATACAACTGGTTACAAAGAATCTGGTACCCGTGTGGTAAAAAAAAAACATGGAATAAGGTTTAACCATACCATCATCCCATTTAGACAACAGTATGCGACTTGACATGCCATCCTTGGAAAGGATACAGCCATACAACTAGTTACAAAGAATCTGGTTCCCGTGTGGTAATAAACCAATGGAATAAGGTTTAACCATACCATCATCCCATTTAGACAACAGTATGCGACTTGACATGCCATCCTTGGAAAGGATACAGCCATACAACTAGTTACAAAGAATCTGGTTCCCGTGTGGTAAAAAACCAATGGAATAAGGTTTAACCATACCATCATCCCATTTAGACAACAGTATGCGACTTGACATGCCATCCTTGGAAAGGATACAGTCATACAATTGGTTACAAAGAATCTGGTTCCCGTGTGGTAAAAAACCAATGGAATAAGGTTTAACCATACCATCATCCCATTTAGACAACAGTATGCGACTTGACATGCCATCCTTGGAAAGGATACAGCCATACAACTAGTTACAAAGAATCTGGTTCCCGTGTGGTAAAAAACCAATGGAATAAGGTTTAACCATACCATCATCCCATTTAGACAACAGTATGCGACTTGACATGCCATCCTTGGAAAGGATACAGTCATACAATTGGTTACAAAGAATCTGGTTCCCGTGTGGTAAAAAACCAATGGAATAAGGTTTAACCATACCATCATCCCATTTAGACAACAGTATGCTACTTGACATGCCATCCTTGGAAAGGATACAGTCATACAACTAGTTACAAAGAATCTGGTACCCGTGTGGTCAAAAACCAATGGAATAAGGTTTAACCATACCATCCCATTTAGACAACAGTATGCGACTTGACATGCCATCCTTGGAAAGGATACAGTCATACAACTAGTTACAAAGAATCTGGTACCCGTGTGGTCAAAAACCAATGGAATAAGGTTTAACCATACCATCATCCCATTTTGACAACAGTATGCGACTTGACATGCCATCCTTGGAAAGGATACAGTCATACAACTAGTTACAAAGAATCTGGTACCCGTGTGGTCAAAAACCAATGGAATAAGGTTTAACCATACCACCATCCCATTTAGACAACAGTATGCGACTTGACATGCCATCCTTAGAAAGGATACAGTCTTACAATTGGTTACAAAGAATCTGGTTCCCGTGTGGTAAAAAACCAATGGAATAAGGTTTAACCATACCACCATCCCATTTAGACAACAGTATGCGACTTGACATGCCATCCTTAGAAAGGATACAGTCATACAACTAGTTACAAAGAATCTGGTACCCGTGTGGTAAAAAACCAATGGAATAAGGTTTAACCATACCATCATCCCATTTAGACAACAGTATGCGACTTGACATGCCATCCTTGGAAAGGATACAGCCATACAACTGGTTACAAAGAATCTGGTTCCCGTGTGGTAAAAAACCAATGGAATAAGGTTTAACCATACCATCATCCCATTTATACAACAGTATGCTACTTGACATGCCATCCTTGGAAAGGATACAGCCATACAACTGGTTACAAAGAATCTGGTACCCGTGTGGTAAAAAAAAAAACATGGAATAAGGTTTAACCATACCATCATCCCATTTACTTGCGACTTGACATGCTATCCTTGGAAAGGTTGGAAAGGAGTAAAACATTGTTGGAATCCATTCCACAAACATAAATATTCCATGCATTATCATTGGCTATTCCTCGCGAAATTTTCTGTCGCATTTTCTATTTGCCATCAACTGTATACTTGACAACGGAATCTTTATCACAACAGAAGAAACTGTCTTTATCCGTCTTTAAAACAGCGAAGCAACTGTTCCATGACTTTCACCGATAACATTTTGCGCTCCAGCCTATGTTAATAACGTTACTGAATCACCGTGTACTACCGCTAGTTTTCCCTGCATAGTGCCAACATCAAACGGTCTCTTTATGGTTGGTATGAAATTCATTTGTTGCAGGTTCTGGTGTTCCAATGTGTATATTCTTATACCTGGTCTTGAACAGTCAGAGACGAAAATCTTATGATCTGAACTTTGGACGACACCCCATGGTTCATATTCCACACGGTAAGAAAACAAAACTGATAGGAGTTTCTTCTATCGGTGACCCAGATTCCTCCCGTTACATCCCAAACTTTCGCTGCTTTTAAATCGTCAATATTGGCAGTCATCAACTGATGTTGAATCCATTGATTGGTTTAGTTGCTATTTGGTTAAGGAATGTTGAAGTTTACACATTGTATGGAAACAAAATCTAAAACGTAAGCTATGGTCACAACCCGCCGTGCGTGTTTATTGTTCGTACGTTTTCTGCGGACGCCACGGGCACCACGTTTTTCTGAAAACGTGAGTAGGGAGTGGCAAGCGCAGGGAGGACGTACGCCGTGGGCGGCGGCTTTCAGCATACGTTGCGCACGTGGTAAGTGAGTTGTGCGTGCGTGTATCGTGCTTACCACGTACAATCTCCGTGCGATTGCCACGTTGTCGTACGGAGGCCGTACGTACACATGCAGCTGACGCACGCTTTCCTTACTCACTCGTACGTTGTAAGTGCGTGCAAGTACAATGAACGTGACTCACGGCGTCAGTGCGTTGTGGGGTCGTTGGCTGTGCAGGGCACGCACGTCACACGTACTGCCGTGAATCTGTAATGCGAACGCAGCTTGCACGCAGAGAAAGTTCTGCATGCACTAAAAGTGCTACGTCGTGTCTGCGTTCTCCTGCGTATTCACCAAAACGCACGGAGGCCGTACTTGCCACGTACGGATCGCCAAATTTCCCCCACGTTTTTACACGTAGACAGCACGCACTTGCACGTACGGCGGGTTGTGACCAAGGCTGTAATGTAATGTTTCTATCCACGAGTTTCAGCATTTAGCTAGGTAGCATATAAACCAAATTATCTGCTTCAATGATAGCAGGACATTTTTTTTAAATGTTGCTACCATAGTTATAACAAAATAACATATACCATCGGTAAGGCAGATGATAATTCGCACTAGGTTACATAAGGCAACACGTTATACTTTTGCTAAACTTTTGAGAAATACGGCATATTTTGGTACTTTAAAATGCGCAGAGTATTAGTAATTGCTACTTTTATCATCATGTATGGGGTCACTATGACATTTGAAATTTTTTAGCAACTAGACGCCCCATCCTAAACGTTGCAAATTCAGCAGAATTGTAAGCAAAGAGTTAAAAACAATGAAATTCAAAAGGAAAATGGAGCAGAGTATGGTGTTTTAAACCTAGTCAAGATTCTTCCGACTATATGCTGAGACGGCCATTACTGGGGTTGAGGAGGAAACCACCAGCCTTCGACAAGCAAACCAACACTTATTTCAAACTAGTATCTGCCCAACTATGGTGCAGGCAAACCTAGACAGAGAGTGGTGTTGTGGCATGTAAAGGCAATCTTTAGACTTACCGGTAGTCAGAGAAACAAAAGATAATTAAAGCTTCTCTGATCACTTCCATTTAACTTTAGGCAAAAACCAGCATCTCAATTAAAAAGAGGTGACAAGCCTTTTAGAATTTTTGTGTGTGGTTCCGGTTCCAACAAAGGGTTTTGTTTTATAATACAGTCAAACCTGCCTTACAGATCACCCATATATAAGAATGGTAACAAGTAAAATTTTATCACAATTGCCCTTTGTTCATATTATTTGAACCTGCATGTAAGGGTCATAAGTCAATAAAGGCCCCTCTTATGGGTTCCCTTAAGTGACATTTTTGACTGCACACACACACACACACACATACACACACACACACACACACACACACACACATTAACTACAACAACAAAATTCTTTTTTTCAAATTTTAATGGCATGAAACAATGTTGACATCATTTGGGAATGTCTTTCAGTAAAAATATAACTTACAACAAACCCAACTCAGAACTCCTCATCTCTAGACTAAGAGTCATAGTTGAAATATAAAGAAGTTATACTATATGAAACTTAATATAAATTTGGACCCAACTGCATTGCAGCAATGATGGTAACAGAGATATTTTGTTTTACTTTCTCAAAGCTAACTTTTGTTGGTCAAAATTTGATCAACTATGTCTAAACCCCTCTCTCTCTATGTCACACACACACACACACACATACACACACACACACACTTGAATTGGGTGTTTACTCTGTAGGGAGCATTTAAATGTTGATTGCCATATGTTCATATTATAAAATATTATCAATGAAAACATATGTCAAACATACATGATAGAAATCTTCTGTGGTTCCAAATTAAGTGAAAATGAAAATTGTAAATGTGGTTTAAATGTCAAAATACCGGTAGTTAGTATTTTATCAATTAAAGACTTTAAGGGAGATGTCAAATGAGGAACGTTTGGGGTATACCAGAAGAAACTTGTCCATTAAAACTTTGCAAAAAAAAAAAAATTGTCAATAAAATAAGATATGAAAATAGAAAGAAGATTAGCTATGGAATGCCCTCTATATATCTATTGAGTTGATATGAAATATCTTCAAGATAAAACTAGAACTGTCTCTTGAGAGCCAAATACTCAGCACCTCCAACATTAATGCTTTTCTGCAGCCTTGACTTTTACAATATGACCTTGGTTCAAGGTCATGACACACCTTTGAACCATGGACATTATTCATGTAAAGTTTTATGACAGTCCTTCAAAGCAGCTTTGATATATGGCCAAGACACGATTTTACACAGACAGATGGACAGACCTATATACCCCCCTCAAACTAGTTTGAAAAAAAGATTGATGTTAATAAAAACAAGTGATGAAACCCAATGTATTGCACTTTTTTCATCAAATAAGAAGATACTTTTGATTATCAGTGATATATTCTTTACAAGACTGGTATTTAAACATGTATATATATTTTTGATATTTCAATTCATTTCTGTATTATAATATTATTATCTTTATAGATCTTCGCATATACTCCTGTTTTAAAATTACACAGCATACTCAATTACATCATTTATATATGTGATATGTCAGACAAAAAACATTTTTTGGGCCATTTAATCCATTTGAAGATTTATGTTTCTATGCAAACTGTATCAGTTTCTGATTCAGATGACATACAAAATGTACAAAAAATGTAAATAGTGTGCTCAGAATCATTATTAAATGTTATGTGTACCTACAATGAAAATTATTTTAACAGTTTGCACACTTTATGATATTTCAGTTGTTTTAGAAGAAAATAATTGTCTTTATAACATTTACATGTACAATTAATTTGAAATTCATTTGAGTGTGAATTTCAATGTTGATTTCTAATAAGTATGTGCAGCAAAACTGAAATTTCGCTTGACGGTCCATATATAAATTTACATGTTTGAGACTAGTGTAGAATCTACCCAAGAATAAGAAAATATTGTTAATTACTGGTATCATGAAAATTACAAACTCATCACAGTCTATCTGTAAATAATCTGAACATAAGATTACTTTTGTCAAGTTTCCATGCAAGTTAATTAATAAATAGAATTTAAGCTAAAACTTCTTGTGTATGTGTGTGAAGCACTTTTATTTGATAAACAATATTTTTGAAAATATTTGAATAAAATCAGAATCAGTTACCATTTTCTGTTGAATGTTTTCATTTGTTCTATGACTAGATAGTGTGTGATACACAAATGACAAATATGTAACAAAAATAAAGTATCTATGTATCTATATCACAATTGTCTTAACTCATCTGTTAACCCCAACCCTTAGCACCTCCGAATACTGACACTAACACTATATATAAGTAAACTTTTCTTGGTTAATGTTTACAATCTTCTAATTATACAATATTCTAAACTTTATTTAGGGCCTGTCAAAAATAAAGGCAAAAGTCCTGGACCTTCCATTACAGAACATAATTATGAACCCCTACTCTTGGCAGATTTTTCTATCATGGCAGTCACATTAACTACTGCTGTTAAATGCTAAAACCGACCATATTTAAATAATTCAAATCTGTTTGAGACAGCTCTTGATTATATCAAAATATACTAGCAAATAATCAGCTAATATAGCAGTCATTTGGCTGTCATGTTGTTAGAGTTTTTGATTTTTGTTAAGATTTAAATTTATATTGATAATTAAGATAGAACTTTTTTAGTTGAGACTTGTTTTGCAAGTAACTCCTTACAGGCCACATGTGATACGTCCATCTGCCATATATTTGACAGTGATTAAAACAGGGCAAGTCTAATCTAGACAAATATGTAATAGGTATTAATACCATGTTATAAAATATGTGTATATTCACACCTTCATGATCCCCTACTTACATAATATAGACTCTTCCATGTGCATAACCACTCTGTCCAATATCGCAAGGGCTATAATAATATAATATATTTTGGTGACTTTAAAGTCTGTAATTTAAAATCTATTTATATTGGTTTTTAATCAATAAATATAAACAGATTGGAGAGCTGTCAAGGATTGGTCTATTCCTCTCAGAGGACAAATTATCAACTCGGTAAATAGAGCCAGCAAAATCAGTATACACACCATATACTTCACACAATAATGTAACAGATATAAACAGGATACTCAGATACATTTATCTTGAATATAACAATTTAATATTTTTCACAAATTTTGAACAAAATATAAACAACAAATAAATAACAAGGTTTCTACAAGTTTAAATTTACTAGTAGCCAGATTTCAAAAAAAAAAAAACAAAATAAAAATAAAAATAAAACACTTTTTTTTTAAAAAAAAGTACCGGGTATATTTTTCAGAAATTTACTAAAATTTCTCAGAAATTAGTAGGCAATGGCAATTTGGCTACCAGGAATGGAAACATAGCATTGATTTATGATGATAAAAATTAAATATACAATACATGCATGGCATGATGAAAATACTTTAGAACACTTTGAGTAACTTCCACATGTTCAATTTTTCTATTTCTAATGATCAAATATGAGTGTATTATTAACCTGGAACTATCATTGGATTTCTTTTAAAATATATATATATAAGAACTGAGCAGATTTCTGTTTTCTATTCTATTTTTGGCTGTAAAACAGCCATTTACAATTACAAGATGGTTAAGAGATCAGAGACTTCGATTTCACAAGTCAGAGCACCATGTAATAACCCATAACCTTTGTGTAGAACTGTCATATCTAATAGTCATGGAAAGCATATTAATATGTATAACTCTAAAATTTAATTTTATGGCAGTGTTCAATCTACTGGAAATATTTTTTGAGAAGGGTCATTTTAAAAAACATTCCTCTAAAACAGAATAACATCAATATCTTTGCATTGATGTTACCAGTATGTTAACTATGACTCACTAAAACCTTATAAATGGAAGCATTTGGCAAAATAAGGAATCAATGCCCCCTTCTAGACCAAACACTTATGGTACAATTTCAAACTATTTCATTCCATATTGTAGTGAACTACTGTTAATAGTTCCACAAAATCATGTGGCATCACATGGTAACTACATTTTGCATGTTAGTTAAATGATAGGAAATGCACAAGTAATCTTTTTGTAGCACAATCCCCTTGTTTTCATGAAAATGTATCCACCTCTACAACTTCCCTGATAAAACTCAGATCTGCTACAAACACAAATGCAATGATTTCTTTTCAAACACAGTTGTACCATACACCTCAAAAATAATTTACCACTATTACACAACCATTTATAAAAAATCAGTAATTTTAAATCGTAGACCATTATACCGGCAGCGTTTTCTGTACTGTTTTTGAAGCTGCAGCATAAAATTTTTGTGAAAAATTTGAGTCCTGTTTGTCCCCTGGTATATAACTAACTATGTACCTGAAAATAGATACAACAACTTGTAAAGAAAACATTTTGTACATTAAAACATTATGTTAACACTTATGATGTTTTATTGTATTAAACTCTGTTTGAGATCAAATGTATTTATAGGAGTATGATCAAACATGTCTTTAAATGCCACATAAGGGAACCAGTAAAAGGAGTCATTATGGCAGACAGGCCTTATATACAGGTTCAAATAACATTAATAAAGAGCAATTGGTATATCATTTTATTGGCCTTTAAAAGCAGGAAGCCCTTATTTTGAGGTGTAATTTAAGGCAGGTTTGACTGTATTTCTAAACCATTGCTAAAGGCATGTCACACAGTTTTTGCTTAAGCCTATATGTGTGACATCATTGATTGGCTGTTCCATCAATTGAAATTCATGTCGTATACAACAGTGGTCTACCGGTAAATTTAATTTAAAATGAGATTTTCAAAAATGTGAAATGTAAATATAACATAACAATTGAACTGTCTATGGTGTTTATAGTGCTATGGCTTTACACGGCAATAGAAGATACATGTATAGCACTAAAAATGCAATTTTGGACAACTCAATGGTTAAATATAATATGCTTATTCTGAATGTATGCTCTTCTAGTTACTGCATGATATAATAAATGTATGTGCATCAAAACAATGAATTTTTTCATGCATTATACACGCCCAATTTTTTTGTGCTATAATATTGTTTATTTTAATTATTTCATAGGTTCCACAGTTTAAAATTACTACGTTAACAGCCGAATTTTCAAAAGTATTTTTTGACAAATTTGCTAAAATAAGTTATCGGTACTTTTTGAAACAATTTCTCAAAATTTAGAAGCCAATGCTATTTTGGCTACAAGAAATAGAAACCTAATATTTTAATTTGCCACATTACCTCAAAAATAGTAAATAACGAAAACACCCAAGTTATGCCATTCTATTAACTATGAACATAGTTTTGTACAATACAATGTAATACATCAATTATATCTATCACATTTTGTTTGCTGATCAATAATCATAATGTGGAAATCTTAACTTTATTTTAAACATGAAATCTATATAAATTGACTTCTATTGTTACTCACCAGACTAGTGACAATATTTGTAAAACTGCACATATAACTGTTAAACTGTACTTCTTGACTGCAAATAAATAAATAAATAAATAAATAAATAAATAAAAATAAATAAATAATAAATAAATAATAAATAAATCAACAAACAAATGTGTGTTTGTGTGTGTGTGTGTTCCAGGATGGACATAAAGGCTAACTGGAAAGAATATTCAATTCAATAACATACTCAGGCTCATAGCCCCTGACAGTACCACTCATGCATACCTGCCAAAAACAGCAATAGGATCTGTCAGTGTACAAAGTAATCAATACCTCCAACATTTATAATTGTAGCAGTCTGTTAGCTCAGTTATAGAGCTTTATAGCATGGGAGGTCCAGGGTTTGATCCCCTGTCCAAACCTGCATTTTTCTCCCCCACTGTTACAGTTTGGTGGCCAGTGTGGCCATTGGAAGTGGTGTACTAGCAATTGCTGGCCATATGGGGTCCATCAAAGGGAATCTGAGCGAGATTCAAAATGTGTGAGCCTGGTGAACTAAAAAATAATGGGAGGAACTGAGTTCATTCTTGAAGGGGGCCACTGATCCTATATTTTTCTAATTCTAATTTGCTCAGTCTGTTTCAATCGCTTGTAGTTGTAAAAGTTCTCTGTAGCGGCCTATACTCTTTTTTTTAACTCTACAGAGGTATCTTTAGCATGCACCGAGACATGGGACCTCGGTTTTGAGTCTCATCCAAAACTACTTTGGATCCAGACTACTGAGCAACAAGCTTTTTACAGCTCTAGTATGGCCAGGAGATGAAAATTATCTCAGAAAATTTCCAAGTCTGAAGTGAGGTTCAACCCTTAACCTTTGACTTAGAAAGCCAGTGACAGTACCACTTGGCCAAGTCCACCTATTTTGCAAAATGACTTCATTGTTAAGGCTTTAGTCCACCATATTTAACATTAGTGAATAGATGAATGCAAAATATTGATGTTAGAGTATTTATGAGGATTTTTTGAAAACGACTTCATCTGAAAAATTCTAGTTAACACTAGAGGAATGAAGTGGTCTGGGTAGCTCAGTTGGGACAGCATTCGCCTAAAGTATTAGAAGTCCTGAGTTTGACAACCAGTCTAACCCTCCTGTCACATAATTATATCAATTAATCAATCATCATTTATCTTTTTGGATTTTAATGGTTGAAGTTAGTATTTCCATGTATCCTCATGATTACAAAATCAACATTGTCAAAAATTGATACAGACAATGCATATAAAGCAATGTGTTAGAAAACAAATGATAATTATATACTCACCCCTAATGCGAAATATAATGTAGCAAATAATGTTCCAAATATGCTGAAGTAAATGGTAATCTTGGTACTGAGAATAATGTTTTAGATGATTGACTGGTCCCCATAAAAATGAAAAACTGAAATTATATAATAAATACATATATAAAATATTAATTGCTTAAAATTCTCAATGTTTGTTTCATTAATGTATACCGGTTATTCAGAAAAGTATTTTTGCTGATTCAAAACATATATATATATGACAATGGGAAATCTCAACTGTCTACCAGTATTTCTTATTGAACCTTTATAATTATGTAACATAACTAAACTTGAGAGTATTTCTCAGTTATGTATTAAGTCAACATTTCTTGAACTGGAATACTATGTACAGAAGAAGAACAGATTCAAATTAGGGTTAATTGTTTATATAAAATTGAATTAAAATTATTTAATAAAAAAAAACTAAATGGATTCCATGCACAAAGTCTCTGTATAAAGCATTTAAGCTGGTTTGCCTGAGAAGTTTCTTGAGACTGATAATGATCATCGAAAACAAAACAAGAGTCTGCCTTATTGACTTTTATTGCTGTAGGTATTGAAAACTTACCTAAATATAACAAACAAACTTCCTAAGGTGTATAAAACTGCAAATTTTCTGGCTTTTAATAACAAAAGTGGAATGTATAATGTAGCCTGTAATATACAAAATAATGAGAACATTGTACTTTTATAACACAGAGTAGAGTGGAAAAAGTGTGTTTTCAGCCTGTCAATTTTTAAAAATTTTATTGAGACATTGTTCTGGAATGGTAGAGGTAAACTGGTGCACCTGGGGGAAATCACTGGCCTTCAGCAAGGGAACTGATTACCGGGTAACTTCTGGAATGGTAGAGGTAAACTGGTGCACCTGGGGGAAATCACTGGCCTTCAGCAAGGGAACTGATTACCGGGTAACTTCTGGAATGGTAGAGGTAAACTGGTGCACCTGGGGGAAATCACTGGCCTTCAGCAAGGGAACTGATTACCGGGTAACTTCTGGAATGGTAGAGGTAAACTGGTGCACCTGGGGGAAATCACTGGCCTTCAGCAAGGGAACTGATTACCGGGTAACTTCTGGAATGGTAGAGGTAAACTGGTGCACCTGGGGGAAATCACTGGCCTTCAGCAAGGGAACTGATTACCGGGTAACTTCCACAAACAACGATCTGCCAGATTGGGATTGCAACCTATGAGCCTATGAAATCCCTTAAATAACATAGATCTATACAATGCAAAAACTGGTACAGGTACGTATACTTTAATAAAAAAAAATCATTATACCAGTATATTTTGTATTGTTTCATTTCTTGACCATAAGCAGACAAGTACACTTATGTAACAATAAAACCTGCTATAGTAACCACCTTTATGTCAGCTGTCTTTACTAGTAAATAATAAAGCAAGTTGTCAGCTGTCTAATGCGAGTCCTAGTATATGTACTTCTGCCGACACTCATTGATTTTACTAGTATCACCTGTTAGGACTTGAGTAAAATCATAGTAAACATTAAATAATTAGTATCTTGATGATAGGCATTGCTTGAAACCTAGTTGATACCAGCAGTAAATAAATCATGAACCATAAATACTTGACCTCACATACAATTGTACAGTAAACCCGCTTTTAATCCCTTCTATATAGACTATCATCACACTAATTTAAAGTTCCACAATCCATTTCATTTTCTTTTTTCTTTTATAGCTATAAGCCTCCCTTGATTCATCATCAAATCCCTTTCACAAATGATGGCGATGAATTGAGGTTCTACTGCATTGTGGATTTATCATGCAATATTTCTAATAGCTGATCTGCCGATATATCAACTTACCATTGAAAAACAAAATGTTCCCAATAACAAACATAACACAAAGCCAAAAATCCTTTGTTTCTTTGTCTACAATACAGAACAGAATATATTCATTATCAAATGTTTCATGCTTCAATATGAATTATGGTTAACTGACATGTTTCTTACTCAAATTCTAAGAAAATATCTCTAAAAATGATACAGGGTACTCTGAAATTCTGAATGCAAATATAATTATAAACAGTATTTCATCAAAATAGATGATTCATTTGACACACTACTTAGCACTTTCTTGACGCTGGTTTGGTGTTGTGCCAGTTGTGGGTCCAATTCTTGCTGCATATTATAGCTATGGTCTAACTAGACCAAAATATGCTTAGGTCTTAATCTTTGTAGAATAAATTCTGATATAGATTTCTATAGATAAAGTATCTTATCAGAAAGTGCAGCTTTTTCACAAAAACAAAGCTTTTCTTCACAGATGATCATGAGTGGTCTGTTGTACTTTTTTAACAGTCACACCAAAAAAAGCTCCATTAATCCAACACAACAATCCATGTACTGGTGAGTTGAAAAATTGTGTCAAATTCACATGAATTTTCCCACAAATTATATCTTGCCATTTTGAAACGGGATCTTGCAAGATCCCGAGATCATTCTTTCTTTTCTGAGAGATCCCACTAGTCTGGAGCACCACTGTTAACAGTGTAAAACCAGAGCATGTGTATACTCTTATTAAAAAAATCATTCGAATGATTTCTGGATTTTTCCTAAGAAATATGGAAGAGTAGATAATTTAGAATTAGAGTTTTGAAAGATATGACCCAAGTGCATAATTTTTGCATTTGGCCTATGCTAAAATTAGAATGACAACTTCTATCACAGTTGTCTTCTGTGCGGTTTAAACAGTCAAACAGCAACATCGTTAGTCACATTACAAATAATTTGTTGGGTTTCTCTAAAGAAAGGACATAATTTACAGTCCAGTTAAAACTTACCAAGCCTGGGAAAAGTGGGTCATTTTGAGCTTTTGAAAACCAACTATTTGCTACATCGCCAGTGTCATCAGGGACGGATTCACTACTTCGACTAAAGAAGTTGAACCTGCCAAGTCCAAAACCCCCACTATTTTCAGTCCCTGTGCTACTAGAAGCCCCATTTGTTGAGCCTCTTGATAAATAATCTTGTAGATTTTTGTTCAAGCCAGCCATCTTGAATTAATGTAGTATTTAACGCGAGTATACTCATCTTTTGATTTAAGTGAATTCTTAATAAATGGTACTAAAAAAATGTTTGAGAATTAAAAACAAAACGGAAATTTTAATAAAATTTTTTCAAAGTCATATTATCAAATCCTCACTTTTGTTTATTATTGAAGTAGTTGAATATAGTTTTCACTGCATAATTGTGGTCAAATGTATCTACTCGCGTCAAGTAAAATTCAGCAGGCGGAAGTGAAAGTAGCTGACGATGTTTCTGATTTTACCCATTTTTAGCAGCAAGATGTGATTGATTTTAAATAACAATGGTGAATCTGAAGATCTGAAATGGCTTCTGTTCCGGATAGATTAAGATTGAAGGATAGAATTATTTCAAATATCAGCAAAGCCATAAAATCGGTTTGTAAAATAGTTCTGTTGTCAAATGACTCTCACATGATCAGATGATTAAGTTGACACAGATGTACCGCCATAATAAAAAGTGTAGCATATCTCTCTCGCACATAATTTTTAAGCACTTGTAATATGCATATCAATAACTTGTGGCACTGGTTTTTGTCAGAATGACTGGCATCACTTTCAGAATCTGATTTATCAGAGTTAGAACTGGTCTTGCAACATCATTTGTGTTAATTTGCTTCATTTTGTGAGAAGACATTTTAATTAATTTATAATCCATGCAGACAATCAACATAAAAAAAATAAACATGCAGGTATTACCATGCAGGTTTTATATGTGCCAGAGAAAATTCTGGACATTGACTAATTGAGATATCTTTAACATGTTCAAATAGATAGTTCTCATGGACCTCTAGCAGACAAATTTTTCAGTAGAGTGGTCGCCATTTTGATAGGCATTCTATATCATTTGTCTGTCTATTTTAACCAAATTTGTTCATTTTTTGAATTATTGTTTTTCAAAAAGTAATCGGGATATCAAAAAAGTTGTTAAATTTATAAAATCGGCAATGTTTTTACTTTGATTTGATATATTTTATAAAATTTTTGTCCCCATAACAATGATGTGACAATAAATCTTATACACCCTATTTTAGAAGGAATTAATAAGATTCAATTTCTAATGAATAAGATTCAATTTCTAATGCCGACAAAAATGGCCGCTACTTTACCTGGAAAGTGGACAGTGTGACGTCACTTAGGAACTATCTATAGGGCATTATTGGGTTGCCCAATTCCACTAATTTTTATACCAGTTACTGTTTGTGATACCTGGTTAATTTTTATTGAAATAAACATACAGGTTAGGGATAACAGGTGAAAGTAACTTACCTTTGTTAGATCTTTATAACACCCATATCCATATGTAGTTTAATGTATGATTTAAGTGTGGTTTTAATAAATGCCAATGAATTCCTCAAGGTAAACTGGTTAGCAGTGATTGTTTCTACAGCTATTTTTTTTTGATGAATGTAATACAGAATGGCGAATCACGTCTTCAATTCGAGTAAAGAATTTGGTTCATTTTGCATATATTTTATGCATGTATGTTATTACATGGATGTTATAAATTTGCTTTAGAATAAAGAAAAATTATTCTAATTTAAAACTTTTCTCTTTGTTTTTCTGTATACATAACAAACATATTTAGTCAATGGTGTATTGGCATTCGATATACCTGTAGAATAAACTACCAATTTCCAATTTACAAACAAAAGTGATGTTTGTAAATGCAGTGTTTTGAAATTCTATATTGTGTATTCATGGATCAAGAACTCAACATATTTATCGATGCTTATTTCTTACTATGTTTTCATATAATTAATTATTTCTATGGCAGTCTTATAGACTGATTTTTGAAAAATGACCTGCTGTTTTATCACCGACTAAAACAATTGAAAACTCAAGAAATTAACAAATACTTGTCTATCAAACAGATAAACTTGAGAATTTTAAGTCTATATATAGAAAAATTCATATTCTTAAGATATGATGTAAAATAAAATATTTTGTCAATTAATCTTTTAGGTACAAGAATGTAGCAGTTCCACAGAAAATCCTGTCATCCTTAGCAATAATAACTGGCAATGTCACAAACTGTGTGAACATCTTGACCATGTATTCCTTCATGGGTAAGTTGTTATCTTTTTGACATGAACAGTTTTTCATCTATCTTCATCATCATCATCATCATCATCATCATCATCATTACCACCACCACCACAACAACAGCAAACCAATTTCTACTATTATTATGAATCCCCACCACCGAAGGTGGGGAATCATATTGTTTTCGTTCTGTTTCTTGGTGGGGAATCATATTGTTTTCGTTCTGTTTCTTCTTCTTCTTCTTCTTCTTCTTCTTCTTCTTCTTCTTCTTCTTATTATTATTATTATTATTATTATTATTATAATTCCCTCAAGACCATATGCTGATGTATATCTCGGGAACGCTTGATGGATTTAGATGAAATTTGGTACCAATAATCTGTTGTCTGTGTAGATAATCAAGACGTGTTCATTTTCGTTATCTTGATGGTGGGTGGGTGGGTGTAAATTGCTTAATTAAATACGTAGTTAAATACCCGGGGAAACCAATTCTGAATGGACATAAGCTGGTTACGACACATTAATTATACCAAGCAAATGCTTTCACCTATGAGTTAATCCGATTAGTGACCGTCAAAACTTTGGCGATTTTTAAAACCACAGCTTGTCACGTCACACGCCTGTAATTAAAACCTTACACAATGAGCTGAATGGTGTATACAATTTGCCTTGATAGATCGAAAAAGGTTAAGCATGTCGAAATGGCTTGGGGTATTCTGTTAATCACTGACTGTGGAAGTAGAAGACTGCCCACTTTTTAAGTTTATACCAATGAAATTTCTCCTTTTACTGACTGACACTTTCCTAATGACCGGTATGTCGTTTTTTCCTTTAACCGGACTTTATATAGTGTGTTGAAATATATTAGAAAATTGACGCTATGGTGATGCATAAGATGAGAATTATATTAAAATTTGAAATGAAATTTAGAACATTTTTTTAAAAACTATTTTGTTCCCTTAGTCGTGATCACAATCTACAGATCTATGAGGCACCACTATTTATTTTTCCCGAAATCACACTCGTAAAATTTAGGCAAAAATTGTAAAAAAATTTACAACTGGCGATTTCCTTGGCGACAGACTTTTACAACCCAGCGCTAACCCTGCTAGGGTCTTTTCACCAGATATATGCCATAAATTATTTATGGATGGTGGGGAATCATACGTAACTGGTATCCCAGTTACAATCTCTAGTTATCTCATTGTTATTATACCCAGTGCAAAAAATATATCAGGGGTAGCACTGGTACATGTAGTATGTTTTTGGCATAACTGATGCCAGTCCATTTATACTATTATTGCCAGAATAACTTAATCCCCTCAAACTACTATACAAAATTAAAGGAAACTTGGTAGATTGTTAGCAAACAAAAACAGCTAAAATTGTCAAAATTAAGAAATTTTAATTTCATTCATTCACTCCATTCATTTTTCATTGTTTGGATTTTTTTATTTATCTTAAATGAATAAATATTTTATCATTGCTGTTATTATATAGATTGAAACACATTGGTCATGGTTACTGGAAAGTTGTCACAGAATTTACCAGGAAAAATGCCATCAAAGAAATTAAAAGACTCCAGAATGTAACAACTGATTTAGGAAGAGGTAATATTTCCCCCAAATCCAAACATGATTCTGTTAACCATACACACTGTATGCTGGTTGAATCATCAAGGCATAAGCCTACAAGACCAAGGTATACATACACATGTACATATCACTGCTGAGAGCTCAATCGTACTGCTGATGTCAATCTTACTGCGGAGACTTTAATCTCACTGCTGAGGGTTCAGCCCAGGTAGGCTACAGATGAACCAAAATTTTTTCCTTGTCATAGGTCTCTACTGTTTTTGCAGTAATCAGTATAATGGCCTGTTGATCTGCAATGTTTATTTTATTTGCCAAGTGTACCAGCATCTAAAGGCACTTAACTTCAACACGGAAAAGAAACACTTGCATAAATTTCACATACCAGATGAACTTGTGCACTGATAAATCCTTAAGATTATTTGATAAGAAAAAATGCCTCATCACAAAAGGCTAAAAATGGCTGCTTTAATGTAAAATAACATTCAATCAACCAATCATACCTACCATGAAATACTGTGTCAGTGTAAACCCAGTATTCAAGCCTCATTCTAACAACATTCAATTGCCAATTATGTAAAATCAATTTTGTTGTGAAGGGAAAAGCTACATCGGTACGTGTGGTATGTTTTGTTGTAAATTACTACTGTAGGAACCACTGTGACTGTGACAGTGAAATTCTCTTCATATCCATAGAAAATCAAATAAATTTGAATAAGGTTTGATATTTTTCACTTACTTGTACCTAGTCGTAATAGGAAATCTGTATGCGCATCCGCGATTGTCATAAAGTATGTCTGTAGAAAGGAAAATGTTGGCGGTATGGGGATTTTACGGATGCGAAAATGACGATGTTTACACCGGAAATGATGTCCTTGGTGACGTTTTACGTCATATGCGCAACAGAATCCGCCATTTGTATGATTTTTCAACATGTTAAATCTCCATAGCACCAACGTTTTACCCTATGCAGATATATTGTGGGCTAGTCGCGGATGCGCATACAGATTTCCTGTTACGACTAGGTACAAGTAAGTGAAAAATATTCAAACTTTATTCAAATTTATTTGATTTTCTATGGATATGAATAGAATTTCACTGTCACAGTCACAGTGGTTCCTACAGTAATTTGGTCGTAACAGTAAAATCTATATATCAAACTCTTTTAAACTTTTAATATACCGTAAAACCTCTATTCATCAGTATCCTTAGTTCAATAAAATTTTGGGGTTATAAAAGGGTTTGGTGATAATTAGATTGGAGGCTTATAAAGAAAAAATACAGAAAAAATGGATTTTTGGACTTCAGAATAAAATGGTGATAAGGGAGGTGGCAAAATTATCAAGAGACATTGGCGGCATTATAACAAGGTTTTACTGTATATATAACATTATCATATGCAACCAACTCTGAGACATAGATCTAGTACCATAAGTCACCCATAAATAAAATTTAACAAATATTAAAATTAAACTTTTAACAGGTAGAGCATGGCTGTTTATGGCTTTGAATGAAAGCTCATTAGAAAGCTATCTCAGATGTTTTGAAATGAACGAGAAGTTAGTTAAAAAGTACTATGTTAAAGAATCATTAGTCATGGATCAACAGGTTAGTATCCATTATAAAATACTTAAAAATAGACTGATTTAAAACAATTCAGTACAAGTTATATAGTAGAGTGTGTATTTATCTCTTGAACTTTAGCTTATTTGAATCTGAGACCACTACAGTTGCTCAGTTGGTAGAGTGCTTGATTTGTATGTGAGAGGTCATGGGTTCAGGCCACTAGCAGGTCTGACTAAAACTTCAAAAAAGGTAGTGACTGTTCTTTCCCAGGAACTCTGCATTTAGAAATGAAAGTCACATGATCCGTTTGAAGAGACCTTAAAATCTGATGCCCCCGTGTCACAACAGGCGATGCACATGAAAGAACCTTTCCTGTACATTGACCTGAGCACACAGCAAAGGTAAAAATTCTGCCACTTCACTTATAGCTGGTGATGTCTCGATATAAGTGAATTCTTGAAGTGGATGTAAAACCCCCTTCAAACAACCAATATCTGAACCAGAAATCTATGCTGTAAGAAGAAAAAAGGTTTAAGATTTAAGACAGGCAAAGTTTAAGAGGTTTTATTTTTAGCATCCTTGCTCTTGCTCCTTTCTATTTCATCTATATAAAGATCAAGTGTCTTACACTATAAAATCCCTATTTCTTGGATCCATGGGCGGTCTTTATAATCAGGTTTTTACTGTATTTAATTTAATATAGAGCCTATAGAGTGTATATCCAGAAATAAATTGTGATCATAAATTTGAAATTGTATTTTCCTGATAAAAATACATAGTCTGACCTGCTTCAAAAGTCACTTCTATATAAGAACCACTTGCCTTTAAAGGCCAGTGAAATTTTATCCGAATTGCTTTCTATTCTGTATATATAAGGGCAACTGGCCATAGAGGCCACTTTCATGAGTTCCCTTGGGTGACCTTTATAGACAGGTTTGAGTGTAATTATAGTTATACATGTATCTCAGAATAAATATCCATAAGTAAACTAGTTAACATTGAAGGTTTCTTCACTAGAGATGGTTCCACCATATGATTTAAAGTTTCATTAGTAGTTCTGATTTAATTTTCAGTAAATATAACTTTTATCTTGTATATATTTTTGTAGAGGATGAATGTTCTACTCACACTGACAGCTGGTCTGGAGTATGCTGTTTTCCAACTGGATTATGTAAGCTTTTGTATTCTCAAGTATTAGTTAAACTACTTGTACTGCAAAATACTGATAGTGCAGTTATTTATTTAAGAAATAGTCATACAGTGCAATCATGATAAATTGTACATTGTACTCTAAATTATAAGTCTTGATAAAGGTTGTAAAGCAGAAATACAATAAAACCTTGGTTCTGCGTCAACAGTTATTCTGTCAGATTTATAAATGGGGTTTGGTGATAAATTGAGGGAAGCTTATAAAGCGAAACTTAGAAAAAATGGATTTTTGCACTTCAGAATAGTGTGGCAAAAAGTCAGGTGGCAAAGCTATTGCTGAGTATTATAATGAATTAGAAGTTTTACTGTATTGACTTCAAGCTGACATTTTGCGTTAAATAGCTAATTTACCCATTTGGGAAATAATAACTACAGTACTGTGCATTGATTTTACGTAGGGAATACACAGTTTGTTCAAAACATTTCAAAGACAAATAAGGGTGTATTATAATCAAATGACACAATATTGGTTGTTTTTACTCTTGATTTAATTATTTTTATTGGTTTCATTACTGTACTAAGTAAACAAGTACTACCAGTGTAACAGCATTTGCACTGTATCAAATGTTGGAATACATATATTGGTGTCAGATATCAAAGTTTATTAATTACTCTAACTGTTTCAATTGTTCTTTTACTGGAACGTGGGAAAAGTTTGCTTGTAACATGCATGACAATACTTTCATACCCTGTTTAGAAGTGCAGTAAAAACTTGTTATATAATGCCTCTAGATATCCCCTCCACCTTGCTTATCATCACAATACTATTGAAATACAAAATGTGTTTTTTATATGTTTGTCTTTGTAAATCTCTTTGATTTATTTGACAAACCCTTTTATAATACTGCTGGTAATATAAAATCTGATTGAACAAACAGTGGCAATAAATCAAGGTTTTACTGTACATGTTGTTATTCAGGTCAAATTCTGGATATTTCATAGTATAACCAACTGCATTTACAGTGCATGTATTCACTAAACACTTCTGTATTACTGAGTTTGTTCTACATTTAAATGTACTATTTTAGGATGTGGCATACCTGGATCTAAATACATATCCTCCACGAAGCCGAGCAGATTCTGAAGCAGCGAGGGGAGATGAAGATAAGGTGTCACTTTGTAGTATGGACAGTATAATGCCAACCAAGGAGAGATCAGCAGTAAGTATCACTAACACATGAACGTTTGCTCAGTTGGTCAAAATTTCTACAACTTCACCTATAGCTGGTGATGTTTGGATATAAGTGAAATGTTTTTGACTGGGATTTAAAACCCCTTTCAATCAATTCTTCATTTGGTTGAGTTCTAGGTCACTATATTTGAAGTTTGATTTTGAATCTTAGCCAGGGTAGGTCTCATACTTGAAAATAATGTAACATTTTGATCATGTACTACAGTGTACATGTATATACAAATGAAAAATTAGAATTTTAAATGAAAAATCTTTTTTGTAATTCTTCTTTCTTTAGCTATTCATATGATTCTGGACCAGTAAACATTTATCTGAAATTTTTTACTGCAACAATTTTAAATAAATTATTACAAGATAAAATAAAATCTTATAAATGATATCTGTTTTACAGTCCATGTTATCTACACAAGGATCCTATTCAGCACTCACTGATGGAGACAATGTGAGTGTGCAAAGTGCAGATACAAGTTCAGCGAGTCACGACTCCAAAACCATATCTATAGACTCTGGCTGTAACATAGATAAGAACGACACACAAGACAAACTGGATGAATTAGACACAAGAATCACAAGATTAGAAACCACAGTGTCCGTTAACGAGGAATGTCCCGAGGAGGACCTAGGTATTGAAGTGATTCATGTTAAATCTAAAGGAAAGAAGAAAAAATCAAAGAAAAAGTTGCATTCAAAGCATGCAGTGATAAAGGATAGTATGAGTCATAAACAGGTGATAAATAGAGGAAATTATGAAAAATTTACCAGATGGAATGCATTTAAGTGATAGATCCCCCGGTGATGGAATGGACTCACCTGTACTTGGTAATGAGGCAGTAGTACAGGGTGTATCACACATACAGGGAGTGCCACAAGTAACAGATACTCAAGATAAATATAGTGGTGATAGTATATGTAGATCTCAGACTCTGAATAGTTCCAGTAAAATAGAAAAACATGTAAAAGAATATGATAGTGCAAATACTCAAGGGTCTAGAAAAAGTCCCAAAAATGTGTTATCTGAAAGTAACTGTGAAAATACAAGTACAGCAGATGAAAATATTGATGTAGTACACTCGTACTCAAAAACTGAGTTAGCAAAACTTTACCAGCTTTCATTTGATGAAGATAATTGTGATAACGAGGGAGATGTGAAGGATGATTCTATTTATCACACGCCAGATAACAGAACACATAAACAGGCTTTAGGTGGAGAGAAAGACGTGATAGATACGTCGGTGTATCACACACCAAATGATGACTTAAATACAAGAACTGATGACGGAGAAGACAAAAACTGTGATATATATGTATATACCAATAATAATGAAAAGGAAGTGAAACCAAGTGATTTAGAAAATAGAAAACATTTAGGAAAAAATGATGCTGGATTTCATGAAAGGAATACAAATATTTCAGAAGAGACAGGTATTACAA
Organism: Anadara kagoshimensis; assembly: GCA_021292105.1. NCBI lineage: Eukaryota > Metazoa > Mollusca > Bivalvia > Arcoida > Arcidae > Anadara > Anadara kagoshimensis. The sequence continues at coordinate 47,182,370 of CM037870.1, forward strand.
AACCTACACATAATGACATTAATTCTAAGTGTCCCTCCTCGGATGTTGAGTCAATTAAGGATAAGTCTGTTACATCCCAGCTTCAGGATAGGGCTGACTTTTTGATTTATCAGTCTGATTCTGCAGTTAACAGGATGTTATTTGAAGAGGAAGATGATTCCACTGTGTTAGAGGAAGAGAACATGGTGTGGGCAAGTTATTAGAGGAACCAGAATATAATGGAGAAATTATGTAAGTGATGTATATACAGTGGGATTGAGTATAAGGTCCTATAATTTTTCCTTCTTCAAAACAAACTATCTTTAAAATCTCTATAATCTCTATACTATTACTAATGTCTGTTTAACTTTGGTTTCAGAGCAATAATTTGTTAATCTTCAGCTTGTTTTATGGTGTTTAAGACACTGATGTGTATATTGTTAAAGTTAAGGTCAAGTTCGAATCTTGAGTACTTTGGTTTCAGTGGTTCTGGAGTTATTTACATTTTCAGTTAGAATCATTATAGCAGTAGTGATATATATTAATTTTGTGTAATTAATGATGCTCTTGTTATTTCATTATACCCATTTTTCCATTCCTGGTAGACAAAATCACCATTTTCTCCTAATTTCTGATAAAATTGTTAAAAAATTATCTTATTTCAGCACATTTGAGAGGACGTCTTGTGGAATTTAAGACACATGTATATGTCATATAAAATTGTGAAAGATACATCAAATGAAATTTGGTCAGTTCATTGATTGGTCACCAGTGTTTTCTCATTTGAACAAAATATGCAATAGCTACTAGTATAAATCCATGCCTAATACTGACACTATAAATTCATTACTTTTAATACACATCAAAATTAATTTACCTCTAGAATTTTTTACACTATTTTATATGTGTATCATTTTCCCAGTAAGGGAGATAATCACAAAACACAATCTGATTCTTTATTCTTCCATCTTCCTATGTTGGAGATAGAGATTTTCGCTTGAATAAACGATGGTAGAAATTTCTATCTTCACCTCCACGTGCTTATCTTCACCTCCTCGTGCGGCTTTCAGTGATGTCACAATCAAAGGACAATTGAATGACGTCATATCGTGGAGACATGACTTCGTCTTGCAGGAAAATGACACCCGAGTCTCCAAAATTTAGATATTTTCTCTTTGTTTCAAATGTTTATTTTGGGAGATTAGAATAAATGGCTTTGTTTTCTAGTTTATACATACTGTATAAACCAAAATCAGATACATTCTGTCCGATGGTCATATTTATTTTTATGTACAACGTTAAATAACAAAGTTAGATTTACAAAGATGGCGTCGATGTTGATGTGACTGATACGTCAAGCCAAAAATTGTCATCAAAATGGAAGAAAAAGAATCAATCATGAGTTTATCCATGTAGGATAGGGAAATCTCACCCTCGGGGTTGAATATTTCTGTCAGAGACTCGGCAAGCCTTGTCTCTGACTTAAATATTCAACCCCTCAGGTGAGATTTCCCTATCCTACATGGATAAACTCATGATAGATTCTATTATGCTTTGTGAGCCTCACTTGAGGATTTTTTTTATTTGGATATATGTGATAATTTGTTTTGTGAATGAATGGAAGAAACTGTTTAATTAAATTACACATGACTTGGGTCAGTAATCTGACTGTGTTTACTCCTTGTTGTTTAAGAACTTAGCAAATTGTATCTTAGGGATGTCGGTCCATCTTTTTATATTGTTATCTTTTGATTTTTATGATAACTGCAGTTACACTTACATAGTTGCAAGTCTTTTAACAAAGGACTCATTGATGTGGACATTTAACTGAACTGAGTATAAATATAGACATTTTCTTATTTACAGGCTAGATAATAATACACTGTTAAATGTAATGTTAGAAGTGTTTGAAGACTCAGAAGAACAGTTTGTCAAGGTAATACTTACATTTTTACTAGTATGTCACCTGTAAGACCTATAAGGATAACTAGTGTCTGTATCCTTTGATTTCTTGATGATAACTCCTCTTATACTTATCATATTTGAATGATACTTAGCTGGTGTGTATAATTGTAATCCCTTTGTTAGAGTCAATATTTGATCAAATCTGGACATAAGTAATAATAAGCATGCTGCAATTTGATGTTTTAATGGTTTCTACATGATACTTCCTCTGATATTGATTAGACTTTAAACAAACTGTCAGTATGTGTATTATATAGAGTCCTTTAATATTGTTAAATGCATTAGAGTTTAGTAAATTTACAGTAATTATGCAATCCTGTCAACCATGGCCACATGATAAATCTAGTAATATTGATAACTATTGGTAGGTGACACATCAATGTCAGATGACTATTTTTAGTAAAAATACATGTGGAACCATTACCTATACCAAAAAATTATATACCAATTAAGCTACTGTTTATCAACATCAGTTTTTTATGATTTAATCCAATCCATGTTGCATTTCATTTTCATCATTAACATAATATTAATATTAGGGTAAATGTACATGTATATTGTGGAAAAAAGTGACAGCACTGATAACAGGGCAGTTCCTATGCAAACTGTAACATTTTGTTTTATGCCCCTCGATATGTGTGCCAACTCACTTTTGCTACACTATTATGAAGTCTAAAAATTTTTTTTTTGTATGTTTTCTTTTCAATTCTCCATCTATTTATCACCAGTTTCTTGACTTAACAATCAGTCAATGAATGAAGGTTTTACAGAATACATATTCTTATTAATACTAGTTTCTTTTTGGTAAAGGTATATCTTCTGTTATTTAATGTTTATTGTTTAATGTTTTGCAGATATTTGGAACCAGAATGGGACACACAGAGGGAGAAATCAGGACTATATTTGTGTTAATCACAGATAAAACCATATATTTATTGTATCAGAATCAAGGGGAACAGAAATTCGCTAAAGATGCCTCTGTATTGTTTACAGATCTTGACTATATCTCTGTAAGTACATATAGAGCTAGACCTTACCTAATTTTAGCAGCGCACCTGCATGGTACATAGAAAATTCTTTATCACACACACGACAAGAGCATTGCTATTCAGTCTTGAAGTTTTTGGTAAAGTTCTTTCATCGACAAATTTTTAAGATTTTTTTATGAGCTACAGTAGATGTGCAAATGATCTACTCTGTTCTTCTAACATATGTTGTAATTATAGAACCATAGACCATAGACCCTGTCATGTGTTACACTTTTGTGCAATGGAAATGTGGCTTAAAACTGAGTGGTAGCTTTGCATGAGATGTGTATTATTCATTTTATCACTATTATTACAGTTGTGTGCAGAAACTCATTCATACCCCCCCCCTCTTCTTCGTTGGTTTATAGAGCTTTTTGGTGGAGCTTACATTTCGTCTGGAATGTTACACACAGCAAAAATCTACTTTCAGATGCTTCCTTTCTTTCTTCATTATATTCATTAAAAACTTTATTCATCCAAACAGTCACCACAAAGTCGGGAAAGACTACAGCCATGTGCTTTGTTTACTTTCTGTAACTATCATGATTATGTCCCTTTAATACATGTTTATTCAAAGCAGAGTGGGTAACGACTATTTGTCAGGTTAAAGTAAAAAAGAAAATATGGCTGTCACATGTTTTACTGCTTACATGGTCTTAATCATTAAAATCTGGGTTTATTTAGAAGAATATTAAAGAGACCATGATTTTATTTTCGTCATACAGCATTCCTATGAATAAGGAATATATAATCACAGGGGCCAGTTTCATAATAAAATTTAAAAAATACCGATAAGTATACTCTTTTTTATATACTTATCGGTATTTTTTAAATTTTATTATGAAACTGGCCCCTGTGTATATAATAAGGTAATTTTGTTCATCTGCCTTGTGCAATACACATCGTTTGCCTACAGTAGCTCTGTTCCAGAACAGATGGAGATTTTCTTTTTTGTGCCGAATATTCAAATAGGATTCGAATAACAGCCAACTAATATTCAAATGCTTAATTTGGTATTCTTTTCAGCTCTTTTGTTTCACCTCGCTGTTTGAATCATGAAACGAGGCATAAATAAAACTGAGGCCTCATAAGGTATTTTGTTTACACGGTTTGTTGAACACACGTGGTCTCGGTAATAATTAAGTGATTAGAGGATTAACTCTGGTGTTGATTATACACAGTCAATGATTAATTAATTATCACACCGATTGTACACCTGTGGGACACGTGGCTTCATCTTAAAGTCTTGTGTGATTTCTCGATCATGAACTAATCTTAATTGACAAGACAAAATTTAGAAGGTTCATTAGAGGGAAAAAAACGAATGACCGAATTTCAATTCGGCGTTTTATTTGCCAATTCGGTGATTTTTAGCCGATTTTGGCGATTTGTGGGGCCCTGGTCTTATGTTACAATACATAGAGTGTATCTATTGCAAAAATTAGAAATTCAAAATCTTTTCTAATAGGGGAACTTGGAGAGAAATTGCATAAATATTTCAAAATATGGCAATAAATGAGATGATAAAGTTGTTGGTAAACTGGTTATACTGTAGTTGTATAATTATTTATATTTGTAGCTAAGTGTAGATGAACAAGTTATACAGATTGTTTGTACAAACAGACGGAAACAGTACTGGATCACTACAGGGAACCAGTTAATTACTAGGTAATAATTCCCTCTAAAGTATTAATTAAAGATGATTTTTTAGCAAAAAAAAAGATGGATGCAGGGCTCTACAATGCGAGTAAAACACTCGCATTGGCGAGTAATTATTTGTAAATGCGAGTGGATATGTCCAATTCACTCGCCCATGTGCGAGTATAAAGTAGAAAGTCAAATCTGGATTTTCCTTTCCGTTTTCGACAACAAAATTACTCTCATCAAGCTTAATCTTTAAAGCGATTTAAATCATATAGCTCCAATCTGTTAAGTTGTTAAGCGTTTGTGTGATCACGTTTTCAAGTGTCAATTTCATCGCTATGAGTCATAAACAAAATCGGCAAATATATTTATTTTTCAAGCCACGAGTACGAATAAAAATCCAGAAGCTAAGAGAATTCTAATGTTATCAATGACCAGGAAAAAACGACCTCTTCTACACATCGGTGCCAGTCATCACTCAATGGAAAAACAAATGTAATCCTCTAAACTGACTAAAGCGATGACGGAAAGCTGGGTCCCGAGTTGGCCTGGAAAACAGTTTTAAACCGGCAAAAGTATGTTTAAAAGATATGCTATTAAATTTTACATGAGGCAGGTGTATCTAGCTAGACAGGCTTACATTCCTGGGGCGACTCGCCTCACACCTCTGAATTAAGTTCACATATTTTTAACTTAATTTGCCGTTTATCAAAGTTTTTGCTTTGCTTTTGGACATGCACTGTGATTTTTGTGTTTGATACCACAATAAAAGTAAATTGAATGTAAAATATTTTTTAAAAACATTGGGCCCATCTGCTATGCCTGCATCTTCAAAATTATGCAATAATGGGGAATGTTTCCAGTCTAATTGAATCCCAGTTAAATTGTATTTATAAAATAAATATGTGGCGAGTAACATTTTTGCGCTGGCTAGTAAACATCTCAGGTTTACTAGCCAGGAGGCTAGTGAAAAAATTTGCAATCGTAGAGCCTTGAGATGATAATAATTTTATCTTGACTGAGGTGTTAAACACCGTTTTACTTTTTCACTGCATCATTGTAACAGCTTATTTCAGAAAACTGTGATAAATATAGAGATAACACAATTTTTTGTGACATAAGTCAGTGTTTTCTCCAGCTTTTAAAAACATAACTGTACATGATGCAATAATTTTTATGGTACAATATAGTAACAACTACAATATGGGCGAAACCTGACTAGTCTAGAAATTTCTTCTTAAAATTCTTCATCCTTTTCTTTCAAATTCAAAGAAACCTATTTCAATCTATAAAAACAATTGCATACCAAAATAACAAAATAACACACCATCAGAATGAAGTTGCAACATTCATAAAAAAAATTGTGTCAAAATTTAAGAAACACTGATAAGTTGACAACAAGCTTGCATTTGATTTCAGAAAACTACATCTGGTATGACAAATATGGAGATAAAATGATTTTTTGTGAAATAAGTTGGCATCAGGCTTATATGTACACCTTATCTGAATGAAAAACTACCAGTATGACAAGTGTATAGATAACATGAATTTTCTTTTTAATTTGTTTTTAGAGCTATTATAAATTGTTTGTCAAGTGCTATGGAGGAAAGCCATCATATGAAAGGACCTAAATTGTCTGTGTTAAATGATGCCACTATACAGAAGATTGCCTTGAAGAAATTTGTAGCCAAAGAATGTCATATTGATGTAAGTGCATGTTTATTATCACCTAGGTTACTATCATCATGGTAATATAAAATGATGTCATTTTTTGTGTGGCATGACTTATTTGTATTGCTGACCTTTTAATTGTTTACTTTAACTTTTGTCAAAGATTTTAGTTTTTTTGGATAATATGATAAAAAGAGTCTTTAATTTGTATTAATATGATATTTAATTTATTGACTTCTTGAATAAGTGCCTCTGTAACTTGTACAAGGCTTGTTGTCTATGCAGCTCTTTTAATTAATTCAACATTAAATGATCACTCTTGTAAAGTGCTTTATTTATTTATTTATTTAAATAATTATTTATTTATTTATTTATTTATTTATTTATACAGCAGTCAGAAGTAGAGTTATGTTGTTACTCTTTGATACATTGGGATGATCCATTAGCTCGAGGTAGATCAGATGAGACATTCAGAGAAGGCCATATGTTATACAGAATACAAGAATCAACATCTAGTCATTTTTTAGGATCTCAGCTTCTACCCACTACCCTTATATATGGAAATACATGGAAACCAGCTTATATTGTTTTGAGGTAAATAATTTTAAATGCATGTAAGGCTGTCATGTCCCCTGTTGGCAATGGGTCAAAAGGCCCTTGAAATTGGAAAAATAACATTTTTAGCTCACCTGGCCTAAAGGCCATGTGAGCTTTTGCCATCACTCGGCGTCCGTCGTCCCTCAGTCCGTCCGTCCGTCAGTCCGTCCGTCAGTCTGTCAGTCCGTCTGTAAACTTTTCACATTTTGGCTATCTCCTCTGAAACCCCTGAACCAATTTTAACCAAACTTTACAGGAATGATGTATGGAAGGTCCTTTACTTAGATTGCCGAAATTTTTTTGATCCGCCAAAAAACATGGCTGCCAGCGCAGAAGATAGTTTTACATTGGACCCTATGGGAAAAATGCATTTTTGACTATTTCCTCAGAAATGACTGAAGCAAATTGAACCAAACTTCACAGGAATGATGTATGGAAGGTCCTTTACTTAGATTGCCAAAATTTTTCTGATCTGTCAAAAAACATGGCCGCCAGCACAGAAGATAGTTTAACATTAGACCCTATGGGAAAAGCATATATTTGCTATCTTCTTTGAAACCGCTGAGCCAATTTGAACCAAACTTTACAGGAATAATGTATGCAAGGTCATTTACTAAGATTGCCCAAATTTTTCTGATCCGCCAAAAAAAATGGCCGCCAGGGCCAAACAAAGTTTAACATTGGGCCCTATGGGAAAACGCACATTTTGGCTATCTCCTCTAAAACTATTGAAGCAAACTTAACCAAACTTTAGAGGAATGATGTATTGGAGGTCCTTTACATAGATTGCCAAAATTTTTCTGATTGGCCAAAAAACAAGGCTGCCAGAGCAAAAGGTAGTTTAACATGGGACCCTATGGGAAAAATGCATTTTGGCTATCTCCTCAGAAATGACTGAAGCAAATTTAACCAAACTTTACAGAAATGATGTATAGAAGGTCCTTTACTTAGATTGCCAAAATTTTTCTGATCCACCAAAAAACATGGCCGCCAGCGCAGAAGATAGTTTAACATTGGACCCAATGGGAAAAGCATATATATGCTATTTCCTCTGAAGCTTTAGAAGCAAATTGAACCAAACTTTACAGGAATGATGTATAGAAGGTCCTTTACATAGATTGCCAAAATTTTCCTGATTGGCCAAAAAACATGGCTGCCAGAGCAAAAGGTAGGTTAACATTGGACCCTATGGGAAAAACGCATTTTTGACTATGTCCTCAGAAATGACTGAAGCAAATTGAACCAAACTTTACAGGAATGATGTATAAAAGGTCCTTCACTTAGATTGCCAAAATTTTTCTGATCCGCTGAAAAACATGGCCGCCAGGGCAGAAGATAGTTTAACATTGGACCCTATGGGAAAAACGCATTTTTGACTATGTCCTCAGAAATGACTGAAGCAAATTGAACCAAACTTTACAGGAATGATGTATAGAAGATCCTTTACATAGATTGTCAAAATTTTTCTGATCCGCCAAAAAACATGGCTGCCAGCGGAGAACATAGTTTCACATTGGACCCTATGGGAAAAGCATATATATGCTATCTTCTCTGAAGCTAGTGAAGCAAATTGAACCAAACTTTACAGGAATGATGTATAAAAGGTCCTTTACATAGATTGCCAAAAATTTTCTGATCTGCCAAAAAAAACATGGCTGTCAGCGCAAAAGATAGTTGGACTTAATGGGAAAAACACATTTTTGACTATGTCCTCAGAAATGACTGAAGCAAATTTAACCAAACTTTACAGGAATGATGTATAGAAGGTCCTTTACATAGTTTGCCAAAATTTTCCTGATCTGCCATAAAACATGGCTGCCAGTGGAGAACATTGTTTCACATTGGACCCTATGGGAAAAGCATATATTTGCTATTATTTCCTTTGAAGCTACTAAAGCAAATTGAATCAAACTTTACAGGAATGATGTATGGATGGATGGTTCTTTACTTAGATTGTGGAAATTTTTTTTGATCTGCCAAAAAAGATGGCTGCCAGCACAGAACATAGTTTAACCCTATGGGAATAGCATATAGCATATATTTGCTATCTCCTCTAAAGCTACTGAAGCAAATTGAACCAAACTTTATGGGAATGATGTATGGAAGGTCCTTTATTAGATTGACAAATTCAAATTGCCCGTTTCATTTACAATTAAGGCAAAACACTTTTAAAATCTTGGAAGCTGAAATTTCATTGGACAATAAATGTTACAACAGTGGCTCATTCACATATGCCCCTAAACTGTGTTTCCTCAGATCTCCCACTCCGCGCCTATATCAAAAATGGGGGAGCAAGTGAGAGATGTGATTTTAATCAGATTGAAAAAAAACTGTGAATGGTACATATAGTTCTACAGTGATTTCCTTAGCCATTCTGTCTGATATAAACAGTGCATTTTTTCATCACTGGAATACAAATTTGCTTTAAAAGCATTTTAGTCAGGTGAGCGATACAGGCTCAGCCACACTGAGCCTCTGGTTTCATGAAAGTTTCAGTTTTGTGGGAAAATAATTGGAAAATTTGTACTGGTAAAAGAACTGTAAATGTTACAATTTTGTGCTTATTTTATTCAAATTTGGAAACTGTACCAAAATATTTTGGAAAAAACTCAGGTTTTGGACATTTAAAATGGGATCTAATTTAAAAGGTAAATGAGTATGATGTACATACATGTACATTGTAGCTGTCACATTAAGATGTAAAATATATTCCTAGATTCCTAATGGAAATACAGTTTACTGAGATTTTTTTCTATGTTTTAAGATTCACAAGCAAAGTACATTGTATTACAATTATAATATTATGTTTTTACTCCTTGAACAGGGAAGGTATCCTATGTATATTTAACAACAAGCAAGACAGTAAACCTCATTACTTTCTCCAAGTTGGCGGAGAAGATTGTTCAGGTTGTAGAAGATCCAAAAACTCTGATAGAGAACACTCATTTGAAATCAATAAGACTGATGGGTCGTCATGGCAGATAGCTGCAGCATCTGAACATGAGGCTAATGATTGGCTACAGAGCTTATGTCAGTGTGCTGCTGAATCTACTGAGGTAAATATGAATCACTTAAGTTGGTTGTATGTGTATTCAATTTAGGTTCTGTGAAATCAGTTATTTTTAATATGTCAAAATTGTGTGGTCCTAAAAAAATACATTTTTGTGGGTGGATGAATCTATGGTTTGTGATTTCCATGATAGGTGATTTTGTAATAAATACCATTTTGTTGACAAGTAAATTTGTGGGTCAGAGCATCCACGTAAACAGTGTATATTGGGACACAAGAAAATTTTTGATTTCACAGTATCATGAAGATAATCAAAGGTCATTGAGTAACACAAATCCAAATTTGCTATAAACACTAATAGTTTAAAAATAAATACCTGGTAGTAAAACAACAATATAATTCAATTTGATAAAAGTCTATTCCCTTATGTTTATTTTAACAAAAATATAAAAAAAATTGTTTGGTAATATAATGTACAAGGTTCAAATACTAGTACATGTGTTAAATAAACAGTTTATTAAACTTATCGAGCTTTGAACAACTGAGTCCTGCTGAATTTCAAAGTGGAGATCCACATGTTGATTTTGTTTTTGGTATCTCTGGCTATCACCAAAAACAATTTATTTTGATGAACCTTTTTACACCTTCATTAGGTGATGGTTTTCTCATCCTACATTAATTTTCTGTGAACTCTTACCAGTATTCAGATGACTTTGAAGTAGTGACACTAAATCATTTCAGATCAGGCCTTTCCATGTTATCAAAAATGGCTGACTTTCATCAAGGTCAATGAATAATTTAGATTCAAGTGCTTGTTAAATCACTAGAGAGAATATTACAGACTTTTGCCAATGAAAACAACCCTTTAACTTCTTTGATCAATGAAATATAATCATATGTTAAATATTTTCCTTTTCTATTTCACAGAAAAATTCACATAGACCAGGTTGCCTCCCATGTTGCCTTGTTTTGACTCCACAGAAATTACTGATGTGCCATGAAGATGTGCAGACAAATTTTTTTCGGACTTTAGGTAGTGCCAATGTTACCGAGGTTACTGGGATATCAGTAGATGATACTGAGAAGTCTTTCTGTATTCTAGTAAGTAGCTTAAATACTGTAGACTGTAAATACTGTAATATTTAGAGACAATTTTATTTTGGCGCAATTGACAATAAGATTAAGTAGCTACATGTAAAATAAAACTTTCACCAAAATATTTTTTCTCAAATGTTATGGAATTTAACTCACATTTGGAGTTGTAAAATGTGTTTAGGCTGTCGTTTAATCTAAACTGCTAATACAGAGAGCATACTTAAACCGCTAAAATAAGTATGCACAAGTATAAAGCAGTTTGCAGTATATAATTTGATATGGTAATTGAAGTTGGTGAAAATAAAGATAACAATCTTTAATATAAATTACATTTCACAAAGCTACATCACCTGCAGGATTACCTCTTCACTGGAAATTAAGACTTGCCAAATTAAAATGTGTGCTTTATAAAACTTTATTCAATAACTACAGTGTAATAATGTTTGTTGAAGATGACATAAATATTATAATTGCTATCAAAAGCAAATTGAAAGAGTAGTCTGCTTCAGATAACTGTTTAATTATTAAACTGTTTTAATTCTTCTAACAGGAATTTGAAGCTCATGAAGTTGGTGTAAGCAGTGAACAGTGGGTGTTATACTTCAGTGCAAAATATGAAAGAGACAGATTTATAAAACAGCTTTCTATAGTTTGGTCAAACTATTTTGAGGTAATTTTATTACATTGTTGTCCAGGGCACAGTTGTTCAAAGCACTGCTAGCTTAACCAGGTGGTTGGCCAAAATTTGTTGTGTTGTAGGCAATATATTTGAGGTTTCTGTCCAAACATTAATGCACACAATTGTTATTGTCAAAAGAACTTGTAGAAGTAGGTTTTTAATGACATTTTTGAATTTTCAATAATCACTTCAGTGACTTGGTTTAGCTAACCAAGCTTCAAACAACCAGGCCTAGGAAAGTAATTGTTTTGATTGGATGTCAATCAACCAAAATTATTGTGGGAGAAAACAGGTGCTAGTTCTAATTACTAGAATTTGCCTCTTGACACATTAGCTTTTTTCATTCATTTTTACCAAGGGGTTGATTTAAACACCATTTCATGAACATTTTTTAGGGTCTTGATTAAATATGATTAGATTTGTTAATTATGCTAATATTTTCTTGAATGAAACAAATGGTGCATTAATATCCAATAATAAAGCGTTTGCTTGTCGTTAGGAACTATTGATAGTGGTTTAGTAGAAGTAAACATTGTAATGTTTTAGTTTTGTAAAACAGTTTAAAAAACACTATAATACATATTTATTTTATTGTTTATTGTAGGTGGAAATGCATGAAAATGCCATAGAAGATTTCTCTTTACAACAGAGCTGTAGAGACATGGCTGCCCATTTGCATTCTACACTAGAGGTCAAATAATGCAGATATTCTTCTAGCCAAGACAAAGTCTAGTGCCAAGACATTAGTGTAACTGTTCCATTGTTAAGAGTGTCAGTATTTATATTAAGTTGGTAGGCAAGTCTTAGAAGTATGAATGATTTGTGTTTAATATACAGACAGATGTAAACATGTATCTAGTGTTCATCTCTACCGAGATTATACATCGTATATATACCAGGTACATAAATTTGTTTAACATATATGTATGTACTTAAAGTATCAATGCTCAGAAAACTTAGGCTGCTTTGGTATAAACTGCATTAAAGCTCATCCCAAAGGGAATTTTATTGAAGATATGAAGTCTACTTGCACACTTAATTTGCCCCATTAGGTTGTATAGTTGACATGGCTCTATGCAACCACCATTAGCATACTAATGATCTTTGAGATCCTTCTGTCTTGCAAGCAGTTTATTATGCAGAGGTTTAGAAAAGCTTCCAAGACATATACAATGTACATGTATTATAACATTGTTTGTTTTTGCTTACAATACTCCTCAAAGCAAGGAGTGTCTAGTTGCTTGCTGTGGAATGTACTTAGGAGTGTTTAAGATTTATAGTGACTGACTAGATGAACACCTCTAATCAAATAAGATATGGAAAGCTACACTGGATATAGTTCTCGTCCACCAAACATTTTTCAGAACCTTTTTTCTGATTATTTATTGAAAATTCTGTGAACTGAAATTGGCCAGTGTCTTATGAAAGCTATTAAAAAAACTGTAGGATAAATAGGGGTTAGTAGATTTATGGTCGACATTTTGAAATTTTGACACATTTCTAACCAAATAGAAAAGAGAAAATTTCATTATTTTATTATGTAAATAATTATCCATGTTGTCATTAATAAGACCTTAGAATACTCAAGACTTTGGTTTTATAATGTTTACTCGCATATTTTGTTTATCTCTGTTCAGTCATTATTGGGTGTGGAATGACAGAGTTTGTACCCATTGCACATTCCATCTACCAGTAGTATTAATCAAATTCATATTTAAGGAACAGATTACACATCATATTATTTTGAAATTCAAGAATGATGTATTAAAAGTTAAACTTATCTGGGGAAAACATCCTTCCTGGTCTTTCCTAGTACATGTGTGTACTTTATTTTTTCTTCATCTACATCTATATATTGGTGCTACAGACATATGTATTGTATATATATCATTTATAATAATGATCACTATAAATGTTTTCACATTTCAGTTTAAGCCATCATCATAATGCTAGCTCAAAAGTACCAAAACCAAATACATTGAGTAAGCAGTCCAAAAATTCACAAAAATTGTGTCAAAGCTTTATTGTTAAGAGAAGTCTTGTTGTTTGGCCTACTTTTTCCCTCAGATTTAAAAAAAAATCTCGAAATTTTCTCTCCAATACTTAAAATTTTCTCTCAAAGTTTTTAAACTGCCATGCAGTTATTGTGTGATAAATTCTGCTACATCTTTATGAATTATTGAGATAACATAGGTTTTTTTAATATAAAGCATGTCTCAACCATGACCTGTTGAAGAACAACATGTTTTTGATGGTCTAGGAGCTATTTTTTAAATTTTACATAATTGGTAATTGGATATTACAAGAAGCATGACATATTTCAATTATTTATTCCAAATAACTATTTATTCAGAATAACCACTAAAGCTTCCTTTAACATTCATGGTCAATCAATCTTCTAGCTATTACCATAGCTAAATATTTAATGCATAAGTCTTTTTACTGAACTTCTTTAATAACTGCACATAGTTGTGTATCTTACGGTTTATGTTTACTCAACTGTTAAAGTGTTTTCATGACTGCAGAATGAGCATGTTGAATAAACCTATAAATTATTTATAATGAAGTTTGGCAAACACTTAAAATTCAGGACTGTTTATTCATTTTTAGCTCACCTGGCCAAAGGCCATGTGAGCTTATGGCATGGCGAGGCGTGCGTGCGTGCGTCCGTGCGTGCGTGCGTCAGTAATCTTCTCCTCTGAAACTACTAGGCCAACTGAAACCAAATTTGCCATGGAAGGTCCTTGACAGAGTCTAACTATAGTTTGTTCAAATCATGGCGATCGGATATCCAAGATGGCCGCTGTTACTAAAAATAGACAAAACCTAAAAAAATCTTCTTCTCTTGAACCACTCATTGGAGGCAAAAACTGATGTGATATTTGGCTTCTACATAGTCTTAACCTTTAAGTTTGTTCATTTCATGAAATTTTGTTTAAAAATAGGTTACGCGTTTTTGCGTTTAATTTTGCAAAAATCGTAAAATGTTTTTAAATTGTTATAACTTGACTATATGACCAGATAATGACATGGGGTTTTCAGTTTTGACATATTCTTGTAATTACCTTCAAAATGGTGTCAAGGTCAATAATGAAGGTCATGACCTAATTTTTTACCTTTCTAATATTATTTATTATCTCGAAAACTATAAACTTTTTATATAGGCATGTATATTAGAATATTGTTGGTATTGATGTAATGATTATTTTGATATATAGATTAAGGTCATTGGTTCAAAGGTCAAGGTCACAGATACGAAAGAATACTGAAATGGTTCATTATCTTGCAAACTATTAACTTTTTATATAAGCATGTATATTATAATGTTGTAGGTATTGATACAACGATCATTTTGATGTATAGAAAAAGGTCATGGGTCCAAAGGTCAAGGTCACAGTAGCAAAACAATACCAAGATCGTTAATTATCTTGAAAACTATAAACTTTTTGTATAGGCATGTATATTGGAATGTTGTTGGTATTGATGTAACGATCATTTTGATATATAGATTAAGGTCATTGGTTCAAAGGTCAAGGTCACAGATGCGAAAGAATACTGAAATGGTTCATTATCTTGAAAACTATTAACTTTTTGTATAAGCATGTATATTAGAATGTTGTAGGTATTGATACAACGATCATTTTGATGTATAGAAAAAGGTCATGGGTTCAAAGGTCAAGGTCACAGTAGCAAAACAATACCAAGATCGTTAATTATCTTGAAAACTATAAACTTTTTGTATAGGCATGTATATTGGAATGTTGTTGGTTTTGATGTAACGATCATTTTGATATATAACTTTAGGTCATTGGTTTAAAGGTCAAGGTCACAGATGCGAAAGAAAACTGAAATGGTTCATTATCTTGAAAACTATTAACTTTTTGTATAAGCATGTATATTAGAATGTTGTAGGTATTGATACAACGATCATTTTGATGTATAGAAAAAGGTCATGGGTTCAAAGGTCAAGGTCACAGTAGCAAAACAATACCAAGATCGTTAATTATCTTGAAAACTATAAACTTTTTGTATAGGCATGTATATTGGAATGTTGTTGGTTTTGATGTAACGATCATTTTGATATATAACTTTAGGTCATTGGTTTAAAGGTCAAGGTCACAGATGCGAAAGAAAACTGAAATGGTTCATTATCTTGAAAACTATTAACTTTTTGTATAAGCATGTATATTAGAATGTTGTAGGTATTGATACAACGATCATTTTGATATATAGAATAAGGTCATTGGTTCAAAGGTCAAGGTCACAGATGCGAAAGAATACTGAAATGGTTCATTATCTTGAAAACTATAAACTTTTTGTATAGGCATGTATATTAGAATGTTGTAGGTATTGATACAACGATCATTTTGATGTATAGAAAAAGGTCATGGGTCCAAAGGTCAAGGTCACAGTAGCAAATCAATACCAAAATGGTTAATTATCTCAAAAACTATAAACTGTTTATATAAACATGTATATTAGAATATTGTTGGTATTGATGTACTGGTCATTTTAATGTATAGAAAAAGGTCATGGGTCCAAAGGTTAAGGTCACGGTTGCAAAACAATACCAAAAATGGTTCATTATCTCGAAAACTATGAACTTTTTGTATAGGCATGTATATTAGAATATTGTTGGTATTGATACAATGATCATTTTAATATATAGATTATGGTCATTGGTTCGAAGGTCAAGGTCACAGATGCGAGTAGCAAGTTTCATAAATATCTTAATATCCACATCAGAGTTATTGCTCCTTAAATGTGTTTTTGTGCTGTTAACGGCCCAGGTGAGCGGTACAGGCCCTATTGGGCCTCTTGTTGAGATCATGTATTCTTTATTTTTCACTTGAATTACGTAATGAAGAAAGTTCAATAGGTTTAATACAGTTTGACAAACACTTCAGTACTGTTTTGTTTAATTTGTATTAAATTTTTTAATTTAAGAATTGTTCTTGAGTTACATAATGAAGGCTCAATACAGTTTTGTAAACACTTCGATACTGTTCTGTTTTTGAGATTAATCATTCTCCATTTGAATTTGCATTACGTTATGTACGTAAGTTCAGTAGGGTCATGAACAAAATTTTGAGTTTGAATATCAGTTCATATACATTATACAATGTATGTTATCATAAATATATATGTGCAATTTTACTATGGGTACATTTGGTATCTTTTAGTTATAATATGAGTATTATGGCATTGGGAGATCTTGTTAAATTATATACATGTAATACATTATACAAATATAATAGAATTATTGGGGATACTTTGGAAATGCTGTGTCATATATTTATAAATTATTCAAATACAATATTTATGCTTCACTTTTATATGTCCATGGTAATTAATGTGGATGAGAAACATTTCATATTTATATCTATAGTACAGTACATTTTTTTTCAAAAGAATTTATTTGTTTTGGCCAAATGATCCAGGCCTCCTTCTTGTAATAAAATTGTCCAGAGGCGTGGCTTCATTATACTACTTACTTCAAAATTAAGTGTGGGACTTGGCGGCCAAGCGGTCCTAAGTACTGGCTAATGGATCACAGTATCTCTTGCCACATATGTTCAAAATCCACTCTGGGTAGACACCAATGTGACATTTTTTTCAGTTTGCTTGCCAAGATCAGTAATTTTATATGGGCACCTTGGTTTCCTCCACCATTCCAAATTTGACTGGCTCAAAATAAGTCGAAAAATCTTGACTGTGGCATAAAACTCCATAATTCCACTTCACTTCAAACTAAGTCAGTAATTCACAATCATTCCATGACTAAGTTGTTTGTTTAACTCTGACAATAACATCTAGTTTTCAGTTGGTTTAAAAAATCTGTGTATTACTAGAATTATCAGTAAATGTCTTAGTTAAAAATTGAACGTGAGAACATAATCAACAAACTTAAGAATTATGTTCAGCTGAGAAAAATAAAAAAAATACATACAAACCTTTATGTAATAGTGACACAAGATTTTCAGCCATCTAACAGGGTGGTTATTTATTTAAATGCATGTACATGTATTACATTCTAATGATTTATTAAATAGGTTGAAGTATTCTGTGATAATTTTTGTTAAAATGCATAATTTTGTATATCATTTTCTGTCATTGTTTTGTATGTTTTACTTGTATTTACATGACATGTATAAAGAGAATCTATACCGACTTCTAGACCGAGATAAGGAAATTCCAGTCGTCAGTGGTAAAATATTTTCAACTCAAATGAGTCTCTGTTTTTTATTATACATGTACATGTATATTAATTGCTCACATGTGGTGTGATATGGAAAAAATATTGTATCACTTATTCTGTGAGATTAATCTGTCACATATGTGAGAAATTGCTTTATATATCACTACAGTACTTCTACAGTCCTCATTTTCAGTCATGTTCTTGCAATTGTTTCTAAAAGGCTTCAAATTATTTTAATTTTTCCACCAGTTCTTTGAGATATTCATATACATTTATGCTGAAAATATTACCTTTTTTAAAAAATAATTTAAATTGCTATTTTAAATTATTTGTAACATGTGTAAAGGCTCTTAAAAAGATTTAAATTTTTCCAATTTGTTCTGGAATGTCTTCAAATATGCTTAAAAATTAGACTTATTTAAAAAATAATTTAAAAAAATTTAAATTAAAAATATGCATGCTAAAAATGAAATTCTGTGCATGTCAGTGTTATTGGAAATCTTTTTTCTTGGTTTGTTAATTATGTACTTTAATGACTCGATGATTGAATGAGGCAGATGTCCACTCTGAGTCATCTAGTAAAAAGTTAGGGGGGGGGGGGGGGGGCTAAAAATTGTATTAGTACTGTATTTCAATTATATCTTTAAAAAATATGATTTATTGATTGATTGAATTGGGATTTTATATCCAAGTCAAGATTATTTCACTTATATCAAGACATTACCAGCTATAGGTGAATTGGCAGAAGCTTACTTTTGCAGTGCCATCAGGGCAATATGCAGGGAGGGTTCTTTAACATGCCACACCTGCTGTGACACAGGGCATCAGTTTTAAAGGTCTCTACCAAAGGCCCAGTGACTTTTATTTCTAAATGCTGAGTGTTTGATGAAAAAATAGTTATAAGAATCCATTATGAGTATCCATGTAGGATGTACAAGAAGGTTTTGGGAAATGCATTGACCTACATTTTTCATAGTTTTCAGAGAAAATGCTAGTAAGGCATTATTTAAAGCCAAGTATTTTAAGATACTCTTCTAGAACAACTGGGGTAGATTTAATGAAAACTATATTTTATTGTGAAAATCCTTTTTTGAAATTTAAAAGAAATTGTGTCTGGCATGACTGTACAGAATTCAAATGCAAATAAAATGCTTGTTGAACTGTACATGCCCTATTGTATTTGAGTTTACAATTTGAGTGTATTTTATTTTAATTTTAAGATTTATTTTTATATAATTGTGGAAAACAAGGGTTGTCTATATAGTCTACTTAAGAAAGACAAAATACTGTTGGAAAATTTTGCATTAAATTTCTGAGGTCAGTGTAAAGTAAGTTTAAAAATTAAAAATTGCTTTGCTAATTGCTGTTAATTGCAAGGTATCTATTTAATGGAGTTTAGATTAATAAGGTTATTTATAAAAATTGTATCTTATTTGTCTTACATAGCTGAAAAATTGTCCTTGTGAAGTAAAACATTATGCAATCTTTTCAATTGTATTAATATTATTACATTTAAAGGTTTGAATTTATAATATCCATATATATGTGAAAATACAAGACTAGTATGTAAGTTGTTCTGGTAGTTTTGTTTAGTTTTAACAATGATTTTCAACAGTTAAAACTGTTTGTTCTTCTGAACGTTTACTGATTCAATGAGGTTTACTAGCTTATTTTATGATACCAAATAACATTTATGCAGAACAATTGTTTCCATTGGATATTGATTCAAACACTTTAACATTTTCCTGTAAAACTACAGTTTTCTGGGAATTTGTGACATATAAATTTTCAAAAATGTTCCACACAAGAAATGTGAAGGGCTATTGATCATATATGTTGGTGAGTCCCATTCTTTTATTTATTTCTGGTTTACTATGTTTGGTCAAATTTCAAAATGGGGTTTGCTGCTGTACCACGTGATAACCACTAATGTTTATGTGGAACACTTATTTCCAATAGATATGGAATCAGGAAAGATGACGTTTCCCATAAAAATGATGTTAATCCGGGAACTTGTGACCTTAACATTTTCCAAAACGTTCCACACAAACGTTAAAAGGTATTGATCACGTGGTACGGTGGCGACCCCCATTGGACAAATTTTACCAGAGAAGCTGCATGACTCAATTCCTATTTTTGACAGATGTTTATCATGATTTTAGTTTTTGTTTTAATGTGACAAAATATATTATTTTGTTATCTTAAAATACATTGAATATGTATGATTTTATTTTTTTAGTTACTATGGTATCTTAAAGTTTTATTTTTATGCTGTTATTTTAATTTAAAATGTGCAATTTTAATTTATCACAAACTTGATTTATAATAAAGTAAAATCAGTGATATGTATAACTATGGTGTTATGACTTATTATTTTACTATTTACATGGTCCATGTTACAAATTACCGGAACTCAGAAACACAGATTCAGGTATTGAAAGAATTGACGTTTCGCCGGTCATGCCTATTATGTTCCGACACTGGCTGCCATCATTGTACCAAAGCAGCGTCAAGGCAACTAGTGACTACTACTGTCAGTGACGTCATTAAACGGCACAATTAAAGCCAAGTTTTCATTCTTTTCATGTCTAATTCAAACATGCTGGGCCTTTGTGGGAACATCGTGGGTGTGGCTGGCGATACGTCAACTATAGTGACACCACAAACGGAAACATGTAAAAATGGCCTGTATGAGTGGAGTGCAGTGGTGTTTTACATTCCTTTCAAGATTATTCAATTATAGATGGCGAGTAAACTGGAGTAAAGCCTGCAGAAAACTAAACAGGTTTTTGTCCTGTCTTGATACATGTTTATAGTGTGCACTTTTGTTGTTGTTGTTGTTGAATGTTGCTGAAATTCACATTAGCATTTTTTCAGCTATTTGCAATGAGAACTACTTTATTAATTTCTATGGATTAATCTATTGACAAGTTAGTGTATGCATATAAAGTAGGAGTGTGTTGTATGGTCTGCCTTATACCAGCGCACACTTAGGTGCTAGCTCACTGAGTCAGTACAGTGCAGACAAGCGTACCGTACCACTCCCCCACTCACATTATACTGACACCGGGTGAACCAGTAAAGGCCAGCGGCAAGGAAAATTCACTTTCCCACGTGGACTGAGCGAGACTCAAACTCACTGCAGTGAGAGACCCTGGATTTGTAGACTGACATCTTATCCATTAGGCCACCACAGCCTCTTTGTGCACTTTTACTAACATTTCTATGTATTCAGGTTTAGAGGGTGTATATGAATTACAATTATACAGATATGGAATTATATCTTCATGTGTTATCTTGAATGTGAAGGTCATGTATGGGTTTCTTTGATTATTAAGCCCATGCTATAAGTCATTGCTGCTTTCAATGAATTTCATAAAACAAATTGTGTAAATGACCCAGTGGTGTGTCATGATTTTGAACCAAGGCAAGGTCATATCTGGAAAATGAAACTAAAAAAGGTGCATTTTTGGAAACTTTGCTATAATTTATTGCTGCTTTACAGATGTCGTGAAGCTTTACACAAAAAACCTTTGACCAATGTCATGTGAAGCTTTACACAAAAAACCTTTGACCAATGTCATGTGAAGCTTTACACAAAAAACCTCTAACCAATGTCATGTGAAGCTTTACACAAAAAACCTTTGACCAATGTCATGTGAAGCTTTACACAAAAAACCTCTAACCGATGTCATGTGAAGCTTTACACAAAAAACCTCTGACCAAGGTCATGTGAAGCTTTAAACAAAAAAACTCTGACCAAGGTCATGCATAACAATATCATAGAGTTAAATATTTAGGATTTAGCCAATTTCTATTATAAATGTCCACTGGTTTAATATAATGCAACAAGTTCAGGAGTTCCTCCAGGCAGTGTACTTTGACCTCTGATGTTTGTCATGTCTTTGAATAAATGATCTACCTAACTATGTTCAATCAGTCTACTGTATTCACCAATGATTGTGTATCATACAGACAGATCCAAAGTAAAAGAAATTCCAACTTGCTAAAGTTGTATATGAACAATTTATAAAGATTGGAACTGACTGAAGAATAGAATTTCACCTCAGCAAATGCAAAGTTATACATGTCGCCAACAAAAAGACACCGTCAACCATGCCAAATGATAATCCAGCACCATAGACTGGAAAAGGAAAACGGAGCAAATCACCAAATAGTCAAACGCTACCAGAGCTCTTATATACAGTCAGGAACCTGTACATAGCACTGTCTAGTCCTCAACAGACAAAGGCCTTATGTTACACAACAGTCAAGGCTCATAAGACCTCTTCTTGAGTGTCCAAATAACAATCCCAAAGCAAAGTATAAACTTTCAAAACTGTGAATTTCCACTAGGTAAGTGAGTTCATGTGCTCTGGATGGTTAAACACCTCATGTGTCAGATAGGGATTAACCTTCCCCATCACTGGTAGACTGTATCTGCCTGGAATCATTTTAAACTTTTTAATGGCACTAGTACCGGTAAATAGTTTGCATAATTGTTGTCACACCTGGAATCACATAGTTTAATAATACTCATTTAAGAGGTTGACTGGACTTAAAAAAGAAGTTGCAAAACAAGATATTAACCCACTATTAGGCCCAATAAGAAATTTTAGTAACATTTTTTTTCATAAATACCGGTACCCAGTAAACCAGGTCCAAGTTTTACAAGCTTTACTTAAACTAAGATTTTCCTTAACTTCAATCTGGCAAATTTGAAATATTAATAACTTAATTTAAATGAAATGGGAATTAAAGTTGTTGTTGTTATTGTTTTAAAGATAAATTTAAATTCATAACATTTGTATTTAGTTCTTTCAAAAATGTGTACCCGGTATTCATAACTGCATAAAAAAGATTTCAAAATTTGCATAATTTAGGGAAAATTTTAGCTAAGAAATGATTGTAAAGCTTAAACATGTCAGATTTTATTTAACAAATAAGCATTAAACTTGTAGACCATGACAAAATTAACCATAAAAAGTTTGATCCATTTCTTTGATCCATTAATTTTTTTAATAAAACAGACAGTCTGCACTGCAATATCCTTGGAACATTTTTGTCTGGTTCGTGTATTTTTTGATAGGACACATTTAGCTAAGGTAAGTCTGCACGGCAGTATCCTTGGAACATTTTTGTCTGGTTCGTGTATTTTTTGATAGGACACATTTAGCTAAGGTAAGTCTGCACTGCAGTATCCTTGGACCATTTTTGTCTGGTTCGTGTAATTTTTGATAGGACACATTTAGCTAAGGTACGTCTTATTTTCTATATTAACCCGAGTAACGGGTGCTCTTTCATTCTGTCCGTTACCATCAGCCTGCGACCACGTTGTAACAAAAACAGCTGATCAGTTTGAAATCACATTACTGTTTCACTGCATGGATCATATAAAAAATGGATGGTTTAGTGAGATCAGCGAATTATGGCCTGGACAGGCAATGTCTCTTCAAGTAGAAGAGGTTGTTTATAACGAAAAGTCTAAATTCCAGGATGTGATTGTTTTCAGGAGGTGAGTAACCCCCCCCTCACAACCGGCACATGCACATAATTTTTCCACTCCTCTGTAATCTATATGATATATTTATTCTGTTTCTAAATATTTGTTTAAATAAGAATTACCCAGGAATTTTTATCGATATTTAAAATAATTCCATGTTTAAATGGTTTTATGATATGGGAATATTGAGAAAAAAGCGGAGCTTTAAAGCAGAATAATAAATAAATAAATAAATAATAATAGGCGAACGTTATTTACACTTAAGGCCGTATAATGCAGGTAGTAGGCTGGCGTTATTTACACTTACGCATGCGCAATACGATAACTAATATCAGCTGTATAAGGGCAAGGTTGTGTTCAATGAAGTATATCGGCTAATATATCGAGAACACTTTGTCATAGTCTGGTAGAGGATTGTGAAAAAACCGCTTATTTTTCGATGTAGGGAGGACAACGTGTTCAAAGGTGGCAAGTTATGTGATAACCTTCTTTGAACTTTACTTTGTTAGAATCGGCTTGTTGCCAAGCAAGATTTCACCCAGGGGCCATTGTGGGGGCAGCTAAAGGTCAATGGGTGCAAAGTTCAAGTGAAAATGCCCATATTGACCTATACACAAATTCAAGGTGGCTTACAGAAATTTTTCTTTATACATTTAGTCTTCTAAACATGTAAGTGGTATCTTCAAATTAATAGAAAGTCCTATCCAATTAATTCAGTCACTTATTTTCAAAGTTTTCCATGAAAAATAAGATTAGACGCTTGCACAAATTTGACCTTTACAAATATGATTAATTGTGGCAAATAAATACTAGTATAAACACATTTGTGCATTTGAAAATGTTTGACAAAACTTTAGACTTCTGTTAAAATTTATTACTGAATCATATTGCCCGTATTTATATAAGTATCCACTTTTTTTTTAAAAAAGAAATCAAAGTACTGGTGGTACTGAAAGATTTGATTAGCTATTATGACTGTATCTGTATAATACTATCAAGTGTGTTCTCTTTTTCTGGTGGAAATATTAGTGAACTGTTGAAACACGAACTATTTCCAGTGTCGCTTTCCATACCTGATACATCAGGACCCTTGTAATCTGCAGCCGACGACCGGGATTTTCAAAATATCCCTGAGGAAGAAGTTTGCATGGAGACATTGCTACCAAAATGAATAATGGTCAAACTTTAGTTGTAGCACGGGGAAACGGAAAGGCATCAATACATTCGGCGAGTTAGGAAACGCACAAACTGTTTTTATCCACGCGAAAGATAAATGTATTAAAATTGATGTCATTATGATAGATATGACAACTAATCCATAAAAGGCGAAACCATCTAAAGATAAAAGAGGATCGGGTCCCAGTTCTGTTAGAAGAATTATTGATAATTCAATTGTCCCTCTGCCATCAAATTGGTAAGATTTTATCAGTCACCAAGAAAACAAATAGGATCTCGTAGTAATCCAAGACACTTCTTAGCTTAATTGAGGGTATCAGGGGGTCCAACAGACAGCATGTTTAATTCATACAGAGGAAGGAGTGTAACCGTTTTTAAAGCTTTACACAAGGAAGCCGATACTAGAATTGTTCCCCATGGTGTTGATGCTTACCTGCAAGGCTATAAAAGAACAGTTGATGTCTGTCGTGATACTGATGACCTTATTCTTCTGTTGTTTTTAAATGAGGAAGTATGATTCCAGACCGGGACATCTAAAGTTCGTCCCTGTTCATAGCATAAAATTATCACCTCTGGAGAGGAATAAGCTCCCAGTATTCCATGCAATTACAGACTGTAAGACTGTCAATTAACTTTCTGGACATTCTAAATACAGCATTCCGTGTTTCCAGGGAAAACACAGGTTTTCTTCCCACTCTTGTAAGAGGGAACTTTTCTAAACTTGTGAGTGCAGATGCCTTCCTTTATTGAATGAACCTAGCGATTATTTCTAATCTACGATGTAAACTGTTCCTCTCAGGGGAAAAGTACAGTTGAAAATTTGCTTCCAACATCATATGCAACCGACCTACATATTCAACGTGCACACAATTAAACTGCTGTTTGGCTGCATTTAGTTATACCTGGTATTTGTTCCGGATCTCCCGTCACCTATAGGACACGAATGGTGCTAGTCTCACTAACTTGCGTACGGTATGCCTTTAACTCCCTGTGGAGGTTAGTCCATCGACAAAATCCCTCAAACTGGCTGTTCTGCGCAATTTTACCCCCTCTGTTTCAACAAAGTCGCAACTGATCACCTCAGAAATTTACTGTACGGTACCTGTCCCTACAAATTCACTTCTAAAATAATTACTTAAAAATTACTAACAAATATTTACACATTTACAAGAAATTTAAAATTTTAGATTGCTGTTAAGTTTCACAAACGTCACTGCAAAAATATTTTGAATCAGACTTTGCTAAAGACTCAATGGGCCCAGAAGTTATACAAGAAACATGGTACCATTCCCCACAATTAGTGCATTCTACCATTTCAGCTGTTTTCTGATCGTAGATATTTCTGCAACGGCAATATATTTCGATTTTTGCTGGACATGTTTGTAATGTTTCGTCGATTTGGCTTTAGGAAATGTGGAAATGAGGTAAATCCTTGTTGTTCTAAACATTTTAAAACCAGATGGGCTCTTATTTCACTCTGATGGGGAAAAAAGTTGCAGGATCTTTTCATAAACAGATAACATGACTTGCAAAGAAACACAAGAGGAAAAATATCAGAAAGTTTAGTTTTAATCAACGTTTTGTAAATTCCTGGTCACCACTTGTAATTAACAGGTGATAACACATTGAAGCCAGTGACGGATAAACAAAGTAATTAACGGTCGGTATTAATCACTATGAGTAGAGTGAGATGATTATCTAAGATGTGAATGCAAGACCGTCTAATTATCGACAGGTAAATCACTGTGATATCGGAGTGTGTCAGTCACTAAATAAACAAAGTAATTAACGGTCGGTATTAATCACTATGAGTAGAGTGAGATGAATATCTAAGATGTGAATGCATGACCGTGTAACAGTCTAATTATCGGCAGGTAAATCACTGTGATATCGGAGTGTGTCGACACTGCCCGAGGATGTACCCAGGTGACCTCCCGATTTCGTTCATGGGACAAAATAAACACCGATGGACACAGAATTATTGTAAAATCCGTAATAAAATATAATAAAAATTACTTTTTTGTGTTGCTTATTTCATAAAAAAAGATTTTTAAAACGTGTTTGTTGATTAATAATCGCGATTCAATGCACAATACAAACGGTAGGAGATCATCTGTTATGAGCAAATTACGCGACTTTTAAATCAGTTATTCCCAAATATGTTTGAGGTTCACATTTATAACGATATATCCACTTAAATTAATTTTTGTAATCCTAGTCAAGAATATTCCATGTTTTGTCATGAGTACGTCTTCTCGGGAAAAATAGATCGTGAACACGACTATATGGGAACAAAATATTTCAAAGATTTTTGTTTTAAGTCAAATTTCAAATTCAAATACATTTGTACATTTTAAAACAATTCCCATCTTCGAAAATAAAATAAATGCATCACCATACTATTTATTTCTTCAAAGTCAGTCTTAATGGGATCCCGTGCAGCATCCCATGCCTGAGCGGTGAATGAATTACTCAGTATCCTGTGTTCACGGGTCTTAATTGGATTAAGAGATGAACGGTATCCCGTGTTCACAGCCTTTTTGGAGTATGGAGATTAACAATCAAAGCGAAAATTCGCATGAATTAGGTGTTCGAACACGACTCATCAAGTAGTTGCTCTTTAATTCCTGTTGACAATTCTTCTATGAACAGGTCAAGTACATCTATATTGATTTAAATTTTAAACTTTTAAAAGATGAATTATTATGTTCTCATCAATAATAATAATAATAAAAATAAAATAAAAATAAAATCAATTATTAGAGAAAATAAGAATAAATTGCTTGCATTGATTTTAATTTGGTATCATTTTAAAAAAAAATACAAGAATTCTGATTACCGGTCGCGACACGTGTTGCAATCAAACTTTTTTACATTTAAGGATCACTTTACCTTAAATGGTTTCATTTAGTTTGACAGTTTACTTTACGTAATCTCATGTATTATTAGGCCGATATACTTCAGCGATCACAACTTAAGATCGTGGGACCACAACCTTGCCTGTATACAGCTGATATTAGTTATCGTATTGCGCATGCGTAAGTGTAAATAACGCCAGCCTACTACCTGCGCTATACGGCCTTAAGTGTAAATAATCAGTCCGATAATAATAATACAGGAGTGATAGATTAAATTTTCAATTTCCATGCACACTTTTAACTGACCAGCTGACAGTGAACAGAAGTACTAAATCTGGAGAAATTAGAAAATTTAGAAAAGAAAATGATTTTATGAAAAAGGTTGTTAAGTATTAAAATAAATTTATATTGGTTCTTGAGGTCCTATTACTAAACAAATTTAAACTTAAAACATGTTTCCATATGTTTGTGTACTTTATTCACACTGTCACACCTAGTGAATCGTCAAATATACCAGTGCATTTAAATTTTGTGGGGGTGGTTAAATTTTTTGCCTATTTAACATTTAATATGAAAATTGAAATGAGTCATTGCTGTTAAGCGAAGCATTATAATTTTATTCGTTAAATTAAAAATTGTATTGTGAGCTTTCATGTGAGAAATACTCATTTCACAAATCTAATACATTTTAATAAAAAAATTTATTTCGTGATTAGGCAAATGATTTGGATAATGATCAATTAAAAAAGTAAAATAAAAATAATAAGTGGGAAAAAAAAGGAAAAAAAACTGCCATTACAAAATGTACGTCATCAATGTTGTCGTCATTGATGACAAAATATGTAGGTTACAAAGATCCGTTTAGAGTTGTATGCAACAGGAGATTGTTGGAAAGCAGAACTTTTCATACTTTTGTGCTGATTTACTCTGACATAGCTGATTGGCCATAGTTATTAACGCTGTCCAACATAAATTATGATAACATGTGATTGTATCTTGATTCAGTCACTCAGTTTCTTACCTGAATGTTTTCTTACACTCAGGGTTAGCTCAGGCTTTCAAAATGTTATGCAATTCTAAAATTTAGGAGCCAATTTATATGTTAAGAAGCCAGTAAAACCAAGAAGTGATGAGCAACAAAAATGTCTTAGATTTAGTTCTTCCGGTCTGCTAGATCAGTATAGATTGTTCTTGATTATTAACCATTTATAGCATTTGTTTTTACTTTTTTGCATTTGCGTTGAAAAAAAAGTAGAAAACATCAGTGATTTTCCTCTGCCTCATAATGAATATGATAAAAATTAAAAAGCAAGAATATTAGCCAAACACTATTTTTTGGAGTCAGAAATTATAGAAATAGCAATTGGCTAAATTGGTGAATGACACAGCTAGCTTACTCTGGACATTGTGGTTAGAGATTTTTTGTCAGAAAGAAAACCACTTGCCTAAATGTCCATGTTTTTCATCAGATAATTAATTTAAATTATAAAAAGCTATTAGATGTCTGTTACTGTTATACTATTGATCATCAAATTTCATACTCGGCGATTGTTTTGTAGCAATTTGTAACAACACAACCTGGTTAAGCTTGTACAGCATTCAATGCATATTTCACAAATATTAATAACAGAACATTGCTCATGATTTTGAAGTTAGGAAATGTGTTACATACAGGAAAAAATTGTAAACATTTGGCTTAACTGTTGTGTGATTAGTCTAAGTGACATGCAGCTTTGGTCATGCAAATTCACTTCCCATGATGTAATGTACTTGTTTTATGTCACCATAACTTATGTTATCATAGACATGGTTCTTTGTGAGCTGTGTTAACCTTGGAATGTAATCAAGAATGGAAACCAGTTACCACAATGCATGCAGTCTTGGGCGTATGACAGTCGGTTCTTTCTTCTTCCATTGTTTGCCACTACCGTAGCTCAGTTGGTACAGTGCTTGCCTTATATATGGAAGATTGTAGGTTTGAACCCCAAGTGGGTCTGACCATGACTTGAAAATTGATACAATGTAGTGATTGTTTTTTCGCCAAGCACTCAGCATTTAGAAATAACAGTCACGGTCCTTGTGACGTATGCTTAAAACGTATGCCTTGTGTCATATCAGGCGTGGCATGTAAAAGAACCCTCCTTGCACATTGCCCTGAGCATACTGCAATGGTTAAAATATCTCCAACTTCACCTATATACCTGATGACGTCTTGATATAAATTGAAGTTTTGCGTCCCAGGCAAAAATATTTCACTAATTATAAGTGAAATATTTTTGCCTGGGATGCAAAACTCCAATCAATTAATCAATCAATCAAACAAACAAACAAATAATCTATCAATCAATCAATCAATCAAAAAAAATCAATCAACATTTAATGTTAAAAGTTAGATGATGTGTATACAAAATTTAGTGTTGTTTTGTATCTATTTGTGCAGAAAAAAGAAAACAGTGTTAGATATTGTCATAATTGACTTAATATTCAGACACACATACAGATGACATAACTTTTTCAGCTGTAACACTGTTGTTGGAATGTTAATTTTTACACCATCTTTCTACCATAAATTTTAGCCTCACTCACTATAATGCATCTAAACTTTTGAAGAAAGCTCCCAAGTCTTGCATCATTGTCATATCTACATTTTTAATATCGGTCAGGTGTTACCGTAATTTTACTCTATTCAAGGTGTCTTAAAGTTGCAATTTTCACCTTTGATGTCACACCAAAACCGATTGACACCACCTACGATAGGCCAAACAAAAAAGTTTGGTCTCTGGTTTCCTAACTGACTATATCTCAGTATAGCTAACCCAAAAGTTTTTTTTCCATCCAGTTTAAAGAATTTACAGTTTCATTTTTATGTGTCTTTTTCCCCCTGAAAAAAGTATGCAGCAACACATAAAAAAGGGTAAAAAAAATAAGTACTATTTACATGTTTAAGTTTTTACCTTTATAGGAGTGAAAAATAATAAAGTAACAAGCATCAGTTTTTTTCTTTTATATTTCCTCTCATTTTGCAACATTTTTGCATTGCCAATGACCAAAAACATTCCTTGAAAAATATGTAAAATACATACAGAACCCCACTCCCCTTTTTCTGAGAGTAAAACCAAGCTGAAGTATACATATTTTTAAGTTTGGCCATATCCTGATAGTGAGAAGTTGCATGGTTTGACACAGTCTCACAAGGATGACACATGATATGCTGGTAGATAACAGCATGTGACACATTGTATGTTGTCATGGGATATGCTGATAATAAGTGCGTATAACACAACATCTTGATAAGTGTGTACATGTCCCATCTTTTGCCCAATGTTTTAAAAAGCCAGTTAATATGGTTTTGTTAATGGTCAGTGTTGCTCACGATCAGTGAAATGTTTGGTTGACTGGTTTTGCTCAGTACCTACTTGACCCAAGACACCCCTACCTTGAGATATGTTTAAGGTGCATCAGATTAATGTCATGATAGCCTCTTTAGGGAAGGGCAAGAAATGAGAATTAAACTGTAGAAACATAACTTAACAGTCTACACTTAACTTTTGAACATATAATTGATTTTTTATTACTGCAGACTGAAATCTTGATTCTTAGTCAGAATATTTAAACTAGATTTCTAGCCAAGTACATGTACAACAGTTAGCATTTTTTAGAAATAGCCTTATGGAAAAACATATTCACTTTTGTTAACATTTGTCAGTGATGTTTTAGATCTTGACATTTTCTATGTTTGCACACATTTAAAATCATAAGTAGTCAGATTAAAAAAATCACTGAAAATATAGCCCTTTTTAAAAAAAAATTTCTGTAAATTTGCTAACATACCTGGTGGATTAGTTTTTGAAAGAATGAGTCAGAAATTAGAAGCCAATGACAATTTTGGCTACTGTGAATAGAAATGTAGCATTTTAGATAATGGGTAATTCAAAACTATTAGCATATTTTGTTTTTATTTGCTTGAAGTCTGCCTGATAACTAGACAGCTGTAGTTGAAATTAAAGTTTATTTGTTAACTATTTGTCATTCTACATTTAATCTAAATTGATTTGAAAAACAATAGGAATCATGTGATGTTCAATCAATATATTTTCTTTGATTAGTTTGCAGTATTTTTTTTAGATATTCGTTGAGATTTATATGTAGTCTGCAGTATTATGCTAACATATGTTACATTTTTAAGGTAGATATACGACATGTGCATTGCATATAAAAAGTGATCCAATTATAAAAAATGGCACTGACAGATTGCACATAGACATATAAATTATAAAATGATATTAAATCTATTAAAGCTTGTATTGTACAAAAAATTCTTTATGTAGGTCTAGGAATGAAATATACAGTCAGACGTGTAAAAACAGAACCCAGAGAAAATCAAAATCCCTTTCAAAACAAATAGTATTCAATGGAACCTGTGAAAATCAAACCCAAAGTAATTTGAAAACCTGTCTCAACTTAACTAACATTTTAGGTTATTTTTCTTTTTCAGCAAGACATATGGTAATGTTTTAGTCTTGGATGGTGTAATACAGTGTACAGAGAGAGATGAATTCTCATATCAGGAAATGTTGGCACATCTGCCACTTAATGCACATCCAAATCCTAAAAATGTAAGTTCTAAAATCATGTTACAATTTAACAAAGATAACACTAACATTGGTTATTCGAATATGATGGGTAATTCAAAACTATTAGCATATTTTGTTTTTATTTGCTTGAAGTCTGTCTGATAACTAGACAGCTGTAGTTGAAATTAAAGTTTATTTGTTAACTACAGTATTTTTCATTGTACATTAAATCTCTACTGATATGAAAAACAATGGGAATCAAGTGATGTTATGTCAACCGATGTTTTGCTGATTTATTTTTAAAATTTATTGGTCTAAAATAAAAATCCACAAATAGTTTCAGTCATTCTATTTTTTCATTTTGTTTTTGTTATTGTATTTAAGAAAAATACCAGCATAAACATTATTTTAATAAACCCCTGGATCATTTATATGGAAAATGGTGGGGGTTTGGCATGTCAAATTTAAATTTCTTTATTTTAAAGCACCATTCATTAAATACTGGTAATAAATCCAGTCATTTCTTCTTTAAGGTGTTGATTATTGGTGGCGGTGATGGAGGTGTACTCAGGGAAGTAGTAAAACATCCACAGGTGGAGAAAGTTGACATGTGCGAAATTGATGAGGTAGGTTAATAAATTTGAAGTGGAAATTGACAAGGTACTTAGTTTAAATTCACAGTGGAAATTGACGAGGTATACATGTTTAAATTCACAGTGGAAATGATTGGTAACATTACATGGAAAAGAGAACATAAGAACCTGGAATATGTTCATTCCAACAAAATAATTTGGTTTGCAAGTCTTAAGTTTGCAAGACCAAATATACTGGTCCATGTCCAAAACAAAATCCCATAAAGTAAAAACTTTTGAAAACTGGCAAATTCAGTTAATCTTATGAACTTCTACCAGAAAAGTGAGGCCAGGTGTTACGGAAGGGTATAAATATATATTGATTTACTAATGACATTGCACTGTTGTATAATTTTGTTGATTGGGACATGAACATTTCAAGAAATTGAAAATCTAACTAACAACCAGATCCTTGTGTTCTTTGCATATACAGTAAAATCTTGATTTGTCACTACCATTTGTTCAATCAAATTTTGGGGTTATAAAGCGGTTTGGTGATAAACTGAGAACTGAGGGAGGCTTAAAAAGAAGAACAGCAAGCTGTTTAGTAATAAGTTGAGGATGGCTTATAAAAAATATTGGTTTGCTAATAATAGATTTCGGCACTTCAAAATTGTGTAGTGATAAATCTTTAAGCAAGTTGACAAATTTTATCAAAGTATTTAAAAATGTTTAACTCTACATGTACATTGCATTTACATGAAGGTGTAAAAACCATGTGATTTTAAGTCAATATACATGTACATATACATGTATTTCAGAAAGTAATAGAGGTTTCTAAAAAGTACCTGCCAAATATGTCATGTGGATTTAAAAGTAGCAAGCTGAACCTTCATATTGGTGATGGATTTGAGTACATGAAAAATCATCAGGGAAAATATGATGTTATAATTACTGACTCATCTGATCCAATAGGTATGTAATTTGTATGTCTGTCTATGTGTATGCATATGCATGTGTATAGTGGATTCATGTGCCTGTGTTTGCATGTGTATATGGTAGATTTTAAAACCAACAAATCATCAAGGAAATTTGGATGTTATGATCTCAACTGATTCTTCTGTCTGTGGGTATATACTGTCTTAGTGGAGTTATTGATTTTTTACTGTGATGTGCAATTATTGATTTTTTACTGTGATGTGCAATTATTGATTTTTTACTGTGATGTGCAATTATTGATTTTTTACTGTCGCAATCACATCATATTTAGACTTATAGCTGAATTATGATGCTCACCAAAAGCTACATTTGAAACTTTATGACAAACGTGATGACACAAATTTTTCTATTATCAACTTTCCTTTTCTATGCAGCAATATACCTGCTTCTCCTGTTTATGGTGCATTTTTTCC
Source organism: Anadara kagoshimensis (assembly GCA_021292105.1). NCBI lineage: Eukaryota > Metazoa > Mollusca > Bivalvia > Arcoida > Arcidae > Anadara > Anadara kagoshimensis. The sequence continues at coordinate 47,216,332 of CM037870.1, forward strand.
CAATTAATACGCTATGGTAGAGGTTGCTTCCACTAAAGGGACTTTGTTCAACGAAGCAGGGTGCTTGCAAATAAATTTTTGACCCAGGGATATTGCAAGCTTAGGCTTATCAAGGCCCTCAAAAAGTTTTATGACCGTCATCACAGTATTGTTAATAAGCTTGATGTCTCTGTTTCCAGGATTGCCCTGGATATATTTGACATCCCATGTTCTTTTCACACAATTTTGATTACACATGTGGCAGGTGTAGCTAGCTAAAGAGGAGGTGCTTGCCCTTCTGGAACACCCGACCTCACTTCCCTGGTGGAAGTTCACATGTCTAACCTAACTTGTCATTTCCAAAGTTTTTACTTTGCTTCTTGATTGTGATTCGGCATGGATTAGTATGTTTGTTGTTGAATTTTTCAATTTTGGAAATTTCAGTTTTTACTGTACACAGTATTTTGAAGTTCTCTACAACTTGAATCATGTTAATGGTATTTTACTTTTTCACAATTTTAACAATTGTGATACTTATTTTCATAATTGCAAGGACACTGACCCCATTAACAATCAATATGGTGAGAGAGAGAGCCCTTTTATAAGTAGAATTCTTTGTTGATTTAAAATATAGCTGTTTTTGTAACTTCACTGGTATAAATTTTTATGATTACATGATGATGCATGATTATATAGATACTAGTATTCACTGCCGTAAATAAATTTAAGCACTGAGTGTTATATGTGTCTCAGAACTTTACAATACATGTGTTTGTTTTTATCTTTCAGGACCAGCATCATCACTCTTTGAAAAGTCCTACTATGAGTTAATGAAGAAAGCATTAAAACCTAATGGAATAATTTGTTGTCAAGGTAACATACATAAGATATAGAAATGAAATGTTGATGTTGCTTACATTAAAATGAGTACAAGAATGAGAATGATTCTAAACAGACAGAAAATAATTGTAATATAATAAAATTTGATGGGGTTTCTACAAAAAATGATTTATTTTGATAATGAAATATACAAAAATAAATTAAAAAAAATTGATTAAAAAATGTCTTTTAAAAGCAAATGTACATGATAATATAAACTTTATTATGGAAAATGGTGTATATAAATAATGTCAATACACTATCTAAATAGTGTTTTGGGAAATATTTTAAGAAAAAATACTGAACCTGCTATAGCAACTGAGTATAAAGATCACCTTCCATCAAGAACAGTTTAAATGCCCATTTATTCATATTTCAACAAAAAGGAGACTTTATAAAAAAACTTGTCTGTAAAGTGTTTATCTGGTTTTACTTTACAAAATAAATCTTTATTAAGTTAAATGAAATAACTAATTACCTTAATGTTCTACCTTAATGTTCTATAATTTAAACAGGTGAATGTCTGTGGTTACACTTGGATCTGATCAAGGGAATGCAGGAGTTTTGTCATAGTTTATATCCTGTGGTAGACTACTGCTTTACAACAATACCTACATACCCTAGTGGACAGATAGGATTTATACTCTGTAGTCTTAATCCTGTAAGTTATAATGGTTTATATTCTATAACCTGTGGTAGACTACTTCTTCAACTATTGTGCATTATTTCGCTTTTCATGCAAAGGTTTGGCATTCATATTGACTATGAACGCCATTTTAAAACAGTTCAATTGTTAATTACATCCTACTTCTAGGAAATTTTAGCTCACCTGTATCATGCCCGGACTTACAAACCCTTTTTGGTCATGAGGCCGGGACCCAAGCCAGTGTCTGATGTTAGCCATTTTGGTATAACCTTTTCAGCATTTTTGATCCAATGTTAATGCCATTTGTGCCAGAACAGTTAAGAACTTCCTATTTAGATGTTTTACTGAAGTGTTTTAAATAAAACTTTGATGATATGACAACCCAATTTTCTATTCATTTTAAAATATAGAAGTTCATTACATGATTATACAGTGCTGGCTGCCACATACTATTATAAAAGTTGATTTAGGAGTTTGATATGGATTTTAACTTGAATGTATTATCTAGAGCAAGGTTCTGTTTTATGTCCTGGAACTAATTTCACGTTTCCACAGCTTATCAAACTGTCAAATGAATGTTATGTCAAAGTCATGGCAAATTTACTTGGGGTTCACCTTGTGATGAAAATCATGGAATGTCATCCCATCTAAGAGAAAGCATTGAAATCTTCCATCACTTCATGTCATTAAAATTTGGACAAGCAATGACCTTATTAGGTTATGTACTCTTGAATAAACTTTAGCCTTTTAATTATGTAGATACTTCATACTTTCCCTTTTGTTTTTACCTGTTGTCTATTTTACTTTACTTTTACTCAGGACACTGTGTTTTCTGAGCCTGTCAGGAAATTTACCAAGGAAGAAATGGAGAAGTTGAATCTTCGATATTATAATGAGGACATTCACAGAGCTGCCTTTATACTACCAGAGTTTGCTAGAAAGGTAAAGCACCTGCCATGTTTTAGCTTGCCTGTACAAATTACAAAAGAACTAATGTCATGACCTTTTTGATTGAGTAGAGTGGATTAACAGTGTTTTACCCCAGTAAAGATTGTATCTAGTGGTCAGTTCATGGATTGTGGAGAAAACAGGAGTGCCTGGAGAAAATCACTGACCTTCCACAAGCGAACTTTGATGGACTAGATATACAGGCTTCTTGATAGTTCCTGTTATATTGTTGGAAACTAGTGAACTGAAATGCATGAATTGAACAGTACTTAGCCAGTTGCTGAAACATTTTGATAGATCAAGGTGTACCAAATAGTCAGAGAGGCAATTGCAAAGTATCAAATTATTTCTTAACACGACAATCTAAATCTTACTTTCACTATCTACTGTTTTACAGTCCAATATACTTTACTTCTGTATATACATGTATTTTGTCAAGTTAAATTTGTGGTGTCAGCATAGTTTACATTTTTGGGACTACATTTACAATATTCATCTTTTATATTTCTACTCAGAATTTGTGAAAGGGAGATTATAATACTAGTAGTTTTTTTTCAATGAATGAGAACAGCACTATTCGTCCCTTCAGAGCATTTATCTCCCCTTCATGATGTCACACATCCCTTCACTGAAGAGTTTAGCTCCGCCTTCTACACATACCCCAAACAAGAACAAAACAAAAAAGAGTTGTAACTTCAAGTCTTGTGCAACTTGAGGAGCGGTTGACAGGTGATGCTAGTTTACCAAAATGTAAACATTATTCTTGTCAATAAGTTTATGTAGAAAGAAAATCAGCGATTGTTAATATAATACTATAATATCAATCATTAATTCTATATTCTTCTTTTCTTCTTCAGGTATTGCGGGACCAAAATGGCAGTAAAGGTGACACTAAAAATGGTCATTAGGAAACGATAGTGCAATAATTTACATAATAAACGTGTATTTGATACTATTTTTAGTATATTTTCAACAAGTTTAAAATACGTTTTTTTATGTTGAAACATTTTTATTATCATTGATATATACATTTTTTGTGTCAGGAATTATTTACCGAAGTTGTAACTCATTTTGTTTGGTGGCTGATGGTAATTTTTTTATCATGGTGATATAAGTCAAACTTTAAAAGGTATTATAACTGATTAATGGTATATTGTAAGATACAAGCTTCGAAGCTATGACCACATAAGTCATGACAAACCAAAACAATAAAATATATTTAAAAATTTCATTCAGTTGCTCTTTTTGTTCATATCAAGGAAACATGATTAAGGTAAAAACTAGGTTTACAGTGTAAACTTTACACTATTGAAATACTTTGATAAAGGCTTTGATCAAGGTAATTTTTACCAAAGTTAACTTGTTGTCACTATCCGAGTTTTCTGTTGAAGCATACAGAGAAATACACCTAGGATTGAATAATTGAATGCGTTTTTTTTTACCTCCCAGTCAAGAATATTTCACTTGCATCTAGACATCGCCGGCTATAGGTGTCAGACATTTTTACCTTTGCCTTGTGCTCAAGGCAATGTGCAGGTAGGCTTCTTTAATGTGGCATGTCTGCTGGGACGTGGGACATTGGTTTTTAGGTCTCTTCTAAAGGAAACTGACTTTCATTTCTAAATGCCAAGTACTAGGTAAAAGGACAGTCACTACCTATTTACAAGTCTTGGTCAGACCCAGCCGGGTCATTGGATACTCCAGTTTCTACCTCAAACCTTATATTAGAAAAAGGAATCTTGACTGGAGTGTAAAACATCATATCTCCACTCAACTTTCACTTGTGGTTAATAGAAATGACCCAGTGGTGAGAAACTGTAAAATTAAAATATTTAAGTAGTATCATGTGAAAGGGAAACAGAGTTACCTCACTATCTGATATCCAGGTAATCATGACATGTATATGAGGTTTAGTAAAGAGTATCTTCATTGGAATAGGCTGGACAAATTATTATGGACAGACAGACGATTCACCTCAATTTTTTGGGGTTCTTGAATTGGGCAAATAAAATGTAAACAATTCCTCATTGTTAGCTACATGTAAGTGTTTGGAATTCAATTGAAGTCTTATAACTCGAAAGAATATACAATTTTCTATGCCAGCAGCTTGTAAAATGTTTTTTATCGAACAATTACAATAAATTTTAATTGACAATCAATTGGTTTATCCAATTAATTCGAGTTTCAGGTCCCAGTCAAGAATATATTACATATATCCTGGCATAGAACACTATATTATTTGGATTTTTTAAAATATTATCTCTCAAGATATCGATTCCATTTATTGCCCTTATTACTTGTACAATGATCATCTGATGTGAAAGCTTTAGAAGTAAACAAGAAATCTGTGAGCTACTGCTCACTTACTGTACACCCCTTCTAACATATGTTAGAATAGAAAGAAAATGTGAAGTAGATAGTCCGGCAGGTGAACTTGAAATCAGTACTTGCAGTATGGGAACTCTTACTGAACTTGCATACAAAATTTCAAATGAATGTGTTGAGTAGTTGCAGAGAAAACTGTTGAGACGTTTGTTTCGGACAGATAGAGGTGAACCAGTATACCCCTTCTTCTTCAAAGCAGGGGTATAAATACATGTATGTGTCTGTAGCTTTTGAAGGTATGTGTCCAATTTAGTAATGGAATTTTATACTCTATTTAAGATTCTTTTACTTGTATCAAGAAAGTCAGTTTCGAAATGATGCAGGATACCAAAGAAAACTGATGGCAAGCGAGCAAAGTCCATTTTCTCAATCATTTCTTGACTATGATATTCCTTACTTTAAATCTGGAAGTTTTGGTAATCTTTTTTTTGAACAATGAATAAACATTTTCGACAAAAATAAGTAATGCATCTTTAAAATGACACATTAAAATTCCCAAATGTCTTAAAAAATTTAAGATTTCAAATGTAGCCAAATTTTAGTTAAGGAAAATCTTACCAGGTAGTTAAGAACTGATTGTGAAACTGAAGCCTGACAAACTTAGTCACACAAGAATCTGCCCTGGAAAGCAGTGTGAATGAACTGTGATCCATAAGCCAGGGTTTAAGACAACTGTATAAGTACAGAGGACCCATGTCATGAATTCGGAAGAGCCTCAGCAGCCAACATTAAATGATTTTCATGGACAAATATTTTTCTCTAAACAAAATATGCCAGGAAGCTTCCGACTGTGTTGCATATTGTTTCAAATTTTTAAAACCCAATGCTAACAACTATGTTAGATGTACCATCCAATCACCATTTGTTTCTTCTCTCTAAACACTGAATTTAGATTAATTGAATGAATTTATTTGTTTGAGTCAGTGTAATTTCACTTGCATGAAGATGTTACTAGCTTGGGTGAATTTGCAGAAATTCAAACTTGAGTGTTAGCGATGCACTGCAGTATTGTTTACCTGTCAAGAGGTTTAAATATATTTTCAAGTCTTATTCAGATCTAGCCCCAGGGCCAAACTTGTAGATGTATTCACCAATATGCGACTTGGCTTACAGATGAATATGTATATAACAATCTGTAAGATAAGTAATCTTCTGCCAAGTCTCTTCAATAATATCTTGATGGAAAAGAAAATCCCCTGTACAATTCATTTTGAGTTTTGATTCATCAACTTCAAAGCCTATACATATTCATTGTAATACAGTAGGTTTAACAAATAACAGAAAAACAAATCTTGATACATAATCCAACAGGACAACTCTCCATTTTTCCTCAATAGCACCTATGACTGGTAAACCAGGATGTAAATGACAATAAATGAAATTAACAAGTAGAAAAGATCACTGTTCAATAACAATTTTATTTTAAAATGGTAAAATTTCTAATGCGTCAGACACAATTTTATTTCACAAATTTTCCTTTACCAGATTTAGTTTTGAATTTCTTCAATTTCTTTACTTTTAATTTTTTGTTTCCTTGTTTCTTTTCACTCCATACTTTTTTCTTTTTATTATTTTTCACACTGTCTTTATTTCCATTATGAAGTTCATTTTCTACTGATTTCTTTGTGGTAGCACTCTTTGAAGCTTTCACCTTACTAGATTTTTGTTTTGAATCTGAACTATTACTGGTTTCAGTTTGTTTTTGCTTTTCTGTGTTAGTTTCACCTTCCACTGTTTCAATGTTGGTCTCTTCCTCTTTGTCATCCTTGCTCCCTAAAATAATACATATAAAATATTTCAATACATGTAATCAAACAAGTCCATATTCTCTCAATGAAATACAGTCAAACCTGTCTATAAAGGCCACTCAAGGGAACCAGCAAAATGGGGCTTTATAGGCAAGTGGCCTTAATATACAGGTTCAAATACTATGAATAAAGAACAATTGGAATACAATTCTACTGGCCTTTAATAGCAGATCACTCTTATATAGAGATGACCTTTAATAGCAGATCACTCTTATATAGAGATGACCTTTAATAGCAGATCACTCTTATATAGAGATGACCTTTAATAGCAGATCACTCTTATATAGAGATGACCTTTAATAGCAGATCACTCTTATATAGAGATGACCTTTAATAGCAGATCACTCTTATACAGAGATGGCCTTTAATAGCAGATCACTCTTATATAGAGATGACCTTTAATAGCAGATCACTCTTATACAGAGATGGCCTTTAATAGCAGATCACTCTTATATAGAGATGACCTTTAATAGCAGATCACTCTTGTACAGAGATGGCCTTTAATAGCAGATCACTCTTATACAGAGATGGCCTTTAATAGCAGATCACTCTTATATAGAGATGACCTTTAATAGCAGATCACTCTTATACAGAGATGACCTTTAATAGCAGATCACTCTTATATAGAGATGACCTTTAATAGCAGATCACTCTTATATAGAGATGACCTTTAATAGCAGATCACTCTTATACAGAGATGGCCTTTAATAGCAGATCACTCTTATATAGAGATGACCTTTAATAGCAGATCACTCTTATACAGAGATGGCCTTTAATAGCAGATCACTCTTATACAGAGATGGCCTTTAAGGCAGGTTGAACTGTGCATGTACATCAAATCTAGTTGTAATGCCCCTTGATAAGTATGCCACCTCGCTTATCCCCACAATATTTTGATGTCCCAAAATTCATTTCTTTGTATTTCCTTCAAACCCTTCTCTCAATTTATCACTAAAACCTCCTCATGATGCAAAAATCTGACTTAACAAATAGAGGCAGTGAATCAAGGTTTTACAGAATTCAAATTCATTTATGGACTTTGTGCATAAGTACAAATGTATCTCCTGTCTACATGGTAAGGATCTGTGAATAAATCAAAAGTAAAGTAAATATGCTAACACTGCCTTAATCTATGGTCTTTTCATAGACCATGTACATGTATAACATAAAACCATCATCATTTGATTCCAATCTTTTTCATTAAGTATGTTTAAAACTTGAAAACTCTCCACTCCTAAGTATCTAGTTGAAAATTGAAATTCAGTATATTCGGAGTAACCATATTCACATGTATGTTAAAATGTCGTAATTTCACTATATTTACTTCATAATGATTTAAAAACATGTTTAACAATCTATCTTATGTATATATTTTGTTACAATCTGTGATGTTTTCATGTGGCAGAAAACCCTATGTGTTCAAGTAGGTGATGGTATACCAGACCAGGAATCAAATTTGTATCCCATTGGCGACAGGCAACAGGGATAGCCACTATGCTATTTCGGCATTTAGTTTTAGAATAATTATGTACTTTTATTACTTTGAAGCTTACCTGTATTTGGGATCTTGTTTGAAAACTTTTTGAATTTTGCAACAAAGAATCCATCTAAATTATGTGTATGAGGATAAAAACGTCTCGTCATCTTCATGTTGGGGTGAAATCTGTGTTTTTCAAAACTAAAATACAAAATATTACAGAAATCAAATATCAAAGTGGCTTTTAATATTTTTAATATATATACCACAAAATTCTTCTCAATTTTAATTTCTTTTATCTATCCCAACTACAAATACCAATAAATCTACACAACAGCCACCAATATTGGCATGGCATAAATATTTGCAATTTAGAAAATCAAACATGAAAAAGGAATATAAATTCCTGCAAAAAAGTCAAAATTTACCAAAGAGAAAACAGAAAGTTCTTTCAATGAAAATTGTTCAAAAAAGGAAAATCACGAAAGGTTTGTTATACAGTACAATGTAACCCAATTACATTTACAACATACAAGCAAAGAGAGACAACTCTAAATTAGAATTGGATTGATTGAATGGGGTTTTACATATTCACTTATACTGAGACATCACAAGCTATAGGTGAAGTGGCAGAAATTTTTACCTTTGCAGTGCGCTCAGGGTAATGTGCAGGGAGGTTCTTTAACCTGTCATGCCTGCGCTGACACAAAGCATTGGTTTTTAAGGTCTCTTCCGAAGGACCCAGGTGATTTTCATTTCTAAATGATGAGTGTTTGGCGAAAGAACAGTCACTACCTGTTTTAAAGTCTTGGTCAGACTTGAACAGTTCTTGGTCTGGTTTGAACCCATGACCTCCCATCATATTGCACGTCCGCCATATTGTTTACTAACAATCGTGAATTTTCGTATTCCGAAGATACACAAATTATAATAGAATTATCGCAAGAGGTTCAAAATAGGAATTCAGGTATCATGATATAACGAGAACGGCTTGATGAGGTTCCAATATATTTATGTGAATGAAAGATATTAATGGCTAAAATAAAATTTAATCGCGTTTCTGTATTTAATAATAAAGAAACAGTTACCAAGTGCGTAGTAGGCAATTTTCAACACCCCGCGTGGAACCTCTTTGATAACAAACCGTCATCCTTGACCAACACTGGTTATGGCTTCCGTAATCAACACACAGTTACAACCATGCACTTGTTATTAAACAAACACACATTTAAAGAAAGTTATGATGATTTAGACTGGGAAACAAAAGAAATAGACCCGCGGCACGCGACTACTTAAGTCCACAGGTATTTATTGATTAATAAACAATCACCTGATTATTAGATCTTACTGTTGTTGACAGGTAAACACGTGATAATTAAGGACAATACACTTGGTGAAGTCAGGTAGAGTTTAAAAGACCGACAGACAGACTAGCGGTAGTTTACTTTTGTCGGACCGAAAACTGATTTGTCCGTTTAATATTCCTGTTGTAAAATTGAAAATGTCCGAAAACAAAAAATGTCCGACTGGTGATTTTTCACGTCGGTCAAAATAATTTATTGTCGGACATGTCCGGCAAATATGACCGTTTCCGGACCTCTGCCTCCCACATAAAGCAAGCACTCTACCAATTGAGCTACGTCAGTGGTTTAAAATTAGATTTGCATGTAAGGAGAGAAGAGGAATAGTGTTATGGTGTTTTATGCCCTAGTCAAGAGTATTTCACTTATATTAAGAAAATCCGAGCAGGGAAGGTGGAAGAAACCAGATTTTCAGAAAAATCCATGAACTTTCAGCAAAAGAAATATGATAAATTGGTACTAATGATATGTCTTGCTTTGTCTACCATTTAGACTTTACAGAGGCACCAGACTCTTCAAATGTTTGTAAACATCCATACACGCACAAACACATTTAACTTACTTTACAAATCCTTCTCTTCCAAAGTCTAACCCTGTTGGTACTAGTTTTACATTTCTCTTCTTCAATGCAAAATCTACAACCCATTCATTTTCTTCAACCTATTAATAAATTGTAATACAACATAATATTGAACAGAACATTGATGTTCATGTTAAAATATATACCAGTATTTACAATAAAATCTTGAGAGCAATTATGTTTATATGGGCAAGTTTCCACAATCATTTGGTTTGCTAATGAATATACATGTGATGTTATTTATCCTCATCATTATATGGCTGTTCCATTGACTTGACATACACATCATAAGCAACACCATTTTAAATTTCTTTAGGTTTCAATTTAAAGTTTGTACAAAATTTTGAATTATTTCCAGCTGACAGAAAGAGTGAGGTGGTGCAATTGTTCTTCACAACCTATCATAAGCATTTATTGATATTGAAAATGTAACATTCTTGGGTGGTGGAGGAAACCAGAGTGCCCAAAGAAAAACCATTGAGCTTCTTGAAACAAACTGACAAACCTGAAACCAGGATCTGTCTTGATTGGGATCTGAACCTAGGCATAGTGCACTGATCAATAAAGAGCGCTATAGACCACTTGGCCACCAAGGCCATACTTACTGTAAGAAATGGGATAGCTAAGAAGTAGTCAAATAGATACATTTCATAATATCCATAAATTATGTATTGTTTTATTCCCGAGTAGTTACCAGACCATTGTTCTAAATCACTTGATAATACTTACCATAATCGAACATGTACAATAAACTATATAGCCGCCTGTACTTGATTTAGCATCACAACAATCAATGGCTGCTAATAATAATTCCTTCTGTAAATGTGAACACCTCATTATATCTTTCTCATCCTGAAACAATGTCAAATTGTAATTCAGATGTAGAAATTTACATTTAACATTATCATACATGTCTTATAATTGTATCATGCAGACTGATACAGCTATTAATGACAACAGCTCTTCTGAAACCTGTTTGCAATCACTGCTTTCCATAAGTACATATGTTTTCAGATTTTTCTCATGTTTGCCTGTTGGTATTTGGGATTCAGTAGCAAAATGAAAGTAATTTGCTTTGAGCTGTAGTAGGCCCATGTCAAGATTCAAACCCATGACCTTTGGATACCAAATCTAATTGAGTCACATATTCCCATGGTTGCAAGTTAAGGTCAGTGCACTTTTAATTTCTTCACGTAAATACACAAATGTATATACTAAAGAAGAGTTCCACAACCTTTAACATCTTTTAAGCTTGTTTACATATAATATTTATTAAATTTTTTCACAATGAATAGATACTAGAATTAAAAACTCTTTATTATATATTTAAACATATCTTGAGTCTTGTTTCAGGAAATTATAACATTTAAACCTTTACTATGACTACAAACCTTATTCATTTTAACCTCTGGGTCTTTAGCAATCACTCCTGTTCCGCTACATGGGGCATCTAGTAACACTCTGTCAAAACCTGTCATTACCTGTCAAAATTTAAAAATGTAACAGTGTATAAGAATGAGTATAAATGATGATCAGCCAACATGAGGAATGCTGCTTTCAAAACATCTTAAATCATATATGGTCCTAGATAAACATTTAGGGGTAATGAGTACATTTAGTAGGTTTTTGCTTTTCTTCATTCCTGCCAATTCATATATGTATGACCCCCCCCCCCCCCCCCCCCCCCCCCCCCCCCCCCCCCCCCCCCCCCCCCCCCCCAAAAAAAAAAAATGTTATCATGTTCATGGATCATACATGGGCAATTTCCAAAAACCTAAATATTATTGTCAAGATCAACCAGTCAGACATCATTAGAAATCAAATGGTGTCCTGATTTGCAGGAAAACATCATTTAAAATTTACTATTTCAGGGCAATTTTTACATCATAAGAGATATGAATACAGTTTTACTTCATATATTTGAGTGATTTCTTTAATTCATTTGTAAGAATTGAATATAGAAAATTTTCTGTCTACACAGAAATAAACAAAATTGTTTAGTGCACACTTGTCCATATCTAATTCAACAGGATATTATAGCATGCCCAACTACTACATATGGTGGTCTGAATGAATGATAGGGATGGTCTTACCTTTGGAAACTGTCTACCATCATGATGACAGATTACTGTGTTGCTGATTCCCATTCGATGTATATTACCAACTATTGCCTTAGCTCGGTCTTTGTTAGCATCATTTGAGAATATTGTACCTGTATTTTTCATCAGAGCAGCTGAAATTAGAAATAAACTCTATATATTTTCATTAGTCTTGCATATTGTCTATTTCTTTCAATTTGAGAACAATGACATTCATAGGACATAAATACCAAACGACTGCATACTGCATTTGAATATTAATATCAATACACATTCCCGGGGAACTATAACCTGGTAAACAAAATAGTTGCCTCCATAAACTAAATACAGAGTAACCTGTTAAACCTAACATCACTGACACTGAAGATTTAATTTGGAAAAGACAGATATTTGGTTTACACAGGTTAATGAATAAAATAGTTTTAGCGTTATTCACCAGGACCAACAGGTTTGACAGTTCATTATATCATATACCCAAAATTCAAATAATTATAATAATAAATGCCTTTTTTCTTCTTCTTTTTCATATTTCATCACATAATTCAAATCCAAATTTGATACTTGTAGGCTTCCATTTCGTACTGACAAATGATTATGGGAATTTTACTTTAACTTACCAATATAAGTAGTCTTCCCTCCAGGGGCAGCAGACATATCCAACACTCTTTCATTCTCCTGGGGAGCCAGTGCCATGACTGGGGTAAAGCTAGCTCCACCTTGCAACATATAATGTCCTGCTAAATATTCTGGTGTGGCACCTGTTCCAATACAAATAAGTTATTATGAAATTTTTTTTACACATTAAACAAGTGGTCAGAGTGTGGATATATGGTTTTCTATAAGTTTAAGATCTGATTAAAACAAGACCAAACTGCCTATATATACATACATGTAACTTCTATGTAGTTTTTATTCATCTGATTAAAACAAGACCAAACCGCCTATATATACATACATGTAACTTCTATGTAGTTTTTATTCATCTGATTAAAACAAGACCAAACTGCCTATATATACATACATGTAACTTCTATGTAGTTTTTATTCATCTGATTAAAACAAGACCAAACTGCCTATATATACATACATGTAAATTCTATGTAGTTTTTATTCATCTGATTAAAACAAGACCAAACCGCCTATATATACATACATGTAACTTCTATGTAGTTTTTATTCATCTGATTAAAACAAGACCAAACTGCCTATATATACATACATGTAACTTCTATGTAGTTTTTATTCATCTGATTAAAACAAGACCAAACTGCCTATATATACATACATGTAACTTCTATGTATTTTTATTCATCTGATTAAAACAAGACCAAACCGCCTATATATACATACATGTAACTTCTATGTAGTTTTTATTCATCTGATTAAAACAAGACCAAACTGCCTATATATACATACATGTAACTTCTATGTAGTTTTTATTCATCTGATTAAAACAAGACCAAACTGCCTATATATACATACATGTAACTTCTATGTAGTTTTTATTCATCTGATTAAAACAAGACCAAACCGCCTATATATACATACATGTAACTTCTATGTAGTTTTTATTCATCTGATTAAAACAAGACCAAACTGCCTATATATACATACATGTAACTTCTATGTAGTTTTTATTCATCTGATTAAAACAAGACCAAACTGCCTATATATACATACATGTAACTTCTATGTAGTTTTTATTCATCTGATTAAAACAAGACCAAACTGCCTATATATACATACATGTAACTTCTATGTAGTTTTTATTCATCTGATTAAAACAAGACCAAACTGCCTATATATACATACATGTAACTTCTATGTAGTTTTTATTCATCTGATTAAAACAAGACCAAACTGCCTATATATACATACATGTAACTTCTATGTAGTTTTTATTCATCTGATTAAAACAAGACCAAACCGCCTATATATACATACATGTAACTTCTATGTAGTTTTTATTCATCTGATTAAAACAAGACCAAACCGCCTATATATACATACATGTAACTTCTATGTAGTTTTTATTCATCTGATTAAAACAAGACCAAACCGCCTATATATACATACATGTAACTTCTATGTAGTTTTTATTCATCTGATTAAAACAAGACCAAACTGCCTATATATACATACATGTAACTTCTATGTATTTTTATTCATCTGATTAAAACAAGACCAAACTGCCTATATATACATACATGTAACTTCTATGTAGTTTTTATTCATCTGATTAAAACAAGATCAAACTGCCTATATATACATACATGTAACTTCTATGTAGTTTTTATTCATCTGATTAAAACAAGACCAAACTGCCTATATATACATACATGTAACTTCTATGTAGTTTTTATTCATCTGATTAAAACAAGACCAAACCGCCTATATATACATACATGTAACTTCTATGTAGTTTTTATTCACATTATTTCAAACAACATGTATAATAAAGCAAAAATTTTCAAAATATTGGGAAGATCTGTCAATGATATACATGAGGACTAAAACTTCTAAACCTTCAATTCAAACTTTACAACCTATTTACATGTTTGAGACGTATTTTAAATGAAGTTCAAAGTCAACATCTCTTACAGCTGGTGGAGATGAGTAATGGTGTGTAACGTCCCAGTCAAAAATATTTCACTTATATCAAGACTTTGCCAGCTATTATGCCTGTATGTTGTGCTGATGGCATTATACAGCAGGGTTCATAACTTTCATTTTGTGATGTCGAGTGCTAAGGGAAAGAGCAGTCACTACCCACTTTCAAGTCTTGGGTCAGACCCGGTTCAAACCCGACCTCCAACTTACATAGCAAGCACTCCACCTACTGAGTTACTTAGTGGTCTTATAGCTGGTGGCATCTTAATGTAAGTGAAATAATGATGACTGGGACATAAGAAAATAAATATAGGATCACCTACCTAGTGGAACCTGTGAATCATAAACAACTAATCCAACTTTTGACCATTTACCAATTGGATCCAAATTAACTCCCCTGTTGATCAATGCCTACAATACAAATATATACATTTAATCAATAATTGGTCAACAACACAGGACCTAAAATACATGAACTTAATTTAATCAAACGAACAGAATAATTTCTATGAGGCAAAAGAAAAAAAATTCTCACACATGAGACATGGAAATCCCGCATTTTACCCATGTGAGATTTTTCTGTCTCACCCTAGGGATGAGATCACTTTTCTCAACCAAAAATCTCAGCGTCACAATGACTTACACATGCTATAATCATTTTACGTGAGGACTTCAACAAAATTGATTATGTCATTTTCAGAAGGCACCAATGATGGTCTGAAAATTGAACGTTTGATGCAATTTTTTGTTTACAAATCATGTTTATATGCTGCAAACATGCGAGAAAAAGAATCCTAAAGCCCGTTCTGAACAGGAAAACATTCACCCTTGTTTGAGATATCTCTGTCTTACACTGTTACTGGTGTAAGATTCTATTACCGTAAATCCTCGCATATAAGACAGGTTTTTTTTTACCTTAAAATTTATTTTTTGAGATGGGGGGTCGTCTTACAGGACAGGTACACTTCTGAGAGGCTGAAATTCTTGAGAGAATGTCTACATGTGATCGCCAATGCCGCCATCTTTGATTTTGTATATTTCAGTTTCTTAATGGTTGATATATTTTACAGATCACAAACCGAAAAGAAACGGAAATTAAATGCTTTGAAATTAATAAAGTTTTAATAAATAAATAAAAATAAATAAACGGTAAGTACAGATATCAAAGAGGTGGTATTCTTTTCGTTTTTTCTTTTCACAACAATCTAGAAAATACATGTAACCAAATTTGTCTGCTTTGCATGTAAAGGGCCATTAGTGTCTGGTTGTAAGGAAACCTGTCTTCAACAGCTGATTGAGTAAACAAGTCAGCATGTTTTATTTACTTTTATTTATAATTTATAATAATAACGGAGTACCTGATACATCTTCTACAAATAGGAAAAGTCTATAGGGTTTCTGAGGATGAGTAGTTCTTCCATTTTGGTGTATTTTTACGTTTTTGATTCATTCTTATCAATACACAAATCATTACGGTAATAAATGAAAATCAGACAAAAATTGGTGGAAAATTTACGGTCCGATCGGTAGCTTCAAATACTGTTACAGGTATGGTCTTGACTGAAATTCTTGTCGTCTTATAGGCGTGGGATAGCCTGAAATCTCCAAAATGACAGGAAAATCCCACCCCCGTCTTACAGGCGGAGTAGCCTTATAGTCGGGGATTTACGGTAATCTGTCTCTGCTAACGTTTTAAGAAAGATTAGTGTCTGTAGGTAGTTATTTTTCCCATTTTTTCCATTGACCATATGTGGTAAAGATGCAAACTTTAACAGTGCTTGTCAAAATATACAAGTAGTCATAAATTTAAGGGTATGCATAACAATTTATGGTTGTTTTGGTTAGTGAAAACACACTTATTTTTTATGTATAATACAATAGAAAAAACATACCAGTAATTAAAATGATATGTGTACATAAGAGATAAATAAATTTCATAATTGTTTCATTGATCAACTTACCTGTGCCAAGTCTCGTCTTCTGGTCTTTAAGGTGTTAGTTCTGATTGTGACAGGTCTTTGTACTTCATTTGCCTCTAAAAACTCTGTTATCTAAAAACAGAACAACAAAACAGGTGTCAGATAAAAATTACCAAATACAGAAAAACAGTATATATTCAGCCAGATTTTAGCATTATAAAAGGATTTGGTGATTACAAAGAAAGTAATAAAATAAATAAATTTGAAGACTTCAAAACTACTGTGGCAATAAGGGGGGGGGGGGATTATCAAGAGGCATTATAATGATGTTTTACTGTATCTATTCATATAGTAGAGACTGGTCCAGTCATCAGTTCATAAGTGTTACACTTGAAACAAAAACTTTAACATTTGACTCCAAAAATCTAAGATACAGTTTTATCAGAGGCTATGATTTAAGCTCTTTTATCCTCTGCCAAGGAATCAGAAGGGGGTATACCAGTAATAATGCATTTCCTCCATCCATCAACTCAGTGAATTAGGAGCCCCCATCAGTAGGTACTTTTTTGTGATTTGCACTTATGATAAAAGGGAAATAACTCCTGGGAGAATGAGCAAACCAACTCAACTTAATAATAAAAACATCTCATGTCAATGTTGATGCTTAGCACTTCATAGTTTTAGAGAATAACTGCAGATAAAAAGTGTTCAGACAGAAAGACTGAACTTCAAATTAAATATCCCCCTCTTTCTTTAAAAGTTGGGGATGATTAAAAAAAATAGTACCCGATTAATGTAGGTGAATCAGATATACAAAGTCTACATTTAACAACACTCCACCTTACCTCTAAAGGAAACAGCTTCATTAGTCTTTCCATCAGGTAATCATTATAACTATAATATGTACATAAATCTTTTCTTAACTGATCAACATATTCTGATCTACTCCTAAAATAAAACATAGAGATAGAATGACTTAATGAACAAATAGAATGATTTCATGAACATAAAGATAGAATGACTTAATGATCGCTTGATTTGTTTTTATTACACACCACATCAACAATATTTCAGTTATTTTATTAATCTATACACAAGTTTGTAAATTTTAACAAGTATTTCTGTCTGCTTTGTTCATGTCTACGTTTATGGTGACTTTTTAAGAGCGCTTGTACACTGGCCTTTGATGTACAGGTCAAAATCTTAGTCCACCGGATCTAGGCCTGTAACTTTTCAGCTGGACTTGAAACATTTTGTCATTTTTCTAATACATGCTTACAGAAAACACTGAAATTTTAACTTCAGACAAGTTTCAATTTGAGATTTTGATCCTGTGTACACAATTAAATATGGTTACGTGAACTAGGGATATTTCATATGAATCATTGACATATATTTTAAGTTTGACCTCAAAAGTATTCACCAGTATTCAGATAGTTATGGTATAGTTTAGCATTTTTTAGGTTATAAATATGTGTAAACACTATCTTAAGTGGCAGACTACAGTATACTGTTAATTTATTACCTTCCTTCTTCCTTTCTTGTCTTAAAGTCTGCTAAAACATAAGCAACTTCCTTCATACGTTGTTGAATCAGTGCTAAATCTGGTGACTGTTCAGGTGCATAAAGGTCAAGGACAAATAAAATTGATGCTTGGTACACCTACATTAATCAGGTACCTTTGTACTGTTTGGTAGTCAAATGTTGTTCATGTTGATTTCATGTGAATTTAAAAAATTTCACTTGAAGTGAGATTTTTCTTGTGAAATTTATGTTGATTTATGTGAAAATCATGTGAAACTCGTGTGAACAAAATTTGATATGTATACAGAAAACAGATTCATTAATTCTATACAGGAAACCAGTTGCTAACCTAACAAGAGGCCCATGGGCCTGATACGCTCACCTGATAACTAATGGCTAGCTGATAGATTTAAAGAAAACATAAATACTAAACCCCAATGACTTTTTTCTTTACATCATGATAACCATTGTATCAATACCTACAACATTCTAATATACATGCCTATACAAAAAGTTAATAGTTTTCAAGATAATTAACCATTTCAGTATTGTTTCACATCTGTGACCGTGACCTTTGAACCCATGACCTTTTTCTATACATCAAAATGATCGTTGTATCGATACCTACAACATTCTAATATACATGCCTATACAAAAAGTTTATAGTTTTCGAGATAATTAACCATTTCGGTATTGTTTCGCATCTGTGACCTTGACCTTTCAACCCATGACCATTTTCTATACATCAAAACAATCGTTGTATCAATACCTACAACATTCTAATATACATGCCTATACAAAAAGTTTACAGTTTTTGAGATAATTAACCATTTCGGTATTGTTTCACATCTGTGACCTTGACCTTTGAACCCATGACCTTTTTCTATACATCAAAATGATCGTTGTATCGATACCTACAACATTCTAATATACATGCCTATACAAAAAGTTTATAGTTTTCGAGATAATTAACCATTTCGGTATTGTTTTGCATCTGTGACCTTGACCTTTGAACCCATGACCTTTTTCTATACATCCAAATAATTGTTGTGTCAATACCTACAACATTCTAAATAAAAGCTTATACAAAAAGTTTATAGTTTTCAAGATAATTAACCGTTTCGGTATTGTTTCACATCTGTGACCTTGACCTTTGGACCCATGGCCTTTTTTATACATCAAAATAATTGTGTATCAATAAAAACAACATTCTAATATACATGCCTATACAAAAAAGTTTATAGTTTTCAAGATTATTAACCATTTCAGTATTGTTTGCATTGTGACCTTGACTTGAACCCATGACCTTTTTCTATACATCAAAATGATCGTTGTATCGATACCTTCAACATTCTAATATACATGCCTATACAAAAAGTTTATAGTTTTCGAGATAATAATTATAATCAGAGGTAAAAAAAATAGGTCACGACCTTCACAATTGACCTTGACCTCATTTTGAAGATACTAACAAGAAGATGTCAAAACTGAAAACCCCATGCATTATCTGATCAAATAGTCAAGTTATAACAATTTGAAGCTATTTTACGATTTTTCAAAATTAAACGCAAAAACGCGTAACCTATTTTTATCCGAATTTACAAAATGAACAAACTATAGGCTTAAGACCCTAGAGAAGCCAAATATCACATCAGATTTTTTCTCCAAACAGTACTTCGGAGAAGAAGATTTTTAAGATTTTTGCACCCCTAGGTCACCTTGACCTAGTTATGGTAGCCATAGCAACGCCACGAACAATCAGAATTGCACCGGCCCATATATACTTCTGACAAAGTTTCATTAAAAACTGTCCAGTAGTTTCAGAGGAGAAGTCGAAAATAGGTGTTAACGACGCACGCACGCACACACGCACGCACGCACATACACACGCTGCGCTATGCCATAAGCTCACATGACCTTCGGTCAGGTGAGCTAAAAATCATACTAGTCATCTCAAAATAGAAAGTTTGTGTTTAAAATGCTTAATATACCTTGCAAATATGAAGTATTTGAAAAGTACATGGTACATGTACCGATAACTTAACAGCATTAAAACATAGCACTGTCGTGCTGTTGTTACAGCGTAGTTGGGAAAATTGTGTTGTGGCAAGACAGAATATAACCGAAAATTCGGGGGGGGGGGGGGGGGGGGGGGGGGGGGTCGATCTATGCATAGTCCGACGGATGTTTTTTTTTTTTTGAAAAAGAAACAATGTACCAAACCATGTATTGCTGAATTAAATGGTAGAAAATAATAATTTCATAAATATATGAAAAAGACAATCGGTAATTAAAATTTAAAAAAGTTGTACCCGATCGTTTTGTCATTTCGGATAGAGAGAAAGTAGAGTTTTGCCGATCCTACCGTCGCTATGAGGGGGTACATTCTAGCGGTTGTATGTAACTGGATCATTTGCTGTTAATCTGGGTTTTAATTAACTGCTGATTATCACTCACAATATTCCTGTTTCATGTTAATGGTGAAGTACAGTTGTTTTACCAGTTCCGAATTTTTACTACCGAATAATCTAAAATTTCAATCCCGTTCAATTAAAGGAATCGCAAAATAACTTTCTAAATTTGCTTCTACTTGAATGTATGGGCATTAATTGTTTAAATAATATCAACTTCAACCGCATCCTAAATCTATGTGCAGGACAGGTCGACAGATTGTTGGTGACCTAGTTTAACGATGTAAACAAATTGTGATCACGGAAATGCTTTTTTCAAGAAAACATACTACCACGTGTTTTTGATGACAGGTGTCGATATTTTGGAATCAGTAAACATTTGTATTATTACACCACATAAATTTTATTTCCTCTGCTTGTGGATGACGTCTGCAGCAGCGCTTATATGAAACCCTGTTCGGAACTGGTAAAACGACTGTATTTAAAATTTGAACACAACACTGTACGAATTATCTCCCTTTCACGAAAGTAAAATCTAATCGATAAACATTTTAAAATATGACACAATTGCCTCAACATCAAAATACGTTATCATAACCTTCAAAATAAATTTAAATTTCCGTAGATTTCACGAAGAATTAATTAAACAACCTGCTGTGCTGTTCATTTCATAAAAAGTTATGATTTTACATCGTAGGACGCAAACTTCTCGAACTACTTTTTATTGTAAACATGAGATCAGTTCGCCAAATTGCAAAAATTATTAGATGCATCCCGTCGCAATATTTTACTAGATTCCGAAATGTATTCCGAAAATTTATTCCAAATGTGCATATGTAACCAAATGCATTACCCGTCTCAGAATACATATCTCACGATAAAACAGATATACTTTTTCACGCTCATTTTTCAGGCGCACTATTTCCAGGTGTACTCATATCTTATAATTTCATAGCAAAGAAGCTCGATATCTTGGAAGAAAGCGATGGCAATGTACACGTTCACTTTGTTCACGCTGTACAAAAATGTTCAGCTGACTTTTTGTCTGGACATAAATATTTCATTTTTTTTTATTTTTTTTATTTTTAACATTAAAATTACTACTTGCCAATTATTTATCTTCATAACATTTTGAATTTTAAATATTGCAATGGCAGCTTTATTAATCTTTATATCAGCCAGCAAATAGATACAACTTTTCACTTTTTCAACATTTTTACTAAAAGCTGAATTTTATGACATCTGTACATAAATTACAAAATGCCAAAAAAATGTTGATATTTTTTATCCCTTGCAGTGGTAAGCATGATATTCTTAATCACATCCAACTCATGGCTGTTACAGAACAAGTTTTTTGTGTGTGTAACATTCCCCACTTTTTTAAATTTACCCATTTTTTCTAACCTCTGGCACAAAAAAAATATGCTGACTGAACATTATCGGATATGGCATATGATATCCTGCCACATCGCCCAACTGAATAAGATGACAGACGCACACTAGTACTATAGTTCATTTTTTGTACACAAGCTTAATCACATTCAACTTTAATTCTAAAATGGTTGTACAAATTCTGGTATTTCTTCTTATATAAAACAATGTTCCTAAATTCTAATTAACATATGTAAAAGGATATCTTCCTTTTGGACTTCTTGTCCACTGGGCAGTGTATATGTTTCTGTTTCTGCTATATTTGTTTGAAGTTCTTTATCTGACAATTTTCTGTAAAGTAACAAAAAATATAGAAAAATTAATCTACCTTATGTATTGATAATAACCACCAAATCTAGGCTTTTATGCAGGAAAAAGGGGAAATGTGAATGAAAGAAAATGTATAATTCTAGACTTCTTTTGAGATCTTGAAAATTTGTAAGAAATAATGAAAACAAGATATTCATGTAAATACAAATAATTTTATAAACTTATACTAAACATATACCATAGATAATGAATTTTAAAGTTATGTTTTGTATATTACCGGTAAGTTGTTAGCATATCTATAGACACTACATAAAGGTATTGTATAAGAAGAAACATTCATGTGGAAAAATATTCGCAGCTAAAGTTTTTTATTTTCCTTGGCACACTTTCTCTACAGCAAGAACAGTGAAAATATCTTACCGCGAAATAGTTTACAAGGTCAAAAACACGAAAGTTTCCTATCATAATGTTTCTTCTTGTACAGTAGGGATGTCATTGATAGATCGATATATCATTGATAGAAGCTAATATGATATATCAATACATTTTTTAGTATCGATATACCGGTTAACCAAAATCACCACCAGTTCATGGCTAAGGGAGAAGTAGTCAATGACACACAGTTGAAACTGGTTGTAAATGTATGATAATTAGAACCCATTATATATTTTAATGTATCTCAAAACAAACTGACATACAAAACAGAGTGCATATAATATTAAGATGACACCAAACATGCAAAATATTGGTGAAAAATAATCTATCTATAAAAGATTCAACGAATAATCACTATTTCAATATATCAATTTATCCATATATTTTTCAATTGATATATCGATGTTGAAATTTTCATCAATGACAGCTCTGTTGTACAGTACTTGGAAAGTTGTTTTGAAAAACAGATTCTTTCAGTGGCATATCAACTATAAAAAGTTGGATTTAAACCTAGGCAGTGAGAGACACTGTGATACTTAATTGCATGCTCTAGACAACTCTGCCAATGAGGCTTTGCCATCAACTTGAGGTTAAAATATTTCTGGTTCATTTCTAACACATACTTGTCTCTTTTTTCTTTTTTCTTTAATTTTTTCGCAGCTTTTTCAACTGGTAGCAACTAAAAGAAAACAAAACATTGCAGCAAATTATTTAGAGAAACCCGAAAGTATAGTGATTCAGCAAATAAAAACAAGTGGCCATACAGCCTTGTAGTATGTAAACAATTGAGGTCATATGGTACCTTGTGTGATATGGAGCCTACATTAACCTTACACTGCTATATTTAACATGATACAGTAAAATCTCGTTATAATGACCCTCAATATCCTCGCTGTCATGCTAATTGCCACAATATTTTGAAATCACATAATCTGTTTCTCCTATGATTTTATGAATAAACGTCCTTCCATTTATCACTAAATGCCTTTATAATGAACGCTAGTCAAAATTTGACTGGAAAAATGGTGGCAAAGACTCTCTGTTGTACTGTACCTAATACTCAACACATTTAACATACTTTTAAGACATGACAAGACAAGAATTGTGAGAAATGCCTACTTTGGAATCATTTATTTTTGTGATGTCACAGGTTTCGTTGTTTTTATAGATATATGAGCCAGGAACTTACATGTCAATGAAGTGGTGTATATTAAAAACTTACATGTACCTTAAACAGAAACCACAAACCACAAAATTACATCACTGCATAATGGTACTTGTTCTTAGAACCATTAAAATTGGACTCCTCACAAATAAATTATTTCACTGTATAAAATATTATAGAATTAGTTAACATACCTCACTATCAGAATCATCATCACTGGTATCACTTTTACTATCATCGTCGTCGCTGTCATCATCATCATCTGAATCCATACCACCAAAATCATCATCCATAACATCATCACTATCTTCATCATCTTCTGCTGTCTGTAAAATATAAACAGTTTAAATAAATATGTCATAACTCAAACAACGCATTAAGAGATATCACTTACCAATGCTTGGAGGAAAAAATATTAAGTTGAAGATGGTTGTTTTTTATACATAAGATGTAGCTCACATTATCAACTAATTCACAAACAAAAACTCTTTAAACTTTTGTGGTTTTCTCTAGGTTCTCAAATTTCCTCCACAAATTTTCTTTTTTCCACTTTACTTTAATTAAGACAAAAACCTTCTCTAAAGGTGAAATCTTACTGGTATCAATTCCGATTTAGTTGATTTCTTTTTGCTTAATTTTAGCCATTCTTTATTCTCATCTTTAAACCCTTGCTGTTCATCATCGTCCCCATCATCACTGTCGTTGTCATTATCGCTTAACTCTTCACCTGACTGGTCGGATTGATCCTCTTCACTATCAGAATTCATATCACCGAAATCACCTGAAGTATATATAAATTTCATGTAACTATAATCATGGTCATAGCTCCATATGATATTTGTTATGCATAATTAATCATAATTGTTGTGTATAACTAATAATAATTGTTCTGCATAATTATTCATGCATAATTATTCAAATATTTATAGCATAGTTTTCTGACTG
The DNA here is from genome assembly GCA_021292105.1 of Anadara kagoshimensis. Taxonomy (NCBI): domain Eukaryota; kingdom Metazoa; phylum Mollusca; class Bivalvia; order Arcoida; family Arcidae; genus Anadara; species Anadara kagoshimensis. The sequence goes on from CM037870.1 coordinate 47,241,204, forward strand.
AAGAAAACAAATCTGAATCAGATTGGTCCAGATCATATACTCAATTGTAAAATGCTTGGTTTCATTCATATTTCTCCAGTTAGCCCAGTTAGAAACGTTACATATACATTCTGCTTAAGTTTTATCCAAAAAATGGTAACAGCAAATTTTTACTCACTAAAACCCACTTGACTAAAAGAAATGTGGTTAGTTATATCACAAGTTTCTCACATTTTTCTGGTTTAAGTCACCAAATTGCTGCTTTAGTTTAGTTGCATCACGATTTACAAACTAAAATAAAGGCTCAAGATTACAGTATTTGCATTCATCAACTCAGATAAAACAATAAGCAACAATTCAGGACTGATTTCCAAAATCAAAGAAAAATGTTGAATTTGAGTGGTATTTAAGAAATGAGCTCTATATGTGTGTTCTTACTATCATCTTCTTCATCATCTTCACTGTCTTCATCCTCCTCTCTGGTACGCTTTCCTTTTTTACCACTGCTTTGTATGTTATTAGATTTGCCTTTTATATTTTTGCTAACTGGTTGTTTCTTTAATTTATTGTTTTGTTTTGTAACTGCTAACTGTTCTTTCTTCTCATTTTGTTTCTCAACTCTCTTTTTCAGCCTAAAAGCAATATTATATTCATTAATATTTAACAAAAATAAACTCCATCTTTGGATTAACAAACAAACAAAATCACCTTATATCATCTTTTGATAAACATATAAAACAAAAAATCTTTTTATATACACATAAAACAGAGTTCCAGGAAACCTGTACAAATTGTTAATATTTAAATGTTAATGAGAATCATTTAACAATTCAATGCTTCTATTTGACCCTTCATCAGTTCATGTCACCCTCAACTTTCAAGTCGAAGATCACATCATATTTTTTTCAAAATCTCAGGCATCAAACCATATATACACAACTGCTTCTTTTATCAAAAAATCAGGAGTCAAACTTGATTTTCAAGAGTCCAAAACAGTCTAAAGTGTCAAAATGATGCCCTGAAAATACTGAAGGTTTATAATGAAATACTTTGCAGGCAGATGATAATTACATGTGCACAAATATATGTATATATGGAAAACATGTATAATTGTGACAATGTGCATGTATAGAATAAATTAAAATAAATATATACCTCTTTTTCTGTCTACTACTAAGTACGCTGGATGTATCTGTTGCTGTAAAATGAATATTGAACTTCAGTTTAGTATACAAAAATGTAGATGATAATTGCTAAAATACATAATTTTTTTTATCAAGTTGATTTCAGAATTGCACATTAATTTACATGTCACCCTGCGAGACTCTTACTGGGCACTGTGCCCCATTCACAATTCAAAATCTTATCCTTTTTTCACAATAATCACTGCTAATTTTCACAATTTTAGTTTTGAAGATAGTATTTCTAGATACTTGCCTATGATATTAATGGTATTTTTCACAATATAGGCCATTATGATGCTTTTTTTCACATTAGCATTAAGGTTATCTGTTTTGTTTTAGAGCTTCTATTACTGTTATATTTTTCACATTTAAAGTAGAACTAAATGAAATAGATTTAAACGAAGAAATCTTGTGTGCATCTATACAACACTACTAATGTAAACATAACACAGAAAAGGGAAAGATTGTGTCATTTCTAAAAACATCATGTTTCTGTTGTATATGATATTGATAAAGTGTAATAAATTACACTTTCTCTGTTCATAAAAAAACTTGAAGCTTTGTCCATCATAGGCAGTGCTAACAATAATATTCCGATATAAGTATTGTAGTATGACCAAAGCTACCAGTTATCATAAAACTATATAAACAAGAGCAAGACCTAACTAAACAAGGAATGAATTCAGTGTAAGAGTAACAGGCAATTGGAATAAGTTATCAATAGCTCCACAGTCACTGCTCCAACATTAAACTCTTTCAAAACAACAACTGGAAAAATTATACCTAACAAGTTCAATCCTGATTGCTATTTAACAACAGCATGCACAACCGAAGACAATATAACCAAGACTACACACTTATAATAGAAGACAGATATGCTTCACCAAAAGCTTCAGCTTACAGAGATGATGCATAGTAAGATAGCAAGATATCAAATTATCAATAGATAATAGGATAAGGTATTGCACTTTTTATCAAATTATTCATTGTTTGAAATGATTTTGGTGGTTGAATGCAATATATCTTTTGCATATCCAGCACTGTCAGTGAAAAATGGAGTATGCTGCTACAGTCAGGGACCCTACAATGCAGAAACTCATCCTTTCACTAAAAAAAGTACAGCAATTTGCAGCCTGTTATGTATTCAACAACTATACAGATCGCTCACCAGGATGTATTTCTGACATGCTGCAACAATTACAATGTGGTACACTAGAAGCCCAGAGGAAGACAAACCATCTATGTATGCTCTACCAGATATACAAGTAGGAATCAACAGAGACTCCTACCTACAAGAATGCGACAGACGGACCCGTGGCCAGCACAGACTATTCCAGGAAAGACTCAACCACCGTTCAATCAACATCCAGACACTCCTTGTCAACATCGCTCTAATGCTACAACTTTTTCCCGTTTTAACTGTTTTTATTTGTACGGGAAATGTCCCGGCGCTCTTCGCGCCGGGAATTTCCCGTCTATAGGTAACACGTATGTATTATGACGTCATAGAAAATTGTGGAAAAATTCTATAGACCGTACGTCCAAATCATTTGACGCCACGCGTGCACCACTTTTCTCAAGGCCATTGAAGGGGTCAAATCGACAGGAAGTGAGCTCCATATGGGGGGAAATCTCGCCCGTCTCGTACATCAGAAATGAAACCAAGAAACGATTATCGTGTAAATAATTCATTGAAACAAGTAATAATTTCAATAGGCTGATCGAATACCAAATATTTACTTTTCTTTCGCCATTCTGGCTGATCTCCAAGTGTAGCGTTTCAAGATTCGCGATGACGTGATTTCTTTTGATCGGGTCAAAGTTCAATTCAGATCGATAACCACTGTAAGCCAATCAGCGACCGACTTTCCCACGTGCATCAACCATGATCACACAGTATGCAATGCGGGAAGATACAAAATTTGCCGATTTCAAGTTAGATAAATCGATAACCATAGTTACCCGACACAAAACTATTACGAGGTTAGCATAACCACAGTATACGACTTCTACGGTAACTCTTTTTCACATATAATTACCAAATTGAATCAAAATTTTGAGTGCATCTGTGACCCTCGCTGAATGCAGTGTAAACAAAAATGGCGTTCGTCAGGACGGGAAAGACGTTTTCACAAACGATCGATTTTTAAGAAAAATAATAAAATGGGTTTTTCAAAAGAATTAATTAACAGTTCGTCCCAATAATCATTTTTATGACAATACAGATAAAATTTACTGAATTTATTCCGAATTTAATGTAAATATTGACAAATCCTCTTGTTTGTTTACATGTGACGTGGATATCATGATCAGCTGATCGGGCTGGACCAGGTGCTGACTAGAACTGACTTCAACTACAATGACTGCACTCATCAAAAATCTAACTTGGACATAACTGATGAGGAAACTGTACATGTTGTGCAATGAGATGGACCGCTGTCCCAAAAAGTTGTGATGAAAATAACAATAATAAAACATTCATGTTGAGTTTAGCAGCTGACTGTAGTTGTGATCCACTTGGATAAGGTCTGAATTGAATCCTTGAAAACCTCCAGGGATGGCGACTGGACTACCGATGCTGGCAGGGGATTCCAATAATTTAGTTCTCGGAATGAATATAAAAATTTTAACTAGGGTAAAATCAACATTACCTTCAATATCCCAGACTTGTTTCTCGAAAAAAAGTTGGTATAAGTGAATAAATGCCAATTTCCACCCCATCATCCACATAAGCGACCATTTCAATATAAATCTTAAAGCACCATCTTTGTAGTATATCATCCCAGAATGTTTCATTTCAATTTAGGTGAATAATGAATAATCTTGACTAGGGTAAAAAAAAACTCCAACCCACCATCCTAGAATTAACCGTCTCGATATAAGTGAAAAAGCATTTTCAACTCTCCGGGGCTGGGGCTCTTCATGCAGTGAAACTTAAAGGGGCTGGGCTAAAATTAACATTATTTCTGTACAAGCCTGTCAAGTTTTAATCATATCATTTGTCAATTGCAATGGTCTGTGCTTTAGAAAATTCTCATCATGGTACTTATATGCCAGTGAATGTTGAAGGTGCAAGAGGAGCTTACCCTCATACCACTGTATTAATATCGGGTTGTGGGTTAAAGGTGCTGCCTAACAGAGTCACAGACAAGCATTCCACTCCCAATTAATATAATTCTATAACCAGTCGATAATCTATCCTTTCAGCCAAATGTGGCTTGCAAAATGAGGAAGCAGTAACTCAAATTTTGAAGTATTGTCATGTATAACACAAGTCAGGTTGGAACCAAAAACCTTCCACTCTCCAAGAGGATGCTTTACCGGTGTAGCTAGCTAACAGAAGGTGCTAACCCTTCCAAAAAACTCGGTCTCACTTCCCTGGTGGAAGTTCGCGTGTTTAACCTAACTTGTCAGTTTCAAAGTTTTTTTTTTACTTTACTCCCGGATTGTGATTTGGACATGGATAAGTATGTTTGTTTTTCATTGGTATAACTGCTTCATTAATTAGATGGGGCAATCTTGAACTGTGACATAATACACATCTTGTTTTAAGAAACAGGAGTAGTTATTTATGCAATCATAAATCAGTAGATTAAATTATTGACATAGTATGGTAAAAGGTGATTTAAGATGAGAAGATATTACAACGTGAGAATGTTGTCGTGGTATGGATTAGTATATTCACTATATTGGGTAATTGAATAGCCTTTTGTGTCCCTGGAAAGATCATACCAAAACTCAGTTCTGTGTGACAGAACATGATTGAAAGAACTTGGCGGTAGTTAACTATAGTCAGTCCCACTAGTATTTGGTGTGGAAGCGCGTGGCCTAGTGGTTAAGGCGTTGGACTCATGATTCGAAGGTCGTGGGTTCGATCCCTGGACCGGGCGATGTGTTGTGTCCTTGAGCAAGACACTTAATTTCACGTTGTTCCAGTTCACTCAGCTGAAAAATAAATGAGTACCAGCAAAATGCTGGGGGTTAACCCTGCGATGGACCGGCGTTTCATTCAGGGGAGAGTCTTGTACTCTCAGTTGCTTAACGCCATCGAAACCGGGATAAGCAACGGCCTGATGGGCCTAATGGCTAGGGACAGACTTTAACTTTAACTATTGTTCATCTTTAATGTTTAGAGACAGTTGTTTTCATTAATAACTTTTATACCTTTAAAATTTTCGAAACCTAACAATCATATTTTGTTTTGGAAACAAAAAGCGCATCTAGAAATATTTTTAGTTTTATCTTCACTTTTTCCGTTATTCTTCTACATAGAGAAAATTTTACATTTTTCACTAAAATTAAGCTGTAGTATGCTCCTTAAGTTACCCTATATGCATATATTAAAAGGTTCAACTAAGGTCAACAATTACAATGTAAATCACTTATATATTACAATTATTATTGGCATCAGTTTTGACAAAATCATGGAGAAGAAATATTACAAATGAGTGAAGTATGTAGTTTTGTGTTTTTTATTTGTAAAAAAAGCATTAGGATCACATTATTTGAAAGTGAACAAACTGATTAAGTCTATGACACAGGCGTGATTATCAATGGTTTAGAACATGGGGCCCATAATGGGTGTTTTAGTTCTTAGTCTAATCGCGATATTTGTAAATTTGCTGATTTTTTCTCTATATACAGAAATAAATGTAATGATTTCAATTTTTCGTGTATTTTTCCTTGTTGGTATTTTTGTTTTTAAACACATATATTGTGGTTATTTTATGAGACACCAAATGTGGTTATTTTATGAGACACCAAATGATAATACAGCAATTTCAGTTAAGGTCTGTCTCTAAGTATAAAAGACGCACAATAGTATTTGGTGAGACAAAACAATGTGTGCCACCCCTTTTGTGTGTGTGTGTGTGTTGTGTCTGTGTGTGTGTGTGCACACAATAACCCGATAATAAATTTGGACATTTCCCGGGATAGGCAATGCCTATTTTCATATTAAATATTGATGACTGTTTTGAGGATGTTTTGTGCACTGCTCAGGTTGTAGCAGCGGAACTTTAAACATCCCATGAGGGTCCAGTTCCTGTGTGGAAGAAAAAGAGAAAATGTCTGAAGACTGTCCAACTCCAATATAAAATTTGCAAGTCCAACACCACGTTTTTTCATAACATGTCCATTATGGAAATTTTGCCAAATCAACGAACATAAAAATTAATTTCATAACAAAACGATTGACGTTCCAATTTCATGAAAATTAAAACTGCTATTTCCGGGAGAAAGTGTTCAAATTGCTAAGAAATTTGTACCAGAATTCATCATACCCAAAGCCTTTGCCAAAGTAGTCGGTGGTTTCTGTTTTTTATTTTTCTTCCCCGGACCAGATTTAGGTCGTTCTGTGGGGTCTCTTTTCCTTCCCATTCCGTCTGATACAATGTGGGTCTTGTTATGAAAAAATCGGTGAACTACAGACTAAATAAATAACAATATTCAACGTTGTTTTTCTCTCACACGTGCAGTAGTCGTAAAACGGTTACTTCCGGTTTTAAATGTCGTACTGTAGCAACATAATTTACAGAACCGGTTAAGGTTTAAAACTGAATATATCCGAGCCTAAAGTTTTACTCATTATATTTGTTATAAATTTACATTTACATTTACTGGAATACTGTGAAGGGCTTATCAGCATCAACTCACAGGAATACTTGTGTGACGTGGCTTCTCACAAGGACTTTTCAAAACCGGTTAAAACAGTTAAAACTATTTACACCTCTACTCTTAAGGAATGATTGTAATTTTTTTCTATCTAGATCTATGAAGGATGACCCACGGTCATGATCAGATCGGCCAGCTGATGCCATCACAAAAGAAATTGTCACGTCTGTGAGACCCTCATCATGAATGATCGTCGAATTAGGATTGATGACATAGCTAGGGAGTGTGACATTTCACATTTTCAAGCCTTGAATACATATCCACGAGCATCTTGGGATGTGAAAAGTATCCGCAAGATGGGTCCCTAGAAATCGCATCCAAAGACTCCAGTCAAGTCGGGAGCTTCTTGGCATTCATAATGATAGCCCGAAGAGCTTCCATTTACGTTTAGTAACTGGTGATGAAACATGGATTCATCATTCACCGGGGACCCAGAAACCAAAAAAAAGTCCACACAATGGAAGCACCCTGGCTCCACCCCACCAAAGAAATTCAAAACCCAACCATCAGCTGACAAAGTCATGGCCACTGTGTTTTGGGATTCTAAGGGTGTTCTGTTAATCAATTATAAACCTGCTGGAATCTCCATCACTGGGGCTTACTATGCTGATCTAATGAAGCAGCTGAAAGCTGCTATTAAATTAAAAAGGAGGGGGAAGTTGAGCCGAGGGGTATTGCTTCTTCACGACAATGCTCCTGTGCACAAGTCAAGGATTGCACAAGCAGCCATTCGTGAATGCAAGTTCGAACAACTTAATCACCCACCCTACAGTCCCGATTTGGCATCCAGTGATTATTTCCTATTTAGAAATTTGAAGTAAATTTACGGGGAATCAGATTTCCTGATGATGATGGACTTAAGGCTGCCACAGAGGCATGGTTTCAGGACCTAACCAAAGACTTCTAATTCAAAGGTATAGACAGTCTGAAAAAAGTGGGCTAAGTGCATTGGGGTAATTGGAGACTATATAGAAAAATAATAATAAAATGTATGGTTTGTTGCGGCAATATATACCCCGTTCTATGAACTTTTTGACCTCCCCTTGTAGATATGATGCCTCTATATCCAAAATTACCCTGGGTATATTTTACATCCCATAGTTCAATGTTCCGTTAACTCTAAATTTTGATTACACCCGCGGGTATAGATAGCTAGATGTAGGAGGAACCGGTACCCTTCCAGAACACCCGATCTCACTTCCTCGGTGGAAGTTCGCATGTTTGACTTAATTTACCACTTTTCAAAATTTTTGCTAAAATGCTTTAGGATTGTGATTTTGACATGGATTGGTATGTTTGTATTTGATTACTTTATAGTAGTTTGTTTCCACCGTATCTAATTGATTTACCCGAAATGCCCGGATGTCTGGAACCGAGAATCTCTAAGGCAATTTTCACGATCTGACACTACCAGGAGATTTTATGACCAGTCACACCTAATCCTTAGTCCAATGATTGAGACCAATAATAGAATACTTCCAAGTGTCTGGGAGGTCGCGGGATCAACTAAATCGAAAGCAATGACTAATTAATATATGTTTCACGATTACAGCGACACATAATACTGATATATTACCAATTTCATGTAATCACACAATCACACATTGGTCCCCGCTGCTGAGATTAAAATTATTTAATTCACACGTCGATTTGCGTAGGTTTTAAGCTCGTATATAGGTGTATCATGCACAACAGGTCACATTTGATTAAATCCAAAATGGAGCGACAATACATTTGGATAATTGGTCTTGTTTTCTTTGCCACAATCTTATTAAATCCTTTAACCCGACAAAACGAAAACGTTTCAGATAGAACGTCAGATATGCCTGGTTTGAAACAACATCATGCTGCATCAAAACACAAAACAATGGATTGGATGGATTTTCTATTCCGCGAGAACAGCGAAACTTACCACAAAACAAAAAGCATAACTGCAGATATTGTGACTTCAGGTAACTACGACATTAATGATAAGTTTAGAAATTCCTTGAAGAACAACATCGATAGTCCTAGTTCCAGAATTCGTAGACAAGGATTGAGACCAGATTTCAAAGTGAGGGATCCGTGTGACGGATTTACTTACGGAACGTGCGATTTTAATGAAGGCAATTTAATTAAAACTTGTTTTTGTGACGACCTTTGTATACGTTACAATGATTGCTGCGAGTCCGTCAATAAAACCGTACCTGAACAATCGAAGACGTCTGCAGACAATAGAAATGGCAACACGGACCTTTTCCAGTACATAAGCTGTGAGTTTGTCAAAATTCCCAACACATATGTTGTGACAGACCAAGGCTTTTTTATGGTAACGAGTTGTCCTGATAATTTTTCTGGAAATAAAGACTTTCGAAGAAAATGTGAAGAAATCAAAAACATTAATGTGCCTGTCACAGACCTTAATGGCGTAACTTACCGAAATGTTTACTGTGCGTTGTGTCACGGCATCAACAACTACCAGTATTGGACTATCATAATAACAACCAGTAGTTGCTCATTTCAAAAACTTATTGATTATTATTATGACACAGCTGCAGGTACAAAGGAAGTGATCGACATCAAAGATTGTCCTGTATTTTACGTGCCCCCGTCAGTGGTTGCAGACGACAAACAAAGGTTTCCAAGATATTGTTTCAAGCAGCGTGGGGCCCTTTTTGTGCATAACAAGAAAGAATGTGAGCGTTATTTGTCTCCAGTTCTCATGGATCACTCAGTATTACTTAGAAATCACAACTGTATGTATGGGCGTAATTTTTACAAATGCTGGGATCCCGTGGTCAACCCTTACACGCTGGAATTGGTTCAACCAACTAAAAGAGCGGACACGTATTTCTCTATGACCGTTATGTACGAATTTGAATTTTCAAATGACAGAGATGTAGATTGTTTTTCAGACACAATTTACGGGATATCTCAGGTTTGTTTTAGTATATATATCTTTGCGTAAATTGGACGTTCTGCTATATCGCATTATATTTGTACCCCTCCTTTAACAACAGGGACCAGTTTCATAATACAAGTCAAATATACCAATCCATGTCAAAATCACAATCCCAAAGCATTTTTATATTGTATTGTGAAACTGGTCCTGTGATTTTAACAGAACAAGTGGTTTGATTTCGTATTGAAACCCACGTTTTAAATTGAAACATGAAAATTGCAGTACTGGCAAAAAGGAAACCAATTACTGTGAGCATGGCAAAACACAACAGCGATAAATAAATAGTAACACAGAGTCAGTATGGCTTAAAATAGACCCAATTTGACCACCAAACCTTTATTGTTAATATTGTAATGACTGGCAAAGTCGGGAACTGTTTTTGTTTTGTCCGGACTAGGTTAAGTGAAAATCGTGTTTTGTCCGGTATTCTAAGTTTGGTTCAGTATATGTATATTTTATTCTTCACTGTCAGTTTTAACACAGTATGTTCCATGTTAGTGTAAGGACTGAAGTCTAAAAAGAATAGAATAATTTGTACAAATAGCCATAGAAACCAAAAACAAGCAAAAAACAAAATTAGAAAAATAAGATACAAGACACGAGATGAACACTTATTGGAACAACCGGAAGTTCCTACTTCGGACAGACATCGAACATAACGATTACATAGTATTTTCTGGTGCCGTAAAGAGCTTTAATAGGTCCATAACAATTGCACTTAGACCCTGAATACTAATTCAAACAATTTAACCATATTGGACCAAACCATGAACCAAACAGAGCTATAACATATTATTCATATTTTAAAAAAAAAAAAAAAAAAACTTTGGAAGAAATATAGCTTTGGACCACATATAGTTTGTGTAACCAACAGTTTAAGTATATATATATATATATATATATATATATATATATATATATATATAATATATATATATATATATATATATATATATATATATATGTATACTCCTACAACCTGTCAGCTATATTAGCGCTAATATTAATCTATATTTAAAAACATATTACATATTGATGGGTCAACACCTTTGTTTTGTCCTTGGCGGCCATGTTGAATTGTATGCTATATAGATTTGACATTTGCAAAATGACGATTTTAACTTTAAAACTATTGTTTTTTTCCATTTTAGGAGATGTGGACGTGGAATAGATTTTGTGATGTCAAACAAATTCGGAACTTTTTCCTGAGTTACGAGATTAAGTTTGAGTACCATGGGTCTTTGACAATTGAGTCTCCAAAGACAGAGGTATTATTTAAAAGAGCTTTAGTCATGTACATCCTATCAATCTCACGCAATGTTTACCTTGGTGCTGGGAATTATAAAGGAGAGATGGCGTGCACTGATGATGTGAAGCAGAACAAAACCAACTGTTGTAATTTTAACATTATTCTAGATTTCTTTATTCATAAAAATTACACATCGAAAGAAATACGGCATTTAAAGTCAGCTATTGAAAACATGCAGTTTACTTACATAGAAAACGTAAAGAATACGACTGATACACATGTTATTTCGCGTTTAACAGAAAACAGCTACATATCCTGCGACGGAGATCAACAGATGGGCCTGGTTAAGTATGTCGATTTTACCAAAAATTTGTTCACAAACATTTCAAGCGTTTTGAATGAAAGTTTGTTTGACAGACAAGAATCTGCAATACCAGAATCCAGTCATATTGAAACGGAAGTGACATCACATGATCACTACAACGAAGGAACTCCATTCAAAATAATAAAATGGATAAAAAATTATCCTCAATCTGGTAACGCCTCTTTAATACCCAAAGACTCTGTTTCTAGATCATTCAAGATTCATCAAATTCTGTTCATCGTAATATTTGTTGTAACAGGTGTTTCGTGTATTGCTTTAGTAATCACAATGTCGCTCTTTATGTATTCTGACAACGGGAACAAAACCGACCTTTCTGTAACCATTTGTGTAAATGTTTGCGTTTCGTTTTTTATTGCCAGCTTACTCCTGATTTGCGGTATCTGGGCTACACAGATACAGATACTTTGTTCCACAATAAGTGTCGCATTTCATTTTACTGTGTTATGTGGATTCCAGTGGATAACTCTTTACTCAGTCATTGTCATCAGACTGTTGATAAAATCCACACAGAATTCTGTACATGAATACGATCCTGATAAACTGTATACTAAAGCATACCTGTTTCGTGTAGGATATGGTATACCTTTAATTGTCGTTGCCTTTTGCGTGATAGTCGATTTTTTTCAATTCAAAGATTTTACGATAGGCTACGGTGATGGTTATTGTCAACCATCCCATTTTCCATTCAACATAATGGTCTTGTCAGGCCCAATAACGTTATCTCTTTTCTTGGACATGGCTTTGTTGATACTATCGAAGATTCTGACATCCAGACGCCGTGCCTCTATTACGCCAATGGACACTCAAACAATGTCATCTTACATCATAAAGTATATTGTCATCTGTACACTTCTGGTGATAATTTGGTCATTTGGCATTTTCGTACAAGTAAAAAATAATGACAGTAAAATTTTGAAATATACCCAAATCATTCTGATTGGCTCACAAGGTTTTGTCATAAGTTTACCTCTACTGATCGGATTCAGACACCGTGTATTGACATAAAACCCGTATATATTTAAATAAAAATGACAGTAAAAAGTGCAATATACCCATTTCATTTTAATTGACTCACAAGGGTTTGTCATAAGTTCGCCTCTACTAATCGGATTAAGAAACTTACCATTGTATACTTAGATTCGCGATATCTTACATATAGGACGCGTCTAAATTCGGGGTTTTCATTGTTAGTAATCCCGATGTTTGCATCACATTTTTGTTGAATATCTGTTTTGTTTAGATATAGTTTGGTGACACTGGCTTTTGTTATATAAAACGCATGTGTCGTATTTAATCATTCAATAATAATTTTCATTTCAATTATCCGATTAAAATTAACAAATATTATCTCATTAATTTCTCATTAATCTTCACCTCCCTGGTGGAAGTTCACGTGTTGAATTCAAATTGCCAGTTTCAAAGTTTTTAGTTTACTTTGGGATTGTGATTTGTAAAAGGATTGGTATGTTTGGTTCGATGGTTTGATTTTGACAGCTAAGATTAGTTTTTTGGGATGTAACGGATGCTAGTTTTTCGAAGTAACCATACTGCAACCATTGCATTAATTTGTTCAAAACCGTGTAAAGGAATTTTTTTCAATATATGTTTAACTTTTACTTTGGTCATGACGTAATGGTTGAAGATATAACGTCGTAGATGGAATCATGTTGGATACCTATTTGTATAAGTAATGCTTCATTCTTTAGATGATCAACATCATTATGGACATACATGTGATGTCAAAATTGTATCTAATGGCGTGACAAAGTATATGCATTAATTCAATAATAATATTGTTACTGAACCCGTTTAAATTCTGTGGCCGTTTCGGAATAAAATTCTGAATCGGTAGCTTCAAACGAAAACCGTGAGAATACAAATATTTTTAAGATTTTGAAATGAGATAAGTCGGACCAAAATGTATCGTACCAAAGCCAGCTAGACAACACGTGGTTCTGTATCATGTATTAAACAGCCATATATTTGAAAAATAGAGACAGACATGTGATTAAAGCATTAACATTTTGAACACATGCATTCTTTTTGTCTTTTGAATCACTCTAACCATAGCAAAATAAAGTATAGAATTTTAGATACAGCCGATATATATATAGGCGGTCTAAAATCAAATACTATGCTCTCTCGTATAGCATACGGTCCTGCAGTTGTTTGAAATTGAGTTAACTAATGGTGTTAAAATGTCCCAGTCAAGAATATTTCACTTATTTCGAGACGTCACCAGCTTAGGCAAAGGTACAGAAATTTTGCCCGTGCGTTGCGTTGATGACATTAAGCAGCTGGGTTCTTTATCGTGCCAAGCTTACCGTGGCACGGGACCTCGTTTATTTTAAGTTTCCATGCGAAAGAACCGCGACTTTCATTTCGTAATGCCGAATGCTATGAGAAAGAACAGTCACTACCCACTTCTAATTCTTGGATGAGACCTGGTCGGGGTTCGAAACCACGACCTCCCACTCACGGAGCGAGCACTCTACCAATCTGAGCTACCGCAGTGATCTGTTTGGGATTGAGATAAGGTACCAGTTTTACAATTATTTCTTACTAAGATTTTCCTTATCTTAAAAGCAAGTTTTTGCAAGGTTATTTTGGAACTAAGAATAAACATTTTTGTCAAAATTTAATAGAAATGTCTTAAGATTAATATAATCTTTAAAATGGCACCTTAAATTCCTCAATATCTGCACCATTAATAAAATTATAAAAGTTTTAAATTTGTCAGATTTAAGTTTAGGGAAATCATGTGAAACTTGGACTAGATGTTCTGAAAGGATAAACTTCTTCTAGTAACACCCATCGTGTCTCAATAGACATTGTTTATCGTGATATAATATTTGAAAAGTTGCATTTATTATTTTTACATAAAATGTATTTTGTTGGAAACGGTACACATTAAAACAAAAATGCCAAAAATACCATGTATGGAGTTGAGTTAAGTTGAGCAATAGTGGTTAACAACCCAGTCAAGAATATTTTACTTATATCGAGACGTCGCCAGCTATAGAGGAATATGTAGAAATTTTGCCTGTGCGTTGAGCTGGCATTATGCAGCAGGGTTCTTTATCGTATCTCGTTTATTTAAAGTTCCCATCCGAAAGAACTGTTACTTTCATTTCGTAATGCCGAGTGCTTGAAGAAAAAAACAGTCATTACCCACTTTTAAGTCATGGCCTAGACCCTGTCGGGGTTCTAACCAACGTCCTTCCACTTACGGAGCGAGCACTTCACCAACTGAGCTACCGCAGTGGTCACCATGCGAGGAGGTAAAAACAACATGAACTCGATAATAAACAATACAGTAGTGGGGAAAGAGTATTATAGGGGGGGTTTGGAGCAAAATTGCACGGCTACCCTCCGCTGCACGGCTGCACGGCCTACCCCCCACTGCACGGCCTTTTGTTAGAGAATTCATCACCTGTTGTTCTCGTAACGTAGGTGTTCCGCGTCACATCTGCTCCTTGTGCGACCAATTAGATTTCTTTAATTCTTATTCATTTAAATATTGATTTCCATATATGGACCCAATGCATCACTCTATTGTATGAGAATTAATTCATAATACGCGGTTTGGTATAAATGGACCAATCAGCGATGAACGCATTGGATCTGTTCGCATTCATATAATATTGTGTAAGCATTATCTCGTCACTTTAAGCGCAATTCTTGCTTATGTTCGGACGTTTATATTTTAAAACTTATATGGACGATTTAGACGAAGGGAATTTTGAAAAAGAAATTGATCATTTGTGCGAGCTGTTTAAAAGATTGCATTTATAGCAGGTATGGATTCAGTAATTCTTAAAAAATATATGAACTTTGAAGATAGACTAGAGACATTAAAACATTTGTTTTCGGAATCTCAAAGTTATGAATTGGCACGAACAGGTTTTTATTTTGATACATTGAAGAATTGTTTAGTGTGTTTTTGTTGTAACTACATTGCGGAAAAAATTGAAGATACTGAAAGACATTCTCTAAGTTGTATATATTTAAATATGACTGGACAAAATTATCAAAGGATGGAGATTGATCAAGAAAAATGTACTTGTGGTGAACGCGCCGATCATGAATGGGTATGCGATGACTGGTGGGAAGATATGGAAGAATTCTGAAGTAAAACTGTTCATTTTATTTTACAGAACAAAATGGCTCAACGTCAAATCGAGCTGAGTAAAATTCCAGATTGTCTGTTTACCGCAGTGGATAAAAACTATATATCGGTTCAAATATCGCCTAAAGTTAGTGTGGAAATCTTTAAAAAAGGACCAAATGTAAAAATGCGACTGAGGAAATCCGGCATTAGTATGATGTTAGATTTTGACACTTTTGAAGCATTGTGTGATATGAAATATGCGATTTTGACATGTAAGTCAATGATAGAATGACTTATTCCTATATTGTAGACTATAAGGATGGAAGCCGGACGTAATCTAGTCAGTTTAAGCCAGTTGGAAGATACGTTAAATTTAGCTTATGCATTCCATATGAAAGAAGAAATAAATCTTAAAGCAAAGGACTTATGTTATGCATGCCAGTGCAATTTTAATGAAGCTCACGATTGTTCGGATTTTAAAAATAAAGTGGAACTTTACTTCAACTCAACATTGAAAGAACTGGACGACTTCAATGTTATAACACTTTGGAAAACATTATCTGCATATATCATTTCGGAATCAGATACGTTTTATCGCCAAAAATATTTGTGTAAAGACTGGAGAGAAACTAGTTTGAAAACTGTGAAATGGGAAACTAAATTAAAATCATTAATTGTAAAAATGTATCAATTAGAAAAAAGATTATGTATATAAATATTACTCAAAGTATATAAAGTGCAAGTATATTTTTTGTTGTTGTTGTTATTTCTATCATGTTCCTTCAGTGAATAGAATCCCATCACAGTTTAACTAGTACTAGGTTCGAATCCTATTTTTCACAGCCCTGTCTACTTTTAACACAAAAGTACCTTGTCAATAGAGAGAACAAATCGTTTGTACATAGAGTTCGAATCCGACCACAGAATTTTAGAGTAGGTAAATAAATAACAAACGCAAAAAGTAAACTAAAACTAATCGTTTTTATTCATTTTTTGAAATATATATTTACAAATAATATGCATGGATATATATAAAAATTACAAATCTTTTACATCACTGGCTTTGACCCAAGAATTGAATTTCTTGGGCCAATATAACCATTTAACTAAATATTGTTTATTTTGACCTCTCCCCTTTGTTTTTAAGATTTTCTCGATTTTCCACATATCATCATCTCTCACATCTGATTTAGCTAGTTCACTTTGATAGAAACTTCCAGAAATTGCAGAACCATCATAATCTTTGAGTTTGTAAATGGTAGACCGTCTCTTAAAAATCGAGAAGCAATAGTGAAAATTTCTCTGTCCACTTTTCGTCATATTCACGACTAAAAATATTTTTTAAGTGTGAAATTCTAACTTTATCGCCCACTTTAAATCTAAAAGGCTTTCGTATTCTTAATCTTTTTGGAGAGGAACTTTTCTTTTTGTCTTGTCTCTGTCGAGGAATGTACATACGTTTCCATATACGGGGTTGTTGTTTTTAGTTACGCTAGCAGGAGCCATTCCAATAGTGCGGTGAAACGTTTGATTATAACTATCGGCAAACGATTGAAGTTCTTTGACATATTCATAACCTTGTTTAAAAGTGAAATATCTATAAATTTTGCTTTTCAAAGTTTTTATCGCTCTTCGGACACTGCAGCTTGGTTTCGTTATACGCTAACAGGTGTTTAATGTTTTGCTTTTTAATAGTCTTTGTACGACTTTGGCTTTAAATTCCTGTCCGCATCTGTTCGTAATTTATTTGGTATCTCCCTTGTTTAAAAATATCTTCAAAGGCTTCCACAACACTCTGTCCTTTCTTATCCTTCAAGGGACGTAACCAAACATATTTCGAAAACACATCGATCACTAGTAGCACATACTGTATACCATCATTGTACTTGGCAAATTTCACCATATCCATTAAATCTGCTGACCATTGATCGTCAATACCGGAAACCACTATTTTGTTTCTTTTAAATTTTCTTCTTACTGAGCGTTGCAAACTGTAAGGTTCTTGTCTTTGTAACCATTTTCTTATTTTATATTTGCCGATAACGAATTTACCATCTTTTTTTACAAATCTATACAATTTGTCTGGTCCCGAAAATGCAGCTGGATTGGAAGGGTCAAAATAAATATCCTTCAAATAATCTTCCCAACTAGGCATCTTTACACCTTAAAAGTCCACTTTATACTGTCTAATTTAACACAAAACACCCCTGTTTTATACACGTTAATCTTTTTCAGTCTCGCTTTCAACATCGCTGACCTCGTCTGTTTCATCATCATCATCAACATCATCATCATCACTCATATCATCTGTTTCATCACCATGGTCATCATCATCACCATCATCATCTTGAGTTCTAGTCAAAGTTTCAATCATATCATTGATTAAACTTTTTCGCAATTTAACCGCCTGCTGGATGGCTTCAAACTTTTTCATGTCGAAATCAGTCTCAAAACGTTGGGCTGTTTTCATGATTTCAAGGTGCACAGGATCATGGTTTAATTTATCCACGTTGATTAACAACTCGACATAGGCTTTTCTAAAATCTTTACTTAATTCCGACAAATAGTCTCGTATTGCTTTTCCACGAGCTTCACTTTGAGAGTAACCATCTTGTGTATATGATTTCATGGCAGCTTGTACTTTTGCATTGTCTCTGAATACTTGACCACCAATAAGTTTAGCCCACACTTGACTACTGGATACTTTTGCTATTTTGCTTAGGCGTCCTCCTATCTGCCCGCCTTACGTTTATTGGATCTAGAATCAGTGCACCAATTTTTCACATGTCGCTGAACATCACTGAAATTATCAAACACGAGTCCACAATCGTCGCAAGATGGCATACTTTCGTATTCTTGATAGTTTGGTATTACTGCAGTCTGTGTTGCAACAGTTGGTTTTTCAGACATCCTTTCAGTCCAAGTTTTTTCTTGTATTTGATAGTTTGGAGAAACGACCGGTGTTTTAGATGCGTTATTCACTGCTGAATTTAGAAGAACAGCTGTTGTTTTACTGGTATTCTCCGGCGGATTTAGAAAAGCAGCTGTTCTTTTTTCTTCTAATTCCCTATCGTTCACTTTATCAGTTGAACTTGTAACTGTTGTAAAAATGTTTTCTCTCAATCTATTATTTTCCGATGTAGTCGGTTTTAAATCCACCAATAAAAAGCCTCTCTCTTCCATAGTAGCTTTATCAAATTTATCCATGAAAACTTGACTTTTTCCGGGGTACATTTGTCTGGCTAACGTCATGATCTGCTGTTTATCAACCGGGTTTTTAAACAGTACTAAATAATGACAGTTTCTTCTCTGTGTTGGGTCTCTACTGAAGTATAAATTTTGAGTTATGGCTAACACTGACAAATTCCTATGGTGGCTCCCTTCTGTAAACAACTCGTTAAATCTAGAATCTTTGGCTAAACTGGACATCAAGTCATCTATTATAATTAGATTTTTGAGTTTTGGATTAATAAAACTATCATTTTCAAGATCTATAGGAATGCCTTGCATAAATTCGACGGGTGGTTGTACGGTACTCTTTATAACATCATATAAAGGCTGCCATCTCTTGTAAAGCCAAATAATTCGATCAGGTTGTGGTTCAATCAGCTTTCTTTGCAATATTTCTTTCACGAGATAAGTCTTCCCACAAGATGTCGGTCCTGTAAATAATGCCGTGAAAGGATGTTTAAACTTAAACTCATTTAGTTTCGATAGATGATAGGCAGGTAGCCAATGCTGTTGCTGCTGCTCCTGCTGCTGCCCCTGCTGCTTAGGATCATTATAGTAATGATACGATAATTGCTGCTCCTGCTGCTCCTGCTGCTGCTTAGGATAATTATAGTAAGCTTGCTGCTGCTGCTGCTGCTGCTCCTGCTCCTGCTTAGGATCATAGTAGGACCTTGATAATTGCTGCTGCTGCTGCTGCTGCTCCTGCTGCTGGGATTCTAATATATTTGACTGTGCCTGTGTGTTGTGTATTACTTTTGTGTGTCTTCTTAAATCATTTGGCCATACGTATGATTTTTTACATAATGTACATTTGTGCGACATTTGTCACTTCGAAATCTCCCAAGTAAATGCAAGGTCTACCTTTTGAAAAAATATATACAGAAAAAGAGCCGCTGTTCTTTTTCAATCAAGACAATATCAAGTGACCTAGGACCTCGTTTATCAGAAGTATATTAAATCCACACGTAACCCCTCTCATCGTAGCAATATTCCTAAGTACCATAAGTTTTCTTCTAATAAATAGTAGCCTCCTTTGTTAATGTGGCGTAAAACCATGAAGTTATAACCTCAACATTTGTCATTAATGTTTTTGTGATTTTATTACTTTAAAGTACATTATTATCGTTACATTTATTCAAGATTGGGATACTAAACAAAACAACCAACTAAAACAGTATAGTTTATTTTCTTTATTTCAGATCATTTAAATGGATATTTTACATTGAATAATACATAATTTTTAACAAAAACAGCAGCTGTTCTTCTCAATTCTACATAGAATTACATACACTTTTTTACAAAAAGAGCGACTGTTCTTCTTAATTCTACATTGAATTACATACAATGTTTACAAAAACAACAGCTGTTCTTCTCAATTGTCTTTCAATTTGAGACATCATTCAATACATATTTATCCAGATAGTCAACACTCTGTCTTACTGAAGTCCATTGGTTAAATGTTAAGGCAATACCCGTTTTTGATGGAACCAGAGTTTGTTTTCCATGCGGGATAAACCACTTTCTTATGTCCACGACTTGAAATGGTTTCTTGATATTCACAAATATATTCCTACCCAAGTCGATCATAACTCCCATTTCATAGCCGTTAAAAACATATTCTTTGTCAAAATTGTCAATGCAATATTGAATTTCTTTCCAGTGTACCTGGTGTAATAAATTCCATTGTTCTACACTTAAAGCAATTCCTTTTTTGGTAGGATAATAACCGTGTTCTTCTTTACCATATTGACGAATATGTATTAAAATATGGCCGTTATATCTTTGTGCAACTAGAAAACGATCATGTCCGATATTTAGAAGACACAAATCTCTTCTGACTGTATTAGCTTCATTTCCTACAACACAAATCAAAATTATTCATTTAATATTAACCATAACTACACTCTTATCAACCGGATTTTTCATTAAAAAAATCTATTACCTGAGTTTTATAACCTGTTTGTACGCTTTAAAATTTAATATATTTTTCTGATAATTTAATTTCCAAAGTGTGTATGTGTGAGCGTTTTTGCACTTTAACCCCGCTGACATATTATTTTGACTGACACTTTAAATACAATGTTTAAGTCTCGCCTTTAAAAAAGAGGGATAATAGGGTTATACCCCATTGAATGCGTGAATGAACTTTATTTACTATAGTTCGTTGTTTTGAACATATTTATAGACTGTTTAAAATAATATGACATTTTAAGGGGGGTCATCGTATGGCGCGTAATATAAATTCATTGACAAGGTTTACAACATAATTATAGGTTTTGTTTTACTTGTTTATGCTCACACAATTTAAATTAAGTATATTTCTATTTAATGTTTATATGTAAACTAAACAGACTTACCTGAATCCATACCTCTATTTTATAAATGCAGATTTTTCAGCAATTCGCACAGATGATCAATTTCTTTTTCAAAATTCCCTTCGTCCAAATCGTCCATATAAGTTTTAAAAATATACGTCCGAACATAAGCAAGAATTGCGCTTAAAGTGACGAGATAATGCTTACACAATATTATATGAATGCGAACAGATCCAATGCGTTCATCGCTGATTGGTCCATTTATACCAGACCGCGTATTATGAATTAATTCTCATACAATAGAATGATGCATCGGGTCCATATATGGAAATCAATATTTAAATGAATGAGAATTAAAGAAATCTAATTGGTCGCACAATGAGCAGATGTGACGCGGAACACCTACGTTACGAGAACAACAGGTGATGAATTCTCTAACAAAAGGCCGTGCAGTGGGGGGTAGGCCGTGCAGCCGTGCAGCGGAGGGTAGCCGTGCAATTTTGCTCCAAACCCCCCCTATAATACTCTTTCCCCACTACTCAATACAACCAAGAATACAACACTAAAAACAGAGTTAATGCATGTCGAGACCACAAATTATAAAACTCTAGACATTAAATTAGTCCTAAACTAAGCGTTCGAATTATCTTAAGTCAGCAGTCCATAAACACAAACTTTTTTCATGTGAAGCATAATTAGCAAAGTGAAAACAACAGACCATCCAACATTTACTAGCATGTCGCGTTTTAAATTATTTTACCCAAACATCGCCAATATAATTTACAGTTGTTAATGATATTACCTTTCAAATATTCTTAAATTTATCTAATATAATAGTTGCTATATCAATGAATCCACCTTCATAGGTTGAAAATCGTTTGCATGTATGTCAGGAGTGGAAACCCTATCACTATACCATTTATAGTTTCCAAGATATAAAAAAGGAAGAAGAAGAATAAATGAAATAAACGCAAAAACCACATGACTTTATTTTGGACAGGATATCACTATTCTACAAATTATATACTTAAAGCAATGGGGAGTTTCAGTGGAGATGTCGAAGATATGAGCTATGTACAGACGTACACACCATGGCCAACACATCGCAGGCAGGCTAACATGGGGTGTAACAAAGAATAAGATACAACAGAACATACGAATAAGAAGCATTACAAAAGATAAACAGGATCACTAATTATTTAACTACCGACTTTGGATTGGCATCATGTATGGTGACAAAATGACCCCCTTGGTGCTTTATATCTTTTGAAAAAAAGAAAACTATTGTCTTAATTTGCTGCTAGTTAAAACCGATCTGAAAATTCTTAAAAAACCCTAAGGTACACGCCTTCATGCAAAGTATTACTTTAGTAATATGTTTTGGTCCTTTGGATATTTTTTCAACCACTTGGAAAAAATGGGTTTCATAATTTTGGTCTAAGCACCACTGATGAGGTATTGTATTCCGAAACGTTCGTCTAGTGATGTCAAATTAACACTGGTACAATATGTAGTTATCCAATGAAACAGATCATTAATTAAATAGCAATAAACTTACATGTAATGCTTGATAAATATTTTATTGAAACACAAAAATAGAATATATATACATATACGTACAAATATAGAAGATCACTAGAATAAATATATTTAACAAGTAACAACATATATATCATTAATATATCACCATATCAATTACAGTGGGGGATTATGTGGTTATTTTCACATCTGTTACCATGGTAACCTATCTAATCTCATAACAATAAAGATTCCATTAGGATATAAGCTAGCTAAACATAAAGTGTTTACCTTCCGGAGAACCCGGTCCCACTTTCCTGGTTAAAGTTAACATGTTTACCCTAACTTGTCAGTTTCAAAGTATTAACTTTGCTCTTAGATTGCGATTTGGACATAGATAATTTTGTTTTTGTTTTAAATTTTGAATATAAATTCTCCATCACAGTAAACCTAGTGTCACAAAGGTCATGATTCTGAAGTTTGAGCATCACTTAATATATTGAGATGTCACCAGGTATAAATGAAATTCAAGAAAATTGTGACATAATGATTATGTTGATTGGACATGCACATGTAAATGCAATGACCATTAATAATGAGCATAACTTTTTTATAAATTGTAGATCCGTGATTTCCATCTGCCGTAAATACAGGTGAATTTTTTGATTATGTCATGAACTGTAAGTGCTGCTTTTGCTACTAAAATTTCAAAGCAGCACATGACACCAGTATAAATAATCTGGTATATGACGATCGAAGTTCAGATCTAATTTGATTTGTTAAAAATAGTAACTATCAATTTGACACAACAAAACAGCTTTTTAAAAGTACATAACGACAATAACTGAAATTATGATAATGCCAGCTGTTTCCATTTTAAAACATATGTATATTATATGTGAATTTTTTATACATTCTTTAAGCTTAATATCATAAGTTAATGTCAATGTTTTACTGAATATGTGTTAATGCTGGCGTACATAAAAATTAAATAAATTAGTTAACATTGGGTTTTATTTTTATGGATAAAAAAATTCAACATTAAAATGTGTACTTTTTCAACAACTTGCTTCATAAAAAATGAACAATGCACTAATGGACCTAAAACGCTCACCTTGTACAAAATGGTTACGGAATGCTGTAATTCTTTTGAAATGCTGAGATGCTAATTATTGTTATTGTATAAACATTTATTAGTTTTTTACACGTGACGCTATTTGTAAAAATTAAAGGGAGTTAACTCTTAATATTCATTACTGAAACTGTGAATGATATCAAGACAGTAATATCAACATTACAGTTAAGCCTAAATTCATCGTCACAATTTTTCAGGTTTTGGCATTATAGACAGGCTTGGCGATAAATTTTGTTATGGAACTTCTGGTGAGTCGATAAGCTAGGTACATTTTAAGTAGGTTTTGCTGTGTTGACACTTTTAAGAACAATTATAAAATGGCGGGGAATACTTTATTAATTGAAATATCCTGATCAATAGGTATACTATTATCAAAATCACAGGTTTAAGGAACCATGCCATAATATGACATATAAGTTAAAGGTCACCGGTCACCAAAAAGTTTTTCCATTAGTGTTATTTTCCGAAAGGTTATGTGACAAAAAGTTATATAATAAAAGTTGATTTTGAAGAAAATTAGGTTTAAAGTCCCTCATTTTTAGATTGAAAAATGAAATATTCAAATGATCAAAAAATGGTGTTGTCTCCCTTTGGTAGTTTAAGTGTGCAAACCGGAAGTGACGTACATGGTGTCATCCAGGCTGTTTAGAAAGTAAAACATGTTAAGTTGAAATGTTGTATCCAGACTTTTAAGTCCGATATATTAATGGAAGAAGAACTGGCGTTTATAAGTAAAGTTCCTTTTGGACAAATGTTACGTACAGTAAATCCAATGAAATTTGTTTTATATAAACAGGAAAATAAATGCATCTTATCGGCACCAATTTTAAATTTCTGTTTAGATTCAAATCAAGGTATTCTTCTACGTCTTCTGATTTGTAGTGTTTTCAGGAATTACGCTTATTTTGTAAGTGAGATCAGGGCCTTTCATGTAAAAGACTAAAACAGCGCTAAACATAAAAATGTACCGTTAAATATTTTTAAGACAGCTTAAAAATAGCAGTCACGAAGGTCAAAGGTCATGAAATTTACCGCATTCTGAATGACATTTCAAGAAAACACCAAAATCGAAAACCTCATTTCTAATATCTTTCCAACTAGTCAAGGTATGGTAATTCAAATCTATTTCACAAAGTTTTTGTTTAAGGTAAATGTGGTTTCGGAGATGAATTATTTAAGATTTTTTATGCCACTGCGACCCATATACAACTTTAATCGTTACTGTGACGTCACGAACAAACTTGAATTTCACCAAAATGCTTTTTACCAAATTTGAATGAATGTCCAGTTTTTGGATGAAAAGGTCGAATAAACGTATAGACGACATAGCACATCAATGTTTGAACACACACATGCTGTGTTATCCCATACGCTCGCGTAGGCATTCAATCAGGTGATCTTAAATTAGCGCATGCCTCATCTGCAAATAGAACAACGGGAAGATAAGTAAACTTCCTATGGCGTGTGTGTGTGTGTGTGTGTGTGTGTGTGTGTGAGAGAGAGAGAGAGAGAGAGAGAGAGAGAGAAGAGAGCATATTTAAAGGTAAAATTCTAAAAGACATTTTTGCGAACTCTGTGCAAATGCCATGTACCCTTTGAAATTTACTTTAATACTTTGCAATATGCCATAAAATGTAAAACTTATATTACATTAAAATTGTCGAACATAAAAGTGCTGAACATAGAAATGACATTAACTATATATATTAACATGCCAATAAACTGTCTATGTTTATTTATATAACAAGCTGACGTTTGTAACATATTTTAGGACCATCAATTTACAGTTATATGCAAACAACATTGATCTGTTCGCTTGACCTTTCAGCAGGAAGTCATACGATGGTCCACAAAATACGTGGATAGTGTTGCAATTCGCAGTTAATATACAATACCTGTTTCCATGATGGAAACGAAATTTACACCTGTGTTACCTAAAATAAATGTACTTCTTCATTATAAGTATCTAAATTAAAGGTCAAGCGGACAGGTCAGTGTTGTTTGCCTATGCATCATGTAACCTTTTAGAATCATCGATTTACAGTGGTTATAAATATTATCAATATTAATATATCTTTGGTAGTGATATTTCTAGCAATACGTCTTCTCGGAAATTTACACAACCTGGTTTATCTCGTGATCCAGTAATTGTCTATCACGTTTATTTCCCTCTAGTATGAAATCATTTAATGGCGATTTCCGTATGACTGAGTTTTAATAAGAAAACGGTAGTGGGTATTATCACATGTAGTCCAACAATGTTAGACGTCACAGACACCCGTTTGCATTGGATTGATTGATTGATTGAATGGGTTTTATGTTCCATCAAGAATATTTTTATGATATCGAGACGTCGCCTGCTGTAGGTGACGTGGCAGCTAATTTAACCTTTTCAATGCGCTCAGCACAATGTGTAGGAGGACTGTCTAACGTGCCACACCTGTTGACACGAAACATCGGTTTTTAAGGTCTCTTTTTCATCCCATAAAACTAATGCCTGTGACGCCTAACATTGTTGGATTAACATCGAGTGATGCACAGGTAAACTGTTTTGATTTAATCAATATCCCTCTTCTTCTTCCCTTCGTTTTGGCTGTTGTTCTCTCACTTCTTCCTCAAAATTACTGATTGTACTACATGATAGAGCAGCATCCCCGGAATACCCCACCATCTGGCCGTATCCCGTCGCTGACCGATTTTCTTTGCTGTTCCAGATACCATAAGAGAAGTACAATATCAGTCCTACAGCAGATAATTAAAACACAAGAAGAATTAAATAAGAGAAGTTGGTGATGTAACAGTTCGTTTCATATCGGTATAAGGTTAAGCGGAAAAATGTCTAAGCAATTATATAATAATCAGATAGTACGGGAAACCTCGAGGGTAATTAAAACTAAGATTAATTATTGATAATTATTGATCACCAGAACACAATACCACAGATAACTTAAACTGATCAAATATTCTCCTTTTTTAAAGAAGCAACTTGACATGACTTTAGGTGTTCGTGTATTTTAAGCCTAGTTTACACTATATATATTGTAATGTCTGGAAACATGTCATTTTTTCAGATGAATAAGAACTTCTTATTCGGTATGTCAAACAAATGTAATAGGAAAAATTATCAAGAATATTTAACTTATATCGAAGCGTCACCAGCTTAAGGTGAAGTGGCAGAGCGCAGAGGGAGAGTTTGTTAGTACCATGCCTACCATGATATGGGGTATCGGTTTTTAAGGTATCTCACCAAGGACCCCTTGACTTTTATTTTAGAATGCCGAGTATTTGGAGAAAGTACATTCACTATCTATTTTTAAATCTTGATTAAACCCGATCAAGGTTCGAACCCACGAGCACCCACATACGAAGATAGCACTCTACTTAACTAACTGAGTTACCGTTGCATTAGGTATTTACGACAAATTTTGATGAATAAGCAGCACTTTGGAATATTACTGTGTTCTTGCTTAAACACTACTTATTGTTAGTTCTGTAATAAATTGCTATCAATTACCATCAGCTGTCGCAAAGATATGTTTCTCATTTTTCTCAGTATCTTATTATCAACAACAGATCGCGTAAAAGTGAATAATGACAGATGTGTCTATTTAATGTAAAACCATTAACATGTTAAACAAAAATAAAATAAAAATATTATACAACAGCAAAGCATCATGACTAAAATATTCATTCACACACATACTAAAATATACCACAACGTATACTTATAGACCCGTGAATAAGTCGCACCTAAAAACTGTTAGTTAGGTTTTAACACTTTTCACAATGGATCATGAACTAAACCACATGAACACTATGTGTCTCTAATTTCAAGAGAGTTATATCACGAACACGACCGATTGACTACTACATCTGGTAAGTTTCAAGAGAAGATTGAAAGACCATTATGCCTCAGAATTCCAGTAAATGCATCACGATGACAGGCACATGAACACAACATCAGACAATTTTCAAGGGAATCGAACGTATGACCAGCTCTTTCCACAATGTTCATGCGAAACAGGCATAGATAAGGCTACTCTATGACCCCTGTTCAGAATACACATATTGGAAACGAACGCTACGCAATTTAAAAATGACGTTTGTATGACATCACCGAAATGACTACATTAACACTGCATAAATAATTGCCATGCGCAACATTTTGTAGTCGGTCGTATATTTCAGATTCCGATCGCAAGACCAATACGTAATTTCAAAAAGACGATGGTATGACAACAAAATCTCACAGTTTTCAGGGAAGACACCACAAAGAAGACTACATGAACACGAGTTTAGGTAATTTTCAGGCGAGGCGTCGTGTAGTTCGTCGTGTATTTCAGGGGGCGATCTCAAGACCACTACGGTATTTCGAAACGACGGTCGCATGACAACATCTCACACTTTTCAGGGAAGGCATCACCAAGAAGACTGCAGGTGCGGCATCGTGTAGTTGATCGTGCATTTTAAGTGGCGACAGCAATACAAGCGGTGTAGACCGCTATCTAATTTAAAAAAGACGGTTCCATCTCTCGCATCTTTCAGATAAGACATCACGAAAATGACAACATGAACACTGCCTTAGGTAACTTTAAGGCGTGGCATCGTGTAAATTGTCGTATATTTCAGGGAGTGACCGTAAGACCACTACGTAATTCCAAAAAGACGGTCGCATGGCAACATGGTTTCGCAGTTTTCAGACCATCAAGAAGACTATAGCTACATGAACACTGCATCAGATAATTTTCAGGCGAAACCTTCTGCCACGCCATACCTTTCTAGTGGTGATCGTGACAACTACTGTTTGTTTACCCTACTTTAGAGAAAGTAATAACGCAAAGATAGTAAGTAATTTTCAAGAGACAAAAATAATGTCTATTGAATCATAACAATGATTATATATAATACTAAGAATAGTGTAGCTTACATTTCCTAACAAAAATAGACTAAATACTATTGAATTTTGTAAGTTTAAAATATAGTAACATACCCACTGCCAACCATATTGCTAGTCGTAACCATGTCAACGGCTGAAGTTTCATCATAAGGAGTATATTGACAAACATACTAAGTGATGGTATCAATGGTACAAATGGCAGCTGCAAATAAAATAAAGTATGATTAAATTAGAGAGTTAATTATTTTCGACCTGAACAATAAAGCTAACTGGACAAGAGGTGATTATTCTTCTGGAGAAACCGGCCCCACTTCCATGTAGAAGTTCAAATGTTTTAGACATTACCCATTTGCAAAGGCTTTACTTTGCTTTTATTGTGGCTTGAGCAAAGGCTGGTATGCTTTTTTGTTTTGTACTTTTCGTCATGTGACCAGTGCGGGTTAGCGATTTCCAAATAAAGGTAAACAACATTGACCTGTCCGTTTGACCATTGATTTAAATATTCATTATAGACGAGTAAATTTATGTAATAGGGATAACGTGTGCATATTTCGTTTATATGATGTGAAAACTAATTATGTGCAATGTGCATATGTATTAACTGTGAATCCTGAAGCTACCAATGTATTGGGTGGACCCTCATATATGGGTATTCCACATGAAAGCTCAAACAGACAGGTTAATTTTGTTTGACTATACCAGAGCTTACGGAACGATTAGAAACCCAATGGAATGACGTCATGTAACAATTTGTATTTTGACAGACTAACAGATCCTACTGTAGCGCAATGTATCATACAGAACCTAAGTTAGCAAGTCAGTGTTACATTTTGGACTCAGTTACATATCTGGACAGGCCAGAACCCTGGCTATAGTTTCACAATTATTCCTAAACTTTAAATTTGCTTAACTTAATCTAGCACATTTAAAATCTGAACAATATTGTAATTGTTCAAGTTATTCATGAATTTCAGGTACCATTTTGAAGACCACTCTAAACTTGTGAAATCTATATATATATTCCAATTGTGATGGAGCTTTTTACTTGTAGTTCCACAAAATATTGTCAAAAGTTGGAAGATTTAAGTCAAGGAAACTCTAGCCTATATAATGTATATATATGACTCTGGTGATGACGCTAACATCGCTCTGGCGTAGTTTGCAGATGCGCTAAAACGACAACACATTCAATGTTCTTTTCAAGCAAACAAAAGCTTCATATTTAGCACGGATGCTTTCTAACATTTGAAATTGTAAATCGGTTTGGAACATGACAACAATGACATTATAAGAGCTAATGTAATATTAATTGCATTATGAATTATTGATAATCTGTGTAACTGGACATGGATATTCTCTCTCTCAAGGGACGACGGTATCAATCAAAAACCGGATATGTCCAAACCATCCCATTTCGTTTTTAATTTTACACTTTGATATTATAACAGTAGAATAGACTCCAAACAATCCAATTTCGTTTTTGATATTGTGACAGTGGTATAGATACTACCAGTAGTAGCAATATGTGTGTATATTTACAATAGAAAAATAACTTCTACGTTGAACCCAGTTTGATTTCTTTTTTCAAGATTCGCATAAACATCGGTTTTTCACATCGCGCATGAATACCAATACTCCCGAGTCGAATACCAATCCGAAAGTCCAGATGTCGAGCACTCTATCGTCTATTAAGTCTGGTTTTTTAACAAGCTCTACCTTCAATAACTGTAACTTGATCATTAATATGAATATGTAATTTTTTGTCATTGACTGAAATAAAATTTGTTTGAAATATTATCCAAGATTGATGACCTATTTAGTTTCTTCCAGACATGACGTCATATGGGCGGGGCTTAATGTTTCTGAACAGCTGTTCCATGTCCAGGTCACGTCCGCCGTTAAAAATTCTTTTTCAAAACATTGGAATTTATTTCATTCAACGGAATTTGCAATTTTGCTCTCGTAAAGAAAGAATAAATTGTAAATATAAGAATTGACTGTCATTTTTCCTGGTTCATCGAGTAATGAAACAGAGTTTAAAACTAGCAAATCTAAACTGAACTGTTTAGCAGTTCATCAGATTTGCTAGTTTTAAAATCTGGTTCATTACTTGATGAACCAGGAAAAAATGACATTCAATTCTTAAGTAAATGTGTAAATGTCAGATGACAATATACCTAATGGTAAAAGTCAAAGTCACCAAGAACTTACAGTAAAAATCAAACTGGAAAAGAGACCAAAAAAAAAAAAAAAAAAAAAAAGATATATACCAACAAGACTGGTTACAAAACGCCAAAGTTAAAAAACCCCATCCCGAATTTGAAAAGGGGTACTTACCAATAGCACTAATTAAAAAACAAAGAAACAAATACCAAGACCACTGATTGCAAATATGCTAAATTTTGAAAAGTTAGACAAATATCAAGAACACCGATGATAAAACTTACGAATTTGAAAAAATAACTGATTATAAAACTCCAAAAGGAACAACTTATAATCGAATAATCAGATATATAACGAAAACACAGTAAAACTCGCATGTCCATTCCGAATTTTGAAAAGCAATATCGCTAAAAAGTAATGTGAGAATGGTGGTAACAGAGTTCTATCTATACCCTAGCGGTGTCCTACTTTTTTAAGGAAAGTGGTTCTAAAATGTTCGAAAGTAAACATTGCTATACCAAACATCAGACTTTACCAGAATTTGACAAACAACTACCAAAATACCCCAATTCCCAACATCTACAAATGGTTTAATGTTTTCCTGCGAGCACGACCTTTCGATAAGACCTTGGTTCAAGGTTACGATACATTTTTGGACCATTATTTTATGTGAGTTTTTATGACAGTCATCCAAAGTAGGTATTAGATATGGCCCGTACACGATTTTACACGGGCAGACAGACAGACACGGTGATTCCTATATAACCACCTCAAACTAGTTTGCGGGGGATATAATAAACTCACCTGAAATGTTAGGAATGCGTCGTTTTTCTCATGTGCCACCATTGTAAGAAAACACAAAATAACAGCAACAATAAATATAATTAGTAACAAAATGATCCACCAAGCACCACTGGACAAATAGCTAAATCCAAAAATTAACAGTGCGGATAAGCATATAAACATTACAATCATAAGAAATGTGGCTAATATGGCGGCGTTCCCAGGTTCAAATGACTTCAAAAATGGCATTTCTCGAAGTCTTTCTTTCAGTTTTCCAAAATCATCATGGCTTTTTGATTTTTTAATTATGGAAGAATCTTCTGTAAAACCCGGATCTTCCTGGATTGTTTCTTGTTCCTGTTCCGGTTTTAGTTCGAACTGACATTTATTGGCTGGGAGGTACCGCAGTATTATTACACTAGCAGCTACTATAGTGTAAGCTAGAAGTGTGCCTATAGACATGAACTCTACCAGTGCTTCAATTTCAAACAATAAAGCCATCATTGCAGCTATAAAGCCAAAGCAAAGAATTCCCCAGATAGGTGTTTGCGTTTTTGGATGGACATAGGCGAAAACTTTGAATATCAGGCCATCTGACGCCATTGCGTATATAGCCCTCGGCAAAGAAAAAGCGCCTCCGAGTAGAGATGTTGTAATTCCGAATAATGTTCCAATTGCCACGACGTACTTTGCCCAATCTAATCCTAGATCTGCATACGCAGAAGGATAAGCTGCATTTGGATCTATATCTGTGTAAGGAACCATTAATGTGAGGGCTATTGTGACCAATACATACAAAAATGTAACGACGCTCAGTGCAGAAACGGTTGACACTGGAATTGATCGTTCAGGATTTTTGGCTTCTTCTCCAGCCACTGCAATGCCTTCAAACCCTATATAAGCAAAGAAGCAAGTAGCAGCACCGGACAAAGTTCCCCCAAATCCATAAGGGAAAAACCCTTTAGGTTCAATCCAATTTTTTCCATCTGCGTAATAAAATCCAGCGCATATAAGAAATATAATGACAATTATGTTTATTATTGTGAAAACATTATTGAAGTTCATAGTAAACTTAGCTCCACATCCTACAACTATAAATACAACCATGACGGCGGCGAATGAAACAAAATCCGGATATTCGGATAGCCAAGGACTGTTATGACTTAGATGTCCTATATGTGCCAATGTTCCAGATTTGATTGTTCCATTAAATAACGAATCAAACGCACCACTCCACGCACGAGCTACTGCCGAAGCTCCCAACAAATGTTCCAATACAATATTCCAGCCAATAATGAAACCCCAAAGTTCACCTAGAGCTACATACGTATAGGAATATGCCGAACCTGCCTTCGGGACTCTTGCTCCGAACTCAGCATAACATAGCGCTGAAAGTATTGCGGCACAACCGGCAAAGATATAAGACAGAACCGCTGAAGGTCCAGCAAGATCCCTGACCACTGTACCGGTCAGTACGTAAATGCCAGCTCCAATCATATGACCGATACCCAAAAGGGTTATATCGAATGTATTGAGGCATCTTTTTAATGGAGTTTCATAGAAGTCTTCGGCTACTGTCTTCTTGCGGTTGATAACGCTCCAAAATCTACCAAGCCCGTCCGCAATTTTACCCTTCATCGTGTCTGAAATATATTTAAAGAGAATAAAAAAGGTAAAACAAAAATCCAGAAAAGACTTTAAAAGCAACATAGTATGAAAATATACCTTAATTAAGTAGAATGGACATGGATTGTATCTGAACTTTGATAGACCGCGCTTGTTGTTATGGTCAACTGTGTTTTTTTAAATATTGTTGTTTGATTTAGTTTTAACAATATTTCACATATGGCAATGTACAAAATCTTTTACAATATATACAGAGGATCCCGGTACAATATTAACCAGTCTCTTCAACAATTATTACATTTTAATTATTATTTTGCGTGTCACAGAAAGAAAATAAACAAACAAACAAATAAATAAATAAAAAAATAAATAAATAAATAAAAAAAAAAAATTAATTAATTACTATGTAGGTTATAAATTGTTTGTTTTAAAATTTGAAGGAGAATTGGAATTTTTCCTATAATAATGACTTGTGCTTAACTTCACAAGAGAGATTTCTAAACCTTGCTATAATTTAAAAAAAGTGTTTTTAAAAGTTCTACGTTTTTAGGAACTCAACTCGTGAAAAGGCAAACTTCATATTCCGGAGCCAACACATGAACATGTGAAAAACGAAATAAATGGGAAAACTTGACTCAGTCAACACATGAACATGTGAAAAACGAAATAAATGGTAAAATCGCCATTCCTCAGCCAACACATGAACATGTGAAAAACGAAATAAACGGTAAAATCGACATTCCTAAGTCAACACATATGTGTTACTTTGACATAGTGTCCTCCAGTACTGATATTATCAATTGACAAAAATAAACTGAATATATAGAATATTCAGCAAGTGTTAAGTTTATTACAAATCAATTAACCTTCGGTAAAATACATTGTGTTCAATTACCTAGGATCCGTCAACGATCTATAGTCCGATCACATGTTCAGTGAGGAAAAAACATATTTTGAATGGGTAGTGTGATTTTAACATAGATAACCTCAATAGACTTGAAATAGCACATGTCTTTTAATTTAAGAGCACTTTCTTAAATAATTTTAATAGTTTTGCAAATATTCTTAGCTTGTTTTTTGCTTTTAATTTATATGAATAAATTTTAATAAACTTTTTCGATAAAAGTTTGTTGAAAAATAAATACTCGTACTTGTTTCGTTTGCAGTCTTGTTTTAAAGCTAAGTATTTGAAAATAATACTTTTCTATCTACATTGTTAAATTTTTAATATTCACTGTCGTCTTTGAGTTTTTGGGAGTTAAAATTTAGCCTGCTGTTGTCCCTCTGATATGTTGTTATGGCATATTCATTCATAAAAGTTATTCAGAACTGGGTCGCTAATATGTATTAACGCGATACTGGTTTACACCTAACCAGCATACGTCACGGACTAGCCCATTGTAGTTGCTTATGAATGAACAGCAGGTATATATAAAAAATAAAACAGATCAAACATCAAAACAAAAAATAAAAATTCATTTATTACACTTGTTTAGCCTAGAGCGACACAAGTTTTTAAACTACAACATCACAAAAACGAAGTTATTAGCGAAAAAAAACCCCATTTTACTACGTGATACGCATCATCTGAATTCAGATGCGCGCCTGATAAAAATAGGTTTTTTTTTAATTTTTAGACTTAATATAAAAACAATTGCAATTTTTTTACAACACATGTTATAAAAATAGCAGATCTACATATAACATTAATTGAATTTGCGGTAATTGACCCACGATCTTTTTTAGGCCACACCGGCATTCCTCACTGAATAAGTGATCGAACTATAGTTGCTCTTTAATATATGTTGTGCATACTATAAACAGTGCAAACCTACCGAAAGTTAAACACTAAGCTAACGAATTTGTGCCGACTTGACAGACAGCTCGTTTCGGTCACTCGTTTCCTAAACCTCGTCAGCTTTTCGACAGCTGTTTTTATCTTCCTCTCGGCAAGTTTTTGATCACTACCCGCCAGTGTGCACCGAGCTTCGACTCATTTTCGTAATGCTCAGTGTTTAAATTTCGTACTGATCTGTATTGTATGTCAAAAAAGATGAAACTTAAGTTTGCACATGACAAATGCATTAATGCATTATTTAAAACATTAAAATGGGTGGAACATACGGGCTTGTCTATAAAGTGGGAACAGATATGAGAGCTATATTTATTCGTGTTATAGTCTTATCCATATGTTTCAGTTTTTGCTATTTACTGGGCTAAACAGCAGCTAAACGCCCCCGCTGTTCTTAAAACTGATATTAATACATGGATTCCGTGATAAGAAAAGCAATTTTTCTTGAACATTTTGCCATGTTGCATTGATTTTCTGTCTCTAAAGAATATAAATTGACAAGGTTGATTACCAAAGAACAAGATGTTTTGTTACACAATAACAGTAAGCCAGTAGCAAATCGATATACCAAAAGAAGTTTAGTTAATTTTAGAAAGTGGACAGCGATTACCAAGCAGCGTCATTATATAGTCAGCTTCATTGATTTATTTAACTTAAAATTGCCTTAAGCTGGTATTTAACTTTGCTTTTGACGTCACACACACACACACACACACACACACACCCACACACACACACGCACACACACACACAGAGTTTCAAATTGTTTTCTTGTTTGTGTGATCACTAACCACCTTTTTAAATTTAGATACTCATTGACATAAAGTCATTAACCTTTATCCTTTCGGGGCACCCGACCTCACTTCCATAATGACAGTTGACTGATATATTTAGCTTAATTTGCAAGTTTTCAAAGTTTTCATTTTGCTTTTGGAATCGTGATTTGAACATGGACCAGTATGTTTGTGTTTGATTACACATTTTACAATTGAGTTTCTTAGAAGATGCCGAAGACATCATTTAAAAAACAACAAACCTCTGCTTTATTTGGCTAGACACTCTATAGAAGCAGTGTCTAGAACTCTTAGGAAACTATGCCTAGGAACTTTGTGGAAATTAAATCTATGGAAAATATGTATAGATACTACGGAATCAGCTATGCCTAGACATTATGGAAGTTATGCCTAGATTCTATGTGGAAGCTATGCCTTGTAGCAACTCCTAATGAAGTCCAACCCCTAATGAAGTTCTGATTTCATTAGTCGTTGACAATTTCGACGCCTAATCATGTCTAAAGATTGAGGTTCCAGACGAGAAGTAAAATGCAGTCGTTCAATTTAAATAATAATTTTCTTTTGGGGTACCAAAAAAGACTGCTCATCTGGAGCCCTAATCTTTCGACTTCGTTAGGCGTCGAAATTGTCAGCGACTAATGAAGTCCGGACTTACTCTATGGAAGCTTTACCCAGACACTCCATGGAAGCTATGCCTACAGTCTATACTTAGACATTTGATAGTTTTGCCGAGATACTCTCAAAGCTATCCTATTTTCATTCTGTATGTGGACTCGTGGTAACATTTTGTGATAAAACTGGTTGTTATAACCGCATATTCACCAAAACGTGAATTAACTCCATTGTTAAAGAATAACGGTACTTTCACTATCTAATGCACGATCGGACGTCATGACATGCACGCTTAAGATTTCCGTATATTTAAATATCACGATAATTGAGTTTAAAAATGATCCTAAATTGAATATAAAAATACATTACTCATAAAACTATAAATGATTATAAAATACATTTGTAAATACCGCTCATTAATGTCTGACAAACTGCACCATATGGTAGGTCTACACAGTATTAACACCGATACTATATCTATATAGTGTTTTGTTTGCTTGTATATGACAAATAACGATACAAAATTGATTTTTATATCTAAATCAGAGTTTTAAAAACGATGACTATGACAAAATATAATGTATAAAAGCTTACAAACCTGACATTTTGGCGATTAATGTACTAATTCTAAGATACTTTAAATCTACTCTTTACGTCTCCCGTCTTTAGTAAAATCGATTATATCGTGTATAAATTATGAAAATTCATTCATTATTAGAACTTGCTGAGGAATCCGTGTACTGCTTTCAGGAGTGTATATAAATAGCCAACCATATTATAATGATGAATATTGATTACTGTAATGTGTAAATGGTCGACGATGTTGTGTGATGGTGAGACAACTAACAAGGGAAAAACAATCCCCAACGGTGTCGGGTAATGTGTATGTTGCGATTTATTGGTTATTGTATCGCTTGTGGAGGATGAGGTTTGATGTTCAGGTCCCAGAATCTAGGATGATCCGGAAAAACATGTTTAAAATCGGGTTTTCAACTATAAGAGAATTATATAGATTGATTGAATGGGGTTTTATGTCTAAGGCGAGAATGGGACAACGGGTTTAAGATATTTTCCGAGGGACCCTGTGGTTTTTAAATTTTTAATGACGAGTGCTTGACAAAAGAACGGCCACTTCCTAT
Organism: Anadara kagoshimensis; assembly: GCA_021292105.1. Taxonomy (NCBI): domain Eukaryota; kingdom Metazoa; phylum Mollusca; class Bivalvia; order Arcoida; family Arcidae; genus Anadara; species Anadara kagoshimensis. The sequence continues at coordinate 47,278,791 of CM037870.1, forward strand.
ATATTCTTAAGTATTGCTCAGACCCAGCCGACCTCTCAGCTAGTACATCCATATACATGTACAGAGCGAACAGTCTATCAACTGAGCCAGCGTAGTGGTTAAAAACTTAGATGCATTTACGGATTTTGTTTCTCATGCTTACAGTACAAGCCTGTCAAAAGCTAACGCATCAGTGCAGCATATTTTGTCCCCTCGTTAGCTACACATCGGCAGCTTTTCGGCAGACGCTTTCTATGTCTCCAGAGCTGTCCAGCTAGCTACTTCAAATTCAGATCGTGGTCACTCGTGGACTTCGACTCCTTCTCGTTAGCTCGGTGTTAAACTTTTGACAGGTCTATACTGTACTTACTTACTTACTCAGTTACTTACTTAGTTACTTACCTGCTTGCTAACTTACTTACTTGTGACAAAGAGATAGATCGATAATTGTGACGCACTCGGTGTCAGTATAATATGACCAGGGGGAGTATTCTTGTCTGTGGCGTATTGACTCGGTGAGCTAGCACCTTAAAGTCGCCCTGAGTGTGCGCTAGTATAAGACACACTCGCACTTTCATATACATACACGAACTTTCATAGATTAATCCATAAAAATTAATCAAATTGCTGATGCGACACAACAAGAGTAAACCAGCTTAAGAACTGATTAATTCCACGGTGCTCGTTAATCATGTTGAGCTCAATTTTTCGGATTTTTCAGTATTTTTATCAATTATTCTAAATATATAACGAAGCGTTTTTTCCAATAAAATTGTGCAATTCGTATATCACTTGTAGTTTATTTAAATAAATATTGACACTTTTTGCTTTTGACATTGAAAAAAAAAACAATTTAAAAATATATTATCTATAATAAAGTCACATTCACTTTCAAATTAGTTACTCAATCCACATTTAGTAACTTTTAAATCCAACACGCAATCTTAAAGCCACACTCTGTCACTGTTAGATTTTTTTAACCTATTCCTTCGATACTGGTACGTGAAGCAAATTTATAAAATCTAATCAACCCTATTAATAAATATTTTTATTATCGAATACACTCATTTAACACAATACCCCTTATTCTGTCCACAATCAGTTACTACTGCATGCAATGTAGAGCTTAGAAATGACTTATTATTGGATATAAGCCGTTCATTGATTTACACATAACATAATACATAATATTAGACTTGATACATCAGGATGCTGTAGGCCTACATTTTATTAAGATTATTGATATGTGACATTTATTAATCTAGCGATATTACATCATAACTTTGCCCACGCAATCGATTACTCCTTATCGCTTGTAGCGTTATTAAAACACCGGATTACCAATAAAAGAGGGTGATTGAGAGGTCGGAACCATGATCGATCCTGGGAATTTCTCCAAGTCTGTAATCGGGGTCTCGGTGACCGAGTGGTTGAAATCGCGTTAACCGATCAAGGTACCTTTTACCACCTTGGTTCGAAACCCGGACTCGGAAAGATCCTAGATTGACAGCTCGCTTGACTGGACACTCCGGTTTCCTCCACTATCGATGAATTGACTGTACCGATATACATGTAGGTGACATACTTTTGAATGGGGCGTAAACAAGTCATTTTTCATCTCTACTCTAGCTCTATAATCGAGTGTTTTACCGATTCGTATGCCAAGATTGCTTTAGTTCCCATCTAGAAATCAGCAGGTTCGACTGATTGACCAGACCAATCCGGGCATCCCGTCGGATCAATACGAACCAAGATTGGAATCTATGACCCGAGTTCGATATCCGGCGTCAGGGGAAGGGAGTTTTCCATTGTAATTAGTATTTATATGTACGTTACAAATGACGCTCCCGTTAGAACCTTGTCTTTGTGTGGCACCCCACAGGATAGAGCCCATAAAAATATATACATCAGAAATACAGTAGTATTTATGATGTACGTGCTATCCGAACCGTCTGGGATTTTTATTTCACAGAATCGCATCTAGAATAGGGGAAATGAGGGATTATAACTGACAAAAAACGATTGTATGACATGTTATATATCATAAAGTATAGAACATATATAATTATGATAGCTCTTCTGAATATGAAACAGTGCGTACAAATTTAATGTCGGAAGTCGTGCTAAACATAAAGGTTAACAAGTATGATCTGGTCTTCTGATCCTTTCTTTAATGTTAGACATAGGACCAGTAGGACCGGTAACAAGAAGATAGCGTGTGTGATTCTAGTTGTGTTGTATATTTAAATGACATTCTGTAAACATTGCAAGTCTCTATAAGACCGAGAACTGCATCATTGATATTTAAATTTAAAAGGTCATATGACCAGGTTATTTAAAATATCCGGGGTGTATTATTTGCAAAATGTAAATAATGGCCACCGTAATATCTCGTTAATTTCATCGAAAATAGAAAATAAAAGTGTCACTTACCACATATTCGATATTAAAAGATCAAGGACTGAAACTTATATCATACACAGACATATAAAACACACATATTGATCAATATCCCATCGAAATATCATGCCTATTGAACACTTGTATACGTCAGCGATTGTGTCAATTTAAAAAAAAACAACTAACATATTGACATTATATTCACATTGCTTACTAAAGTCTACCAACCGTATATAAGCTGCCTATATATAGACATATGTTACACGTTTTTATTGAGTTCATATTGTTCATGTTTCTTTTTCTTCTTTAAAAAGAGCAATTATAATGCTAAAAATTTTATTTAACGGATTTAAAGGTCTTGACAATTTTTTATAATAGAAATACAGACAACTACTACCGGTATTTAATTTTAGAATCACCATATCATTATTTCCTCTATTACAGAGATTACCATTGCACGATAAGAAAATTACACGCACATAATTGAAACAAATATTTTCATATCATTCCTTGTAATGTAATGCATTTGTGTTCCATGAGGGTTTTGGTACAATGCATTAAATTTAGACCATTAGACTTCTGTACAATGATTCCAGTAAATAAAACTGAAACATCATCACTCAGTCCTGGTTCAGTTTCACAATTATTCCTTAATCAACATAGATTTTCCTTAACTTAAGTTTAGCAAATTATGACAGTGTTTTTTTTTAGTATGAAGAAACATTTTTGTAAAAACAAAATAAAAATTTATAAGCTTGAAGTGATCTTCAAAAACGAGACCTTAAACTCCTGAATATCTTAAAAATTAACAAAATTATTAAGGAATGGAATTTGCCAGATTTAAGTTCTGAAAAATCTTAGCTAAGGAATGATTGTGAAACCGGGGCCTGGTATCATTCTTTTAATCGTTCCCGATGCATCTTAGAGGGACATTTTAAACAATCAACAATTTAAAAAGAAGAAACCAGGACTAAAAACAACATTTACCTAAAAGAGACTTCTTAAAGTATATACAAGGAAGAAATTGAATGTTGACTTGTTAGTTTATTCTCGTACACAAAAGAGAAATAACTCTTATATACATTGCTAATAATACCATTACTACATGTACGTGTTGGTCGAAAGAAAGCATATGGTTTATTTACACTCAGCTTTTCCTTGAAAACTTCTAAATTATACAAAACTAATGAAATATGTTTGACAATTTTAAGCTTAATCTGCCTAATATTTTCTGTATTTTATTCCTCATTTAAGTAGCTGTGTTATCTGTGTACTCTGTTACAACATATGGAGGATGGGCTTTTCATTCCCCCTCTTTACCTCATTATTAGCAGATAAGCATTTACCTTGTATTGTGAGCAAATCCAATATATTCTTTAGGGAAATTTGGAGATGGATTTCTTCTTATTGTATTTCAAATACAAAATAATAAGAATTTTATGAACAAATTGAAAATTATGCCATTACTACATAATCAAAAACAAACATACTAATCCATGTCCGAATCACAATCTAGAAGCAAAGTAAAACTTTTGGAACTGACAAGTTAGGTTAGACACGTGAACTTCCACCAGGGAAGTGAGGCCGGGTGCTTTGGAAGGGTAAGCACCTCCTGTTTAGCTAGCTACACCCGCCAAGTGTGTAATCAAAATTGTGTGAAAGGAACATGGAACTATGAGACGTCAAATATATCCAGGGCAATCCTGGACGCAGAGACATCAAACTTACTGTGATGACGGCCATAAAACTTTTTGAGGGTCTTGATAAGCCTAGGCTTGCAATATCCCATAAATCATAAATGCATTTCACCAAGTTATATGAGTAAAACAATTTGACAGTTTGGCCATCAAACATGCGCAAACATTTGACTAACTTAACAGACCTTCGTCTTATGTTAGCCCAAGGCTCACAAACTACTGTTAGTAAAATAATTTATTAGTTAATTGTTATGCCGAAATAGGTTTTACCAAAATACGTAAATGATAAACATTGTCGATGTAAATTTTGCGTCAGGACCAATAGTTTCTGTTACATTGACCCACGATGCATACCCTAACCAATCTACTACAGAAACGTCGTTTCATAAAATAATTCCTGCATTACAGAACGCATTACAAAACCATACAAGAAGATAAATACCTTTATATCACTTCCATTTTGATAACTCAATTTTGGCACCCACGAAAGGCTACATTTCCAGTAATAAGACAAATGTGATGACGTCAATTTTTCTATTGACAAGTTTGCTTTTTTGCAATAATATACCTACCTCTCCTGTTACTGGTGTATTTGTTTGACAGTAAATACGTTATGGTAGAGCTTGTTTTCACTACGGGAACTTTATACAACGAAGCAAACTGCTTACACATTAACTGTTGACGTAAGGATATTGTAAGCTTAAGTTTTATGGCCGCCATCCGAATATTGTTGGCAAGTATGATGTGTCTATATGCAACATTATCCTGGGTATATTTTGCGTCCCGTAGTTTCATGTTCCTTTTATATTTAATTTGAATTAAACACTTGGTCGGTGTGGCTAACTAAACGAGGTGCTTACCTTTCCGGAACAACCGGCCTCACTTCCCTTGAGGAAGTTCAAGTGTTTAACTTAATTTACCAGCTTTCAAAGTTTTTACTTTGCGATTTGACATGGATTAGTATGTTTGATTTGATTGCGGATGTCCGTCCAGTCGGTCATAATAATAATAATAATAATAATAATAATGATTCTAACTTACCTTACACCTAGATAGTCTGAGTATCTTTTGTGACGTTGTTTCACATAAGTTGCCAGATTATACGTGTGCGACAAAATATATAACACAATAGTAAATAATATAAACTTATATGTTAATCACAAAAATGTAAAATATACATTTATTTTAAATAAGGAAAACAACGAGGAAATTGTCACAAAAAGAAGTAAGTGTGATCTATTACTATGCTATATCTAGATCCCAACTCTATCTGTTTTAGTACATCACATTTTAATTTGTTGAATAATCATTGGATAACTACATGAATGCTATTTAATGTAGAAATCTTCTGTCCTTGACAACGCATAGCAACGGACTAAAAGTGTTCCCCATAGTTGGCGGTTGATCAAAGGTGTTATAAGTTACCTAATTTCTAAGTATAAGATACGGAATATACAAGGTCAGTAGAAAACATGCCGGATGTGGCGTCAGCACTATGACAGTATAGTGGTCTTGGTGCCGTGCTATACCAGAAACACGACGGGGCAAGTGTTAAAGGTTCTCAAATGGACGATCACACGCAATTTCAATGGCGAAACGTCTCCGTTCATACTGTTAACAACTCATTAAACATGTTAACCTCAGTTCAATAGATTTAACTATATACTGTTGACTGAGTTTTTTTTTAGAATATTTTGACTTTCAAAATTTACAATGTAAGTACAAAAATCAAGATGCCAATACTCGCTCAAGGTTAGAAAACAACATCACAGAACAACAGACGATTTCTATAGATGCATTTGTCATTTCATGAATGGCCACCCATTCATCGAAACTGTATGCAGCTCCGTTGAAGTTGTGGACAACGCTTCCTTGGATCAACGATGTGAGAGTAATATCAATTTGCGGATGTATCTAGCTAAACAGGAGGTGCTTACCCTTCCGGAGCACCCGGTCTCACTTCCCTGGTGGAAATTTACGTATCAAACCTAACTTGTCAGTTCCAAAGTTTTTACTTTGCTTCTGGGTTGTGATTCGGACATGGATTAGTATGTTTGTTTTTGATTTACATTGACTGGAGACGAATACGGAGACGAGACCCGATGTTAAAAACCTAGTAGACAAAACAAGTACAACTGAGTCATCCCAACACCATTTGTCGTCTTTGAAAAGGTATTGCAAACCATTCACGTTAACCATGGGACTATTGAGATGCTTACCCTTGCGGAGCACCCGGCCTCACTTCCCTGCTGGAAGTTCACGTGTTTCACGTAAATTGACATTTTCTTCTTTGCTTTGGGACTGTTGTTTGAACATGGATTGGTATGTTTGTTTTTGATATTATCATTAAATGGATGGCGGCAAACAATAACATCTTGTACTACCAGTAACAGATATACATGTCACAACCTTAAGATTTCATAACGATAAAGGACATCCTTGACGAGATCAGGCATTATCACTTCACCATGAAAGATTCTTCTCGGATATGTTACAAGATACAGAGAAATGGATACAGAAATGTGATGGATGTTTGAAGAACAAAATACAGACAAATTCAAGAGCACCATTGATAAATATTAAAATCACAATCTGTGGAACTTGTATACATGGACGATTTATCTTTAGAATAATCATAATATCTTAGTAATAAATACAGAACATTTCACAAGGAATATCCATTCCTTTCCCTTTCCAACACGAAAGGAAACTACACAGACAGCAAAAATATCATCGGGGACATTCTTCAACAAGTTCGTCATTCACCACGCTGAATATCTAAATTAAGAACAATTTCCTACCAATCAACATACTCAAAGTTTTAAAATAATTTCTGTATTTGTTTTATTAAAGAAAAAAATAAAAGATCACAAAAAAATCAGGTTCTACCGAGATTTGAACTCGGATCGCTGGATTCAGAGTCCAGAGTGCTAACCATTACACCATAGAACCGACAATAGTTAACAGAGAAAGGAATATAAAACACAGTCCTGCTAAAAGTATAATTCAGCAAGTGTTGACGGTTCTTGAAAGAAATTTGCAATTGAAAAACCATGCTGTTGAAAACAGCCATCCTAACCAAGAACACTGCGCAATGAAAGTTAATGAATAAACAAGGCAACAAAATATACATTAGTATGTATATTCATTCACAGATAATAAAAATCTCGACTTCGGACGGGTTCTGGGGCAAATGTGCAATGGTTATAGTATTATTGAAAGTCTCCCAAATATCTGACAAGCTTAGTAAAGGTTTTGTCAAGTGGTTGTTATTAGAATGGTTGGCGTAATTGAATCCGTCTCATTAAAGAACAAGCAATATCTAGAAAGCAAAATGGCTTTGTATATATCAAAACTTTCTACAACATTTTCTATTGAAGATACATGTGCAGTGTACACCAGCTATATGGAATTCCACATAAGATCTGCTCCAAATCGGACTGGATAAATCTAGAAAAAAATTCTTGTAATAGACCCACTTTCTATCTCCAACCTCTTCCATATAACATCGATTACAAAGCAAAATATAGAATGAAATAATATTTTGGCAGCCACGTATTTGCGCAAAGTAATTCGGTCTGCGGAAAGTGGAATTTGGCACTTTTACTTGGCAATTCTGTAGAGTTAACTTAAGTGTATAATCCTGAATTTTTCAACTTGTGTGAAGTATACATAACTAACATAAATGAGCGAATTAGAAAACAAACATACCAATCAATGTGAAAATCATAGTCCTAAAACATTGTAAAACGATCAATCAAAACTGACAAATTAAGTTAAACACGTGAACTTACACAAGGTTAGTGAGGCCAGATCACCCAAAAGGGTTAGGGCAAACGGTACAACAACATGACCTATATACAACATGACCAGACATATGAGAAGACAGTTACCTCGTAATCAAACAGGTTATCATGATCATATCAACATATGATAACACCCACGAGAATAAACTAAATAACATGATCAAATCTGATAAAGTACGAGTGTACTGTGAATCAAAATAAATAATTAAAATAAATAATCATTGTTTGTTTGAAGGTAACATAGATTACACAAAGCAATTTTAAAATGACTTACCATACTCGTTATATATATTGGAACAATAAAAAACAAACATACCAAGTCCAAATTCCAAAGCATAGTTTTAACTTTGAAACTGGCAAATTAGGTTAAAACATGAACCTACACCATGGAACTGAGTCCGGTTGCTCCAGAAGGGTACACACCCCGAAGTGACCAGTTCTAGGTTAATAGAGGAAACTGGAGTGTCCATTGAAAACTACTTAACTGACATATTTTCTTATACTAGTATCTACCTTAGTTGGAATCGAACATATACATTGAGACGCTGTGATCTGAAAGAGTGCGCATGAAACCGCTCTGCCGCTAATACCCATTGTACCGCAAGGAAAGAACAAATATGAGGTAAATCTATACAAATCACCATCCAAGGGTATTTACTGGTATCACGCTTAATTTCTAGTAGTTTGACCTAATTTAACTACAAATGTAGTTGTCTTATTTCACTTACTTAATCAATATAAGACTTTTATGAAGGTAAGAAATGCACTTTGTTAAAAATTGTATTAGAATTTTAAGTTCACAAAAAGTTTGATGTACCAGAACAATAAGAAGGAAGGAAGTAATATCCTTGATGTATTAGAATAATACAAGTGAAAAAGAGAAAGAAAGACTGACAAGAAACATCACCAATCTCCGAATTAGTCAGTCACTACGGAATCTTCAAAACACCTAATCAGTCAAATAGAAGTCCTGCGAGTTAATCAGACATGTAAGCAAAAATAAGTATACATTATATATCGTTTATTCTGAAAACACCCGTGTAATAAACGAGTTAATAAGTGAGGCAAAGTTCATTAAGATCAGAATAATATACGATTCCGAAAGATAAAATATGTATCTGGACAAAGTCTTTCATTTTGCAAGAGCCAACAAGAAAATGATACAACAATGAAAGATAAATTATCAACTAGCATAATGATGTTGAGACCACTGTTATTAGAGGGCTGTACGTATAATTAAAATAGGTTTATCTCGTGATGTTGTCACAAGGGTACTCCTTTATCATTAGGGTTTATAAACCCATCTAGAAATGACTTGCATTTATGTAGCATCCATGGTCCAACAGATTGGCTTATTGTATATAAACAAAATGGAGAAAGATCCATTGCTTCGCATAGAAAACAGTACAAACAATATTAAGAAGGAACCACAGCTAAGAAGAGAGTGAGGATAACACGAGGGACCACTAATATTCTTATAGCAATCTTCAATGTACTGACTAATGTATGTATGAACGTGTCTTTACCTGTTTATGCAGGAACAATGCAGGAAATTGGAGGGGACGTTTTTATATTACTTCTGATAACCTGCTTTTTCATTTTAATACTTTTCGTTTTAATGACACTGGTTGTTAAATACACTATTGATAAAACAGCAACATTAAGACCGACTTCATCTCATAAAGTTTTGTTTGCTATGGGCCTTTTCACGGCCCTTAATGGTGTATTCATTGTTTTCGCCAGTCCACCGAACAGAACTCCGCCATACTTACAGGGAATCCTACAGTCCATGGTTATACCTTATACAATTCTGTTTAGATTGATAATTCTGAGGAAAGGTACGTACACATCTTATTAATCATTTTAACAAAATCAGTTACGAATGCTGGATATGAAGTTTTATTTTGTTTGCATTTTTAATGGGTCGCACCAAGCTGACTTTTTTAAAGGCAGCGGAGACCTGAGACAACACGTACTGCATTTTAAATTTTCAATTCAAGTCTAATTTGTTGTATTGTTATACGATACAAATATGTCAGAAAGACAGGAAAAGGGTAAAACTATAAAGGTCTGCAGCAGTGGAGGAAACTATAGTAATCAGCAACATACCTCTTAAAAGACGAGAATAAAAAATGTAAAAATACAAAATGTAAATATTTTTGGAACAATAAAAAATAAGAAAACTCGGGAGGAAAACAATCTGGAAGCAAATTGACAACATTTCTCACACTAGGATTTGCCGAACTGGAATTCGAACCTGAGGCGCTGAAAGGCACCGTGATCCATAAACGCGAGGTTTAAACCACTCGGCCACCGAGATCCCTCTATACTAACTTATATTAACACATGTTATGAAAGTGATAATGCAGTAATGTGGAAACAAAGTAGGTTATCTTAAAATATTATAACATCGCGATAATCATTACAATTTGACTAAATTAAGACAGTCGTTAACTTTGTATTTATTTCACTATAGTACATGTTTACATTTTAATCCAACTCATTGTGTTAGACCTTCACTAGTTCGTACCCCATTGGCTGAATTAGCAAGGTAGATTGGGGTTAGAGTGCGTATCTTCTCTTTAGGTCGCCGGTAATATGTTTTTGTGCATTCGTTTTTTTTTGCAATTTTTGCATTGAGTAAACTTCTAGTACTAACACTACAGAAACATTTTCACACTATGTTTCAAGCATTCTGAACATATTGCATCAGAAGCAGGGCTATGTGCATAATTTTTATTGTTTTTATCAATGTATTTTAATAAATACAAGTGTTTCATGAGAGACTAAGAAATATGAATGGCTGACTATTCTAGATTACATCCTCTAAAATATTAAAAAAAACCTTGATGTAATCTATTAAGTGTCTTGTCTTTCATATTTTGTCTTGGTCAATTTTATTCACACGAGGCAGAAACTAATTATATAAAAAGTTCTATATTTGTTGTTAATTTATTCTATATCTCTTTGACAACTAGTTACAGTTTTTTTGTTTTTTCTTTTTATTTCACAGGTATATCTGTAATCCGGAGTTTATGCGCCGCAGTGGTGCTTGTTGGATTATTTATAACATCTGAACCTCAAATATGGGGTCTTGATCAGGGTGATGATGGATCTGGCGGTGCCAAACAAACGGTTGCAGCTAGAATTCTTTGGCCTCTATGCTTTGCTATTGGGTTCATACCTGTAGGACTTATGAATGTATTTTGCGAAAAGGAACTCAAAAAAGACGAAGTAGGTTATAATTCCGCTAATGTTCCACATGATTCATTACCGAAAATGTTGCGTTTTTTGTAAAATGTAACCCGCAACTTCTCGGCAAAAAAGCATCTTTTTGAGGGAAAGTCGCTAATTATGCAATAAAATTAATAATTCTGCAAACGCTGTGATATCAAGTGGCACGCTATTTAGCCCTATTAGAAAAAATATTTCAATTGATATTAACTATGTTGCCCCACAATATATACGTGTTATAAAGGTTTCTAAGACTTTTTCTCGTGTTAGTATTTGGTACCCAATGACGCATTCTAATGTTTGTTTTATGTTGGCTTTTTTATTGTTGCTATTACGAGAGGAAATGATACAAATCGTTGTTCTAAAATGATTTGAATTTTTATTTTTTATTTTTAGTGCAGTTACCTTGGACTGTACTCCGATGCAAGAGATGTCTGAAATAGGCACGCATGTTGTCCATTCCCATGTCTTTTTTTGAAAAAAAAAGTTGTTTAAATTGAATTCAATGAAACTGGTGCTTCAAATCTGGCATAACTTAATGGACTTATACATTTTATAAGGTCTTTGTTTCTTAAAGTTAAAGCATTTTATTGACAATGCACATTTGAACGTGTTTTTTTCTCTCTTTAAGACAAATTCACAATGTCTGTTTATATTTTCCAGGGACAGTCATTCAGTTTTATCACCTGGTCACAGATATATCAATGTGTATGTATGGTTCTGTTATTCTGGGTTGACTTCATACCAGAGTTTGGAATGGTAAGTGTAATACATAAACTGAAAGACATTGGAGCTACAGAGTGGTGCCATATATATTCGGACACTTTGTAAAATCCTTCTTTATTTCCTATAAAACCGTATATTTTTAAAAAATTCTCAAAAATTTATTTCTTGGTCAATTTCCATGATTTTTTCACCGTTAAATGTAAAATTTTTGAAGTTTTTCTTAAAAATAATTAAAAAAAACAATTTCTTTGTTTTTAAAAGATAATCATTTAAAATTCAACGGAAAATTTCTAAAATTGAAATCTACTATATAATCATGCTTCACATGGCTGTTAAAAAGTTACAATGCTGTTCAGCTTATGTTTTCTTGACTGTTATAAGACGGACAATATTTTGAACATTATTGGAAGAAACTACAACTAATTTTTCATTAAAGGATGAAAAAATCATGGACTTTGACCAAGAAATAAATTTTTGAGAATGTTTTGAAATTTGAGGTTTGAAAACGCTAATTCTTTTCTCGGCCATTTTACTGTTAAACGAGGACATCTTTTTTTACATTTCCGTTTACCTATGGTTTTGTCGAGTTCAAATAACGACGTCTTTCGAACTCCTTCCTCTGTTGCATAACAAAAATTTCAGATTTATACTGACATTACTTCCTCGTATTTTCAACATACAAAGTCCAAAGTACGCTACCTGCTTTTCTGCCTTAATTGATTCCATAATAACCATATTATTATATTCATTTTAAAATATTAATAGCTGTATGGGCAGTGTCACACCTTTTAGTTATTGCAATTCGTAATCGTACAAAATACCGGTATCATTTTGTTTATGATATAGATGATACAGAATAGCGCTGATATTTAAATTTTTGGAGTTTTATTTAGATACTAACATAAAAGAGTACACGGTCACGTTGTAAAGTAAAGTAACATATTCGATTCTCATGATTTTTATATAAAATACATTTTTATGTATTTTCAGGCATCGTCTCCAACGGATTTCTGGGATCGTTTCAAAGCCGGTTCTGTATGCTACTTCAGCTCCGACGCTTCCTGTAGAAATCTTGCTGGAAAAGCTTGGTTATTTTTCTTTGGGTACTGTTTCGGCAATCTGTTTCAGTTTTTATTGATTCAGTATGCAGAGGGCGCTGTATATGCTGTAGTGGTTCAGGCGTTAATATCACCCACTGCTACTATATTCTGGACATTATTTAAATATGACGAGGTCAAAGATCATTTCTATTGGGGGCCTTTGTTTAATACGACTACAGTTTTCACGCTTGCTGGACTTTGTATGATGGTACCCGGAGTAATCATGTATAACTATTTCAGCAACAAAGAAGCCAAAGAAAAAAGCAGAATAGAACTAGAAGTTCATTAAAAACTAGATTGGCTTTTGATTTAATGAATGACGTTTTTATATTGTGTTTCCTGTGTATGTTTTTTGTAAAGTTACTATTTGATGCTTCTAAATAATACTTTGTTAAATAAATGGTTTGTTTTCTTTCTACCACATGTGTTACTTTTACTTCAATAACCAAGATGTTATATTTAAGAATGTTGAATTAACGTCACTAATAATATAAACAAGTTATTGACAACCAGTGCTAGCGTAATATATCTCCATACTACACTTGGTCCTATTCGACCAATGTTAGCGTTTTTCGTGAAGCAGTCATGCCTGCAGTTAGTGTTTTAAACATATTCAAGTTATATATATCATATCATTTGTTTTATAGTTAACTATACCCCTCGACTTGCAAGGTTAGGGGTGATATAGTAATTTACTTTGGATTGTAATTATACATGTCTGTTTTACATGTAAAGCGACCAGTAAGACGTTGAAGATTGCTTTAAATTTGCGTAGAAAATTTCACGACATTGCTATTGAAGGTTTATACGCGAATAGATTCGTTCGCGATAAATAATACTTTCGCGATTGTTATTTTATTTCATAACCTACAATTTCAAGTTTTGTAACAGTGTTTTGAAAGATTTTAAAGATAAAGATGATTTATTCACTGGTCAAGAATAAATAGATAGATTGGGAGAGGCGCTGTTACTAAATCCACAATGATTTGCGATTAAAGGTGACTTCCGCAGAAACTGAGAATGTGAAAGTGAATGCCATTTTCATTTTTTTCTAATTTCAATACCACCAGTTATGTTACGTAATGTTAGGAAAACATACATTCGTAATGAGTTTTTATTAAAAAATATGATTTTTAATGTACATTTTAATTTTAGGGCTAAAGTGTTTTTAAAACAAATAAAAATATTATGATTTATTGCAAAGGTCTTTTACGATAGATTTGCCTTTTGCAAATGCATTAACCAAGCGCGACATGAATATTCTAAGGTTGCCAAGGGCCCAAACCACAAGTTAATGAATGGAGTGTATTTATCTATTCTATATCTCTATATAGTCGCATTTAAGTATCGCGCCTTTTTTCATGCCTTGACTGAATTACGCACAATAGATATGTTTTTCTGTGTTTATCAAGTGACGTTAAAAAAAAAAAAAAAAAAAAAAAAAAAAAAAAAACAAAACAAAAAAACCGATTTATGTATGATAATACATTGTATAATGAAATTGTTTCTTTTTTTTTAACTCTACTTTAACCTATCCCCCTAAAGTCATTTTCATTTTTAGATCCGGTCGTGATTAAAACCCACTACCTCCCATTATTTAAGTAGATACAACAATACAGAGATAATTCACGATTAACATATGATGTATTGTAATCAATTGAATAAAGCATGCACTAGTTCCTATTATCATATCCCTTTTTCGTTCTTCTGAAAGCCGGGTCAAGGGTCATAGTACCTGTTACAGCCTTGATTTAAATCTTATGATCACTAGGTCATTTCCTAGATGACAAAGTTTGTTAGTTCCTTGTCGAATATCAGCGTTTTATCCGTGCACTCATGTAGGTTGTCATTTTACGCTCGTTCAAAACCGGGAGTTTTTTTCATAGTCATACTGAAAAACAAGATTCATATTAATAAACTGCAGTCATTGCATTTGTGTTTTATTAAAGTTCATCGGGTGCAATAGTTATGGCATAAGATTTGTCATGGCGGATTTTCAATTCATCACAATGCCCGGTAATTAAGATAAGATTATAAACGGCGCAGTACATACCTGTCGAACGTTTCACAACAAGATATCGAAACGAGGTCGAGGCTCTGCTGCTGAGGATAGCTGATGACCGTAAATCTGCCGAGCGATATAAACAAGCTGCCAAAAAAGCTTGCTGTCGATATATATTAATCGAAGTGCCGAAGTTTACGAGCTGTCAATTTATCACCAATTCGTGCGTTTATTGTTAAATTTCGACAGGTCTGTACTGTGCATCATGAATTGTTACAACGAAACAGGAATTATTATTTTTCGGAATTTCTGATTTTTATTACTAAAAATACTTCCCACATCGACGTGACGCATGGAAATGTGATTAAAATAAATTATTATATTTATTAAAGGCGTGCCTGATATGAAATACGATTAATGATTTGAATGAATGATATTACATTAGAATTATCGCTATTTTGGATTACAGAACACTAAAGTAAAGCAACTTCCTTATCGATCTTTATTATGTTACTGAATTCCGTAAATAGCCATACTTTGTACCCAGGAATGCATTAGAAATTGTATGACTGATGTGCTAGGAAAACAAAATAAATAAATAAAGAAATAAACCCACTCAACAACAGTCCTTATATTTTCATATGCATATCACACGTCATCTTTTCATTTTTGCATGATTTGAAAATATCCAGATATGATGTAACTTAATTTCATTAATGCCGCTTTTTAATTTTTTAAGAATATTTTTATGAATTCTTGTTCAGAAAACTAATTTTCGTTTAAGCTAATATAAACATATAAAAATAAATTTCTCCTTCACCAACCATTGACAAGCTTAAAGTCCCCAAAAATCAGAATCATACTTATATTTAAAACTAAAACATTCAGAAAATTTTTTGTTCTTAAGTAGTAGTGCAACAACATTTTCCTAAAATATAAATATTCAGTTTGACATTGTATATTAAACCCTTTTCTCGTGTTAATTTATTTACGAGATTAACGAGTGAGTTCTTTGCAAGGCCAGACTTATCAACGATAATGCTAAATGTACAGATCCGTCCAGAGTGTTTTGAGCCTATGCGCATTTGCTATCGCTATTTTGGAAAATTGTGAACAATAGTTTTGAAGAACTATCCCGGACAAAAATTGGGACAAACTTCGAGTTTAATATACCCGTTTTTTTGAAAGGCGGGGTAATAACAATAACAATAAAAGTAATTACAAATTAAAAGATATTTTTATATTTCATATCATTTTTTCAAATATACATATATACAGTTCCGACCTGTCGAAAATTTAACACTAAGCTAACGAATAAGCGCAGAATTCGGTCGGTAACTCATCATTCTCGAACTATCTTTAGCCATATCTCCGCTGCTGTCATCTTTCTCTTGACAGTGTTTTGGCAACTAGCTATAGATATCTTGGCCATTCGGTAGTCAAACTTTGACTCTGTTTCGTGAGCTCTTGCTAAACTTTCGACAAGCCTTTACTGTATATGGAGTGTGTAATCTACTGTACAAACCTGTCGAAAGTTCAAACCTTAGCTAACAAAAAGTAGTCCAAGCTTGGCTGCCATGTGGTACTAGCAGAGTTAAGCTGTCTGTCATTTCCGCAGTTTGTAAGCTTACTGTTAAACTTTCGACAGGTCTGTTCTGTAAAGTTGAGTTAACAAATCATTAATACAACTTTTTGTAATTTAAACTGTCATAAATATGTGTAAACATTGTTTTTTTTTTGTTTTATTTATTTTTTTTGCAATACAGTATGACTTTATAAAAATAAAATGACCATTTAGTCTGTAAATTTTGCCTTATAAGTAATCCGAAACTAATATGATTAATAAAACAATGAATAATTAGATATCATGCACACGTGATTAAACAATTAGAATGTACTGAGAACAATGCTTAATGATCTCGACAATAGATACATTCAGATATAACCAGACGACCACGCATTTTTCTTTGTATATAAAATAGAACACGGATTTTTAAAAATTAAGATGAGGGCTAAAGCTGTTAGTTGGATCTCTTCATCGTAAGTGTTTTTTTTATTTTATGTTGAGAACATTTATGATCGATGTTATAGGTTTAAAAATGTACATCAGAATTCTTTAAATGACTTCAAGCAAAGCAAAGCATTTTGTCATCACAGTTGCTGTATCTTGAATTACGAAAGTAGTAGTGGTGGTTGGTTGAATGTTGTGTTCCGACACATCAGCAATATTTAGCTTTCGTGATGAAATTATTTTATTAGTCTATTAAGACTATTGATATTTTACTGTTGAATCCTACATATACTACAACTAATTTTACGGATGACTTCAAATTTTCTATAGTCAACTTTCCTTCTTTATGTAACAATAAACTTGCTTCTCCCGCTTATGGTGTAATGGTCTCACAATTACTGTGTATAAAGGCTATTTTGAACATGGAATATTGTAAATTACATTTTAATAAAGAATTGCTTGGACAAATTAACAGTGCATATTTATTTACTATTCAGAGACCTAACTAAAAATTTTATTTTTGTCAATGCTGCATGTTTTGGTTAACGTCTGTATATAGAAAAAAAAATCACATTTGTGACAGAAAATATGTATTCCAGCTATCCATTTGGGCCCCAAAATTACAAACGAATGTACCTTTTACCTGCGTGATTGAATCAAAACAATTCACACCTGGACGTTCTAAATATAACCAATGAGGTACCTAATAGGAGTATTTATACTTAGCATTTTGATTTTATTGAAAAAGTGGCAAAATTTATGGTATGCACACACTCATATAGACTGATTTTAAAAAAACCCATATATTTTCCACTTAGGTCTCTCTTCTCTGTGTTGAAATATAATATAAATGTTAACAAAAAATAAGAAAAATAAAAGAACAATAAAAAGATACAAATAAAAATTTAATCGTAATAAATGCATGTTCAAAATGGTCTTTATGCACAGTAGTTATACGGGAAATGTCCCGGCGCGAAGCGTCGGGAATTTCCCGTTTATAGGTAACACGTATGTATTATGACGTCATAGAAAATTGTGGAAAAATTCTATAGACCGTACGTCCAAATCATTTGACGCCGCGCGTGCACACACTTTCCTCACTTTTCTCAGGCCATTGAAGGGGTCAAATCGACAGGAAGTGAGCTCCATATGGGGGGAAATCTCGCCCGTCTCGTACATCAGAAATGAAACCAAGAAACGATTATCGTGAAAATAATTCATTGAAACAGTAATAATTTAAATAGGTTGATCGAATACCAAATATTTACGTTTCTTTCGCCATTCTGGCTGATCTCCAAGTGTAGCGTTTCAAGATTCGCGATGACGTGATTTCTTTTGATCGGGTCAAAGTTCAATTCAGATCGATAACCACTGTAAGCCAATCAGCGATCGACTTTCCCACGTGCATCAACCATGATCACACAGTATACAATGCGGGAAGATACAAAATTTGCCGATTTCAAGTTAGATAAATCAATAACCATAGTTACCTGACACAAAACTATTACGAGGTTAGCATAACCACAGTATACGACTTCTACGGTAACTCTTTTTCACATATAATTACCTAATTGAATCAAAATTTTGAGTGCATCTGTGACCCTCGCTGAATGCAGTGTAAACAAAAATGGCGTTCGTCAGGACGGGAAAGACGTTTTCACAAACGATCAATTTTTAAGAAAAATAATAAAATGCGTTTTCAAAAGAATTAATTAACAGTTCGTCCCAATAATCATTTTTATGAAAATACAGATAAAATTTATTGAATTTATTCCGAATTTAATGTAAATATTGACAAATCCTCTTGTTTGTTTACATGTGACGTGGATATCATGATCAGCTGATCGGGCTGGACCAGGTGCTGACTAGAACTGACTTCAACTACAATGACTGCACTCATCAAAAATCTAACTTGGACATAACTGATGAGGAAACTGTACATGTTGTGCAATGAGATGGACCGCTGTCCCAAAAAGTTGTGATGAAAATAACAATAATAAAACATTAATGTTGAGTTTAGCAGCTGACTGTAGTTGTGATCCACTTGGATAAGGTCTGAATTGAATCCTTGAAAACCTCCAGGGATGGCGACTGGACTACCGATGCTGGCAGGGGATTCCAATAATTTAGTTCTCGGAATGAATATAAAAATTTTAACTAGGGTAAAATCAACATTACCTTCTTCAATATCCCAGACTTGGTTCTCGAAAAAAAGTTGGTATAAGTGAATAAATGCCAATTTTCACTCCATCATCCACATAAGCGACCATTTCAATATAAATCTTAAAGCACCATCTTTGTAGTATATCATCCCAGAATGTTTCATTTCAATTTAGGTGAATAATGAATAATCTTGACTGGGGTAAAAAAAAAAAAACTCCAACCCACCATCCTTGAATTAACCGTCTCCATATAAGTGAAAAAGCATTTTCAACTCTCCGGGGCTGGGGCTCTTCATGCAGTGAAACTTAAAGGGGCTGGGCTAAAATTAACATTATTTCGGTACAAGCCTGTCAAGTTTTAATCATATCATTTGTCAATTGCAATGGTCTGTGCTTTAGAAAATTCTCATCATGGTACTATATGCCTGTGAATGTTGAAGGTGCAAGAGGAGCTTACCCTCATACCACTGTATTAATATCGGGTTGTGGGTTAAAGGTGCTGCTTAACAGAGTCACAGACAAGCATTCCACTCCAATTAATATAATTCTATAACCAGTCGATAATCTATCCTTTCGGCCAAATGTGGCTTGCAAAATGAGGAAGCAGTAACTCAAAATTTTGAAGAGTCATGTATAACACAAGTCAGGTGGAATCAAAAACCTTCCACTCTCCAGAGGATGCTATACCGGTGTAGCTAGCTAACAGAAGGTGCTAACCCTTCCAGAAAACTCTGTCTCATTCCCTGGTGGAAGTTCGCGTGTTTAACCTACTTGTCAGTTTCAACGTTTTTTTACTTTACTACCGGATTGTGATTTGGACATGGATAAGTATGTTTGTTTTTCATGGTATAACTGCTTCATTAATTGAATGGGGCAATCTTGAACTGTGATATGATACACATCTGTTTTAAGAAACAGGAGTAGTAGTTATTTATGCAATCATAAATCAGTAGATTAAATTATTCACATGGTATGGTAAACGGTGATTTAAGATGAGAAGACATTACAACGTGAGAATGTTGTCGTGGTATGGATTAGTATATTCACTATATTGGGTAATTGAATAGCCTTTTGTGTCCCTGGAAAGATCATACCTAAACTCAGTTCTGTGTGACAGAACATGATTGAAAGAACTCGGCGGTAGTTAACTATAGTCAGTCCCACTAGTATTTGGTGTGGAAGCGCGTGGCCTAGTGGTTAAGGCGTTGGACTCATGATTCGAAGGTCGTGGGTTCGATCCCTGGAGCGGGCGATGTGTTGTGTCCTTGAGCAAGACACTTAATTTCACGTTGTTCCAGTTCACTCAGCTGAAAAATAAATGAGTACCAGCAAAATGCTGGGGGTTAACCCTGCGATGGACCGGCGTCCCATTCAGGGGAGAGTCTTGTACTCTCAGTCGCTTAACGCCACCAAAACCGGGATAAGCTCCGGCCTGATGGGCCTAATGGCTCGGGACAGACTTTAACTTTAACTTTAACTAGTATTTGGTGAGACAAAAGAATGTGTGCCATCCCTTTTTTGGGTGTGTGTGTGTGTGTGTGCACAATAACCCGATAATAAATTTGGACATTTCCCGGGATAGGCAATGCCTATTTTCATATTATATGCTATGGTAGAGCCTGATCTCACTACGGGAACTTTAAACAACGAAGCATACTGCTTACAAATACATTGTTGACCGTGCAAGGATACTGCAAGCCCCCCCTAAAGTTTTAAAGCCGTCAACACGATATTGTAGATGAATTATGTCTCTGTATTCAAAATTACCTTGGATATGTTTGACGTCCCAGGGTTCCATGTTGCTTTTATTTTAATTTGGCTGGCTGGAGAAGAGGTAATTGTCCTTACTGAGCACCCGCCTTATGTCCGTGGTGGAAGTTCACATGTTTAATTAAATGTGCCAGTTTCAAAGTTTTGACTTTGCTTTGGGATTTGATTTGGACATGGATTCATCATTGATATGTTTGTCTTTAGTATTTCGGAATCAATGTAAAAGATGCAAAATTGGCCTTCCATTCTTGTATTGGGTCTCTCAACAATCTATACAAGAAGAAATCGCAGATATACTTATACATAATACACTGTTATTATAACGCAAATCTTGAAGTCGTCAACGATGCTCTTCAGTCCTATTCAGATAAAGTCAAATCTTGTACCAACCAAATGTGGATTCTAAAAACTTTAAAGAATTAAAAATATCTTTTTTCTTATGTCTGGTAAAAAGTATAAAGCATTTTTCAATTTTCTATACTTAACACCAATATCTCTAGAACTCAGTCGGAATGTCTTCAACAAGTCATTCACTTGCCATTCTTTTACAAAAACCGTTAAGTCATCTAGTGATCATGATGAATAGGGAATCTGGATATTTTGCAAAGCACCATGCGGATTGCAAACAAAACGTGTACTGAGGATACAATAAACATAATGTGATAATAGACAGCAGATTTGTTGAGTTTGGTAATATAATTTTCCAACAACAATCGTTATATCAACTGGCTCAAACTGTAGATTTATTTTCTGATTTGTACATGTTTCGTTATGTATTCATATAAAGCAGACTAGTAGTGTAGAACCTTGGTAAATAAGGGGAGATGAATGTGGTAAAATCATCCAACTTATCATACAGATATATCAATGACGTTTTTCTCTTAATTAGTGCCTATCTTAAATTGGTGTTTGGAGACAATGTTTTTCATTATGTTGACCCAGACATATTGCAAGCCTGGTCTTACAAAGACCTTTGTTTTGTGTTTGTAATACACATACGGTATGCATTTGGAACAACATTTATAGGATAAGAATTTTGATTCTAGATACCTCTTTCAGTGTAAATTTGTTAAATGCGATAGATTGATTTCTGGAAACATACATGACATTTATGCACTGACCTATTTTAGATAAGATAAAATAAACACGTTCAATATACTTTATAAAAACGATAATTGTGAATAATTAAAATGTTTCCTCGAAACGGAAATGAAAAATAACCGGAACAATTTACAATTGGTTTTATTTGTGTGAGAGCTTACCGAGATTTACATTTGTATCGGGTGTCTTGCCTCCAGCAGAGTATCCATCATTTTTACAGGTATGATTTTTTTGCAGTTTTTAAAAATTTACAAATGACACCTCAATTACCTCTGTAGTATATTAGAGCAATACAGTAACTTGGAATTGGCGTGTTTTCGCGCATAGGTCGCAGATTCTACAAATGATTTCGTTATTATTAACGGAGTACATTCATATAAAGCAAGATGATTAGTCAAATCTTTGCGGACAACCGTTTAGTGAAGCATACACATATAAAATATATCATTTTTGGAAATATTAAAATAAAAATGTATCCATTACGGACATAAACTCTGTTGACATTTTAGCTACTGCACTACGTTGACCATAAAGCAAGATTTATGCATACTGTTAGCTCGCTTTTGACTGATGTAGTACTGGTTTCCAAGCAAGACAACAGGTACAGGTGGAATCTAGGATTTTGATATGTTGTACGTCCTAATCAAGAATATTTCACTCGTATCGAGACGTCACTGGCTATAGGTGATGTGTAAGAAATTTTGATTTGCAATGGCACAAAGCAATGTGCAGGAAGGGTTCTTTAGCGTACATGCACATATGTTAAAATTCATTTATTAGATAAAATGTCAAAATAAAATTTTTAAAAAAATCCGTTCTATTTCACACTAGTATTTAATTGGTAAAATGGATCGATCCATATGAATTTAATTTAGATTTTACAAATAGAAAAAATAAACAACTAGTAATAATATTTTTAAATAATAATAATAATAATAATAATAATAATAATAATAATAATAATAAAACTAAAATATCGCACGTCCAGACACATAAAATTAGCTTAAACTATAATGCGGAATTAAATTTTAAAATTGGGTACTAGTGTTTACATTAAAAATAAGCATGTCATAGAGATTTTTTAAAATATTTTAGATAAAAATGTGTGATTGGTGTATTACTATTCGATTTCTCTTTTCTTAGTAAATGATCAAAATTTCGGTCATTAAATTTTAATTAATTTTTCTTGTGCCAATCACAAAGGTTGTGCCCAGTAAAGGTTATTTCCGTGTTTGTCTCTCCCCTTTCCCAAATATTCCACAGTGCATAGATATTTCTTCCGCCTTTAAAGTTAATGCTTACAAGGTTTTCTTACTTTCTTTATATGGGATGATTTATATAAAAATATTTACATATTTATGCAATTTTCAAAGTTACTAATATCAAAAGATAATTTCTGTTAAATATAAGTATCGGAAAAAATTCATCTCTTTTTCAAATATTCGTCGATAGACCTTCCGCTTTTGTACATGTAGGTCAATGCCAACTACATGTAGTAAACCATTGTGTCTGTATATAATGATTACAACCAACCAAATGGCAACAAGCTACGTACTATAGAAATTTTAAACAAAATATAAAATCGAACCTTATGTTTTAAACTCAAACAAGTCTTCTCGTAATATTTTTCGAGGCTTCGTTGTGGTAGTCTACCTATTAAAATAGAAACTGGTCGCTTCAGTAACCCCCCACTGCCTCTGGCTGATAGAATTTGTCAGTTTTGCAACAGCAAAAGTGTTTAAGATGAGTTCCATTTTCTCATGGCGTGTCCATTGTACTGTGACCTCGGGTATAAATTGACCACCTGGGCAGCAGAGATGTATGATGGTTTTAATGTTTTATCAGTAGTGGATCAGTTTTATTATTTTATGACCAGTGATGATATGGTATCTTGTATTTTAACCACAGTCCAGGTTATGTTCAAAAGGCGGGAGAATTTTATTAATTTTATTATGTAGTATCTGTATTTTAGTACTTTTTAAAGACAACAGCTTTTTAATATTGAACTGTGATGCTTTTTAAAAACTGTATACTTTTTTAAATGTATACTGTACATTTAATGCTATTTTTATGTTCTTAACTATAGCATAGTTAATTGTTTTCATGTGTATTAAATAGTGAAAGTGTCTCATAAGTCAATAATGGCTGGGCATTAATACTTTTAGTGTATTTATTAGATATGTATTAATATGTGGCACTATAATAAAATAATTTATTATTATATTATTTATTATTATTCTATACTTTCTGTATATGGGGTGTCTTATATATACATGAAATATTCGCATTTTCCGTCATGTCTGCACGTGTAGGCGAAGAAAGAAATTTCTACCGTCGTTTCTTCATCTCAAACATAGGAAGATGAAATAAAATGGTATCTTTCTTTTTCTTCATGTGTCAGGTCTGGTCTTGCAGACATATACAGTGTTTATTACAAAACCTGTTTTAATTTTGCAGCATTTTGACAATCGTTACGGAATAAAATTAAATTTCTCATCAGTAGTGGTTAGATCAAAGTTTTGAAAATCCAAATATTTTTAAGATGTTGAGATATGAAAAATTGAAGGAACATAATATTTTTTTTACCAAATTCACATATACTTTTTTGTACTTTTAAGCTTTTCCTGTGACTGAAGATACGATGAATAATTTATGTTTTGCTAATGGGTGAAATAGGGAAACACGAAATCTTTAACATTTATACAAATGTACCAAACAATATGGACATCCATATAAAAACAAAGGTCCAGGGCCGGTGAGGCAATTTATATACATGGTGTATTAACATATATGTTTTTGAATTTCAGGCAAACAGTTATCGATTGTTTGTGGAAAGATGAATTTGTTACACATTTTGGCCTTTGCTACTCAGGTAATGTTAAACTTATATATTGTTTTCTCGCAAAAATTGTTATTGGTTATTGGCCATATACACGTATTACCCCTTTTTCTATCTATTAAGCATTTATTCGTGGTTTGTTTATTCACTGTCATGTGGAAAATGTGTCAAAATTTGTCGACTTCAAAGCCATAATTGAATATCCCGTTGCTGTTTCATCAGATCCAATATATTGAAAACATGTATGGTTTCCAATTTGTTTTGTGTATACGTAGTCACCGTCATGTAGAAACCATGAATATATTTTCTGTGTTTTTTTTAATTAGATCCAATATTTTTTAAAATAAATTTGATTTTAGGTTTGTTTTGTGTATTCCCTATCATGTGGAAAACAACATGTCAAAAGAGGCCGTCTTTGTTGTCTACCTGTCTTTAACTGTGCACCTGGTAAGTAAATTCGAAATATAGTACATAAATTCCTTTTATTCTGGACAACAGACACACGATTAAAAATATTTTGTGAAAAAAGAAAATTAACTAACTGCTTTCCCTTCCTAAGCACCTGAACTCGTTTCCAGTGGTGATTTAAATTATTTACTTGCTATTAGGATTGTGATTTAAACATTTTTTTAAATGTTTAGATTATTGGTTATCTCTTTGTAGGTCCACTGGTGAACAACTAGCTCTCCTTTACAGATACGTAATTTGCTTCCTTTGTGGCTTAGGAGCTTAATTTTTTGTCATCTCTATATTGAACCAGTTACTACATGTATTACCAAACATTCCCAAATCACGGTTGAGATTTTAAACAAAGAATACATTTCGGAATATTGTGATGTGTTGCTTAATTTATTCCCAAATTATAACTACAAGCAACTAAATCTTTCGAAATTAATTTTGATAATATGTATGCATTTATATGAGATTTCACGTATACTTTATTATAGGACACTTCATAGCGCCATGTTCAGAGATGTACGGAAGTGAAAGATGTACAATATGTCCTCGCGGGCATGCGCAACCTGATTTTATATCATCTCTAGACAATGAAAGGGATTGTTTTCTAAAGAAAGGCGAATGTACAGCTTATGGTAAAAAATTGTACTACATTTACATTAATTTTATATTAACAAAATCACAAATGCAATTCAGAGTGGAATATAGTATAAATAGTACCCTGGTCAAGTTAAGGGAAATGTGGAGGATTTTCTCCCCGCGGCAACATTCCCAAGGGGATAGAATCCTTTATATTTCCCTCAACCAAAGAGCGTTATTTACTATATTATACCGAAAATAAGGCGTTCTCTAGTTCATTCACCTTTAATTATAATAATCTGTAATATTGACTAGAAATAATTTGGTAGATCCAAACAGCAAACAAAAACCTGAAAGCAAGTACTTAGCAGTAACAGTAACCAAGGTGATAAAAACATAGAAACAAGCTCTTTGTTATAACCAATTGCAAGGGGACAAAAACGTCACATCAGGCACTTGACAGCAACAAATAAAAACCCATAAACATAAAAAGAACTTGGTAATAGCTAACGCAAAAATAAATATGACACAATAAAGGCAAACGATATAAAAATAAGACAAGACTGGGTAGAAAAAAAACTCGAGGAAACAAAATAAGCTATCAAGTACTCAAGTCGAAGTGAATTTTAAAGTGAAATCTTTTACACTATTTTTAACTTAGCTGACATCTAGTCATTCCTAAATGCGTAAAAGACATGTTTTACTGTATTAAACAGTGAACCATCAATCCGACATGTATATGTTCTCAATACTATTTTTAAACACAGAATTTAGAATAATATTTGCATGGACAATATATATATACATGTAATTCGAAAAATAAACAACAGGAATAGAATGATATCGTCATTTATGTAGTTTCTGTTTCCATGCTGTTTTACCTTTTGTTATGTTACCATACATTACCATTTTCATAGACACAAAGATATAATATCGAATGACTATGTTTGTTTCAGATTTGACTAACTCCAAGGAGCGTGAATATTGTTACCCGAAACATTGTAAATGTAACAAAGATCGATGTTTTAAAGATGACCACTGCGTATGTGTTAAAGTCGAACCTTGTCCGGTCAACCAAACGATGGATGCTGCAACCGGAGGTATAGATGTTAATCAAAAACAAATATACTAATCCATGTCCAAATCACAATCCAGAAGCAAAGTAAAAACTTAGGAACTGACAAGTTAGGTTAGACACGTGAACATCCGGAAGGGTAAGCACCTCCTGTTTAGCTAGCTACACCCGCCACGTGTGTAATCAAAATTGTGTGAAAGGAACATGGAACTATAAGACGTCAAATATATCCAGGGCAATCCTGGACACAGAGACATCTAACTTATCAACAATACTGTGATGACGGCCATAAAACTTTTTGAGGGCCTTGATAAGCCTAGGCTTGCAATATCCCTGAGTCAACAATTTATTAAGCGCTGGTAGTTTTCATAATCGATGGTGCCAATATATGATCATCTCACTATCTCGGTTACATTAACTAATGTAAGTCATGCCCCAATACAAATCGATTTATTTCCTTCATCTGGATTAGATCATTAGTAATAGCTTTTCATTTTTTTCAACGAGAAGAATTTTATCAACTATTTTAAACCTGCAAACGTTTCTCATTGGAATCTTTTCCGTTTGCAGATGATGAAATCTAAAGGCACAGACAGTTTCAAAAACCTACATTAACATAACCTCACGAAGGATTTTATCAAATCAAAATAACAAGATTCTAAACGACCATTTGACTTTAACATTTTATATCATTTACTTGACAACAGTTTTTGCTTAAGTGTTAAATCCTAAAGACAAGTCCAATCATGCAATTTCTAAAAATTCAATCAGATATCATAAAAACGGAAGCACTGAATTGAAAAACCTTTACATATCTCAGTATTACACACGGAGAAGGACCAAGGATCTCCATTACTCGAACTACGAAATAAGTTTATGGGGGTCCTCCTCCATAATGTCCTTTATATACCTAATGCAGGTTCAGGCTACCATTTTGTGTTGTTCTTACATTTTGGTATAATTGGATCGGGATGCACTATAAAAACTTTCATAAAAGCATGCATGTAAATCAATGTCCAAACCACAATCCCAAAGCAAAGTTAAAACTTTAAAACTGGTGAATAAGGTAACACCAGGAAAGTGAGGCTGGGTGGATGGAGAAAACGTCCAACCTTTGATTTTATGTCGCTCCCCAATCCCAATGAGGTTATAATTTTTTCTTCAATATGTCTTTTTCAGCTTGTGTGTCATGTCCAAAGTTTTCCTATAAGCATGAGGTTGGCTGTGGACCATGTACAATGGATACGAAAGCTTGGATGTAAGAAAGTTTCTAACATAATTTATTGTTTGGATTATTACTAAACCTGTTTTAATTTGCAACAGTAGACGGTTGTTTCGAAGTCAAATTTCTAACTATATAGAAGTGCAGTAATGGCACTTTTGCGTCTTGGTGTCCTTGGTTCTGAATCTTAAACATTTAATGGATTAGGTTATATACTCTGTCAACAAACTTTAAGGCACGCTCAATAGTTTCTGACAGGTTCATTTGAATAAACAATATGGTTATAAAAAGTTACCCTTTTCAATTCACTGATATTGAAATAGAATGTTAATTGTACCTTTCGAATCACAAGTAATTGATTTGATGTTATACCCTGTCTCAGTTCAAGAATACTGTATTATATTGCAATGCTAGTTAACTCAAAATTAAAAAAAATAAAGTAATTTTTATCCGTTTCAGAAATGACCGGATGTTAATGAACAGACGGGAGAGACGACATTACGAGTTCCCTGGTAAGTCTAACCTTTTATTCGACCATCAGTTTTAAAGACTTGAGCAATCAAATGTTTTGTGTATATTTCGATAGCTTTATTTATAATCTCAAGTAAAATCGAATGTAGTAATATACTTCCACAGTTGTCTTTCTTTTGATGTTGGTATTCTAGAAGTAAGGTATAAATGAATACGTTACAGGAAAAGCGGCTTTTCCGTCTATATAAATGCTCGATAACGTAATTTATCATATACTTTGTAGTAAAATACGTAGTTTCTGCACGCTAAGATACGGCTAAAATGACGTCACCATATCACCGACCGCACGCGCCCGGTCGAAAATGCCGTAACACCGGTCTGATATCAATATCGGACCGGCTACACAGAACAAATAGATCTAACCACTATATCAATTAAAATTCTTCGATGGCATCCTTACTCCTTATAAAGGTCGCCCGCGAAGGAATATTGTGCGAATGGGATTATTTGGAGGAGTGCATTTAAACTTGTCTAAATACCTGTAGTCTAATTTTGCCGCCAAGTTGAATTTTGTGTTATATTCTTGATAAATGTCTGTATTTAATGCATGTATTTGTTTTAAATGGTAAAAAAATAAGTTAATGATAAACAGAATAAAACATGGTGAAATCCATATCATATGCCATATCAGACCTCGACCGATATCAAACCTAGGGCTAAAGCCCTCGGTCTGATATGGGGGTCTCGGTCAGATATGGAAAATGATATGGATTTCACCATGTATTATTCTATATGTATATTATCGTTTTAATTTCATTCCATGGAGTTTGCTATTATCTCATAGAATGCAACGTTATTCGAAAAATGTTGCATCTTTACCTTGAACGTATACATAAGTAGCGTACTTATTTTTTTAGTTTTGCCTGTAGTTTATTTTACCAAGATGTACTTTCTTTTTTTTTGTTTCTAATTCTTTTATTGTTGCTAGTGATTGCCAAGAACTGGTAGTAGCTATAGATCATTATGACGAAGTGAGTTCCCCAAATATAAATATATTCTTTCATAAGAAATATTTAAATTCAAGGTCAAGCGGAAGGTCAATGTTGTTTGCCTATACTGCTATATATCAAAGTCAAAATCACTATCCCAAAGCTGAAAGTGACATATTAGGTTAAACACGTGTCCTTCCGCCATGAAGGTAATACAGGTCGGGTGCTCTGGAAGGGCTTGTACCTACTGTTTAGATTGCTAAAACGTGTGCTATTAAAATTGAGAATGAAAGGAACGCGGAAGTATGGAACATCAAAATTTTGAATACAGAAAAATAATAGTTATCCATCCATATTGAGATTACGGGCATAAGACTTGTTTAGGATATTGATAAGCATTGGCTTGCCATATCCTTGTGTCAACAACTTATTTGTAAGGAGCTTTGTTTTATGTATAAAATCGACGTTATGTGAACAAGCTTTACCATACATAGCGTATTAGGTCATGATAATATTATTACATTCACATGTTGTTATTATTATTAAAGGATCCCAATGGTATTTTAAATCATTTTTATATAGTTTAAACCCACCAAGTGACTATTCTAAAATATGTCCGCACTACTGGCATAAGCTGTTTTTGAATTAGAACATTAAGAGGGCAACATGTGTGTTTGTTCAGAATATCACATATACAATTCCAGTAAAGGTGTCTTAAGTTCAAATATGTGTTTTGAAATAATTACGAAAGAAAACATTTTGTACAAAGAAATTAAGCTTTTAACTTGATATAATAGTTTTGGCGCTATAACATACAAGTACGGTTAAATTATTTCTCGATCAACATCATAATTAATAACTTTTTCCAGTTATTAATATAACACACGTGGCGGAAGGAGAGTCCTAAACAGGAAGAGCGTACCCTTTCGGAGGATCTGGCCTCATTTCTCTGGTAGAAGTTCACATGTTTAAATTAATTTGTCAGTTTCAAAGTTTTACTTTGATTTGGTACAGTGATTTAGATGGGGACTTGTATATCTGGTTTTTACTTAGTAAATGTTTGCTTTAAAAATTTTCTTTTAGGTTTGCGGAAAAAGCTCAGACATGTTTACATGAATCTTAGAAGACTTACAAAAACGTTGAGAAGATACATAGAGGAGAAACCAAAAAGAAGATATTACAAGCGTCTTTGAAACCTTCAACACACTTTTTATGCAACATTTGGAAGCCCCCTTATGTAGAAAACATCTTTTTTAGTTTCTATCACGCATTACTATTGTGTCAATATAGCGTTTACCCGTAATCCCACATATACCTCCTATTACATAGAAAACGTTATATTGTTGGATATAACTTAAAAAGTGATCATTGTTATCTCTAATGAAACAAAAAGAACTAATAGAATGGAGCACGATGTTTTGTGGCTTTTATTTTACAAAAATAAATAGGTATATGGATACAAAATAGAACGATTGATAAAAATATTAAAAAAAAAAACTATTTTAATCCATGTCTTTCATTTCCATAACTTCCTTGATCGGTATCAAATACGATTTAACTCAGGTGCCTACGCCTTATATTGTGTTTTCGTTATAGTTTATGTGCAAGTATATAGAAATACACATTTTACTCATAGATATAATACAGGTATGCCTTTAGATAGTAAAATGTTTTGAATAAAATCTTTATTAATTGAACAATTTATTTAGATGAAGATAAAAGTAGTTTAAATAATAAAATCGGTTATCACTCATTGGACAATTAATTTGCACATCTCACGAATAATGCGACAATGTAAATGTAGGTCATCATATATAAATTGTCCATTATAGCTAATTATGTATATAAACTGGCGTTTCTGTATTGCTGTGTTCTACTTTCTGTTTTTTAACTTTGAACTAAATATCTCTTTTGGTGAACTAAGTATTCCCGAGGATTTCGTTCACATGGGAGGCAATAATAGACCTAATAGCAAAAAATATTTTTCATTCATGAAAAAGTGAACTTAACTCTGTACATAGAGCAATTTTTGATCTTTTTAACAAAACAACAAATATGACTATGTCAAAATTATCCCTTTTGTACCTTCTTACTTGGAGCAACAACAAATGCTATGTCATAATTGGAATATCCATGATGATCACACCTGGACAAAACCCGAACAACAATGACCTACCTGACCCTGAATGCCCTGATGTAACTTTAAATGAGGCCCAATTGGTGTATAAACTTGATCAAATTTCCAAAATTTTCGCAAAATTTCTCTATGTAGAAAAGAAATGAACAATAATGGTTTTAATTAAAATATAATTTGGTTAGGTCAGTGCATTTTATTGATAGTTTAATGAAACCATTTTCAATTAAAAGAAATAAATAATAAAAACCATGTGCACTCAATATATGAAAACACAGTAGTATTGTGAAATAAACATTGTTCTTCAAAGTTTGTTAAATCGTTTAAAGTATTCTATTAGATAGATTTGGTAAAATAAACTTTCGTTCTTCTATTTTCTCATATCAACATCTTAAAAAAACATTTAGATTTCTACAATTTTAGTCCACACTACTGATGAGGAATTTTATTCCGAAATGACCGTCTAGTGCTACAAAATTAAAACGGGTTAAGTAACAATTGACACAGTGATAAATCTGTAATAGTACATTTGTAGCTGTAAGCAAACGTAGTAATTCAAATTTTTCTATTGTCAATTTTCATTTTCTATGCAGCAATAAACCTGTTTCTCCTGCTAATGGTGTTTTTGTCTTATAATTAATACGCTATGGTAGAGTTTGTTCTCACTACCGGAACTTTATGCAATGAAGAGAGCTTCTTACAAATAAATTGTTGACTGAGGGACATTGCAAGTTTTATCAAGGCCATCAAATAGTTTTATGTCTACCATCACAATATCTTTGATAAATACGTCGTCTCTTTATCCAAAGATACCCTGGGTATGTTATTTGACACCTCATGATTCCATATTCCTTTCATTCTCAATTTTAATTGGATACATCGTCTGTGTAGGTAGCTTTACAGGTGGTACTTACGCTTCCGGAACATATGACCTTACTTTCCCTCGGTGGAATTTCACGTGTTTAATTTTAATCAGATACTTTGCTTTCGAATTGCGATTTCAATATGGATTGGTGTGTTTGTTTTTAAATTTTCAAAATAATTTTTTTCTTTGCTCAGAGCTACAAACTTTCCGGGAATATGACACTAATAACCTGTATCTCGAATTGTGTCAATTGGTCTAGATTTGCGGTCTATTCAAAATATTTACTTAGGAGGTAAGTCTTTAGGTTCGAACAAAAATTCAAATACAACATAACCAGTAAACAGACTTACAATATAGGAATATGGAAGATAACATCAATAACAGGATTAGTGAAAACGGTTTGGAAAACCTTCGAGAGAAGTATTAAACAATTCGGAAATTACTGGCGATATTGAAAAGCCTATCCAAATCAACAAATTTTATAGGACCAATCCTCCACCCCCTAAAACCCAATGGTTATACTAGAATAGTAATAGCCCAACTGAACCTAAAGAGAGAAAATATCTTATTTTTAGTAAAGCCAGAGTATTAAATGTAAAACTTCTAATATTAGTATCAATCCCCAATTTCCTAAATCAGTCGGGAGAAGAGAAATCGCCTCTTCGTAGTACAAGAACAGTTGAACAAGCAAAACATCGATACTAAAGCATATGGTGTAAACTTGTATACAAACAGATACTACCAATACCGTATTTCGGGAAAAGGCTGCACTACCAAAGGCAAATGACGTGTTCAAAACTGCACTTGACATAAAACAAGCATATGTTTGATTCGGGGGATACCTTGGCTAAACACGGAAACCTATTAATTGGCCACGCAATGCCTGCCAGCACGATAAAAGATGTCGGGTAAGGCCTCAGTGTATTGCTGACCATACAGGCATTAGCGGCATTCACGCATAAAGGTATTGTTTACCGATTTACAAACGAACAGGTTGTAATTAATGGAAAGTAAGTAGACGGTCTAAGTATCCTGAGATGTATGAAAGAGGAGGGGATTTGATGAAAGTTCTTTGTAATTAATTATTTCATGTAAAGATATTAATCTGAAAATTCTAATATAAAATATAGATTAAAATAAATATCTTAAATCATGCATATTAACAAAACTAACGAAATCTGAATGTAAACGTATGTGAAAAAAAACCTTTTAAAAAGTATTAAAAATCCTGGGTCAGATTGTAAAATTTTAAAAGTGTTTGGAAAGATATTGAATTGTTTGTGAATAGATCCCTTAATTAAGGTTATAGGAAGGGTAAACTTTTAATAACTCAGTGGGAAGGAATTACCAATAGAAGGAATACCAAAATATTTATTGAAAAACTTAATACAGTAGGATCAGGATTCATAGCTAATAGAATTAAGCCGTCATTGGAAAATATCATTGGAAGAGAACAAACAGGTTTCATTCCAGAAAAATATAAAGAAGAAAACAGAAAACATATATAATGCAATATAGCAAAGAAAATTGTATTCCTGATTTATTTTTTCTAGTTGACTTTAAGAAAGCTTTCGATTCTATATCTTAGTCTTTTTTAGATAACGTTTAAGAAATTTTTAATTTTTTGATTTAAAATTTTTTTTTTGGATATCTATAGAATGGATAAGTACTTTTTACGAAGATATAAAGTCTGCAGTGACGTCTAGTCCCATGTTCTATTCATTCTTAATTTTTTATTTTATTTTCATTGCTATCTTGATACAAGGTAGTTATCCTTACTGTGAACCCACCCTTACTTCTCTAATGACATTTACCACTGTGGTAGCTCAGTTGGTAGAGTGCTCGCTCCGTATGTGGGAGGTCGTGGGTTCGATCCACGGCCGGGTCTGACCAAAGACTGGAAAGTGGGTAGTGACTGTTCCTTGGTCAAGCACTCGGCATTACGAAATGAAAGTCACGGTTCTTTTGGATTTGAACTTAAAATAAACGAGGTCCTGTGTCACGGTGGGCTTGGCACGTTAAAGAACCCTGCAGTATAATGCCATCAGCGCTACACACAGGCAAAATTTCTGCGCCTTCGCCTATCGCTGGCGACGTCTCGTTATAAGTGAAATATTCTTGACTGGGACGTTAAACACCATTACTCACTCACTCTAATTAAATTTTATTTCAGCGACTTAATTTTCTCAAAGTTTTTACTCTGCTGTTAAGGTTGGGTTGTGATTTGATTATGTATCAGTTTGTTTGCAGTTGAATGATAGTGATGTAATATTGAAACATTTTTAAATATTAAACACACGATATAAAACCATACATGGCAACACCTTAAAACTGACTAAAATCAAAATTGTTTAATAATGTGTTGCGTTTATATTTCAAAGCGTTAATTATCATGTATGCGGAGAATAGTAAGTCTAAAAAAATAATCCCGATTGTCTCTCTTTTGATGTCCATATAGGCATTATAGGAATAATACACTGGTATCCGATTTTTCGTCAAAAACGCTTCGATCAATTAATTGGTATAAGAATCTGAATTTTATACCATATCAAAAGACGTTTACCATTATCTCACAGACCGCAATGTAATAGAGTACACTCAGGTTGGTGCATTATATATAAAGTGTTTTTGTAGTAGTACTACTACTTGTAATTTTGCCTGTATTGTAGTTTATTTCTTATTCTACTGGTAAACTTACAAAAACAATGACTATCTAGTAATAGGCATTAAGATACACCTACGTTGTTATCAATTCTTTTTACTCTCCTTTCATTGTCTGGAATGTGGAACTGGAAACAATAACTCTCCAATACTAAAATAGTAAGTCCCTGTTTCTAAAATGAAAAAAAGACTCAAAACAATATTGCTGAAGATTTAACTTTAAACGCTTTAAAATGCGTAAACACTAAACAGTAATGTGAAAATTTGAAAAATCAAAAAATTAAAAATTTTGTTTCCTTACCAACTGCTTAAAACTAAAGTGTATTTTAAGTAGCTAAAGATCCTCATAACTCTCAATTCCATTATGTTTTAGGAATGAAGTTATTAGGACTTTCATCTCTACTTGATAATTGTGTACCCGAAAGACATTTCGTTGTGACCGAATACTAAGGTTGTCTCGAATAAAAATTCGCAGAAATAATAATTAATAATTGATTAATTCAAAAATATAAACGAAGATTACATCTATGACCAATCGCATGTTATATGGTTAATTATTTACCCAGAAATATTAAATATATTTGTCAAATGTAATTAATATTGGATTTATAAACTCCTAATCCTTCCGTAGAATTAAATAATGATTGTTATTATTATATTTACATATTCAAATTTTGATATTCTAAACAATGATTGCAGCTGCAGTGGCCCACTCAAACCTTTTCATAAAGTCATAACCTGTCAGGTAACTCTTCAAACATGGCGGATGTAACTAGCTAAATATGAGGGGCTTACCTTCCGGAGCACCCGATCTCACTTCCCTGATGGAAGTAAAGATGTTCAACTTTTCAGTTTCAAAATTGTTTTTTTTTCTTTGCTTTAGGAGTTGGATTTGTACCTAGATTGATATGTTTGGTTTTGATTTGTACTATTGTCATGTGTTGCTATTTTATGAAACGCCAAAAAGCAATTGCCTTCCATGCATAATCACTAGGGATCTTGGTATCCGAATAACGACTGATCATAATAGAAGATATGCAAAAGATTTGTGATGTTTCCAAGAGATCCGGTTTCTGGCATCCTTCAGTAAACCACACACACACACACACACACACACACACACACACACACACACACACATCCTTTGTACGAGGTAATTTTATATATAGAAAACTTAAAAATAAGTTAAAATGTTTCCTAAAACATTACTGAATTTATTCTTGGTAAAACATTGTTCTTATTACGTGTAAATGAATCACGCATGACTATTCACATGATATGTCATTATATATTTTACATAAAACCAGTTAATGGTTGTAAGTATTCTAGGGTTCAAGGTATGTGATATGTAATGTGATGTAAAGATTCCAATCGGTTCATATACTTACAGTTAAAGCTCTCTTAGTATTTAGAACAGATTATTAACTTATTAACTCTCTTAGTAATTAGAACATATTATTAACTTATTAACTATTATTCTCAAACAAGTCAGGAGGAAAATTTATATCGCATGGTTGTACATCATATTTTATGTTTAGATATTTTTAATGAAGTTACATCAAAGGAAATCTTTGATATGCTAAGTGAATACATTACAAGATATTTCATTATTGATGGATATCAGTATGGTACTTCCGGGTAGAACATAATGGTACTTTAGATCTGAAATCATCAAAGAACAGAGTAAATAAATCTATTATATATCTAAGATTTATACAGAGTGTGTTCTTAAATATTTATCGATGTATTCACAAATTTTATCATTGAATAATTTAAAGACAAATGATAAGAAACGCATGACTATTCACATGATTTATTGCTTTCTGAAACGAGAGGAAACAATGAAGATAAAATGCTTAAAAATTAAATGCTGAGGCTTTATTTTGTCTTTTCGTTCCTAAAACTTCGTCTTTTTGCCCAGTGAAACAGCCAAACTCATCGGTGTCATTCACAATATTCTATCAAATGTATCTGAAGCAAATAAAAAAAAAACTAAAATAAACTCCACTGCCGGTAATTTTCATTAAAAAAATAAACAATTATTTGCCTTTCAATGCAAAATGGCAACTGTTTTTTTAAATAATATATTACTAGCTAAAAAGGAGGGGAGCACCCGCTCTCACTTCCCTTCTTCAGGTGTTTAACCTAATTTGTCAGTTCAAAAGTTTCCCCGTTAGTTCTGCATTGTGATTCGGACATGTTTGTTTTTGATCATATATTCAATATTTTAGTGTTTTATAAAACATGTTAATTGGCATTTGCTATCAATTGAAAAAGTTGACATAAATTGGGCATCAATCTTAAAAATAACATGGTGCATGTTAACCAGTCGCAAAAACAACATTCATATACGCGTATAAGGTAAAGTGTTCCTTTAGGAGACTTACATAGATTAATTAGATTTAGAGAAAGTATAAAAGTATAATCAATACGATAGATAGATATAAGACAAGATCGGATTCTCCATCTGTAAATTAAGTGAAGACTTCTAATTACCATGCATTCACATCTCAATTATCCTAACTTTAGACAATTTTAACTTCATATACCAATGAATTATCTACGATATCTGAATGATTTAGTAGAGCTTTATCCTTTCAGGCTTAACAGATAATTTGTCGTGTTCTCAATTCTCAATCAACTCGGCCACTTAAATGCCAACCTAATTTCAAACTCTAACATAGCGATTTGTCATGACTCTTTATGATACCATCTGTACACTCCTTGGAAATTAGAAACGGAACAGTTTAAAATTGAAGAAGGGAACTTGGAACCGAGAAACATATGACATGTGCTTGTCGACAGCCAATACAACCAAGAATACGAACCAATACAGTTAATGATTCAACGGTCAAAGAAAAAAAAAAAAAAGAAAAAAAAAAATAATAATTGGACCAACGATTACAAAACCCACTGGCTGCTTTGAATTAAACGAACAAGATTCCATTCGCAAAGATAACGCCAAAATTTTAGACAATGCAAAGGAACTCTACCATTTAATTAACCTGGGCGGAATTAACAATGCCATTAATACAAGTTTATAAACATGCGTATAGAAAGTAATACACAATTATTTACTTTTTAGTAGGTAGTCATAAAGATTTATAAATCCAAAATAAACTTATCAATCCATGTCCAAATTACAATCCCAAAACAAAGTACAAACTTTGAAGTTTGAAACTGAAGTTAAACACGTAAACATGAGCCAGTGCTCCGAAAAGGTAAGTAACTTCCCAATACATGTCATGTGTCCGATCCAAATTGAGAATGAACTTAGTCACGTCAAATGTATTTAGAGTAATTTTGAATACAGATACATCATACTTATCAACCGTGATTACTGGGATGACGGTCAAAAACCTTTATGAGGGCCTTGATAAGCCTAGGGTTGCAATATCTTTGCATCAACTTCAGACACATGATAGTCACATGACTTTTACTTTTTTGGTAGATATATATCTAAACAAATGCGCATCAAGCCAAACTTTTGAATTAGCCGTTTTGTAATAAGCCTAAAACTTTTCACTATTCCTTAAAATTAGTCAAAAACATTTATAAATGCGAAAGTATTCTGTATCATAGATTTTCTTATTAAACCTAGCAAGACTTGCAGCTATTTCATATTATAAGCTGGTTTAAGGTTTAGCCCTTCTTTGAACTGAATTGATTTAATCGAAATGTACAAGATTATTCAGATGATAAATTGACTATATCTGCATCTATAATTAATCTGTATCCATAATAAGAATATAACTTTATAATAGGAGTGTATAGAACTGCATGTTTTAAATTTTTTTATGACTAGCGGAACGGATTTTAATTGAATTGAATTGAATTGATGTTGTGCACTTTACAATTCGCTAAGTCAATTATTCTGCCTTAACATCAAACCATGATTACAATCAATTTTCCTATAAGAGATAGAAAAGTAAACTTTTTTGATTTTCTGTTTCAATCTTAATATTAAAGACTATGTGTAATGAGTACATTAACTGCACCTCCAACTACAGAGCAAAGGCAAAAGCCGGTACGATTGAATTGTATCTGATGACGTTAGTAGGAGAGGCTGTTGTTTTCAGCATTTGAGGGATTGAAAATCAAGTGGAAAAGTGACTCATATTTTAACAATAGGAATGAAAGTTATCCAAGTAAGCAAACAACAACCAATTGGTTAATATTGTAATTTTGGTTCGTTTCTGTGTCTCCCTGAAGTTTTGGAATTAAAACAAGTAAGATAAATATAGTAGTTCCAAAACTAATTGGGTTCCCGTTTAATAATATATAATTATAATATATGATATGCATTTTGTTCGTCATGGTATCGCTGAATGCCCTCATATTTTAGTCAAACATGTTAACATGTTTACTTATTTTGATATTATAATAACAATTCAAATCATCATTATTATTGGCTCTGTTTAATAGAAAATGTCGTACAATGTTCAGGCGATCACAGACAACAATGTTTTGAATACCTGTTCTTGATTGTTATTATACAGAAGAGTTCTCATTGTCAGGATAATTGACAGCTATCCCTGCAACTAGCACAATAAGGCATACTTATGTAGTATGTGTTTCCAAATAAATAAGCTATGGTAGAGCTTGTTCCAACAACGGGGACCTTAAACAACGAAGCAGACTGCTTGCTAAGAAATTGTTGACTCATGGATATTGCATGCCTAGGCTTATCAAGGCCCTCAAAAAAAGTTGTATGACCGTCATCACAATATTGTTGATAAATTTGATGTCTCTGTGTCCAGGATGGCCTGACTATATAGTTGACATTCTATGTTCCTTAAACACAATTTTGATTACACACGTGGCGAGTGTAGCTAGCTAAACAGGAAGTGCTTACCCTTCCGGAGCACCCGGCCTTACTTCCCTGGTGGAATTTTACGTATCTTACTTGACTTGTCAGTACCAAAGTGTTAACTTTGCGTCTGGATTGTGATTCGGACATGGATTAGTATGTTTGTTTTTGATTTAGTTTAATATGTAGATATCCTATAATTACATGTATTGATAATTGCAATATAAAAGGGATGTTCAATGCCATCAGACAATATTGCCCAATTTCAATATAGACAAAGACGATAGAGTATTTATGTTCACATAATGGATGTTATACAAAATAATTTACTTATACACCATTTACGCAATGGCGCGGGACAGAATTCTTACTATACAATTTACACTCAATAAAATTTCATAGCCATTTTTATTTTCCATCCTTTTATCGTCAAACGGACTGTAAATAGCAACTAAGTGACTTTTATCATTATGGTTCGAATAGTTTTGGCGCCATTACTTTGTAAAAAAGTGATAGACCTACTAAAACGGTCATTGTTTTCCAATTACGTGCTTCATTCATGAAAACAGTAGGACATTAGACTTGTATATTAGTTTTTTGGAATAATTCATGTACTTTTAAGAGCCTTTAAATGCGTTTGTTTCAATCATGTAACCTAGATTTTAGACCTGGTTTATTTGTACCGGTATGATACAATTATTTTTTTGGATGCAGTGATTTATTTTATGCTTCAAACAATAACTATAATTATTTCCATATTGTTACATATTGGATTTTTATTGCTTTATATACCATGGTATCAAAACAACGTGTCGCCGCATCTACATCAGCTACAACGTTGCTATCGACTTTTTACATATAACATATCTTACATCAGACTGATGTCCAAACGAAAAGCTGGCAATTAGAATAAATCCGTGAACTTCCACCAGGGAAGCGAGACCGGGTGCTCAGGAGGCGTAAGCACCCCCTGTTACTGCAACGTTGCTTATCGACTTTCACATATAACATATCTTACATCAGAGTGATAATAAAAAACATGCATGCCAATCTATGTCCAAACTAAAAGCTGGTAAATCCGTGAACTTTCACCAGGGAAGCGAGACCGGGTGCTCAGGAAGGGTAAGCACCTCCTGTTTAGAACATTCAAAAATGGAACAGGAAAATGGTTTACGTTTTATTGTGTATCTTGAATAAATTTCTCTTTTCATAGCTGCATGTTCCAGTCATTCCCAATGTTTGTCTCACACAGCCTGTAGCTTGCTTAAAAGAGGTACTTACCCTTCGTAAAGACCCAACCTTATTTGTTTGTGAAAGTTCAAGTGCTTAACTAATGCTAGCTATATATAGTTTCTAATGTTTAAGGCTGTTTTGGGTTATGGTGTAACATGGGCCGACAATTTATTTTTTGATTTTCAATGAAAAGCTTATTTTTAAATTGAATAAGCTCCTTTATGGACCACTGGTTTTGATATAAATTTGACCATAGTTATATAACCACACCATTGTATATGCCAGTGTCCATCCAAAGTCGGGGAATTTATAATCAGAAGTCCCAATTTTGTGTTATTGTTTGTTTTTTTTAAAAATGTTTTTCTAGAATTTTCATACATACTGTAATAAGAACAAAAAATAATGTTTATCAATACCATCATATTCATCAAGCTCAATTTCTTATCCTAAATTTTAATAATAAAAATACTGATTAACTTTTTGCTATAAACAACAATCAAATTTATGTTTTCAATAATTAGTGAACCAAACGTTCGTTTTAGGAAGCACTACTTGTACCATAATTTGAGATTATTTAAGCCTCGTATAAAAAACAAATCAACAGTGCCAAGGTCGTGAGTTTTATAATCAGTTTGGTAGCCATTTCTAATTATCTTTTGTCTCATCTCATTTATTTGGTGTACTTGTTTGTACATTTATGTCGGCATTAAACAATAAATGGGAAAATTGTTTATATTGTTTCTTTACATATCCAAGACAAAATTAATGATGTTTGCTTGAATGTAATCATAGGCGCTTGACCTTATTTGTATTTCTTCAACATAAATGTTTTTTCTTATTTTTTAAGACAAAATCAATGATATTTAGATGACCTTTCCACGTAATCAAAAAACAAAGTTACAAGTCGATGTCCAAAAATCAACATAAATGTCAAATCACTGTAGAACTAAACCAATGACATACACGTGGTAATTACACTAATTACTGGGATACATACATACATATATGGTTCATCGCATCAATACTGATGATCTAAGTTGAAATTTCAGAATAAAATGTCGAGTAAAACACACTTAGACACGCGTTACATACTAATTATTTCACACTCTTCTAATCCCACTCAATCAAAAGTAGCATTCAAGTGACCAAATTCTGGGTTAGAAGACACGTTCGGACTTGATTTCTGCTTATGGGCCTTATTTTCTAAAAAATAAATCCAAGTTCAAGGTTGTATCAATACATTTCGATAATTGTTTTTACACGGCCTTTTACAAAGACTATTTAATACTATTTAGAAATTCCACCCACAGACGGAATCCGTCTTCAACAATTTCAAGACAGTCTTATTTCGTTCGTACTGAGTATGAACTGATGAAAAATGTTTTTATGAAAGAAAGATACTATTCTAGACTTATTGATGTTATGATTTTATGTTTTATTTTATATTTTCATGTTAATGTTCATACCCTGTGTTACACACGTGACGTTTGTAGCTATCTAAACTGGAGGTGCTTACCCTTCCGGAGCACCCGGCCTTACTTCCCTGGTGGAAGTTCACGTGTTTAACCTAGCTAGCTTGTCAGTTTCAAAGATTTTACTTCTGGATTGTGATTTGGACATAGATTAGCATGTTTGTTTTGATGATTACATAGCATTTTAATGTGTCAAACTTGGGCAATACCTACTTTTATTCACACAGGAAACAGTTCTGTTTTAGTGTTGTCAACTATAGGGAAACAGTTTCCTGGAGTTTTTGATTGGAGAGGTATATTGAGCTCGTAATTTTGCTCGGGTAAGATACATGTATCTATCAAGACTACTATAGAAAAAATCCTCAGTTCTACTGAGTGTTGTCTGGATAAGTATAGTGCCCTCACTTTTCTGCTCGGGTTCCGCTACAGACAACTCACAGGACAAAAACAAAGTTCTACTGCAGTGTTATGAACTATACTGATATAATTCTACTCTAGTGTTGTTTGAAGAGGTTAAGTGTCCTCACTTTTCTGCTCGGGCTCCGCTACAGACAACATTACAGGACACAAACAAAGTTCTACTACAGTGTTATGAACTATGGGGAAATAATTTTACTGCAGTGTTATCTAAAGAGGTAAGTGTCCTTACATTTCGGATCGGACATTATATCTACCAAGGCAACAATACAGGAACACAGGTGTAGTGCTGTAGTGTTGTCGGGAGAGGTAAGTGACTCAATCCCCCACATGTCGACTCGGGCGCTCTATCTATCCAGACAATACAACAGGGAAATGCACCCTTATGAATGGTCTATAACGGATTTGTAGTTACTTAGAGCAGAGTAAGAGTGTGTGTGACTATTGTACAGCAGATTAATTTTAGGTACAGCTGAATAGACAATGCGGTGTCTTAGAACATTAATATTTCCGTATTAGGAGTGACCATTTTATATGAAGGTTATCACTCTTGTTTTTTTACAACATACAGACACCAATCTAATCATAAACAGTGAAAAGCAAATTAAATGTGCTGGATCACACTTACAGGAAACACTCTAACAACAAGAATTCTTAACTATAGAAGAAGCTTGTTAACTTCTGAACTTTTTAATTTTCTCTTCAAACTTAAAATACAGGAACTAAATTACTGAGAGGAAATGAAAGAATTTCTAGTATTTTCAGTTGATTGAGTTAGTCATGTTAGAATTTGAAACATTTAAGACTAAAATGAAAACAAGTTTGTCTTTAAGATTGTTACAAACATTTTATTGGCTATAAAAGAACTATTATATTTTTAAATTCCGTAACGTTCAATTTTATTCATTTGTAACATTGTAATTTTGCAATGTGTTTTGTTGTTTGCTGTCATTCAAATACACAAATAATAACTTTTATTATCAAAAACATTGAACATGAGTTTGGTTTATATTAATGTTTTGCAAAACAATTTACGAGAAAATAGCCATGTCAATCTTTTTAATAGGAGATGCTATTAAGGTTTACAAGATGTAAACAGCAAATCTTGTATTTATTTTAATTAACGATATATTATATAAAGTTATTTGAGATAAACAACACGCATTACTTGGCTGCAATATAATAAATAAATAAAAATAAATGAAGTAATATACCGAGAGAGAGAGAAAAAACATACTCGGAATAAAACTAATTATAAATCTCATTGTTGAGATCAACAAGACACGTTGATGTCCAGTGGTGTGGTGAAAGTACTTCCGATGAACCCAAAGCAGTTTTTACGACCAGTGGTCTTTAAAAATTTTGCAATGTTTGCTATTTGTCTTTTACAAAGATTATATCTCGCAAATTATTTACAAATACATATCGGCTCTT
Organism: Anadara kagoshimensis; assembly: GCA_021292105.1. NCBI lineage: Eukaryota > Metazoa > Mollusca > Bivalvia > Arcoida > Arcidae > Anadara > Anadara kagoshimensis. The sequence continues at coordinate 47,323,436 of CM037870.1, forward strand.
TGATTTTTACCTAATTTCGGTCAATGTCAACAATGCCTGACGTTTTCTACACAAAGATACCAAAAACTGTCTTCTACATCCGATAGTAGATTTACTTAAAATCCCAAAATATTAAAACATAAACTTATGCAAGTTGTGATTAAGGCAAAATTACAATATTACAAATGAGTAAAATTGAACGTTACTAAATTCAAGAATATAATAGTTCTTTTATAGCCAATAAAATGTTTGTCACAATCTTCGTTACGATTAAGGCTTTTTTTCAGGGGAATTTACTGTTTCCAAGGCACCCAAAACTGTCTGCTAGTTGAAAACATTATCATTTCCCTTTTCTTTAGAAATTCATATTCCACATATTGAGCATATTACGCATACTTCGATTCCTAAATTTGATGATTTCTACGAACCGTTCCCTTCCTCTATATTGTCTATTTATTGCTCGTTGGAACTATTTCCAAATTAATTCGAATACTCATGAACGGATTGCAATTGTTCATAATCTTGTGGTGTCTGCAGTCTATACATCTCATAGTTTATAAATTGAGGCGTAACTTGTGCTCCGCCGATAGATATTTCTAAGGACACAATTCCACGAATCAGTCATTGGCATTCTCGTTTTTTCTCAACATTACATTCGGATACCTTTAATGCAATGTGTAATTGGAATTAATTTGACTACCCTACGTTTTATAATGCCGCCATTCTCAGTACAAACATTCCAAACCTGTACTCATTACCTTCTCTGAATCAAAGGCTTTGTTCGTGGACCTGATGGCAACAGGGATATTTTCATTATTGATGGCAAATATTTACCTTACATTCCATATGAGGAGACGTATAGGGGCCTCTGAAGAACGTTTATAAACCCGATTGGTCGCCATACGATACTCTTGTCATACTTTATATAGCTATAGACAACTTTGCATTATCCAATGATTTGTGTATTATATTATCCAAAATTGTCAGTTTTATTTTGTAAACATATTGTTATCATTATCAAGTAGACAAGAATATACGTATAATTTTCAATTTGTCTATTGGTTTTATTATGAGTATACAACGTTTCATTATATCTATATATAAACGGGATTATTATAGTCTTGAGATAGTGTTTCTTGTTCCTTCAAATGATATATGTTTTACCATAATATGTTTTTGTCCTCGTGTCTTTTTGATTTATTATATTGTAAGTTGTTTAAGTACGAGTTTGACAGTTGTATTTTTTTGAAATAAAATGGGAAAAGAAAAATGACAAATTGTAAGGACATATTGAGGTCCTTAACTTGCGACCTTGCAAAAACATTCACATCAGAAACGTGAAAAATAATTTTTATTCTGATATATATATATATATATATATATATATATATATATATATATATATATATATATATTATATATATTGAAACAAGGTAGTCCTAATTGTCCTGGTGGTAAAATAATTAACTTATATGTATTTAATATTCAATAGAACAGTAGTTGTAAAATAGTTAAGGCCATCAAATGGTGCTGTCATTTGCTATTTAGCTATTTAAAAACAAATTTCACGAGCTAAAATAAAAATATAAATAACCATGCGCTACTTTTGAGTGCACTATTTATAAAAAAAAGTATAAAAGAAGCACATGGCAGTGATGTTACCATAAAACTGCATTAAGTTAACCATATGTCCAAGTTTGCAGTTAAATGATAACCAACGTTGTCCTCTTGTGTGTTTGTCATATTATCTATGGTTTGATTGTGTCCTTCATAGACGTTTATTGTGTCATGGTTAATAGTCGCAATGACGGTTGTCAAATGTACATCTTGTCAAAGGTTTCAAAATTATTTTATTTTGTGTATTTTTGTTTGGTTTTATTGGAAACCTTGACAACGTTTTACTTTGTTTAAATCATTATCTTTTAGATATTTTCGGCTACAAATTCATGTTCTATTTCATTAGGTTAATAATCACTAACATAAAAAGAAATTTAAAAATAGTTTGGGTTTCTTTTATTATATTTAATCTGGATTTAAGCATCCAAAGTCTTGTAGAGTATATATGACACAGAAATTCATGTGATGAAAACCTGAAAACTTGCGATGTCGGATCAAACCTTGAGAAGAGGATGGGTAATGATTAACGAGAATGATCGTGGTAATAAGATTGTCTCTAAAACCTTACAATCTCCTCAATTTCATGATAAGAATTGTAAATACTTTATCATGCTGTATTTGTTGGCTTCACTTGAGCTAGAAGGGCGTTTATTTAAAATACTTATAACAACAATATTTCAAGATTGTCCCTAGCAGATTTTTTTGAAGAAGAGTATAATTAATCTTGATTTCCATTGCTAGATCATATTACATGGAGTTATCAGAAAATATTTTTGTTTTTACAATATATTTTAAATTTAGATAGAAACAAGGATAGCAAAGAATACTTGAACAATGGTTTATTGGCCTCTTTGTTAATTGAAATTATATACTTAGTTAAATATAACTAATATTATCGAAACTAATAAGGTCAATTATAATAAGTGGTATAAAATCAGAACACAATGTTGTTTTTTCTTCGTAGCGTCTTCTGCAAAATATGGTGGGTCTTTTGGAAAGTTTGACTATATAATTAACTCAATTGCAAGAGATGGAGTGGGGTAATGGGGTTTAATACCCAGTCACGATTTTCGATTTTTTCGTAGTTGAATAACTTCTATAAGATGAACAATATATATTTTTTCAATAAAACTGTCAGTATTTTCAGAAACATAATGTTTTATATGGCATCATACAAAAGAAATCAAGCTCTGTTTATTGGAAGTTCATGTTTTTTTTAGCGGTAACGGTTTTCTATAAGTTGTGGGAACCCCAACCCCCCATGTGAAAAGGCGATTTTCTCTGTATCTTGTACGAACAATCAATAAAATTCTAATTATTATCTAACAGTCATGACATTTGGTAATAATACAAGACATTCTGAAATATTTGAATCAATCTACAGAGATTTCTCCTATCGAGACTCTTTTACGGACATTCTGTGCTTTAACAGACCAGGTTCTGGTTTCACAATAATTTCTTAACTGAATTTCCTTAACTTTAATCAAGCTAATTTTGACAATCTTTTATGCAGCTCAAGATATAAATTCCGACAAAACTAGAGTACATATGTTATGAACTTGAACTGACCTACAGGCTTCGACGAAACTAAAATGCCAAGTGACACCTTCAATTTCTGAATATCTTGAAGATAACATTTCAGCATTAGGAATTCATTTTTGTTAGATTTAAGCTAAAGAAAATCTTAGTTAAGGAATGATTAGGGAACCAAGGCCTGATCCTTTAATGTTTTTCCCTGGAAGTGGAAGTTTACGTGTTGAACATAATTTGCCAGCTTTAAAGGTTTTACTTCGCTTTAGGATTGCGTTTTTGGATATGCGTTGGTATATTTGTTTTTGTTTTTTTCCTTCTTTAATTTTCAAATTAAAAAATGAAACTAAGACTTAAAAACATAAAACTTCAAGTTCATTTTTTGTAATATTGATTTTACATCTACTTTTAGTTCAATTAAGAAATCTACCACGATTCCCCGCAAGTTATTACTGTTAAAAGAAGGAAGTACCATATTATTTACCGTATAATACAGCGTCAAGATGTCTTCATTAAAGATAAAAGTAGGGTTCAACAAGAAGAGAAAGTTCATGTTATTTTCATTTATAAACCCGTTTCATTGAATTAAAATGTCACTAGATATGTTACTTAATGATAGAAAAATCTTAAATGTGTAATAATGTTTTAAACATATTTGAAAGTATTAATTTTACTTGATATCCAAAGGTCAAACAGTTTTTGCTGTGGGTGTTGAGGAAAATTAAATTATAGTTTACCAATGAATGGGAACAGTTTGAATCTAGTATATAGGAGCTAGAATATGTTAAACAAATATGAGATTTCTTGGAAATTGCCCTAGTTCTTATACTATTTTTACTTTCTAAAATGCATTAACCAGGCGTGACATTCAGATTCTCGGACCACCAATGGCCTAAATTACAACTTGCCACAACATGTACAAACAACGCGTCCATGCAATATAGTAATTAAAGAAATATATAGACGATCGTGATTTGCGTGGTGTCTCTTGTGTCCAGATTTTTCCTGGATGTGCTTGGCGTCCAGTAATTCCGTGTTCGCTTCGTTATTTAATTTGGTTGCACGCGTGGTGGATGTGGTTTGCAAGACGGAGAATGCTTGCCCCGCCTGGCATGACGGGTGTTTGGCTTGGTTTGCCCGTTTGTGGGGAATTTTTGCTTTGGTGTGCGATTGTTGTTTGGACATGATTGGTATATTGATTTTGATTATGAAGACAAATGGGGAATAATATACAACTAATTATGATTTATGAATTGGCAACATAAAAGCTTAACATTAATGATGTGTTTCTATAAATTATATGGAAAAGACGACGTATCAAAGGCATTTTACTTTAATTAAAAATAGTTTACTAAAAAGCAAATTCGTTTGAATTGGCATCGGCATTATGCATTATGTAACATTTCACATATAATTGATCACTGTTTTTTGAAAATCAGAGTGTGAATTAAAAATACAGTTTATTATTTCGAATTATTTTAAAAGCATATAATATTTCACCCAAAAAGGATGCATTTAGAAGTCGTTGACATCTTGTGTCTGTTATTGAGACCATATTTTATATATATTTGAGCAAGTACATTGGGGATTCATTAAATAAGATATAGAATAATATTTCAATTTTAAACTTAAATCATTTTAAGTGCTATCAGCATCACGTACTGAATTCAACCATTAATTGGTCTGTTTATTTTTGGACATGAATAAGCGGATTAATAAACACGGTACGATATATTTGAAGTCAGACAAAATGGTATCTTAATACTTCCTACATACATAGGACTCTTACAAAAGCTTAAGGCCGTTGACATTCACGGACTCAGAAAAAGTCAGCAACAGTTATATATATAGTCTTAAACATATTTAATGCCTTGAGCATCAGGTACGAAAAGATAACCAATTTAAATCCTGACAAGATGGTATTTATTTAAAGGACTGATGATATGGCATGACCTTTGCCGTGCTTGGGGACCCTAGGTAGTTGGTACCAAAATGATCTAAAGCACCGGTTTTAACATCCATGACAGCATCATACACAGTCTCACTCAGGCAGACCCTAGTGCAAGAAGGTAATCCGATTTCCTTCACCTTTTTAGAACTGACTGCCTCGACATAAGTGAAATATAGGACTCTTACAAAAGGCCGTTGACATTCACGGACTCAGAAAAAGTCAGCAACAGTTATATATATATAGTCTTAAACATATTTAATGCCTTGGGCATCAGGTACGAAAAGATAACCAATTTAAATCCTGACAAAATGGTCAGTGGCGTAGCGAGCATATCATTTATCTGTACGCACCAGTGTGTGTGCATGCCCCCCCCAGAAAATTTTTGATTTTTAAAGCCTAAATGCTGCGATTTCCTGCACTCTAGACGGATATGTTTAGTAATATTTTCCCGTTTTTTTAAGTTCGGTTGGTTAATGGAATGGTGTTTTTTGTCCCAGTCAAGTTTATTTCACTTATATCACATCAATTTGAATGATGTTGGGCAACGGAAGCATCGGGGAAAAAAAACCACCGACCTTCCGCGTATTTAACCTGACAAAGTTTCTCGAGAGATTTGTAACCAAATTGGTAGTAAAACATGTGTACAACTTTAAAACTTCTAACTGATCCGGATAAGGATAAAAACAACAAACCAGCTTGCGATTATAAACCATTTTACCGACGGCCCTTGCAAGACAAAAACTTAAGCAAAGCATTAATTTATCAACTACAAACAGTGAAAGATACATTTTATAAATTCAAAATTTCAGTATATGAAATCCATCTTTCGGTTCTTTTTTGCGGCCAACTCGTCGACAACATCTTCAACATTGATATCGATCTCTCTATGTATGTGCATCAACCCAAGACTAGACAACCTACTTTCGCCCATGGTTGTTCTCAGAAAGTTTTTTATTCGTCGCAAAACACTAAAGGATCTTTCAGCCGTTGCAGTTGCAACTGGCATTGTTAAAAGAATTAATAAAATGTTCCATATTGAGGGATATAATCCTTTGTTGGTGATAAGAACGGTGTTGCTTAGTGTAGACGGTTTATCAGCAGCCATCGCCCAACGGGTTTCCCAGCGAGCAATTTCCTGTTTAAATTCATCCAGGTCTCCAATGATATCATGACTGAAAGTGTCGTACAGATTAACAATATTCTCATCTCGAAGTCGATTTAGTCGTGAGGGAAGCAAGTTGAAGGCTTCAAATCTAGGGCTTGATCCAAGGAGACGATCTTCTAACTGCAGAAGTAGATGGTCAACAAAAACATTATAAAGAGATATTCTCCAGTAATCGGGTGGATTGGCAGCTAACACATTAGCTCTATTTTGGTGTCGAGCTACTATTCTTGGTATATGCGGCTCAATACCAAATTCCCTGCCAATACCCACAGCTTCATCAAACAACGCATTCCAGACCGCTTCGTCATTTCTTTCATTTCGTAGTTGTGTGATGACTACACGACATTCCTCAACAGCAGCCAACATATCGCATGATTTGTCCTGAAGAAAAAAAGACAAATGTACGATAAGGCGCAAAACATGTTCACATACCACTAATCCAATCAGAAACTCGAACCTCAACAAAGCACCTAAATGCAAACCTGCCTTGTCATCGTGATCGTTCTGCAGATATTCAAATGCCTGTATTACAACGGGAAAAGCTTGTTTAAAGGTTGTAAGAGCATCGGATCGGCTTATCCATCTGGTTTCGCATAATGTTTTTAATTTTATTGTCCTTTCCATTGTATCTTTCACATGTTCGTTAGTTGAGAGTTCATCTTTAAAGCATTCCAAGCGTTTTGCAGAGTATTCAAAAGCAAAACCAACTTCCTGAACAGTTGCCATCATTGTCCTCACACACGGTTCCTTGCAGCTGTGTACAATGGCAAGGTTAAGACAATGAGCTTTACAGTGAACATATAGGGCCTCTGGTGCATGTTGGCGTATTAAAGCCTGTACGCCAATTTTTCTTCCCGACATATTGCTTGCGCCATCATACCCTTGTGCCCTTAACTTCATAACTGGCAAATCGTGCTCATTCATAAACCCCAACAACAGATCTGCTAATGATTCAGCTTTTGTGCTTTTAGCATACTAGAAACCAAGGAAGTTTTCATTAGCTCACTGACATCAATATAACGCACACATACAGATAACTGGACCTTGGTTGATTTATCTGTTGTTTCATCTGCCAGTAGCGCGAAAAATGGAGCGTTAGTACATGACTTAACTAAATGACTGCGTATTTGTTTAGCACACAAATCAATTATTTCATTTTGAATGTCGGGTGACATGTATGACGGTGTTTTGCTCTCGGGTGTCTCAGAAATAGGATTCTTTGATTCAGCTAGGTGTCGTGCTAAAATATCATCCGATTTCGCTATTGTATTCAGTATTGAAACAAAATTGCTTTTTTGATCTACATGACCCCGAAGTGGAATATTCTGACGCCCACATAGTATGATGACTTCAATAATTTTGAAAAGGATGTGACGATTCTGGCATACAAGTTCTTGATGATATGACGACATTGTACTTGCAATCGATTCCCTTTTCTTGTTGGCGATGTCGCAAAAATTAAGGCCCATTATCTCACAATCATAATGTGAACACCCTTCGCGAATATGGCGATGTACTAAATGAGAAGTTTGACCAATCAGTGACCGGCGATGCAAATGTAAAAGTCTTTTCCTTCGCATCTGTCTTTCCAAATATGGTACAACAGGCACAGTATAATGCGTCTTTTGAAACTGAATAACGCAGCCATCCGTATTTTTCAAGCCACTCGGAATTGAATCGCCGCTGCTTTTTACCAATAAGCCTAAAATAAGGTAAGAATGGCCTTCGTTAATTACTTTTTCGACTACAGATGAAACTTAAGTCCAACACTATACAATTTGCCCTTAAAGAGAATATTCGAGTCTCAAAACGTTGGAACCAATATCGAGTGCCAATATGGAACCAAAAAAAAAAAAAAAAAAAAAAAAAAAAAAATCACCCAGGGCGGCTACGCCGAGATTCGAACCCCGGCCGTCCGCATGATAGGTGTCATGTTATAAATTTTTGAATTTTATGAAATAAAATGACAACTTTGTCATGTTATAAATTTTTGAATAATTTATTTCATAAAATTCAAAAATTTATAACATGACATGGGCACTAGACACTAGGCAGGTGCTTTACGTATTGCGATAATCAGAATCATCTGCCTGTACATCAAGTCGTGCTTAATTTGCATACACGTATTTGCTTCCAACGATTTCGCATGTGAATAAATTGACTTATTTTGTACTAACAAAACTATAACATAATATGTGAACTAAATAAAGAATCAATCATTTTTGGACGTCAACAAAAATCAAAAGAACTTAATGACTTAGCTACAGACATTTCATTTTTTTTTAAATTCCAAGTATATAGATCAATATAGAACGTTGGCACTTGGTGCGAAGGACAGAGATCATGGTTAAAGCACACCCAAGACGTTAAAATTGTTACTTGCTACTACTTCACCCGGCTCTCGGTTGGAATGGTGTTTTTCGTCCCAGTCAAGTTTATTTCACTTATATCGAGGCGGTCAGTTCGGGGATGGTGGAGGAAACCGGAGTACCCAGAGAAAACCACCGACCTTCGGCAAGTGAACTGACAAACTTTCTCACATTAGGATATCCCCAAGTGGGATTCGAACCTAGGCGGTGAGAGGCATTTGGCGGTAAGGTAATGATAAGTATAATGTAACTAATGTACAGACATATGGCTTGAATGGGTCTATATTTTAAGGGGTCGAATTTGGGTATCAATACAAAATGATTTAGACAGACTTTCTGATATAACAAAGGGTTGCCGGTCGATGTCCACTACAGTCAGAGTCAAGTCTGACAGTAAATATCAGTAATAGGCGTACTTTGAAAAATGGATACTAGTATAAGAATGAAAAGGCGTTTGTCCAAAATATTCAGTTACGGATAGGAAGTACTGTGGGAATGAAATTTCCATCTGCACATAAGTATAAACATTTGGACCCCCCTCCCAGGTAAGCTACTGTGCTGATTTTTGTAGGTGGTGCTTAAAATGCCTTAAATATGTTTTATTTGCAGTTTGTTTTTCAATAGTACCTTGAAGGAAATGAATAGGATTTAGCAGAATCCCACTTTTGTCCCAATATTTTTCTCTTGATTTGGAAATTGCTCAAGTCACTTTGAATCAAGCTGCCAATATCAATGACTTCAACAAGTCGACTTTTCTTTCATTCGAAATACATGTATCAGGATTTTTCTGTTCATTTTCTGTTGTTTTATGATGATTCGGCGTTTTATCGACTTGTTGAACTTTCTTAAAAAAGGACTTAAGTCCAAGTTGTTTAGCCATATTAGTGTGTAGGTCATTGGCGCTAATAAATGATAAACTTTACCGGACGAACGCCGTGTATGATAAATAACAAAACGGTTACGACATAAACTTTAAGTCATATTCGGACATCGAGCATAACGTAATTATGTTCAATATTATCTACTAGTGAACCTTGGTATCTCACGATATGCAAACACTGGTGTGAAGCTAGCCCGCAATTCTAGCCCGCAATTTTTTTAAATATCATCAAGCGGGCAATTCGATTTTATTTAAATACGGTTAGTCCTAATATCATTCGATTTATTAATATTGATACTTAGGGCGACCTGGTATTCCACACAACTTTTTATAAAGACCACCTGTATATTAAGACCACAGGAACCGTGATTCTAAGTGTGATTACGAAATTACGCATAGGGCGTAAAATGAGTTTCCCCATCTAGGGCTTTTAACCACGGGTAGATCTATCCAATTGCAACATTTGGTGAAAATATCAAGAACCCTAGAGGGGTAGAACGGGTCCTACGAGAGCTCAGAAGGACCATACCCCCCTTTTGATATGTGATTTCGTAAGGACCTGCTACGTTTGAAGTAGCGTACACAGAGAAAATGCGTTTCCCCATCTAGGCCTTTTAACCACGGGTAGATCTATCCAATTGCAACATTTAGTAAAAATTTTAAGAACCCTAAAGGGGTAGAACGGGTCCTACGAGAGCTCAGAAGGACCATACCCCCCTTTTGATATGTGATTTCGTAAGGACCTGCTACGTTCAAAGTGGCGTACACAGAGAAAAAGACTTTCCCCATCTAGGGCTTTTAACCACGGGTAGATCTATCCAATTGCAACATTTGGTGAAAATTTCAAGAACCCTAGAGGGGTAGAACGGGTCTTACGAGAGCTCAGAAGGACCATACCCCCTTTTGATATGTGATTTCGTAAGGACCTGCTACGTTTGAAGTAGCGTACACAGAGCAAATGCGTTTCCCCATCTAGGCCTTTTAACCACCGGTAGATCTATCCAATTGCAACATTTGGTGAAAATTTCAAGAACCCTAGAGGGGAAGAACGGGTATTACGATAGCTCAGAAGGACCATACCCCCCTTTTGATATGTGATTTCATAAGAACCTGCTACGTTTAAAGTAGCGTACACAGAGAAAATGCGTTTCCCCATCTAGGCCTTTTAACCACGGGTAGATCTATCCAATTGCAACATTTGGTGAAAATTTCAAGAACGCTAGAGGGGAAGAACGGGTCTTACGAGAGCTCAGAAGGACCATACCCCCTTTTGATATGTGGTTTCGTAAGGACCTGCTACGTTTGAAGTAGCGTACACAGAGCAAATGCGTTTCCCCATCTAGGCCTTTTAACCACCGGTAGATCTATCCAATTGCAACATTTGGTGAAAATTTCAAGAACCCTAGAGGGGTAGAACGGGTCTTACGAGAGCTCAGAAGGACCATACCCCCTTTTGATATGTGATTTCGTAAGGACCTGCTACGTTTGAAGTAGCGTACACAGAGCAAATGCGTTTCCCCATCTAGGCCTTTTAACCACGGGTAGATCTATCCAATTGCAACATTTGGTGAAAATTTCAAGAACCCTAGAGGGGTAGAACGGGTCTTACGAGAGCTCAGAAGGACCATACCCCCCTTTTGATATGTGATTTCGTAAGGACCTGCTATATTTTGGAACCCTACATATAAATAAGGTCCAATTTTTTGGTGTTTAAAAAGCTCGTTTAAAATACTACCAAATTTGGGGAAAAATAACAACCCTTAACAGATCGTTTTCGAGATAAATTACGTTCCGTCAAAGGTACAAAATAGCACTATTAACATGTCGCATGGGACCATCATGAGCTGGCCGTAGATTCGTACACACACAACACAATTTACCGCTAGTTATATGTTCAAGTACGTTTCGCTGCATCTTCCTTTCTAATGTTTTTGATTTAATCATCATTTTCCGGTTGTTAGGCCAACAAGTCGTTGCTATGGCAATTTTCTTGATTATTTTTGAAGTTTAGACCGTGGACGATAATACGAAACTTTTGTATGATACCTGAAGTGGCGTACATGGAGTAAAATAAGCCCTCGGTCTTTAGGCTTGTTAGGTAATCATATTACTACGCGAATATCATATCACCGTATTCCAAACGTAATTGCCTTTCTAAATGAAAATATCATGGCTCTGTTTCCATTCATTTGTAATTTTATTTTTTTTATTAAAAAATCTTTGAACGAAGCACATGGCCGCATATTGTGTTACGCACTATTTGGGTCCCTTGCACGGAATTACCTAAAACTGGAGCGCACGGAAATATAATCATATTAAAAACCCAACGTTGGTTTGCCAATATTCTTAGCCTACACTTTTTGAGGACTCTCTATGGGGTCTTTGTATGGAGTAAATTTCAAAGCTATTCATGAGAAATAAGCAACTTATGTAAAGAATGTATTAGTGAAATATTCCCTTAAAATAGTATTCCAAGAAATACTAATTCACTGAATTTTCTTGTTACGTTTCTTTTTCATCTTTTTTCACAAAAAATCATATGACCTTTGGTCATTCAGATGATGCGATATTTGACGTTTTAAGGATCTGAAACTTGTAATTTGTTCAGAGTGAAGGGTCAAGATCATGACTTAATTCATTTATTCCGTGTTTTGTTTGATTTTACATATTTGATATACATTTGTCTATAACTTTTTTATGTTTAGAAGCAATGATTTTCAACACGAAGACAAAGTCGAACTCGACAATAAAAACTGTATTGTTGATAAACTTTTAAAACTTTATGTGATATGGTCACATCGGTGTAGGCTAGTTTGATCTGGTTGACAATTATTAAAATGCACCAGAGAGGCCTATGGCCTATTAAAAGGTCTCGAATATAGATAAGATAAGATAAGATGTGAGCTTAGGCCATTTTTAGTTTTCATGTTTTCATAGCATGGCATTCAAAACGGAGTAAATGTTAAAGCTCTGAATTAATTTTGAAATTGTGAGCTTTTTCCTCTATATTTGTTACATTTCAATTTTGAGTTTTTACTTACACTGCTCTTTTACCATTGATCAAGTTTAAAGCCAAGGTACTGACCTCATTTGAAAATTAATCCTGAAAATGCTAAATCTGGACTATGTTTGTTGCAATGGTCTTCGTAATCATAATAGAGTTTTATATCTTATGGTTATAATTATGAATATATTTGAAGCCGATTTTAATTTAGATTTTAATTTTTGTAATTTTAAATAGACATTTTTGGTCATGTGTAATTCCATGACTAAGATATTGATTTCGTTTGTATAGTATTTATTTATTTATTTATTTATTTTGGAAAAGCGAGACTTCGAAGCTTTTTGGTAAATTCAAAAGAAGTAAGCTAATGGAATTTAGTCGAGTTTGCAAATAAGCATATGATAGACGCCAGGGTGGATGACGCATTGCAAAAAATGAGGTCAAAGGTCACTGAATGGAAAAAAAAATTAATTATATCCTGGACATAATGTGCCCTTATCTTGCAAAAAACATATAACTTTTATTTGCAATAATTTTGAGATAAATAGAACATATTGTATAGTGATGATGTTTTTAAAACTGCATGACGTTAAATAAACAAAATTTTAAGATAAATATTGCCAAAATCTTGTCCAAATACATGTAGAATAATTAATTTTTGAAACATAAATTTGTGAAGATGTAAGAAAAGATCATATCCACCAAGTTTACTATGCCAGTCTGCAAAACATCATATACATGTATATATAAATTAATCAAAGTACTGAGAGTACTCTAGGTAGAGATTTAGCTTTTAGCTATATATAAAATATTAATATATGTTATGTTCTGAATGTTACAATAAACAGAAGTAAAATAAATATTTTCATCAGATAATAATATTACTAAGGACATATGTTTAATCGATATGAATGTGATGTTTTCAATGGCGTTTAAGTAATATTTAGTGCTAAGATGCTGTTGATTTTGTGACAATTGGATTACTCTGATTATCAAAATGGACATAGCGAACACTTATACACTTTTTAACGTAGTAATATAAAAGAGAAAAATTTGCAATTGAAAACATTTTTAATATCCTATGCAAATAAGAATGTAAAACAATAAATGATTCAACAGACAAACAAGACCAGATAAATACATATCGGCACCACTGAGTATAAAATCCCGAGATTTGGACGGGAATCACCAGTAGTTTAAAGGCAAAATCCGCTTTTTTTAAAAAGTATATAGATGATAGGACAAAAACGAGGAATAAATAAATAAGGAACTATTATACCTTCTTTTGATGTTAGTTTCCTTAATGGCTGCCATTCATGTTTAAATAATTTCTTGAAATGTGTAGATCATCACTAGGGTTTGGTACTGAAGATCATAAAAAGGTCAAAGGTCAAATGAGTGAATTATATCATGAAATATACATATAAACTTTCTAATACTAGAAAATTCGGCATATTTATGAGTAATTACCTCAAAATAATATAAAACTAAGTTTTAGAAGTATATATATGTATCAAACGAAATCGACCAGAATTTGCACTTGAGGTAGACCAAAGTATAGTGGATGAGTTAAATATTTTATTTTCAGTGTTGATGGCATATATTGTTTAACAATCTTGATGATATTAAAATATATATTAGTAATATTTGTTTTTATAATGCTTTGGGATTTTGGTTTAGACATGGATTGGTATGTTTGTTATGATACTTCATATTTATGATATGATGCAATGCTGAAAGCTTTATTCTTTTTCACTTTTTCTCGATTCTTGGAGGTTTTGACAGTTCTAAAGCAACTTTTTCCTTACTACTTTCCAAAAGAAAATTTATGTTTGAAATTGAAATTGTTGGAATTGTTCATTTTCTTACAGACATAACAATATCATTATGATCATGTACTTGTGTTTTGACAAATATATTAACATTGATAATGATATGTAATGATTCCTTAAACTGTCTCAGTTTTTCAGCACTAGAAATCAGCCAAAATAGGCGCTTAGTAAGACCACTCGTGCATTTTGTATGTACTAATCTGTAAAAATTGGTGTAATGATGTTTTGGTGTTTATCTCAAAATGTGGTTGATAACTTTTCGTGTCAATAACTTTAAGGCAGGAAGATATAACTTGTTTGCCTAAAAAAGAAAACCAAAACATTTTCTACAACATTAGGGCCCTATATCTTTTTAAATGTAGACTATAAAATTGCATCAACTGTGTTTGCTAAACGAATTAAAACAGTCCTATATGGTTTCGGTGATTCAATAAATAAATTGTTTTAAAGCATTAAATTGAGTAGATTACTTCTCTGTCTTTCCGGTTTAAAAGCTATTTTCGATAAAAACAAGTTATTTAGATGGGGTAAACGGGGTTGTGGTGATAAACTTAGAACTGACAGAAAAATAGAATGGAATTGAAAAGGAAATTTCAAACTTTTGGGTATAAAATATAATTTGGGAGATATAGATTTTTACCCAGAAAATTATACAGATTAACTTGAGTCCTTTAAGAAGCTTCTGTTCTGAATGATTTGTCATTCTTAAGTGCCAGATCTTCCAAACGACATAATAAATGAAATAAATAGATTGATGTTCTCTTTCATATGGAACATCAAATTGAATAAAATAAAACGAGGTGTATTGGTTTTTTGAATTATGATGAAGGTAGTTTAAAGGTATCCCATATCAAGTTCTTTTGTCAAAAGATTTCATGGGTGCAGAAAATCCGCTCTGCCATTTTACCATGGAAATGTCTGCTTCTGGATGATCTCGAAGAGTTCGAGGGTGCTAATGTTTTTAAAGATGGGTTTGCTTCAATCACACCGTTGATTAATAAATTCTGGTGATCGGTGATCACTGCATGGGCCAATTTACCAAATAATTACATCACAAACACAAATGACGTAATGTCACAATATCTCTGGTAAAATCCTAACATTAAAACAAATAAAACTTTTGGAAAATGTGGGCAAAAGAAAAATTAATTTTATAAAGGTTTTAACAAATGATGAAGGAAATATTATGTCTTATAATGAGTTTACAGCTAAGTTTGATTTTAATATTAATAATCTAAATTATTACACCTTGATTGATACAATTCCGGAAATCTGGAAAAGTGCAATCCAGCTACAAGAAAATCCGCTTAGAGAAGTCAGAAATAGTTTTATAACTAAATTGAAATAAAGGAAAATAGTTTCCAAAATGTTTTACATATATATCTAAAAGAAATTAGAAATTTTGCACAAAAATAAGAGATTGGATGTGTTGATTAATTATGTTTTCTTGTCACCGATGAAACAAAAAATCAAGATTTCCAGTATAAAATTAAACACAATATTAATTTTATAAGCAGCCGAACAATGAAATGCAAGCTTCTTGAAACTGAACTATGCAGTTTTTGTTGGAAAGTTAAAGAAACTGAACAACATTTATTTTTAGAATGTCAGTATGTAAAAAATATTAAACATATTTTTCGATCAAGATAAAAATCAAATCCCACGTGATTATAGAAAATGAAGTAAATAATGTTTATTTGGAAAGAAGCACAAAGTAATCATTTTTGGCATTTTTCATTTATGCATTTTAATAATTAAATAGTATATCCATATATGTAGAATGTCCAATACATTTCCCCAATACAATATTGCAATAGAAAAGATGTGTCTCTACAAACAGATCGAAATGTATTCCATATATCAGTATTCCACGACAAGGGCACACAAAATTAGAATAAACTGGGAACATGTTGAGGTAGGCCCATACATTGAAAACATATTTTGAAATTTTAATATGTTGTACATGGGCATTAACCACTCAACATGCCAAAATTTCAAGGTAGGTATTCAGAATACTTAAGAAAATTCTGAAGCGCCATCTGGTGGACATTTTCACGACATAAATGGTCAAAAATAATAAGCTTTAATACTTTTTGCCATGCTTAGAATCCAAAAGTCTTGCATTTAAATTTAACATTATGTCATAAAGATAATTTGGACTAATTGATTTTACTTCCGGACATGCGGTATTTTTCTACTGCGCCGCCTATCAAGAAAGAACATTAAAATTTCGGAAAACTAAAAGTAACACCCTTTCGTTATTTTGATGTTTTATAAAAAATACGATCGCTGATTTTAACATGTGTTGCGCATGAATATATAAGTTTAGAAAAAATAGGGGTAGTCAAGCTACTTTTTTCATAAAATTGCATTAAAATCAAAACCAAGATTAGAAACCTTATTCCTTACATAAGAACTCACCATTAATGTCCTAGGATACAATTTTAAACTCAATGTTTTTCGTTTGGTGTTAACAAATAAGCAAAAACAGTGATAATGAGCTATTTGGCTTTGCAAAACAAAACGAATTTGAAATACCATATTATCTGTACCCCTAGCAACCCTTACCAATACCAACGAATTAAATTGGAAAGAGGAGTCGTATACATTGATGAAGGGTTCTTGATTCTAGGCCGCTGAAATGAAAAGCAAATACAAGAGCATAGTCAAAATTTGACACTGAGAAAAATTATTATGAAGTATGTTTATTGAACAACCGTGCGTTTGCGTCGTACTATTTTATTTGAATAACCCTTCTCCCAAAAAGTCACATAAAGCAGCGATATAAAACACAGTACCTCAAATTTTAAACGACGTTCTCAAATCTTTCAAATATTTAGATTTGCGCCCTCAAAAGTGTAGATCTTCCTTATTTCCGTTAAATTATACATTTTGTTCTTTAAAAATAATACACAACATTGGTGTTGTGAATTATAAGCTTTTGTGAATGCAGATAATTATTCTAAATGATACGCATTAGAGCGTCCCGCCATAATTCGGTAGGTGCCGAACACCATTTATTCGTGACGTCATAGGTAGAAAGACGTAAAATCGGAGAGTTTGTCCTTACGCACAAAACGACGACGTCACCATGGTATGGATATACCTTAAAAGATTGTGGGATTTATAAGTTGTTATAATAATAGATGTGTGTATAAATTGTTTTTGTTAATGCCTTTTAATTCTGTTCTGTAACATATACAGAGAAATAAAAATATTTAGAGCACTGTATAAGGGTTTTTACACTCGCTAGTGTGTTTTTATTTTGTCAATCTCTGAATACGGTGTTTTTATACTCACTGAATAAGGTGTTTGATTTTGATACTCGCTAAATAATGTTTTTTAGTTTTGATACTAACTGAACAAGGTGTCTTATTATAAAACGGAATACAAAAGTAAGTCATCCGGTTTCATTGAAATAACGATATTCTTTATACAATCTGAAATCATTTTAATTATCTTTATTAATTAAACACTAGATATTTAACATTTTTATTACATTTATTCTGATGATCACATTACTAGTAAGTGAAACTCAAGTCAAGCATTAGCTAGAACAAAATGTCGCCTTAGTAATTTAGCTATAAAAATATGTAGTGTAATTAATGTGCGATTACTTTTCGAGTTTGTTCAGTGGAATATGTCATTCAATTATTTATCTTACAAAAACTCGTCTGTAGTTTACGTTACATAATAAACATCATCAGAAACATCAATAGTGATGTACCGTAATTCGTCAGTCAGTTATTTAGTTATTAAAGGTGTACCCAGTAATTCAAACAAGTGCGCGTCTAGTTGTTTGCAGAACAATTACACTAGGATTAAGATTTATTTATTTGAAATGTTTTGCAACTTTTACCCAATTGAGATTTAATGTTAAATCTGTTCTTTCTCTGAATTATAATTAGACTCTAATGGTTGTGAAAAAGTGTCATTGAGAAATTAGGATATACGTTAGACAAAAGCATTGTATTCAAGACATCAGTATTCAGTTACATGTACACGTTAACGCTTAATATTGACAGTTCTTTTTAAATATATGTGATTTTGGCACTTTCAAAGCGGGTGTTATATAAACAAAATGTTAAACTACAACCACAATTTCCTTATTTCCGGTACTCATATTGCTTGTTTTATATAAGTATTCGAATGAAATGATCGTTAGAATTACACTTATTTGAACCTTTGACACCAAAATGACTTAACATCGTAACATCTGGATTGGAATCCACTCTAAAACCACTATATGTATCCCAAGCAAAAATTTCAGAATGAATTGTCAGTTATTGACCATTGACAAAAAATCATCAAATGTAAATTTAAGCATAAAAATAGAGTTGTCAGCCAGACTATTACATATTATTGTTTTGCAATGACTGTTTTAAAGATACAGTGCCAAAATGAGAAAATGCATTCGTCACTCGGTTTAGTTTTGAAATATTAATACATTGAGAATTTAACATTACATCACATACTTTTAATTATGTGTTTCCTCATACGGTGTGGCTGAATGATTTAGGGGTAAAAAACAATTATATCTTCTCAATGAATTTATTTGAAATTTGTCATACATCATTAAATAACATAGTTATATATATACATGTATATAGTAACCCACTATAGGTATAGTTCATATGGTGTAATATTGTTGTGAAAATAATCCTGGAGTCGTTTGTGTACATCCAACACCCAGATTTAACCTATCATTGACGTCATTGTCCTAACATCTTGACAGAATAGACACTTATCAATGAAATTTAAAACATCAGATTTTGCATATAAATTACGGTTTTAGAATTTACTCTCATATTAATTATTTACCAAATAAAAATTTAACTTACAAAATTAATTCCATAAAACCACATTTAAAATAAACGGACAACATTTCTACACTTAAAATTGTTTAAACGTACTTGGAAACGTTAAATTCATATCATTTAAACAGACGATTATGAGTATATGTATCTATCGCTTAAATAAACATGTTTTATATTAGTTGTTTTATTATAATTATGGTTACAGAATAAGTAAATGGTGATGTTGTATTTGCCGTTTAGAACTCATAGTCAACCTAATACATAGAGCACTTTCAGTACTTTGATTAATTCTGTAAACTTTTTATATGTGCCATAATGCGTTTGAAAAGGTACACCTGGTGCATAATTATGCAGTTTCTTCTTACATCGACACTATAATTTTTATTTTATGGTTAAAATAAATAAACATTGTATTTAGTTTTTCAACTTGTTACATTTTGTAATAAATGTTGGAAATATGATTTCCAACATTCCATGTAATTAAAAACAGAAAACTAGTTATCATAGTAATTCCGAGCTCTTGTTAGTCCCGTTCTTCGCCTCTAGGGTTCTTGAAAACCAAATGTTGCAATTGGATATATCTACCCGTGATTAAAAGCCCTAGATGGGGAAAGTAATTTTCTCTGTGTACGCTACTTCAAACGTAGCAGGTCCTTACGAAATCACATATCAAAAGGGGGGTATGGTCCTTCTGAGCTCTCGTAAGACCCGTTCTACCCCTCTAGGGTTCTTGAAATTTTCACCAAATGTTGCAATTGGATAGATCTACCCGTGGTTAAAAGCCTAGATGGGGAAACGCATTTTCTCTGTGTACGCTACTTCAAACGTAGCAGGTCCTTACGAAATCACATATCAAAAGGGGGGTATGGTCCTTCTGAGCTCTCGTAAGACCCGTTCTACCCCTCTAGGGTTCTTGAAATTTTCACCAAATGTTGCAATTGGATAGATCTACCCGTGGTTAAAAGGCCTAGATGGGGAAACGCATTTCTCTGTGTACGCTACTTCAAACGTAGCAGGTCCTTACGAAATCACATATCAAAAGGGGGTATGGTCCTTCTGAGCTCTCGTAAGACCCGTTCTACCCCTCTAGGGTTCTTGAAATTTTCACCAAATGTTGCAATTGGATAGATCTACCCGTGGTTAAAAGGCCTAGATGGGGAAACGCATTTTTCTGTGTACGCTACTTCAAACGTAGCAGGTCCTTACGAAATCACATATCAAAAGGGGGGTATGGTCCTTCTGAGCTCTCGTAAGACCCGTTCTACCCCTCTAGGGTTCTTGAAATTTTCACCAAATGTTGCAATTGGATAGATCTACCCGTGGTTAAAAGCCTAGATGGGGAAACGCATTTTCTCTGTGTACGCTACTTCAAACGTAGCAGGTCCTTACGAAATCACATATCAAAAGGGGGGTATGGTCCTTCTGAGCTCTCGTAAGACCCGTTCTACCCCTCTAGGGTTCTTGAAATTTTCACCAAATGTTGCAATTGGATAGATCTACCCGTGGTTAAAAGGCCTAGATGGGGAAACGCATTTTCTCTGTGTACGCTACTTCAAACGTAGCAGGTCCTTACGAAATCACATATCAAAAGGGGGGTATGGTCCTTCTGAGCTCTCGTAAGACCCGTTCTACCCCTCTAGGGTTCTTGAAATTTTCACTAATGTTGCAATTGGATAGATCTACCCGTGGTTAAAAGACCTAGATGGGGAAACGCATTTTCTCTGTGTACGCTACTTCAAACCTAGCAGGTCCTTACGAAATCACATATCAAAAGGGGGGTATGGTCCTTCTGAGCTCTCGTAAGACCCGTTCTACCCCTCTAGGGTTCTTGAAATTTTCACCAAATGTTGCAATTGGATAGATCTACCCGTGGTTAAAAGGCCTAGATGGGGAAACGCATTTTCTCTGTGAACGCTACTTTAAACGTAGCAGGTTCTTATGAAATCACATATCAAAAGGGGGGTATGGTCCTTCTGAGCTCTCGTAAGACCCGTTCTACCCCTCTAGGGTTCTTGAAATTTTCACCAAATGTTGCAATTGAATAGATCTACCCGTGGTTAAAAGGCCTAGATGGGGAAACGCATTTTCTCTGTGTACGCTACTTTAAACGTAGCAGGTTCTTATGAAATCACATATCAAAAGGGGGGTATGATCCTTCTGAGCTCTCGTAAGACCCGTTCTACCCCTCTAGGGTTCTTGAAATTTTCACCAAATGTTGCAATTGGATAGATCTACCCGTGGTTAAAAGGCCTAGATGGGGAAACTTCATTTGCTCTGTGTACGCTACTTCAAACGTAGCAGGTCCTTACGAAATCACATATCAAAAGGGGTATGGTCCTTCTGAGCTCTCGTAAGACCCGTTCTACCCCTCTAGGGTTCTTGAAATTTTCACCAAATATTGCAATTGGATAGATCTACCCGTGCTTAAAAGGCCTACATGGGGAAACGCTTTTTCTTTGTGTACGCTACTTCAAACGTAGCAGGTCCTTACGAAATCACATATCAAAAGGGGGGTATGGTCCTTCTGAGCTCTCGTAAGACCCGTTCTACCCCTCTAGGGTTCTTGAAATTTTCACCAAATGTTGCAATTGGATAGATCTACCCGTGGTTAACAGTCCTAGATGGGGAAACGCTTTTTCTTTGTGTACGCTACTTCAAACGTAGCAGGTTCTTATGAAATCACATATCAAAAGGGGGGGTATGGTCCTTCTGAGCTCTCGTAAGACCCGTTCTACCCCTCTAGGGATCTTGAAATTTTCACCAAATGTTGCAATTGGATAGATCTACCGGTGGTTAAAAGGCCTAGATGGGGAAACGCTTTTTCTTTGTGTACGCTACTTCAAACGTAGCAGGTCCTTACGAAATCACATATCAAAAGGGGGGTATGGTCCTTCTGAGCTCTCGTAAGACCCGTTCTACCCCTCTAGGGTTCTTGAAATTTTCACCAAATGTTGCAATTGGATAGATCTACCCGTGGTTAACAGCCCTAGATGGGGAAACGCTTTTTCTTTGTGTACGCTACTTCAAACGTAGCAGGTTCTTATGAAATCACATATCAAAAGGGGGGTATGGTTCTTCTGAGCTCTCGTAAGACCCGTTCTACCCCTCTAGGGTTCTTGAAATTTTCACCAAATGTTGCAATTGGATAGATCTACCCGTGGTTAAAAGACCTAGATGGGGAAACGCATTTTCTCTGTGTACGCTACTTCAAACGTAGCAGGTCCTTACGAAATCACATATCAAAAGGGGGGTATGGTCCTTCTGAGCTCTCGTAAGACCCGTTCTACCCCTCTAGGGTTCTTGAAATTTTCACCAAATGTTGCAATTGGATAGATCTACCCGTGGTTAAAAGGCCTAGATGGGGAAACGCATTTTCTCTGTGAACGCTACTTTAAACGTAGCAGGTTCTTATGAAATCACATATCAAAAGGGGGGTATGGTCCTTCTGAGCTCTCGTAAGACCCGTTATACCCCTCTAGGGTTCTTGAAATTTTCACCAAATGTTGCAATTGAATAGATCTACCCGTGGTTAAAAGGCCTAGATGGGGAAACGCATTTGCTCTGTGTACGCTACTTTAAACGTAGCAGGTTCTTATGAAATCACATATCAAAAGGGGGTATGGTCCTTCTGAGCTCTCGTAAGACCCGTTCTACCCCTCTAGGGTTCTTGAAATTTTCACTAAATGTTGCAATTGGATAGATCTACCCGTGGTTAAAAGGCCTAGATGGGGAAACGCATTTGCTCTGTGTACGCTACTTCAAACGTAGCAGGTTCTTACGAAATCACATATCAAAAGGGGGGGTATGGTCCTTCTGAGCTCTCGTAAGACCCGTTCTACCCCTCTAGGGATCTTGAAATTTTCACCAAATGTTGCAATTGGATAGATCTACCGGTGGTTAAAAGGCCTAGATGGGGAAACGCTTTTTCTTTGTGTACGCTACTTCAAACGTAGCAGGTCCTTACGAAATCACATATCAAAAGGGGGTATGGTCCTTCTGAGCTCTCGTAAGACCCGTTCTACCCCTCTAGGGTTCTTGAAATTTTCACCAAATGTTGCAATTGGATAGATCTACCCGTGGTTAACAGCCCTAGATGGGGAAACGCTTTTTCTATGTGTACGCTACTTCAAACGTAGCAGGTTCTTATGAAATCACATATCAAAAGGGGGGTATGGTTCTTCTGAGCTCTCGTAAGACCCGTTCTACCCCTCTAGGGTTCTTGAAATTTTCACCAAATGTTGCAATTGGATAGATCAACCCGTGGTTAAAAGACCTAGATGGGGAAACGCATGTTCTCTGTGTACGCTACTTCAAACCTAGCAGGTCCTTACGAAATCACATATCAAAAGGGGGGTATGGTCCTTCTGAGCTCTCGTAAGACCCGTTCTACCCCTCTAGGGTTCTTGAAATTTTCACCAAATGTTGCAATTGGATAGATCTACCCGTGGTTAAAAGGCCTAGATGGGGAAACGCATTTTCTCTGTGAACGCTACTTTAAACGTAGCAGGTTCTTATGAAATCACATATCAAAAGGGGGGTATGGTCCTTCTGAGCTCTCGTAAGACCCGTTATACCCCTCTAGGGTTCTGAAATTTTCACCAAATGTTGCAATTGAATAGATCTACCCGTGGTTAAAAGGCCTAGATGGGGAAACGCATTTGCTCTGTGTACGCTACTTTAAACGTAGCAGGTTCTTATGAAATCACATATCAAAAGGGGGTATGGTCCTTCTGAGCTCTCGTAAGACCCGTTCTACCCTCTAGGGTTCTTGAAATTTTCACTAAATGTTGCAATTGGATAGATCTACCCGTGGTTAAAAGGCCTAGATGGGGAAACGCATTTGCTCTGTGTACGCTACTTCAAACGTAGCAGGTCCTTACGAAATCACATATCAAAAGGGGGTATGGTCCTTCTGAGCTCTCGTAAGACCCGTTCTACCCCTCTAGGGTTCTTGAAATTTTCACCAAATGTTGCAATTGGATAGATCTACCCGTGGTTAACAGCCCTAGATGGGGAAACGTATTTTACGCCCTATGCGTAATTTCGTAATCACACTTAGAATCACGGTTCCTGTGGTCTTAGTATACAGGTGGTCTTTATAAAAAGTTGTGTGCAATACCAGGTTGCCCTAAATATCAAATATTAATAAATGGAATGATGTTAGGATTAACCGTATTTAAATAGAATCGAATTGCCCGCTTGATGATATCTAAAAAAATTGCGGGCTAGAATTGCGGGCTAGCTTCACACCAGTTATGCAAACGTAGAGAATCATAACCAGTTAAATAATAGTATACCTGTAAAAAAAGGTCATGGTTTTTTTAATTTTAATGACAATTTCCAAGATTTTTACGATCTCTGTATTTTGATGTGTACGCCCGGGCGTTTTGACGTAATAGGCGCTACGCCACTGATGGTATTTATTTAAAGGACATG
The DNA here is from genome assembly GCA_021292105.1 of Anadara kagoshimensis. Taxonomy (NCBI): domain Eukaryota; kingdom Metazoa; phylum Mollusca; class Bivalvia; order Arcoida; family Arcidae; genus Anadara; species Anadara kagoshimensis. Next base: position 47,348,016 of record CM037870.1, read on the forward strand.
ATATGGCATGACCTTTGCAGTGCTTGGGGACCCTAGGTAGTTGGTACCAAAATGATCTAAAGCACCGTTTTTAACATCCATGACAGCATCATACACAGTCTCACTCAGGCAGACCCTAGTGCGAGAAGGTAATCCGATTTCCTTCACCTTTTTAGAACTGACTGCCTCGACATAAGTGAAACATAGGACTCTTACAAAAGGCCGTTGACATTTACGGACTCAGAAAAAGTCAGCAACAGTTACAGGGGAAACGCCAACCCGGCCTACGCATTGATTCATTAAACAAGTTTGCACGCGCAGAAGGGGTGAAAAAAATGGCCAAAAACGGCATACACGCGAGGCGTGGAAATAATGAAAAATTTGTCTTACCGACTGTTATTACTGAAACACATGGCATTTTATTAAAATTTCTGGATAATTGTAATTGATCAAAGGGAGATTTGCTCAAATTTGGTGGCAATTTTACCATTTAAATACCGATTGAATGTGAGACACTGGTCTAAAATTGAAAATTATTTTTTTGAAAAATGTGATCTCTTTCAATCATTTGCTCATGCACCAAAGGTGGTTTAATATGAATGGAAAGAACGTTTTCCCGTGTTTATTTTGATGTATAATTCGACTGTTAAATTTTCTGGTACAAAAAACGTACAAGTTTTAAAGTCGAAAAAATCGATGAAAATGTCGGATATGTGATCATGGGTCGGTCCTTTCCGGCTCATTTGACCCATAAATAATGCAACGACAGCTTCCTCATGGTACACCATGTGTAAATTTGATAATACAGAGACGCTGTTTGGATTTATTTGCTGAAATAAAGTAAGTTTTACCATTTATATAGGGATTTTCTTCACACTTCAAGCCGATTTTGCCGGAATTTTGGGTCTACTTTCAGGCAGCCATCTTAGAAAAGTGCCGTCACCGCCTCAAAGTTATTTTTTGCATTCCCGAACGATCCTTTTGTATTGTGTACATGAAAGTCATGGTTTTTACACCATATAACATGCAGGATTGATTTGTGGTACCACTGAATATATGAAGTTTGCATGGATACCAATACACTGGCCTGCATGTACTCAGGACACATTGGCCTGTAGGCTTTGTAGGCCTTCAAATTATTTGGCTGCTAAATAACAATCAACTGTCGTATTTTATTTTATTTTATATTAAATACATGAGGGATGGGTTTACTCAAATATTTACCATTAACATTTGACCAGGAGTGTGGATTTCTACATGAAATATTTCTTAGATGAGGGACATCTTTCAACTTAAATTTAGCTCAATTCATGTACATTTTGAATTCCATCACAAGATTGGCACTAGTCTTAATTGTATATTTTTTTCAAATTCTGATGTAATAAAAACCCCGGCTTCCTTACTTTGGTACAAAGCATGAATTCATGGTTTCTTATACAGTCCCATTTAATTGTTTAATCAAATTTTAACAGAAAAAAATTAATTTGAAATCCTATACAAATTGAAAATTTGCATATAAACTGGACTCATACAGTGTGTATACATCTATGATCTAAGCTACCCTGTAAACATAGAATGACACATGTGGTCCCATTATTGTTATTTTTATTGTTATTAGCTCTGGCATGTGCCACTATTGAATTTCAATAAAATTGTCATGTGCTGATTAAAGTGATTTTGAATTTTTATTAAAATAATGCATTCAAAGTCAGTACATTTGAATTATATTATTTTAGTAGCACATGACAGCTCTATTTTTTGCTCTGAAACTTTAGAGGAGACAGCATCTTTTTGCTAATGTAATAATTGAAATTGCTAGATAATGAAATGACACTATAATTTATTTTAAACCATAAACAGATAGGTCTAAAATATTGCAAATTGTTCATTATAATCTTGATTCAACACCCACATTAAAGTCACTTTGACAGATTTGTTTAGATGCCAGTTACAGTCACATAGTCATACCATACCTGTCCATCATCTGATGTTGACTTAAAAGCCAGAGTATCTCAAATTTAAGCTAACATGGCCCATCATAAGTTGTCATTTAATTCAGATGATGAACAAGAAAGATCCCCCATACTGATTATTTCAATATGAAAAATGACTTCACTGGACAGAAGTCCTGCAACTAGGGTGCATGATCAGTTGGCACATGCAATGTAAGGCACTTATTCAGCAACAAACACCTTATTTCACTTCTGGTATGTTATATTATTCCTTGCTGATTTTGTTTCAGTCCATGGATTTAACAAGTTTTCACTGATAACTCATGACTTGTGCATTTTTTCATTTATAATTATGATTAGACTGGTAAAATTAGTATTAAAATTAAAACTATATAAAATAAACTAAATTGATGTGGAATTATAATAAGTTTTTGATGTAAATCTTATTTACACTTTCATTTGTTTAACATTCAACCTCAAATTAACCCTCATAAGTTGAAAATGACCAGGAAAGAATAAAATTCATGATTGAACACTGAAATTACACATTAAACAACTAAAATATATATGAAATTTTGTGATATGAAATATTGAAGCAATGTCTAAAGATGTTAATCCACAGCTAAGCTCAAACCCAGGTTAATGAATATTGTTTTCACAAGCACTGCCTCAACATAATATAGTTTATGCTTTTCCCCTCATTAAAATGTCAAGTCCATGACTACTTCACATGTACAATTAATTTTAAAATTAAAATAAAGAGATTTATCTTTGGTTAGTATTTATGCAGCATTCTAATTATTTAATGTATGCGTTTCATTTTCAATTTATGAATACTTTCTTGCACACCTCCATATTCTGATGTTGGTTTGAAATAAGTCAAATATTGTGGTAGACTACTCATGTACATGTATATAACACATATGGCTTGTAATGGGTAAATCTGTTGCATAATCATGCAGTATTAAAATTCTTCAAATCCTACCCTCCCATAACACACATGTTCTCACGCAGGTGACCATTATATAGATGGCCTTGAGGGCAGGTTGGACTGTATTTCCTATAATTTTTTTACCCTTTTCTTGTATTTTCCTATATTTTTGTTACTGGAATTTAGAATGGGGACATTTCTTGCATTTAGTACATATATGAAACAACATGCACCAGTAAGTTTACATTGCAGCCAGTTGCCAATATTTTATGTTTGTTAGTAAAAGGGTGAACAGAAAATGCTGTAGGAGAGGCCATGGATGTATATTTTGTGCAAATTATTTAAAAATATTCCTATAATTTTAGTGGAAACTCCTATAATTTTCTATAAAACTCCCATAATACTCCTATAATTTTCTATAAAACCCCTATAATTTTCTATAAAACTCCTATAATTTTAATGCCACATTCCTATTTTTTTCTATATTTTGGACCTCAAAATGGTAGTCCTGATCCCTGCAACATGTAACGATTAGAAGTCAGCGCAATATGTAAACATGCTGGTCAGCTGACAGTGCATGTAGGTAGAAAAATCGATAATGCGTGCAATAGTCATGACTGTGTGATAAAGCGAAACACGATATTGACGTCACTACGTCATACATTGAAGGTCACGGCCATATTTGTTTTTATTGACGACAAATGAAGGCTCTTGGTTTTTTGCTTTTTTCGGATATTGACACCGCATGCACCAGGTATAATACTTTGTTAAAATAAATTACAATAATATTGTAATAGGCCTATTATGTCAAAATTTCAATGAGAAAAGACCATGGTATAAAAAACGTACAAGTTTTAAAAATCGAGTCGAGTTTCATGCTGAATAGGCTACAGTGATTTTTAAGAGAAATCAGGTGTCGTCAGAAAATAGAGGTTTTTTTGTAAGTATGCATGTCATCCAGGAATTTTTCATATATGCGTAATTTTAAGTTCATAACAAATATGCTGATAATGCGTTTACACCCATACATGCAAATTTTACCGTTAAACTACGACACTGAATTTAGTGTACACTGAAGCTCGCGGCCGTATTTGTTTTTATTGACGACGAATGAAGGATCTTGGTTTTTTGCTTTTTTCAGATATCCACACCGTATGCACCAGGTATAATATTTTAAGAAAATAAATTTCACTGATATTGTAATATTATGTCCAAATTTCAAAGAAAAATACTCATGGTAAAAAAACGTACAAGTTTTAAAAATTGAGTCGTGCTGATTAACAGTGATTTTCAAGAGAAACCAGGTGCCGTCAGAAAATCGCGAATTTTTTGTTTGTATGCATGTCATCTGGGATTTTTTTATACTGCGAAATTTTAGGTTCATGACAAATCTGCTGATAATGCGTTTACACCCATAAATGCAAATTTTAACGTTAAAATACGACACTGAATTTACTGTATACTGAAGCTCGCGGCCATTTTTGTTTTCATTGACGACGAATGTAGGCTCATGGTTTTTTGCTTTTTTTTTTAGATATCTACACCTTATGCACCAGGTATAATATTTTAAGAAAATAAATTTCACTGATATTGTAATATTGTGTCCAAATTTCAAAGAGAAATATTCATGGTACAAAAAACGTACAAGTTTTAAAAATCGAGTTGAATTTTGCGCTGATTTTCAAGAGAAATCGGGTGCCGTCAGAAAATCGCGAATTTTTCTATAAGTATGATATGTTATCTAAGATTTTATAATACATACGAAATTTTAAGTTTATGATACATGTGCTTATATTGCGTTTTCACCCAAACATGCAAATTTTACCGTTAAAATACGAAACTGAATGTGACCGATTGTTTTCCGGTTTCGGACACTTGACAAAAATTAATCCCGTTTTTTCGACCGCGGAAGGTTTCAAAAAACAAAACCGAAACACAATTTGCTCTTGGCGTTTCCCCTGTTATATATATAGTCTTAAACATACTTAATGCCTTGGGCATCAGGTACGAAAAGATAACCTATTTAAATCTTGACAAGATGGTATTTATTTAAAGGACTGATGATATGGCATGACCTTTGCAGTGCTTGGGGACCCTAGGTAGTTGGTACCAAAATGATCTAAAGCACCGGTTTTAACATCCATGACAGCATCATACACAGTCTCACTCAGGCAGACCCTAGTGCGAGAAGGTATTCCGATTTCCTTCACCTTTTTAGAACTGACTGCCTCGATATAAGTGAAAGAGTCTTGACTGGGACGTAAATCATACAACCCTACCAATTGTATAGCTAGATCGGACGTAGATAGACTTAATTAGTTCAATTTTACTAAGTTTTCATGACATAAAATGTATCATTTTTTAAATAAAATGTTCAAACGAATGAATGTTATTAAATGCCGATCTAGTTCTACAAGTTATGGGTTTGTATAGTTTAACGCTCCAGACAAGACTTTTCATAGTTGATTGATTGGTTGAATGTTGCTTAACGTCGCATCAGCAATTTTTCAGCTATTCGCGATGAGAACTATTTTATTGACCTCTATGGATTAATCTATGAACAAGTTCGTGTATGCATGTGAAGTGCGAGTATGTTTTATGGTCTGCCTTGTACCAGCGTGCACTAAAGGCGGCTTTAAGGTGCTAGAATACCGATTCATTACGTCACAAAGAAGTGTACCACTCCACCAGTCACATTATACCGACACCGGGTGAAACAGGTGAGGACAGTGGCAAGGAAAATTTACTTTTCCAATGTGGTCTGAGCGGGACTCGAACTCACAGCGATGAGAGACCCTTAATGTGTAGACCACCGTCTTATTCATTAGGTCACCGCGGCCTCCACTTTCATAGTGATACACTAGATGAACATCTACAATTAAACTTGGAATGGTTGGCTGTTTATATTACATTATCGGCTATTGTTCTGGTCCATATTCAGAAACCCCTTTCTTTATGATCTATGTTCTCACCTTGTGATAAGACTTGCGCAAACAAGTGTTCCCAAATGAGGGTATTTCCATGACAAAAAAAGAACAGTTGAATAACATCTTAAGACCCAAATTGAATGACATGAAAATTTAGGAGATTGAAAATTGTATCAAGACAAATATGCATTTGCATTTTGAATTTAAAGTAAATGCAACGCCCAATAAGCCTATAAATTTTGTCCCAAGTACTAAATCAATTCCATCTAGCTTCACTGTTTTAAGAGATTTAGGATTAAACATTACAATGCAGGTATGATTTTCAATATCTCTGTAGTGGCATTCACAGTAATTTACAATTTCCACCACGTATGTGTGCTTTTTTCATTGCAGTCAAAAAAGGCAGTAGCTGTTGGGCTCTCTGATTTTGACCCCATACCATCGGGAAAAGTCAGTGACTTGCTTTTGAGCAAAATTACGTAATGTTTAGTTAAATCCTATGGGTGGACAGTAGAAAGGAATGTGAAATAACTTCGTTTGCTAACTTTCGCCACTAGTTGTTTTGTATAGGGATTCAAACGTTTGGTCTTAGTAGAAACTTTGTCCCTTAATACCCAATGCTATGCAAAGAAATAAAAAGTATTATAATTATAAAGTCATATTATGACCCGTCCGGGGTTCGAATCCATTAGTTCCCGCTTTCAAGGAGCACACTTTACCACTAAACCATTGATGCAGTCATCAATGTTAATAATGACAGGATAACACGAGAGTGTTAAAAAAAGAGTCATTATCCTGTTCATCTTTTATTCTTTATTGCCTTTGCTATTTTTAGAATTTCGCGATACGATTTTGGTTTTGTATTTGTACATATTTTTTATATAAAAAATAAAAGCTAATGACAAAAATGTTACTCTTCAGTATTTCACCATAGAACAAAGACAAATCATAGCCTATAGGAACGCATATTAAACACATATTACCTAACCAACCAAGAGCAATGTCTTTTGTGACATATATGTCTTATAGTTTATGTTCTTAAATATAGAAATAAAACTGTTTCAGGACAACAATATCATGTTGTGTTCATATCCGCCGGTTTTAGTGAGGCTTATTGAGAGGAAGCTTGAAAGAAGCTCTCTAATAATAACATGAGAGACATATATCACTTCTATAGACTTTAATATTGATCAGGATTAGGAAAATAGTTTTTTTATTAAGGTTTCGATAATGGTAATTGGATTTTCATGGCGTTTGATGTGTTTGTTGAGCTTGTAATGAGTTTGTAAGTAAATCTTGTACGCCTCAAGGTATGATCTAACTTATACAAAAAGGTGTTTCTTAACACAAGAACGTGTTTGAAGAATTTCAACCTTTAATCTTATTTTTCTGAGAGAAAACATTATCAATGTTCCTGATAAACATAAGGTTCTCAAGATCAGATATCTCAAATCGTCTTGAGACCGTCTTTAAGGCAATGCTAGAAGATATAATATTATTTTTTGTGGGACTGTGCTGCTGCTGATGTAGGAATTTAACGTTTGTACTGTTCGAATTCCCCGTCGTTCAATGTGAAAGCATCTTGTCTTTTGTGATAATTAATAAAACTGTTGCAAATGTTTGCAGTTTTCTTTTTCATTATATTGACATGGATGGTATGATTGTGATTGATTATAGCTATATTGCTACAGTACCTATTATCTAACAAAAACCAGAAGATTGTTTAAGAAATGTAACGCCTTACGGGTTCATATTTCAATAACCATACAGACATTAAATAAAATAATAATAATACACTTTGATTTTAATATAATGTACTTCTAACTTGTCTTTTTCTTTTCATTTGTTGCTTACAGTTAATTGCTAAGAAGATGTTTTTATAGTGCTTTTAAAACACCTGCAAACAAGTTTTTTTAACTGTGGTTAAAGAATTAACAATTAAATTAACATCATACAATCAAAAATAAACATACTAATCCATGTCCGAATCATAATCCAGAAGCAAATTAAAAACTTTGGAACTGAAAAGTTAGGTTAGACACGTGATCTTCCAATAGGAAAGTGAGGCCGGGTGATCCGGAAGGCTAAGCACCTCCTGTTTAGCTAGCTACACCCGCCACGTGTGTAATGAAAATTGTGTCAAAGGAACATGAATCTATGGAACGTCAAATATATCCAGGGGAAACCCTTGACATAGAGACATTAAACTTATCAACAATACTGTAATGACGGCCATAAAACATTTTGAGGGCCTTGATCAGCCTAGGCTTGCAATATCCCCGAGTCAACAAAAAATAATAAATGTTGACAAATTGATAATCAACTAAGTTTAATAGTTGTCAAAGGTGAGCACTTCTTGAATATAGACCTGATTAATAAATCAATTGTATACTGTTAATGTTAAATGTTAAATACGTATCTATAATGGTTTCTTATTTGTTAAAAGGTTCTTCGTTCCAATTTCATAAACACTACACGTCGGCCGTTTCCAACACATTGCAATTACAAAAATCAAAAGTGATGAAATGTTGATCAAAACAGTTTTATTACTTTGTCACTCCATAAGGTTTTTTCAATCTGGCCGAATTTAAAAACTGAATCTAGTTGCATCAACTTATTTTTTCTATCAACAAATACTTAACAGAAATAAAAAAGTAAAGTTTTTAAGATGGTCATGGCAAATTTATATGTAAGACAAATGCCGTTTAAACAATCACAATTTTCCGAACGTGTCTTAAATACTATCAGAATTTAAAAATAAAATAAAAAAATCTTTTGTCAATAAGAAATGAGGTGACAAATGTTAATAGTGAGTTTTATACAGACACATTTGACATATGTGCTACTAAATGCATCATTGTAGGTTTATTTGCAAGAAAGTGATCAATCTGAATTTTTCAAAGATTTTGAAACATATAAGGGAATGTTGGCCTGTGTGTGCTGTGTGTGTTTTAAAGTTAGTTAATTACATATTATACCAGTTTTAATTTTACAGCATTAGACGGCCGTTTCGGAATACAATTCCTCATCAGTAGGGCTTGGACCAAAATTATGAAACCAATTTTAAAGATGTTGAAAAGCTACCCGAAGGACCAAAATATATTTTACCAAATTAAGCTAAGGAAACACTTTGCATGAGGGGGCATACCTTAGTTTTTGAGAAATTTCAAATTTTAACTTGCAGTGAACAATTTACAATTACAAAATGGTCTATAAACATAAAAAACAAGCATACTAATCCCTATCCGAATCACAATCCAGATGGTAGGTGTCATAATTGAGGTATAAGTCTTAATATGAAGCAGAACTTGAGGAATCAGTCGTGTCTTTTATTTCAAGCTGACTAGGATAAATGGCATTCATATAGTCTCCAAATTTAGGATTTTTAAGAGACAGAACGTCATCTGTGCAGTTGAATGATTTGGCGACAGTCTTCTCTCCAGATTTAACAAGGTTTTGCATCAAATAGAAAATTGAAATTTAATTTAGTTCAGAAATGATATATCTATCTGAAGTATAAAGTTTACTGTAAGTTAATATATTTGCATTTCCTTCTTTATTAAGATAATCATATTGGATATAACAAGAATTACAGACTAATAATAATTGAAACTTTACTAAAATTACTTAATGGATATGACATTTAACATGCATATACATTTTATCAGAATTTATTAAACGTATATTTACGACTTTCATATTTTTGTTTTAAAGAAATATATCTTGTTATATTTCATTTAGTATCATTAAAACGGAACATATTTATTAAAAAATCCAATTTTGTAGTTTGTCTTTGTTTTAAATTGATAATTCCATCATACGATCTTGAAATGTATTTAATCATCTCACTAAGTGATTAGAATGAACAAAACAATGTTGATTTATAAGTAGTATTGGCATAAATATGTATTTGTTAAATATGATTTGTTCTTTTTTATTCAGAAATTGATTTGACCTAAAAATCTAAAATTGGCTTTTGTAAATATTTCAAAATCATATTGTTTCTTGATGTTTTAATCCTTATAAGTTGCGATCTGTTGAAATTGGTTTTAACTACCATTTGTAAAGTTATAATGTTTAAAAAGTAACAACAATTGTTGATATGTTTAAGGCTCATTATAATGAGATTGCAAAAAAAGTTTTATCATTTATTTTCCTAAAATACAAGTTTTTATCTAACGTTTAAATCAATTCTATGCACACGTTCTTGTATCTGTTTTTGAACTAAAATTCTTTCATTTTTAATTTTAATTACAACAGGCTGGATGTATTTAGCAGAACAGGATGTTTAAACCTTCCAAAGCACCCGAGCTTACTCTCTTAGTGGAATTTCACGTGTATAACTTATAAATGTATTAGTTTTGAAGGCTTTGCTTTGGAATTGTGATTTGGACATGGATTGGTATGTTAGTTGCCGTCAGCAGATACGGTGTAATATAAAAGACAGTAAAATATATTCATGTAGCAAATCGAAATGTAACATTTCTAGCAATGCAACATCTCAAATATTAACATGATTGAACGGCTCTTCTTTATAACTTTCAATTACAGTTGTTTTGGCAATATTATCATTTTAATACAAAGTAAAGAGGTTTTTTCTTAAGAAACAAGTCATTTCTTCTAAAATACATGCTTTGTCTATAAAATATAATATTTCCACTGTTAGGTAGAGAAAATTTATATTCAGAAATATCAGATTTAATCAAAGAATGGTTTACTAGAAAATTAAAAGATGAGATATAATGAAGGTGAATCATAAAAATATAGGAATTCGAGATTAAAGCGAAACAATTATACCATTGAATTCGGCTTAAGAAAAAACAAAAACAACTAAACGCCAATCCAAAATTGTATCAGGAATTTTGTTAATGCTATTAAGTCTGTAAAAAATTCACAGAAATAATTTTGGATTGGAGACCATGTTCCATTCCGTGCTTTGATCATGCACATAGTTTGGAAAACATTGATTTCCAAGTTGAGGTTCGTTTGGAAGATACTTTTGAAATGAAATTCCACCTTAATTCTTCCTGCTTTTGGTTGCGTTGTCCATAAAAAGTATATGTTTTTTCAATAACAATTAGTTATCTCCTGTTTTAAACGTCTTTTCCAAAAAACGGTTTAGAATAAGCCAAGCAAAAAATTATGAATTAATTTTAACTTTGTAAAATACAATTGATCATCGTTGAGAGTGCATTGCATAGAACATGCAGACTTGTCATTCGTAACCTTAAAAAAGAAGTTCATTCATTTGCGTTTTGCACGGAAATTTCCAATTCCTTGACAAAATAAAATGGTCTTTAAGATACCGTAATCTGATGAAGATCTCTGGACTTGATTGAAGATTGAAAACATCTTAGTAGAATATAAATCGTATTAGCAAACCTCTTACTTTACATGTTTGATGGTAATTATCTATCAAATTGATACAAGTATTAGATTAGTTACGGTATTAGAACCAATAGTAGAACGTCATATCATCTCTCTTATCACGTCTCTAACTAATCCTATACCGTACTGTTTTGCCTTGTATTATACAGGCTTGTCGAAATTTTAACACTAGCTAACGAATTAGTACTAAATTGACACCTTAGATTGGCCCATGGTATTCAATATCTTTAATGTATCTTTCGACAGTTTTTGAATCATAAGTAATCCATAGCTCAGCCTATCGGCAGCCAAGTTTTGACTACTTTTCGTTAGCTTAGTGATAAACTTTTGGCTGGTCTGTATTATCCAAATCCAAATAATGATTAATTTGTTGTTTTTGTAAAAATTGTCAGGGTGAAGCTGTTTAACGTTTGATTTAGTAAATTATGTGTTAGACACGGATAAAGTATCGATATTATATTTAAGATAAACAACCAAGATGAATGGTTTCTGAAACTAATTAGAAATTATACATTTTATATGTAGTGACATGAAGCACTTCGATTTTAATCACAGTCGAGTGTGATGCCAGCATTCAGCTTTACACAGGGTCAAATCTGAGATGTAACAATTGTAAGTTCCTGTTTTTCGCCAAGCTTTTGGCTTTAAGAATTTCAAGTTTTAACTCTGATGAGATATAATGTAGGTAGTAGGTACACTTTTCACAATTTTGCAATATATTACGTTCAATTATGCGAGTTTCATTAGAGACTTTACTTGGAAAGAGAAAAAAGGTATGTGTAGCTAAAAATGAATTTTTGCAATAATCAGTGCAACAAAAAAGTGTAAATTACGTATTATACTAGTTTTAATTTTTCAGTACTAGACTGCCGTATCTGAATACTCTTCCTCGTCAGAATTTCTTGGACCAAAATCATGAAACCTTAACTGTTTTCAAGATGTTGAAAAGATAACCAACGTTCTAAAATATATTTTGCCAAATTGAGCTAAAGAAATTCTTTGCATGAGGAAGTATACCTTAGATTTTGAGGAATTTCAAATTTTATCTAGCAGCAAATTTAGATAAAAGTATAAACGAGGAAATGAATACAATCTACAACAAACAATTTAATAAATATAAGAAATGTTGTTGGCTTGGTTTACTACACTAACAGCAATATAAATAACACAACCTTTTACAAACATGTTCATTTTAATGAATACACGTTATTCAGTTAAACTAATTTATTGATTTGATTGTAATGATTTAATTTGCATGACACGCCATTTTAAGTTCATATCATTTCAACGACTATTTTTCATTATTACAAATCAAAATCAGATACAATTCAATTTCAATCATCAATTTATCACGCGAAAAGATAATTGCGTTCACGAATGGTAGAACTCGTACAGTCACGTAAAAACATTGGTTAACTTAATTAGAAAAGCACTCAAAGGTTTTAACTCTTGTTGAAATGTCAATGTATATATTTCAGAAAAGGGTATTGAACGGTACATTTAAATGATAGAAATAACTTTTGTTGTTAATGAGTACAAAATTTAAAACTTGAAGAACGTCTACTCTGCTTTTACTGTGTTTCAGAGAATGCAACATATGGCAATATTTCTACGACTCCCACCTTGATGTTCATTAATCCTTCAAAAGACAACTCCTTCGTTATTACTACGTACTATAACAAACATCGCTATTTGGCAAAAACTAAAACTACTGTAAACAACTGCCGAAAGTATCCTTTTGGCATAAAAGTAGACTAAAAAATGTGAAGCGTCAATATTATATATATTATATACTTGTCAAATGACTGTGCATTGTTCTTGAAACCACATTATGGCAAAAGATTAAATTTTATTCAGTTTATATGCATTACTTAATAGAAAAATAAACATAACGCAATACAAATAAATGACAAACATACAAGTAAGAAAACAAGAAATGATAAACACCACTGATGAAAAATATAGACTTTGAGAGGATACTGAGGATAATTTCCATAAGGCTGCTTATAATTGCGACACTTCTGGAGGTCCTCAACATTCCACATAATTTACAGCTATTGAGTTATTTAATACGCACGTTTAATTAGCCTTATTACATTGAGCAATGGAAAATAAGCTCTTCATATATATGTTATCTTTAAAATTTAAGAAAACATATAATTTTCTAATTGCTATGATTAGTTTAAAAATTGATAATAAACTGCATAAGTCACTATGGTTTAAAGATCCCAGGCGAATTTATTGATATATTGTTTGAATGATAATAACCAAAGATAAAAATGTCGTATTATGTTTTAGCTCATCTGAGTTGCTCAATGTGAACTTTTGGAATGACTCCGTTTTTCGTCATCCGTTAAATATTTGACTAAAACGACTCCCCGAAAACAATTATTTCCATGGCAGTGAAACTAGGCATATATCGTATCACGCTAAAGTCTGTTTTAGTTTGCATGCTGGTTGAGCTTGACAAATTTTTAATATCACAGTCACCCGTAAAATCAAAACCATTGAAACATATTGTCACAAAATGCATAGAAGCTTAATTGCTTAATTGTATATCTACTTACTAGCTATAGTAGGCAAATTACCAAGTTATGTAAGATTACGACGTCACAGACGTCTACCAGCGTAGAAAGATAAGAGAACAACTGACTGAATAACACAACATTGTTTTCTTTTTCCTGTTTATCAAATCTTATTCAATACGATAATGACTGCATTCAGTTACATGCCAGATTTTTATATTGTATTTTTGGTGGCATAATTTACCCTTTTATCTATTATATGTCTATTTGTATATTGTCCAGATTTTACTTATGTAGTTGTCTAGACATATATCCAGACAAAATAAACTTACTATATTTCTATTACAACTTACGTATTGATCTCAATATATAACTTCCTACATCTTTCATTCCACCGTGAATTTTTGACAATCTTTTTTTCAGTCACCACAAATATTTATTCACTTTGCGATTAATTTGAATCATTTTCGCTTTCATTGCTGTCATTTATTTATATCGGTATGTTTGTATTAAAACTCATTTGCAAAATTTTAGGAAATAAGGATTTTTAAGAACATTTTGTTCGGATATTTTGTGTCAACTAGTAATTTGTATTATCAATTAGTCTACTTATAGTGTTTTTTTTTAAATTGCTGCTAGTTAAAATTTGAAATTCCTAAAAAAATAAGGTAATCTCCACCATGCAAAGTATTTCCTTAGCTTAATCTGGTAAAATGTATTTTGGTCTTTTGGGTATCTTTTCGACATGTTGGTTTAATAATTTTGGTCCAAGCACTAATGATATTGAATTGTATTCCAAAACGGTCGTCTATTGCTGAAAAATTAAAACCGGTATCATATGTAATTACAAAAAAATTATTGTTGAATTTGGAACTGTAGAGTTATTTGGCTTCCCCATGAAAAATCCACTGCAATTTTGGCCTCATATACAACTCTTTACTTAATTTTCTTTTGAACATAGCACAATCAATAATAATTTCAAGTTTCATTATTTTCACTTTGAAGTTATATCTTGGATATTTGAGTTTATAACTTGTTTTCTTTTATAAATAACGATAAACCATGCAATGTTTTTATATTGGAAATCTACTAAAGGTGTTTCTAAAGATAACTTATCGGAGATAATAAACTGTTTATTACCTATATTGTGTGGGCTATTTTAATTATACATCTAAAAAATTATACCGTGTACTGTTTCACTGTATGCTATACGTCATCGATTATTTCAATTGAAATTAATGAAAGATACTTGAACTGTTGAGATTAAATATAGGTTTTTAAATTGGTCCTTAGCACAACATGTATGTTGAAGTGTTCTGTATAGGAGTGTACTGCCATCGGGTTAAACGGCATCATGCTTTTATTTTATGGATTTATATTTTTCGTTAGAATTCAGACTAAATATGATACTGAAAAATTGATTACTGGAGGGAATAAAAAATAAAACATCAAATAACGATATTTTGTTGAGGAATTGATTTATAAAATTAAAGAACTTTATTGCTTGCAATATTAAAACAGAAGCATTTATCTCTATAAAACTTTACTAATACTTTTTCGAATTAATTGAGGAAAATATTTTTAATCATCGTATTACATAACACCAGGAAATGAATCTGTCGATCAATAATAGATATAATCATCGAGCAAGTTTTGGAACAACAGAAACAATGTATAATCTAATAAATCTCTGAAAGGAAATATTTTTATTGTGGCACCTGTAAAGTATCCATCATCACATATACTTTAAAAGTATAAAGTTTGTTTTCGATTGTCCTCCTCTCTATTTGCAGAGTCAAATCATGTAAATATATATCACAAAAAGGAATAATATGAAATAAAACATTAAAAGTCGCCATTTTAAATACACTTTAAAAATTAGAAACGACATAAAATTAATTCTGTTAAATATTCCTTAAAGACAGACACATTTTTACGTTATTGTGATTTCATTTTTTATTTCGGGCTAACTAACGTCTTTATTTAGTCGATTATGGTGAAAGAATTTTGTGTGACATATTGACGAGTTCCCCAAGACTGATATCTCCAATTAAACCGAAATAATAAAGGTTTTTATTTTCATTCTTGTGGCAAGTTCTGCTTAGGTAATATTCCAAAACTTTTTATTACTGTCTTTATTTGCTAAGATTTAAATTGTAGTAACTAGATTTAGGCATAAAAGTATGCAATTTTATAATACTTACGGTATAATTATAATGTATCTAATATGATAAGTTTTTTTACCTATGTTTGTTTGTAAGTCAAAATCCACTTAACAGACAGTAAACCGTCCTTAATGACGTTTTGGCAAAATTTAGGCATTTCCAAACGGTGTCACAGAAAATAAAAATATTTTATTAAAAAATTGTAGCCGAATAATGTCTTTTGTATATGGACTCTTCAAAGAAAAATAAACCCCTAATTTGACATATACCGCACACAAGTGCTAAATTTATTGAATGGAGAGCATTTAAGATGTTTTGAAGGAATCTTATTATGTCCAGTAAAGTACATTTAACAAAATTAAAATAGATTGACGGCTTACTACTATATAGGTCAACCTTAAATGATATAGTTGAGTTCATTAAGGTATGGCTGGAATTTGTTTATGATTAGACTGATACCTTATTACCTGTCTACAGAATTTGCCAATCAGGAAATGTCTCTTGTACTTTCTCCTCATTTCATTCAAACGACGGTGATTACTACCTATTATCATGTGATATTGAGATTATTTTAAATCTATGAAATTGTGTTGTCTGCGTTATTGTTGAGGACTTATGTAGTTGTAGTCTTGTCATGTGACTAGCCTGGTTTTTTAATGGGGTTCGTCGCTGCTGTACCACGTGGTCAATACCCCTTATCGTTTGTGCGGGACATTTTGGAAAGGTTAAACGTTACGAATTTCTGAAACAACGTCGTTTTTACGGGAAAACGTGAACTGATCTGATTCCATATCCAATGGAAATAAAAGTTCCGCACAAACTTTAGGGGCATCATGTGGTACAACGACAAACTCCATTTGATGAAAAGATTAAAAACTGTGTCAAGTTGCATTGTCAAGCAATAGATCATTTGAGTTATCTGATGGTTACATCTGTTCGCTGGCATAACATTGTGGGGGACGCTTTCTTATCCGGTTTAAAATCAAAAACTTAATACTTCATTCGAGACTCACATATCTTTTTGTTAACTGCTGCAATAAATCATTTAATGGGGACACAATAATCACTATTGATTCTCATTTTCTTACTAGGTGATTTTAAAAGCATCACATTTCAAAAAGAAACGGGTCGAGGTTTTTTTGAAAATGTTTTTACTTGGAACCTATGATTTTTCTAGTTGTAACAATATATTTCCTTGACAGTACATAAAGGCATTACAGGAATATATGTGTATTTATTTTATCTTTTTCACAATCATTCCTTAGACAAGATTTTCCTTAAATAAATTTAGCAGATTCTGGAAATCTCTTTTCGGAACTACTCATGAGTATTTTTGTCAAGACTAAAGTTTTTAATCTAGAAGTGATCTTAAAAATGACACTTTAAATTCCTGTACACCTTTAAAATTTACAAAATTATAATAAAGATCTGTTTTTGCAAGATTGAAGTTAAGATAAGTCTTAGCTAAGGGATGATTGTAAAACTGGGACTTGTTCTGACATTATTTCCTAACAATGGCCATACAACCATTAGAGATTATGTAAGAATACAATTGAATCAAGCAATGTGTGTCATTAGTATCAAAATTAAGGCCCACTTTGTATTCCGTTTTTTTCTTTTTTCGAAGCGAGCAAGTGTTATTGAAGCAACGTAGATTGGTATGTTTATTTTTTATTTGTACCACATGGATACACAAGAGTAAACATTTACATACAAATCAAAATAAAACTATCTAGCACATATTATAATAAAAATGAAAAAGCCATAGTAAAACCTTTAAAACCGGGAAATTTAGTTATACGCTTGAACTTGCACATGGGAAGTGAAACCGTGTGTTCTGCAAAGATAAGAACCTCTTGTAAAGTGTGTAATCAAAATTGAGAATGAAAGGAATATGGAACAAAGCATCAAATTTGCAAGATTTAAGATATAAAGTGTGATTATCCATAATATAATTTAAATCAAGTTCTTAAAACAAGGTTTATTTTGATCAATATATAGTTTTCAATTACCATTCCAACTAATTTAGTTATTTCACTTTGAAGACTTAATTTTCGTAAATTTGTCACAGGAAAGGGTAATTGAGTTCACCAATAATGTTTTCGTACAAAAACGCAGAAATTCGGTTAAATTGATAATTAGTTAGGAAAACATTAATTACAAAAATAGTCAATAGTTTTTTTTGGTAGAAAAGCCAAATGCTCTCGATAACATATACGTGAAAAGGTTGTAGTTCCCTTGTTTGGAAAAACGAGGTCTATTTTTAATATTTAAGTAAGTGTAAGTATGCAATGAAAACTGGTTTTGAAATTTAAAACAAAGTTCTGCGTCATTACACTAGTGTACATTAACTTCTGTACCTGTCTCAGTGGTTTCAATTTATACAATATTTGTCTTTATTAATCTTGTCTGGATGTTTTTCGATGAACTATATATGTTCTGTGTTTTGGTTGCGTGGGTAAATGCAAAGAACTTACATTGTTATTCTATTTTAAGCCAAGATACAAATATTTGGTTCTGAACAGAGATTGATTGTGATTGTTTTTGTCAAGCGCCATACACAAATATTATGATGCTACCATCAATCTACTAAAAGTTTTTGAAACACAACATATTTGTTGTGTTTTTATAACATATATGTCTAACAAACAACCGATATACTAAACAAATTGTGCAACATTGTTTGCTGGTGTGTGTCTTTATTCGTATGAAGCAGAATTTATACAGAACCTTGTTTAATCTGAAAATAAGACTGTGACCAAATCGTTCAACATGGACATATATATGACGTTAAAATTATATCATTTTATCATCTAAAATGCATAATGTAATATGGTTATTGTTATTGTTATACGTTATTGTACTTATTTTTAAGTTTTAGAAAATTTTAATAAAGTTTTCCATGAATAAAAACAGATCTCACTATCTAGCCATGTCTAAGACGAAAACTGTAAAAAATTCAACAAATATAATATCATATGGAAATTAATTGTCAATAAAATACAATAATTATAATAATGAAATAATAAAATATACTCCAGATTTTAACAAAATCAAGGATAATCATAAAATTAAATAGATAAAACAGAAAATTGTAACTGAAATGGTAAGGGTTTCTTATTTGTTAAAAGGTTCTTCATTGTCAACGACCGTTTTCAATTTCATTAAAACTACACGTCTGCCGTTTCCAAGACATTGCAATTACAAAAATCAAAAGTAATTAAACGTTAATCAAAACATTTTTATTACTTTGTCACTCCATAAGTTTTTCAATCTGGTTGAATTTAAAAACTGAACTTAGTTGCATCAACTTATTTTTTATCAACAAATATACTTTACAGAAATAAAAAAAGATATGTTTTAAGATGCCCATGGCAAATTTATATGCGAGACAAATGCCGTTTAAACAATCACAATTTTTCGAACGTGTCTTAAATACTATCAGAATTTTTAAAAAAAATTAGAAATCTTTTGTTAATTAGAAATGAAGTGAAAAATGCTTATAGTGAGTTTTATACAAACACATTTGACATATGTGCAAACACTACTAAATGCATCATTGCAGTAAAGTGATAAATCTGAATTTTTCAAAGATTTTGAAACATACAAGGGAATGTTGGCCTGTGTGTGTTGTGTGTATTTTAAATTTAGTTAATTACACATTATAAGAGTTTCAATTTTACAGCATTAGACGGCCGTTTCAGAATACATTTCCTCATCAGTAGTGCCTGGACCAAAATTATGAAACCAAAATTATTTTTTAGATGTTGAAAAGCTACCCGAAGGACCAAAATATATATTACCAAATTAAGCTAAGGTAATACTTTGCATGAGGGAGTATACCTTAGTTTTTGAGAAATTTCAAATTTTAACTTGCAGGAAATTTAGACAATTATAGTATATTTCTGACAATAATACGGAATTATTGCCTACTGAGTTTGTGATATCCTCGGGGCACCAGCCACCAGCAGAGATATCGGCTCAGGAGTTTAAATTACATATTATACCAGTTTTAATTATATAGCACTATAGGGCCGTTTCGGAATACAATTCCTCATCAGTAGTGCCTGGACCAAAGTTATGAAACCAAAATTATTTTGAAGATGTTAAAAAGCTACCCGAAGGACCAAAATATATTTTACCAAATTAAGCTAAGGAAATACTTTGCATGAAGGAGTATACCTTAGTTTTTGAAAAATTTCAAATTTCAACTTGCAGTTAACAATTAACAATTACAAAATGGTCTATAAACATAAAAAACAAGCATACTAATCCATATCCAAATCACAATCCAGATGGAAAGTAAAAACATTGGAAGTGATAAGAGTTTGTCATAAAGTTTCAAATGTAGCCTTTCGTAGGTGTCATAATTGAAGTATAAGTCTTAATATGAAGCAGAACTTGAGGAATCAGTCGTATCGTTTATTGCAAGCTGTCTAGGATGAATGGCATTCACATAGCCTCCAAATTTAGGGCTGTTAAGAGACAGAACGTCATCTGTGTAGTTGAATGGTTTGGCGACAGTCTTCTCTCCAGATTTAACAAAGTTCTGCATCAAATCGAAAATTGAAATTCAATTTAGGTCAGAAATGATATTTGTATTATTTATCTGAAGTATAAAGTTTACTGTAAGTTAATATATTTGCATTTTATTCTTTATTAAGATAATCATATTGGATATAACAAGCTTCACAGACTAATAATAATTGAAACTTTACTAAAATTACTTAATGGATATGACATTTAACGTGCATATACAGTTTATCAGAATTTATTAAACGTATATTTACGACTTTCATATTTTTGTTTTAAAGAAATATATCTTATTATGTTTCATTTTATATCATTAAAACGGAAAATATTTATTAAAAAATCTAATCCTGTAGTGTGTCTTTGTTTTAAATTGAAAATTCCATCATACGATCCTGAAATGTATTTTATCAATTTACTAAGTAACTAGAATGAACAAAACAATGTTGATTTATAAGTAGTTTTGGCATTAAAATGTATTTGTTAAATATGATTTTGTACTTGTTTGTTCAGAAATTGGTTTAACCTGAAAATATAAAATTGGCTTTTGTAAATATTTCAAAAGCATATTGTTTCTTGATGTTTTAATTCTTACCAATTGTGATTTATAATCTGTTGAAATGGGGTTTAACTACCATTTCTTAAGTTATAATGTTCTCAGAGTAACAATGTTTTATGTTTAAGGCTTATTATAATGAGATTGGAAAATAGTTAATTTTTGTCCCTAAAATCCAAGTTGTTATTGTTTTAACAATTGAAAGATAAGTAGCTGTGTTAGATTCATTCTAGTAATGTTACATTTAATTGAATCTTATCTCTGTGTTTTTGAACCAACTTCTTTACATTTTCAATTTTGATTTACACGCGTGCATTAAGCAAAACGATGTAGTTACCGTTCCGAAGCATCTGGGCTCGCTTCCTTGATGGAAGTTCACGTGTATAACACAAGGATAAATGGCATTCACATAGTATCAAAATTAAGAATTGTTAAGAGAGAGAGAACGTTATATATATAACTGTGGAGTTGAATGATTTGGCGACAATCTTCTCTCAAGATTGAACAAAGTTCTGTATCAAATCGAAAATTGAAATTTAATTTAGTTCAGAAATGATATATCTATCTGAAGTATAAAGTTTACTGTAAGTTAATATTTTTGCATTTCAATCTTTATTAAGATAATCATATTGGATATAGCAAGAATTACAGACTAATAAATGAAACTTTACTAAAATTACTTAATGGATATGACATTTAACGTGCATATACATTTTATCAGAATTTATTAAACGTATATTTACGACTTTCATATTTTTGTTTTAAAGAAATATATCTTGTTATATTTCATTTTATATCATTAAAACGGAAAATATTTATTAAAAAATCCAATTTTGTAGTTTGTCTTTGTTTTAAATTGATAATTCCATCATACGATCTTGAAATGTATTTAATCATCTCACTAAGTGATTAGAATGAACAAAACAATGTTGATTTATAAGTAGTATTGGCATAAATATGTATTTGTTAAATATGATTTGTTCTGTTTTATTCAGAAATTGATTTGACCTAAAAATCTAAAATTGGCTTTTGTAAATATATCAAAATCATATTGTTTCTTGATGGTTTAATCCTTATAAGTCGCGATCTGTTAAAATTGGTTTTAACTACCATTTGTAAAGTTATAATGTTTAAAAAATAACAACAATTTTTTGATATGTTTAAGACTCATTATAATGAGATTGCAAAAAAAGTTTTATTATTTATTTTCCTAAAATCCAAGTTTTTATAGTTTTAACAATTGGAAGGTAGTATCTGTGTTAGATTCATTCTAGTTATCTAACTTTAAAATCAATTCTATGCGCACGTTCTTGTATCTGTTTTTGAACTAAAATCCTTTTATTTTTAATCTTAATTACAACAGGCTGGATGTATTGAGCAAAACAGGATGTTTAAACCTTCCAAAGCACCTGAGCTTACTCTCTTAGTGGAATTTCCCGTGTATAACTTAATTTATTAGTTTTGAAGGCTTTGCTTTGGAATTGTGATTTGGACATGGATTGGTATGTTAGTTTCCGTCAGCAGATACGGTGTAATATAAAAGACAGTAAAATATATTCATGTATCAAATCAAAATGTAACATTTCCAGCAATGCAACATCTCAAATATTAACATGATTGAACGGCTCTTCTTTATAACTTTCAATTACAGTTGTTTTGGCAATATTATCATTTTAATACAAAGTAAAGAGGTTTTTTTCTTAAGAAACAAGTCATTTCTTCTAAAATACTTGCTTTGTCTATAAAATATATTTCGACTGTTAAGTAGAGAAAATTTATACTCAGAAATATCAGATTTAATCAAAGAATGGTTTACTAGAAAATTAAAAGATGAGATATAATGAAGGTGAATCATAAAAAGTTATAGGAATTCGAGATTAAAGCGAAACAATTATACCATTTAATTCGGCTTAAGAAAAAACAAAAACAACTAAACGCCAATCCAAAATTGTATCAGGAATTTTGTTAATGCTGTTAAGTCTGTAAAAAATTCACAGAAATAATTTTGGATTGGAGACCATGTTCCCTTCCGTGCTTTGATCATGCACATAGTTGGGAAAACATTGATTTCCCAGTTGGGGTTCGTTTGGAAGATATTTTTGAAATGACATTCCACCTTAATTTTTCCTGCTTTTGGTTGCGTTGTCCATAAAAAGTATATGTTTTTTCAATAACAATTAGTTATCTCCTGTTTTAAACGCCCTTTCCAAAAAACGGTTTAGAATAAGCCAAGCAAAAAAATATGAATCAATTTTTACTTTGTAAAATACAGTTTATCATCGTTGAGAGTGCATTGCATAGAACATGCAGACTTGTCATTCGTAACCTTAAAAAAGAAGTTCATTCATTTGTGTTTTGCACGGAAATTTCCAATTCCTTGACAAAATAAAATGGTCTTTAAGATACCGTAATCTGATGAAGATCTCTGGACTTGATTGAAGATTGAAAACATCTTAGTAGAATATAAATCGTATTAGCAAACCTCTTACTTTACATGTTTGATGGTAATTATCTCTCAAATTGATACAAGTATTAGATTAGTTACGGTATTAGAACCAATAGTAGAACGTCATATCATCTCTCTTATCACGTCTCTAACTAATCCTATACTGTACTGTTTTGCCTTGTACTATACAGGCTTGTCGAAATTTTAACACTAGCTAACGAATTAGTACTAAATTGACACCTAAGATTGGCCCATGGTATTCAATATCTTTAATGTATCTTTCCACAGCTTTTTGAATCATAAGTAATCCATAGCTCAGCCTATCGGCAGCCAAGTTTTGACTCCTTTTCGTTAGCTTAGTGATAAACTTTTGGCTGGTCTGTATTATCCAAATCCAAATAATGATTAATTTGTTGTTTTTGTAAAAATTGTCAGGGTGAAGCTGTTTAACGTTTGATTTAGTAAATTATGTGTTAGACACGGATAAAGTATCGATATTATATTTAAGATAAACAACCAAGATGAATGGTTTCTGAAACTAATTAGAAATTATACATTTTATATGTAGTGACATGAAGCACTTCGATTTTAATCACAGTCGAGTGTGATGCCAGCATTCAGCTTTACGCAGGGTCAAATCTGAGATGTAACAATTGTAAGTTCCTGTTTTTCGCCAAGCTTTTGGCTTTAAGAATTTCAAGTTTTAACTCTGATGAGATATAATGTAGGTAGTAGGTACACTTTTCACAATTTTGCAATATATTACGTTCAATTATGCGAGTTTCATTAGAACTTTACTTGGAAAGAAAAAAAAGGTATGTGTAGCTAAAGATAAATTTTTGCAATAATCAGTGCAACAAAAAAGTGTAAATTACGTATTATACTAGTTTTAATTTTACAGTACTAGGCTGCCGTATCTGAATACTCTTCCTCGTCAGAATTTCTTGGACCAATATCATGAAACCTTAACTGTTTTCAAGATGTTGAAAAGATAACCAACGTTCTAAAATATATTTTGCCAAATTGAGCTAAAGAAATTCTTTGCATGAGGAAGTATACCTTAGATTTTGAGGAATTTGAAATTTTATCTAGCAGCAAATTTAGATAAAAGTATAAACGAGGAAATGAATACAATTTACAACAAACAATTTAATAAATATAAGAAATGTTGTTGGCTTGGTTTACTACACTAACAACAATATAAATAACACAACCTTTTACAAACCATGTTCATTTTAATGAATACACGTTATTCAGTTAAACTAATTTATTGATTTGATTGTAATGATTTAATTTGCATGGCACGCCATTTTAAATTCATATCATTTCAACGACTATTTTTCATTATTACAAATCAAAATCAGATACAATTCAATTTCAATCATCAATTTATCACGCGAAAAGATAATTGCGTTCACGAATGATAAAACTAGTACAGTCACGTAAAAACATTGGTTAACTTAATTAGAAAAGCACTCAAAGGTTTTAACTCTTGTTGAAATGTCAATGTATATATTTCAGAAAAGGGTATTGAACAGTTCATTTAAATGATAGAAATAACTTTTGTTGTTAATGAGTACAAAATTTAAAACTTGAAGAACGTGCTTTTACTGTGTTTCAGAGAATGCAACATATGGCAATATTTCTACGACTCCCACCTTGATGTTCATTAATCCTTCAAAAGACAACTCCTTCGTTATTACTACGTACTATAACAAACGTCGCTATTTGGCAAAAACTAAAACTACTGTAAACAACTGCCGAAAGTATCCTTTTGGCATAAAAGTAGACTAAAAAGTGTGAACCTTCAATATTATATATATTATATACTTGTCAAATGACTATGCATTGTTCTTGAAACCACATTATGGCAAAAGATTAAATTTTATTCAGTTTATATGCATTACTTAATAGAAAAATAAACATAACGCAATACAAATAAATGACAAACATACAAGTGAGAAAACAAGAAATGATAAACACTACTGATAAAAAATATAGACTTTGAGAGGATACTGAGGATAATTTCCATAAGGCTGCTTATAATTGCGACACTTCTGGAGGTCCTCAACATTCCACATAATTTACAGCTATTGAGTTTTTTAATACGCACGTTTAATTAGCCTTATTACATCGAGCAATGGAAAATAAGCTCTTCATATATATGTTATCTTTAAAATTTAAGAAAACATATATTTTTCTAATTGTTATGATTAGTTTAAAAATTGAGAATAAACTGCATAAGTCACTATACTTTAAAGATCCTAGGCGAATTTATTGATATATTGTTTGAATGATAATGACCAAAGATAAAAATGTCGTATTATGTTTTAGCTCATCTGAGTTGCTCAATGTGAACTTTTGAAATGACTCCGTTTTTCGTCATCCGTTAAATATTTGACTAAAACGACTCCCCGAAAACCATTATTTCCATGGAAACTAGGCATATATCGTATCACGCTAAAGTCTTTTTTAGTTTGCATGCTGGTTGGGCTTGACAAATTTTTAATATCACAGTCACCCGTAAAATCAAAACCATTGAAACATATTGTCACAAAATGCATAGAAGCTTAATTGTATATCTACTTACTAGCTATAGTAGGCAAATCACCAAGTTATGTAAGATTACGACGTCACAGACGTCTACCAGCGTAGAAAGATAAGAGAACAACTGACTGAATAACACAACATTGTTTTCTTTTTCTTGTTTATCAAATCTTATTCAATACGATAATGACTGCATTCAGTTACATGCCAGATTTTTATATTGTATTTTTGGTGGCATAATTTACCCTTTTATCTATTATATGTCTATTTGTATATTGTCCAGATTTTACTTATGTAGTTGTCTAGACATATATCCAGACAAAATAAACTTACTATATTTCTATTACAACTTACGTATTGATCTCAATATATTACTTCCTACATCTTTCATTCCACCGTGACAACCTTTTTTTCAGTCACCACAAATATTTATTCACTTTGCGATTAATTTGAATCACTTTCGCTTTTATTGCTGTCATTTATTTATATCGGTATGTTTGTATTAAAACTCATTTGCAAAATTTTAAAAAATAAGGATTTTTAAAAAATTTTTGTTCGGATATTTTGTGTCAACTAGTAATTTGTATTATCTATTAGTCTACTTATAGTGTTTTTTTTAAATTGCTGCTAGTTAAAATTTGAAATTCCTAAAAAATAAGGTAATCTCCACCATGCAAAGTATTTTCTTAGCTTAATCTGGTAAAATGTATTTTGGTCTTTTGGCTATCTTTTCGACATCATGAAAACAATGTTGGTTTAATAATTTTGGTCCAAGCACTAATGATATGGAATTGTATTCCAAAACGGTCGTCTATTGCTGAAAAATTAAAACCGGTATCATATGTAATTACAAAATAATTATTGTTCAATTTTGAACTGTAGAGTTATTTGGCTTCCCCATGAAAAATCCACTGCAATTTTGGCCTCATATACAACTCTTTACTTAATTTTCTTTCGAACATAGCACAATCAATAATAATTTCAAGTTTCATTATTTTCACTTTGAAGTTATATCTTGGATATTTGAGTTTATAACTTGTTTTCTTTTATAAATAACGATAAACCATTCGTTGTTTTTATATTGGAAATCTACTAAAGGTGTTTCTAAAGATAACTTGTCGGAGATAATAAACTGTTTATTACCTATATTGTGTGGGCTATTTTAATTATACATCTAAAAAATTATACCGTGTACTGTTTCACTGTATGCTATACGTCATCGATTATTTCAATTGAAATTAATGAAAGATACTTGAACTGTTGAGATTAAATATAGGTTTTTAAATTGGTCCTTAGCACTACATGTATGTTGAAGTGTTCTGTATAGGAGTGTACTGCCATCGGGTTAAACGGCATCATGCTTTTATTTTATGGATTTATATTTTTCGTTAGAATACAGACTAAATATGATACTGAAAAATTGATTACTGGAGGGAATAAAAAATAAAACATCAAATAACGATATTTTGTTGAGGAATTGATTTATGAAATTAAAGAACTTTATTGCTTGCAATATTAAAACAGAAGCATTTATCTCCATAAAACTTTACTAATACTTTTTCGAATTAATTGAGGAAAATATTTTTAATCATCGTATTACATAACACAAGGAAATGAATCTGTCGATCAATAATAGATATAATCATCGAGCAAGTTTTGGAACAACAGAAACAATGTTTAATCTAATAAATCTCCGAAGGGAAATATTTTTTGTGGCACCTGTAAAGTATCCATCATCACATATACTGAAAAAGTATAAAGTTTGTTTTCGATTGTCCTTCTGTCTATTTGCAGAGTCAAACCATGTAAATATTTTTCACAAAAAGGGATCATATGAAATGAAATACTAAAATTTGTCATTTTAAATACACTTTAAAACATTAAAGAAACACATTAAAATTAATTATGTTATATATTCTTTAAAGACAGGCATATAGTTTTTATTTATTTTTGATACCGTTTATTGTTTCGGGCTTAATAAGGTCTTTATCTAGTCGATTATGGTGAAAGACTCTTTGTGTGTCATATTGACGAGTTCTCCAAGACTAATTAGATGGGCTTCGCCAATTAAACCGGAAATAATAAAGGTTTTTATTTGCATTTTTGTGGCAGGTCAAGCTGAGATAATATTCCAGAAAGTTTTATTTCTTTTTTATTTGCTAAGATTTTAATAATAGGGATCACTGAAAGAAGACTAGATTTCAACATATTATATACAATTTTATAACACTTACAGTATAATTCTAATGTTTCTAATATGATAAGGTTTTTACCTATGTCTGTTAGTGAGTCAAAATCCACTTAACAGACGGTAAGCCATCGTTAATGACGTTTTGGCAAAATTTAGACATTTCCAAACGGTGTCACAGAAAATAAAAATATTTATTAAAAAATTGTAGCCGAATAATGTCTTTTGTGTATGGACTCTTCAAAGAAAAATAAACCCTTAATTTCACATATACCGCACACAAGTGCTAAATTTATTGAATGGAGAGCATTTAAGATATTTTGAAGGAATCTTATTATGTCCAGTAAAGTACATGAAGGAAAATTAAAATAGATTGACGGCTTACTACTATATAGGTCAACCTTAAATGATATAGTTGAGTTCATTAAGGTACGGCTGAAATTTGTTTATGATTAGACTGATACCTTATTACCTGTCTACAGAATCTGCCAATCAGG
The DNA here is from genome assembly GCA_021292105.1 of Anadara kagoshimensis. NCBI lineage: Eukaryota > Metazoa > Mollusca > Bivalvia > Arcoida > Arcidae > Anadara > Anadara kagoshimensis. Next base: position 47,376,647 of record CM037870.1, read on the forward strand.
AAATGTCTCTTGTACTTTCTCTTCATTCCATTCAAACGACAGTGATTACTACCTATTATCTTGTAAAATTGAGATTATTTTAAATCTATGAAATTGTGTTGTCTGCGTTGTTAACGTTGTTAAGGACTAATATAGTTGTAGTCTTGTCATGTGACTAGCCTGGTTTTTTAATGGGACTCGTCGCTGCTGTACCACGTGGTCAATACCCCTTATCGTTTGTGCGGAACATTTTGGAAAGGTTAAACGTTACGAATTTCTGAAACAACGTCGTTTTTACGGGAAAACGTGAACTGATCTGATTCCATATCCAATGGAAATAAAAGTTCCGCACAAACTTTAGGGGCATCATGTGGTACAACGACAAACTCCATTTGATGAAAAGATTAAAAACTGTGTCAAGTTGCATTGTCATGCAATAGATCATTTGAGTTATCTGATGGTTACATCTGTTGTCTGGCATAACATTGTGGGGGACGCTTTCTTATCCGGTTTAAAATCAAATACTTAATACTTCATTCGAGACTGACATATCTTTTTGTTAACTGCTGCCATAAATCATTTAATGGGGACACCATAATCACTATTGATTCTCATTTTCTTACTAGGTGATTTTAAAAGCATCACATTTCAAAAAGAAACGGGTCGAGTTTTTTTTTGAAAATGTTTTACTTGAAACCTATCATTGTTCTAGTTGTAACGATATATTTCCTTGACAGTACATAAAGACATTACAGGAATACATTTGTATTTTTCACAATCATTCCTTAGACAAGATTTTCCTTAACTAAAATTAAGCAGATTTTGGAAATCTCTTTTCGGAACTACTCATGAGTATTTTTGTCAAGACTAAAGTTTTTAATCTAGAAGTGATCTTAAAAATGACACCTTAAATTCCTGCATACCTTTAAAATTAACAAAATCATAATAGAGATCTGAATTTTTGCAAGATTTAAGTTAAGATAAAGCTTAGCTAAGAGATGATTAAAAAACCGGGATCTGTTCTGACAACATTTCCTAACAATGGCCATACAACCATTAGAAATTATGTAAGAATACAATTGAATTAAGCAATTGTGTCATTAGTATTCATATTGAGGCCCACTTTGTATTCCATTATTTCTTATTTCTAAGCGAGCAAGTGTAACTGAAGCAAAAGACTAGGAACAAATTCAGAAAATGTGACTTGAAGCGGCATGTTTTGGTAAAAGTTGGTAGCATGCTTTTTTAACATAATTCCAGGGTGCTGAATTCAAAAATGGCGGATACCAAGCTCAATTTTCAGTTTTTGAACCCATAATTCCAAAAAAACAAAATGGCGGCTAAAAATAATGGTGTACCGATTCAAAAAATGTCACTTGGGTTGACAAATTTTGTTAAAAGTTGGTAAAGTGATTTATTTAACATAATTCGAGGATGTGAATTTACAAAATGGCGAATATCAAGCTCAATTTTGAGTTTTTGGACCCATAATGTCAAAAACAAAATGGCGACTTAAATTAATGGTGTACCAATGCCAAAATGTTACTTGGGTTGACAAATTTTGGCAAAAGTTGGTAACATAATTTATTAAACATAATTCGAGGATGCCGAATTAAAAAATGACGGATACCAATTAATTTTAAGTTTTTGAGAATTCTAAAAACAAAATGGCGACTGTCTCAATTTATTAGTGTTATTGAAGTTGCATGTTTAAGCAAAAGATGCTACTTTGTCCTTTCTAACATTTCAACATAACCTGAGGTTGTTAAATTAAAATGGAAGAGGCTAAACTGAAGTTTAAATGTTAAAACAAATTTAAAACAATTTCTAAAAATAAATTTGTGGCTGTAATTAAGTGTTTGTTCATTATATGTGCCTTTTGCATAGTACACTGATAATCTACATGACTAAATTAAGTTCATGATCAAAACCATACTGAAATACTCCTTCATTCAGATCATTGTATGGAATTAACAGTCAAAATCAAAACTGAAAGTTTGAAATGCAAAAAAGAGCCTATTCTAGAACAGTCTTTTAAACAGAATTTGCCACATGTTCTTGCAAAATAGTATGTAAAACCCGTGGTTGTAAATGTCAAAATACTAAATTACTATGCGTGTCATCATGCATCAAACTTTTAAGAATTATATTGCTTTAATAGGTAGAATCACAACCATTACTTAGAACATATATCGATTGATACGTTGTGAACCTCATTTGTAGTGGTTTAAATTTGGCGGTAATATTGCATTAATTTACAACATAATATCGAGCTCTATACAGTTTTGCCTGCGAAGTTTAAGGAACTCAATGCAGCTTTTAAATAATACATTTTCTTGAAAATTCAGAAAGTCCTTCAAGGAATATTTGACATCATCTATTAGTAACTATGAAATTGGATAATGTAAATGGCAAGACTAATGTGCAAGATTAAGCAATAAGTTGGCCACTAAATTAATTTAAAATTTAAAGCCATAATCGTTAATTGCAGTCAAGGCAATGATAGAATTGTGCTAGTGTACCAAGACACCTTTACTGAGTTTTTCACAGAACTTGAGTTGAATATTTTTCCGTAACAGCCGCACAAGTAATACAAATTATGTGCCATTTATTTTTTGTCACTTTTGGAAATAATCTATATGTGCCATCAGAATGCCATCAGTATCTAAGATTCTAAGTTAACCGTGGTAATGGAACAGTCTTTCTCTGTCGTCTTTGGCGGAGGTGAACCAGGGTGATTCCATTTTTAGACTGTTATTTGGGCTTTGGGATGAAATAATGTCCCACTTTGTCTCTATAGTAACAACGCTCTTATGGGAGCTAGCATGATATACCACTTAAATGTTTAGATTTACACGCGACACATCTTGTGTGTTTCTGATTAATTGCCAGAAGTCCAACAGGCTCAAAACTTTCTTATTGCAAGATGTCATAATGGAATGTACTCTTCTCTGTGAAATGCCAACTTGCAGTCCTTATATTTTTTGTAACTCTCCTGTCAGTCATAACAATACCATGTTTTTATCTACGTTTCCACAATTTTAAAATGATTAGTGGCCAGACTTTCAAAATTTGTGAAAATGTTTTAAGTATTTTTGTTTTTACAGATTGGCAAAACAATTTTCTTTTTGAAAGAAAAATATTTTTCAGAAATGATCAGCCAATCGTGATTTCGGCTACCATGAATGGAATGAAAACAAAGCTCTTTTGACCATTTCTGGGGTTGCAACAGTGGCATACCTTCCATGACTGGGGTCATCATCAATGGTCTGCCTGTCCTGTTCTTAATCCGCCACCTTCTTTTTACTCTTGCCTATCAAGGGGCGTCCTAACATATCAGTATGTACAGCTTTAGGTGTTTAACCGTTCTTGTGCAAATATTGGATCCTGCTCTTTCACCATTTTTTACATTTGCCAAGCCACAGCAAATTTCAGTATCTTTTTAATGTTTTCAGGTGAGTAATACGGCCCATAGGTATTTTGTTTAAATTTCCTGCTCATTAACATCAAGGTAAGCCTTAAAATATTACAATTTTTGATTAATAGCTGTTTCTTGCTACTAAAACAATTTCTATATCAACTTTAATGCAAAAATGCATTTTGATTTTGGCGGCCATTTTGTATTTAAATTTTGACCTATTTAGAGCAATTTTCTAGCTTGGTATCCGCCATTTTCGAACTCTGCACACCCAAATTAAGTAAGAAGTAAGAAGGATATATGGTTTGCTTTTACTAAAAAATGCCTCTTCCTCTTTGAAACGACGTCTTATCTGAAAATGTGCCTTGTCTACAACGTAGATTGGTATGTTTTTTTTTTATTTGTACCACATGAAAACACTCATGTACTACATAGGATACATAAGAGTAAAGGTTTATATAAAAAATCAAAATAAAACTATCTAGCCCATATTAAAATGAAAATGAAAAAGCCATAGTAAAAGCTTTAAAACCGGGAAATTTAGTTATACGCTTGAACTTGCACATGGGAAGTGAAACCGTGTGTTCTGCAAAGATAAGCACCTCTTGTAAAGTGTGTAATCAAAATTGAGAATGAAAGGAATATGGAACAAAGCATCAAACTGGCCAGATTTAAGATCTAAAGTGTGATTATCCACAATAAAATTAAAATCAAGTTCTTAAAACAAGGTTTAATTTGATCAATATATAGTTTTCAATTACCATTCCAACTAATTTAGTTATTTCACTTTGAAGATTTAATTTTCGTAAATTTGTCACAGGAAAGGGTAATTGAGTTCACCAATAGAGTTTTCGTACAAAAACGCAGAAATTCGGTTAAATTGATAATTAGTTAGGAAAACATTAATTACAAAAATAGTCAATAGTTTTTTTTGGTAGAAAAGCCAAATGCTCTCTATAACATATACGTGCAAAGGTTGTAGTTCCCTTGTTTGCAAAAACGAGGTCTATTTTTAATATTTAAGTAAGTGTAAGTATGCAATGAAAACTGGTTTTGAAATTTAAAACAAAGTTCTGCGTCATTACACTATTGTACATTAACTTCTGTACCTGTCTCAGTGGTTTCAATTTATACAATATTTGTCTTTATTTATCTTGTCTGGATGTTTTTCGATAAACTATATATGTTCTGTGTTTTGGTTGCGTGGGTAAATGCAAAGTACTTACATTATTATTCTATTTTTAAGCCAAGATACAAATGTCTGGTGCTGAACAGAGATTGATTGTGATTGTTTTTGTCAAGCGCCATACACAAATATTATGATGATACCATCAATCTACTAAGAGTTTTTGATACACAACATATTTGTTGTGTTTAATAACATATATGTCTAACAAACAACCGATATACTAAACAAACTGTGCAACATTGTTTGCTGGTGTGTGTCTTTATTCATATGAAGCAGAATTTATACAGAACCTTGTTTAATCTGAAAATAAGACTGTGGCCAAATCGTTCAACATGGACATATATATGACGTTCAAATTATATCATTTTATCATCTAAAATGCATAATGTAATATGGTTGGTAGACCGTTTGCTTGCACCTGAAATGAGAAATCCGAAGATAAAAACATTTTCTTTCAAATCAGGATCTGACATTTTACATGGTATTCAATTTTTCTATAATAAGGTAAAATTAAATGATTTTTTTTGTCTTGAATGGAATTACCTTTTTTATATATGATATAGGGATTGATGTATGAAGAACAAAGTATGCGCGTGTTATAACGTTATTGTACTCATTGTTTAAGTTTTAGAAAATTTGAATAAAGTTTTCCATAAGTAAAAACAGATCTTACTATCCAGCCATGTCTAAGACGAAAATTATAAACAAATCAACAAGGGAATTAATTGTCAATAAAATATAATAATAATAATAATGATATAACGAAATATACTCCAGCTTTTAATGAAATCAAGTATAATTATAGAATTACATAGATAAAATAGAAAATTGTAACTGAAATTCAAGTATTTGCCAACAGTAATTGTAAACATAATAAAACACTATACGAACTAATAATAAAACAGTTTAAAATGACTAAACCAGACAAAAACAAATATATAGTAAGCATTGATTATACAAATTACCGAGTTTGTACGGGCATCGAAGTAAACACAAAATAGTGTTCTGTTTGAGTGCCCGAAGCCAACTTTTTATGGCTTATTCAGTTGTTCATTGATACAGACATTAATAACCATCGCACGATCAGTATATTAATCATGAAAATTTTTAAAAATCATAATATCTATTTTAAAATTAATTTTCATTATTTTCTTTGGAAACATATGAAACTGAAAATTTTGAAATTTGATATAAATTTACAAGATAATTTCAAACCCATAGCAAAATATTTCGTACAATAAGGTGTAAATTTGTTGTAGAATCCAAAACATGACTGTAGTTGCACACATAATAAATCATGAGAAAAAACAAGATTTAGATTTTTTATAAAAAGATCTAAAACTATAAACAAAGTATCATATATGCATACTCATAAAATAGTTTTCACTGAATTTTTTCTTACATTGCTTTTATAATAAACAATTTCCAAAAAGGGACTAAACCAAAACAATATTCGTTTACGACCAATTCAAAACTATTATGCTGAGCTATACCATTGTCTCAAACATATAATATTGAGGTATGTAATTGAATTGTCAAAATATGTGTGCTGTAAAACGTCATACTTGACATTAGTTCAAAGTCACGAAATTAGCAAAAAAAATCAAGGTACTTTAAATGGGTGTAAACCAATATAGATTCTGTAGTTGGTCGTTAAGAATATTTTCAAAATGCACTAAAACACATTGACCTAAAAGTAAAGTTTAATTATATTTTCTTGTATTTATTTTTGTTTGAATTCAGACTCAATATGATACTTGCTTCTAGATTATAAAAATACTAAAACTTCAATAATCTTGATAATAATGATGAAAGTCTATACAGATTCTGAAGTTTGTCCTTAACAGTATACTGACTTCAGCCTTAAGGTACACCAAACTTAAAGTTAAGCAGAATATTTTTGTTTTATTTTTTCTATTTTAATTTAGACTCAATATCGTGCTTGAAATTGGTTTCTGAACGAATAAAACAATAAAATCTCCAATTACCTTATTTCGTGCAGCAATTTATATTTCAAATTAAAGCATTCTGCTATCTCTTATATTAAAAGAAGTAGAAATTGTCTTAATAAGTTTAAGTTCGAAATAATTCAGCAAACGATTTCCGAACATATAATCAGATTACAGGAAGAGATAATTGGAGTTTTTGACTCCATACAGGATTTTCAGATTATTAAACAAAAACTTTAACAAAATAAAGAACCCTATTGCACAGAAGTTGATTGGCTATGTAGTGAATGGTAAAAGTTGCCGCTGATTCCTCAAGTTCTACTATACCTCAATTATGACGAAAGGCTACATTTGAAACTTTATGACAAACGTGATAAGTAAATTTTTTTCTATTTTTATCTTTCTTTTTTTTTGTAGCAATATACCAACTTCTCCTATTTATGGTGCATTTGTTTCCCAATTGACAAGCTGTGGTTAAACTTGTTGCCAAATACTGGGATCTTGTAGAACGACACAGGCTGCTTGCAAATACACTGTAAATTGTTGACAGAGGGATACTGAAAACGTTTTATGGCCGTCATCACAGTATTATTGATAAGTTAGATATCTATGTGCCTAGAATTGTCTTAGATATATTTTACGTCCCAAAGTTCCACGTTCCTTTCACCAGATTTTGATTGCACACGTGACGGGTGTAGATAGCTTAACAGGAGGAACTTACCCTTCCGAAACATCGGACTTTCATCCTTGATGGAAGTTCACGAGTCTAACTTCACTTGTCAGTCTCGAGGTATTTACTTTGCTTTTGGATTGTGATTCGAACATGGATTAGTGTGTCTGTTTTTGATGCATAAAACATTATTAATAATGCGGTTTAATTTTAAATGATATGTAAATATCTGCTTAGTATGCAGCATTCAACTGTTCGTTGGAAATTGTGTAGGAGGCATCACTTTCGCCTTTTGTACTTGGTGACCAGGGTTATTGTAAAGTGTAGGGGTACTTGAGCTTTATTAGCTTTGATATTAATCATGCAGTAGTGTTCTTAAACATCACTTGTATAAAGTGTATAAACTAGTGGTTAACAGTACGTAAAACGAACGAATACCAAATCCTGATACGTTTTATATAAACAGATAAAAAACAGCAATACCAGTCCATGTTCAAATCACGATCCCAAAAGCAAAGCACAAATTTTAAATTATAGCAAATTAAATTTAACACGTAAATTAAAAAAAACAACTTGTTACCAGAATAGTCTTTCGGATGAGATTCAATACTTAGATCCCGTTACTCAGTGCACGCTAAAGAGAACTCTGTAGAACTCGAAAAAGAGTAGGCCACCTGTGGCCGCTACAGAAGATGCTTGCAACTAAAAACGAATAAAACAGACTGAACAAAAAATAAGAAATCAAATATGATATAAAACTTTAGGATACAATTTATGACTAATTTTATTAGTTGTGATTTGTCTGTTATAGAGCACATTCCTGAATTCTTTTTTACCAAGCACCGTTTTCATATTCAGTATTTAGCAATATTGCCGTGGAACATTGAGTACACGTAACATTCATGTTTATAACATTCAATTAATTATAAAGATGCATTTCAAACCAGACAAGTGATCTAATTACAATTTCCGTAATAAATTTCAATCTAAACTTGCGGCGTATAATTACTTTCAATTTTACAACTGTGTGGTTTATTAACAGTTCATTATTTTCCAAGAATACATTTCTTGAACGTAAAAATAATTGATATCCTTAGCAAAACAATTTTCCAAAACCAAAAATTTACAGTTTTTGTTCAGGTTGAATCAATCTATTTGATTTGATATAATAACTATTTCAGAGTTAGGATTGCCGGTACTTTAGGTATTTAATAAGTTCATATGACTGTATTGATTTTAAAACTCTAAGCTTTGGTGAATTATTAATGGAAAAACACTCTTCGGCCTAAATATATAGTTCATTAAATTTTCGTTAAGAGTTAATAGTTTTGTGTTTCTAAATTTTATGCATTTGAATAAAGTCGACGTAATTTATTGAATATGTCTAATTGCAGTTGCAATACATTTTGACTCATCCACAGGCCGTATAAAATGAATAATATATGCATTCCACATAATGCAACAGTAAAGTTTAAAGTTGTTTAAGATAACCACAGTGTTTGTCGAAATTTTTTGTCCGAATCCGATTACAAGTCAAAATTATGGACATTAGTTAACTAGAATTGTAGAAGTGAAGTAGATGAGATGGAAATGTTAGGCTTGTCCAAAGTGCAAGGTAGTGACTTGAAGCATCAATCAATTCTGAGCAGGAATTATTTTGACAAAAAATTAACTAAACTTAATTCGAAAGTTTTCAAAGATTTTACTTTGTTTTGGGAATGTCATTTGGACATAGATTGGTATGATTGCTTTGATTCTCTGTTATTTCTGCAATTAAAAGAATTTAGAAATCCTCCGAGATGTCTTTTAAACCTATATATCCGCTGATTAATAACACATTACTGTTGCAGGTTTAGAACACATTAAGATTTTTATCTTCGATTGCTACATCTAATTATCTGCTTTTATTATACAATGTATGTTGATATTTCATATGGCATGTAATCTGTCTATATTTTTGTTATATGCAAAGATTACCACTTTTGTTTTTACAGATGGATTCGCCATTCTCGAATACTAGTTTTCTAATATTTATTGATTTGTTTTTTACATATTTGTCTGAAGCTGATTAACTAGCGATAATATTGAATGAACACGATACCAATGTATTTTGTAAAAATTATTAATTGAAACAAAAATACATTATGATAGGTTGGTTAATTACAACATTAATTACAACCGTGTTAACATAAAAGGCCAATTAACTTGTTTAATACACTACATGATTACCACAGTATTAATTGGACACTGAGTGATTTAATGTAGGCTAAAAACAAATTATCAAGTACTGAAAGGACAAACACAATCTTTCAGTACTAATCAGTGAATCATAGATTTTATGAACGTCAGAAAATTTTGGTTGAAAATGTTCACAAAACATTATATCAGAATTCTAATATATACAGGTAAAACAACTTTATGTCCCGCTTTGAGGTTTAAGGTTTGAGATATGGCATTTTAATTCATCTTTTCATGTTACGTACACCAGAACGTATGTACAAAAATATATTGATACCATAGTCTTTTTCCTTTTATTGTCATGTTTTTTTCAGTTTTATCATTGATGTTCCAAGACACGTATACTTTTTGTTAGTTCACGTTTTCCCGTTCGACATGTAGGTTAATTCCAAGTACACGTTTTTCTGTTTGAAAAACTCTTTTCTTTTATAATATAATAAGTGTCCTTAGACCCGTAACTTAATTGCAAGTACACTGGAATTTTCTATTATACTGTGAAAAGTGTTATGAGACGCGTAGGCTTTTTGCAAGTACACGTTTTTCCGCTGTAATACAGTAATAGATGCGTCTTTTATCTTTTATATGTCTTTACACAATCCTGTATATTTGTCTAGGAGTTATCTATGTAGTTGTCGGCACATTACTCAGACAAAATAATCCTTCATGAAGTACAGAACATTGATTACATTTTAACCTATAGCATTATGTAATAAATCACTGATATAAATAGCTTGTTACGTGTATGTTCGTAAGAAAAGCGTTGAATGTTTTAGGTGCCAATTTTGATTTCATCATAGATTCCTAGTCAAATCGTTATAGACATTAATAAATTCGTATATAAGCGTGTATATGGACAATTTTGATTTTTCTGATAACGGGCAAGTCAACCTTGCAATTGATTTGTCTAATTTTATTGTTAAATGGTAGATGTGAGTTCTAAAAAAAATCAAAGTTCAATTATTTCAGACATTTACATTACATTTTAACTATATATATATATATATATATATATATATATATATGCTATTTGATAGTGCATTATTTTTTATACCTTTGCATATTGCAGTAATAGCTTTCTTACAATCGTGTACAAATTATTGATAATAAAGCATTGAAATCAAATAAAAATTATAAATTTTGACGTTTACATGCTGTTCAAATTTTCTGATATAAAATAAACTGTCTCAAATTAATAATAATAATAATAATAATAATAATAATAATAATAATAATAAAAACAATAATAACAATAATGTTAATAATAAGTTCAGTCCAATGAAGTGTTCTTGTATTTATATTATTTCGTTTTGGTATATGAATTTGTGTGTTACGAATAAAAATAGAACATTTATAGCTTTGGTTTCTTGAGAACTTTATTTTTATCGGTATATGTCGAGTTATAGGTTGCCAAGTACATATATTTCAGTTACAAATTTATTTGATTAATTAAAAAAAAATACTAATGCCAAGTACAAGTAATTTACCTTTGCAACTCTTATTCTTTTTCTGTTTCTTAACAACAACATCTTTAAATGTAAACTCCAAGCTACGCCTGTTAAGTTAAAATATATCATAGCATTTACTATAAATTTTATAAAAATCCCTTTTATCTTTATTCACTTATCTTTATTGCGTCTTCTTTATAGCAGGGGCTTGACTGACGGAGTCGTTTATACAAAACAATGATTATTAGATATAAAAAAATTAAGAAAAAAACTGTGTAGACATAATAGTAAACATACTTCGTCATTGCAACCAAGAACTCGTCACTTTACAAGCTAACAATGGAAACGGTGAAAGAAGGGGGTATGACAAGGAAAGAAAACACTGTAAACACTGATAATAAAGTTACCGACTTTGTATGGGTAGTGGCGTAAGCACACAGTGGTTTGATTCAGTTCCGCTATAAGTCCACTAAATTTTGTGTTGTAACCAGTAATCCAATATACAAACATTTCGAAATCAAAATGTTTTTTCTACGTATAATATATATATCAATAAACATTCAAGAAAACATTTAATTGATTACAAGCCGCTTATTATTAGCGTAGTTTGGAAAAAAATACCTGATGGAAAGTATACAAAAGAAGAGATAGAATAGTTTCTGAAAAATATTCTTTGCAGAGCAGATAAAAACGGTGAATCCGAGTGCCTTTGCTTCGTGATGTTTATCTAGTCAGGTATCAAAGTGTTGAAAGTGGGAAAGTGTTCACCAAAAGCAACAAGAGCAAATTTGGATTTTGTAATCATATCATTATTACTTATATCTTGTAATCAGATAATAAAATGATTAAGTTTTAAATTTGTTGTATAATATGGAAATGACATAGTTCATATTCAAGATCTTAAATTATCACACAATAAAGCCAGTCGATTATGTTGTAATAAATATGTTTTGAAATTAACTATCTCAAAAGGAACCAATAAATGAACACTATCCGTTTACTTCCGCCATTTCAAAATCAATTTTCGGAGGTTGAACATTATCTCAAATATCTAATTGATATATTTAATTGAATTGTCAAAATGTTTGTGATGTAAAACGTCCTACTTGACATCAGATCAAAGTCACGAAATTAGCAATAAACAAGGTACTTGAAATGGTGAAATCCAATACAGATTCTAAAGATGGTCCTTAAGAATTTTTTCAAAATGTCTGCACTAAAACACAGTGACCTACAAGCTTTTAGATTATTAAAAAACCAAAATACTAAAAATCAATAAAATTATTTCATGCAGGAACTTATATTTAAATTTACAACATTTTGATATCTGTTATATATATAAAAAACCCAGAATGCCTCATATAAAATTAAAAGTTCGAAAAAATTTAGCAATCTATTTCCGAAAATATAAAATAACAAGAAAAGCAGAAAGGTTAACAATATTAAACAACCCTCAAGAAGCAGTTATAGTTCGCAAGCTGCTAATATACCAACACACTAATTAGTTTTACAATGATGTTTGCATATTTGTTTATTACAAGTTGATTTTGCTGCACATGGGAATTTCAATATGAAGCATTCAGCTGGTCGTTGACATTTGCATCGGCGTCAATTCCAGACTTTTGTATTTATAAGCTCCGATTATTATTATTTACAAGTGCATGAAATACCTATGTAGTTTTATTTATACCATTTGAGTAGTACAGTCAGTGCATTTTAGATTTATTAACTTATATCAATGCTTTTAAAGCAAACTTGTTTCAAAACATACATACGTTTGGGATTATGATTTAAACCTGGATTGGTATGTTTGATGTTTACATTAATAATTAGATTTTGCGTAAATAAAAGAAAAAGAGAATAACGAAATCTCGAAAACGTTTTGTGTACAACAAGTTACAATAAAAACCAGTCCGTGTTATAATGACGATGCAATTTGCAAACACAAAAGACAAAACTTCGAAAACTAGCCAAGTTAGTTAAACACTTCCAACAGAGAAGTAGGCCGGATGCAAAAATCATAACAAATAAATCAATCGATTGCCAAAATACAATTTTAAGGCAAGTAAAAAGGTCTGGTGCAATGAAACGGTAAATATCCCCTATTTGTTAGCTTCGTCAACCACTTGTAGGATAAAATAAATAACATTAAAATCAAGTGATACTTGTCGTGATTATTGGTATTTATTTTACTATCTTTCAATACCATATATTTACAATTGGAATTGACCTTCTTTAGATGAACCTATTTGTTTTTACTGGCATTCATTTGCTCTTGAATACAGTGTGGGGTCATGACCTCTGATTACGTAACGAATAACTATTCGATTACGTCACAGAATGACATCTATTACGTCACGCATTGTTTGATTGGTCAGCATCCAAGTCTACTCGCGACGTAATTTTCCTTATTTGGAGCAAGGCTGTTACATCAATCCCGTATGTTTGTCGGAAACTTAAATGAAATAAATTATTGAAGCGATAATTTTACATTTCGGAATGCTATCAATGTTTTTATGATTGTAAATATAAGAAATAATATTCTATTTGAGTGTATTCATTCGGTATTATGAATGAGAGTCAGGAATAGCATATTTAACATGAACTGCTTCGCAGTTCATTGAATATGCTATCCTGACTCTCATTCATAATACCGAATGAATACACTCAAATAGAATATTATTTCAATTACTATACCCATGTCTGCCTGTATTGCGAACTCCGTGAATTATTCGTTCCACATTATACCAAGCAAAGTTTTTGATTTTATGTCGTTCTAAAATATAGAGTGCACACATGTTATTTCTATACCCAGCCAATAATCAAGAAATTATAAAAAGATGGATTAGAAAGCAGGTGAATGGTTATTCTACATTAAATACCTAATTTCATTCTCTTTGCAGCTTATAATAACTTTCAATTAAACTAATGTATCGTTTAATATCATTACAGTATTATACAAGCAAACAAAATAGTTGATGTTATTATTAAAACACTTATTCCGAATGTATATCATATTTTCGTATTTTTTTTAAAAAAAATACTATTAAAAAAGTATCATTTTTCATAGTTACATGTTCTTTTTATTTTCAATGTTGTTTCCACACGTTGCAGGTGTAGCTAGCTATACAGAAGGTCCTTTCCCCTTCCGGAGCACCTTACTTCACTTTTTTTAGAAGTCCGCGAGTCTAACCTAACCTGTCAGTTTCAAACATAACTAGTACTAGACAAGGCTCATTTAGAAGTTTATTGATACAAACATTTACAGCCATCGCATGTTAAGTATATTAATCATTGATGTGTTTAAAAATCATAATATTTATTTTTAAATTAAGAATTATTATTTTCTTTGGAAAAATGAAATTAAAAATATTGAAATATGAAAAAGCACTGTAAATGTCATTTTAACCCCCTAATATCCTCAGTGGATTGTGGCAAAATATATCGTACAATAAGGTGTTAATTGGTGTAGAATCCAAAAACATGACTGCGACTGCACACATACCAAGTCATGGAAAAAATACAATATTAAAAATTTTTTATAAAGCATCTAAATTAATGAAAAAGTGTCATATATACATATTCATAAATACAGGTCTAATTGACTTTTTTCATATATTTCTATTCAAATGAACAATTTCCAAAAAGGGGCCGAGCCAAAACAATATTCGTTTACGCCCATTTCAAAACACATATTCTGAGCTTTATCATTATCTTAAATATCTAATATTGAGGTGTGTAATTGAATTGTCAAAATGTTTGTGCTGTAAAACGTCCTACTTGACATCAGCTCAAGGACACGAAAGTGGCAATAAACAAGGCACTTTAAATGATAAAATTCAATACAGATTCTGAAGTTGGTCCTTCACAATACATCGACTTCTGCCATAAGGTACACCAAATTTAGAGTTAAGCAGAATACTTTTTGTTCTATTTTTCTATTTTAATTTAGACTCAATATCGTACTTGAAATTGGTTTCTGAACGCATAAAACAATAAAATCTCCAATTACCTTATTTCGTGCAGCAATTTTAATTTCAGAATAAAGTATTTTGCTATCTATTATATTAAAAGAAGTAGGATTTGTCTTAAAAAGTTAAAGTTCGAAATAATTCAGCAGACGATTTGCGAACATATAATCAGATTACACGAATGGATAATTGGAGTTTTTGATTTCATACAGGATTTTAAGATTATTAAGAATAACTTTATCAATATCAGGAACCCCATTGCACAGAAATTATTTTGATGCGTAGTGAATGCTTGAAAAAAATACGACTGATTCCTCAAGTTCTGCTTCACCTCATGACGCCCACGAAAAGCTACATTTGAAACTTTATGACAAACGTGATGATTTCATTTTTTCCCTTTCTATGCAGCAATATACCTGCTTCTGTTTATGGTGTATTTGTTTCCCAATCTATACGCTATGGTAGAGCTTGTCCACTACGGGAACTTTGTACAACGAACCAGGCTGCTTGCAAATAAATTGTTAACCGAAGATACTGAAAAAAAATTATGGCCGTCAACATAGTATTATTGATAATTAGATTTTTCTGTGCCTAGGATTGCCCTAGATATATTTTACGTCCCAAAGTTCCATGTTCCTTTCACCTAATTATGATTACACACGTTGCGGGTGTAGCTAGCTTAACAGAAGGGACTTACCCTTCCGGGCACCCTACTTTTCTTGTGATGGAATTTCACGAGTCTAACCTAACTTGTCAGTTTTAAAGTATTTATTTTTGCTTCTGGATTGTAATTCGGACATGGATAAGTATGTCTATTTTTGATGCATAAAACATTATTAATAATATGCAGTTTCGTTTTTAATTATATGTAAATATCTGCTTTGTCTGCAGCATTCAGCTATTCTATGGAAATTGTGTAGGAGGCATCACTTTCGCCTTTTGTACTTGGTGACCCCGGTTATTGTCAAGTGTAGGGGTACTTGAGCTTTATTAACTTTGGATATTAATCATTCAGTAGTGTTCTTTAACACCACTTGTATACAGTATTTAAAATCAGGCAAAATGAACGAAAATCAAAACCTGATACGTTTTATAGACAGATAAAAAACAAAAATAGCAATCCATTTCAAATCACAATCCCAAAACCACAGCAAAATTTTAAATAATAGCAAATTAAATTAAACATGCAAATGTTTACTGGGAAATGAGATTTGGTGCTCTAATAAGGTAAAATTTTATTTCGAAGCCAATAAAAACGCAACGAATCAAATCATAAAAATTAAATTAAATTAAAAATACGAAAACAAGACTTACAATAAACTAAAAACCAAATGGGCGGACAAGACTGAGTGGTACTTTCACTGGATTCCGAAGTTAAGGGTTGTGGATTCAAACCTCATTGAAAACTTTAAAATTTTCCGAAATGATTTATTTAAACCTGCCCACACTAGAGCGGTAAAAGCTCATTGTCAGAATAGTCTTTCGAATGAGAAACCCGAGGTCCCGTGTCTCAGTGTATGCTAAAGACACCTCTGTAAAATTCGAAAAGGAGTAGGCCATCTTTGGCCGCTACAAAAAAAAAAGCTTTCAACTAGAAGCGAATGAAACACACTGAGCAAAAAGATAAGAAATTATATATGATATAACACTTATAGATACAATTTATGCCTACTTTTATGAATCTGATATATAGCACCTTCCTGAGTTTTTTTATACGAGTTTGAAAAAAGGTACGGCACCTGTGGCCGCTAGAGCAGACGCTTTCAAGTAGAGTGGAATTAATCAGACTGAGCAAAAAAAAAAAAATATCAAATATGATATAAAACTTAAGGATGCAATTCATGACAACTTTTATGAATTGCGCTTTGTCTGTTATATAGCACATTCCTGATTTTTTTTTATACCAAGCAATGTTGTTATATCTGGTACTTGGCAATATTGCCGTGGAACATTGAGTACACGTAACATTTATTTTTATAACAATCTAACGATCAAGTAATTATAAAATATGCATTTTAAACCAGACGAGTGATCTAATTACACTTTCCGTCATAAATTTTTATCTAAACTTGTGGCGTATAATTACTTTCAATTTTACAACTGTGTGGTATATTAACAGTTCATTATTATCCAAGAATATCTTGAACGTAAAAAAATTTGATATCCTTCGCAAAACAATTTTTCAAAGCCAAAAATGACAATTTGCTTCGATTATGAAGCATTCCATTTGATTTGATGAAATAACTTATTCGGAGTTATGATTGGCTCTACTTTAGATTTTAAATTTGTTTATATGACTACATTAATTATAAAAGTTTAAGCTTTAGTAAATTCCTAACGGAAAATTACTCCTTGACCTAAATATATAGCTCATTAAATTTTCGTTTATAGCTAAAAGTTTTATATTTCTAAATTACATGCCTTTAATTCCTCCATGTCGTCTTTATTTCGGTATGTATTGGTAGTACATTTTGACTCAGTCACAAGACACAAGTTTTGATTTTACCATTGATTATGTTCAAGATAACCACAACGTTTGTTGATATTTTTTCCGAATTCGATTATAATAAAAATTATTGACACTAGTGTACTAGACCTGTAGAATTGGTGTAGTTGAAATGGCAATGTTAGGCTTGTCTAAAGGGCAAGGTAGCATCTTGGAACACACATCAATTCCAAGCAAAATGATTTTGACAAAATATTAACCAATTTACTTCCTTATTTTGCCAGGTCTGAAAGTTTTTACTTTGTTTTGGGAATGTCATTTGGACATAGATTAGCATGATTGTTTTGATTTTTTGTTGTTTCGGTAATAATAAGCATTTAGAAACCCTCAGTGATGTGCTTTCAAATGTCGTTTAAACCTATATATCGTTATGCTGTAAGTTAAGAACACATTACGATTCACATCTTTGATAGCAACATATGATTATCAACTATTATTATACAATGTCTGTTGATATTTCATATCGCATGTAATGTGTATATATTTTTGTCATATGTAAAAAGTACCGCTTTTCTTTTTGAAAAAGGATTCATTGTTCTTGAGTACCAGTTTTCCAATATTTATTGATTTTTGTTTTTACATATTTGTCTAGCTGATTTAACTAGCGATAATATTGAATGAACACGACATCAATTTATTTGGTAAAAGTTATTAATTGAAACAAAAATACATTATGATAGGTTGGTTAATTACAACCGTATTAACATTAAAGGCCAACTAACTTGTTTACTATTTTAATACACTACATGATTACCACAGTATTAATTGAACACTGAGTGATTGAATGTAGGCCAGAAACAGATTACCAAGTATTGAAAAGACAAACACAATCTTTCAGAATTTATCAGTGAATCAGATGTTTTTTGATTTTATATTTGGTTGAAAATATTCACAGAATTTGTATTAGAACATTTTAAAATGGGAAGTTCTGACATACATAATTTTGACTCACCATTTCATTTTACGTACATCATCACGCATTTACGGAATAATATAGAAAATTATAATTTTTTCTTGTATAGTCATGTTTTGCAGTTTTATCATTGGCGCATCGTTGATGTTCGAAGACGTGTAGGCTATTTGTTAGTACAGGTTTTAACGTTGGAGAGTTTTTTCTGTTATATTATAAAATGTGTCCCCAGACGCGTAGGCTTTTTGCAAGTACACGCTTTTCTGTTTGAAAACAAACCTTTTTTCCTACAATATCATCATGAGTGTTCTTAGATTCGTAATCTATGTGCAAGTACACGTTTTTACACTAGAATGTTTTCTATTATACTGTAATAAGATTTCTGAGACGTATAGGTTGTTTGCAAGTACACGTTTTCCGTTTTTCTGTAATACAGTAATAGATGCGTCTTTTATCTTTTATATGTCTTTACACAATCCTGTTTATTTGTCTAGGAGTTATTTATGTAGTTGTCGGCACATTACTCAGACAAAATAATCCTTCATGATGTACAGAACATTGACTACATTTTAACCTATAACATTATGTAATAAATCACTGATATAGATAGCTTGTTACGTCGTATGTTCGTAAAAACAGCGTTGAATTTTTAAGGTGCAAATTTTGATTTCATCATCGATTTCTAGTCAAATCGTTATAGACATAAATAAATTGGTATATAAGGATGTATATGGACAATTATGGCTAATAAATTTTGACTCTGTTTATAACGGGTAAGTCAAAGTTGCAATTGATTTTGCTTATTTATTTTGGTAAATTTTGCTAGATGCGAGTTCTGATAACGTTCAAAAGTCAATTATTTTAGGCATTAATACTATATTTTACTGTTGTTTATATGATATTTTTCTCATATGGGTTTTTAAGATACCTGTGCAGATTGCAGTAATAACTTTCTTTAGTCTGTCTCACAACCGTGTACAATACAAATCATTGATAAGGAATCATCGAAATTACATAAAATTATAAACTTCGACATTTACATTTCGTTCAAATTTTCTGATATAAGATAAACTGACCTCAAGTTTAGTGCAATGGAGTTTTTTATGTTTTATATATTATTTTGTTTTACTAAATTTGGTATATGTATTGGTGTGTTATGAAACAATTAAAATATTAATAACATCGGTTTCTTGAGTACTTTATTTTTATGGGTGTATGTCGAGTTATGGGTTGCCAAATTCATGTATTTAACTTGCAAATTTCTTTGATTAATTTTAAAATACAAATGACAAATACAAGTAATTTACCTTTGTAACTCGTCTTTATCAAATAGTTTCAAAACATACATACGTTTGGGATTATGATTTGAACCTGGATTGGTATGTTTGATTTTGATTTAGGCTATGTATGTATAAATGTTGATATTGTAATTTAGAATCCAGAAATGTTGTTAGTAAAATAATTCCGAAAGTTGTAAAAGATGATAACTCTATAATTACTGATCAAAAGGAAATCCTAGCAGAAACTAAACAATATTACTTCAATCTTTATAATAGAGATAATGAGGAGTATGATATGGATCTCAAGAGTAAACTTAAAGATATTAAAGACATAAGTATTTTAACTGAAGAACAAAAGCATAGTTTGGAGGGAGAATTAACAAACACAGAAATTCATACTTTTTTACGAAAAATGAAAAATTTGAAAAGTCTTGGATCAGATGGTCTTACATCTGAATTTTTTAAATTTTTTATAACGACTTAGTAAGCTTTTAAGACGTTCGCTAAATGAAGGATTTCATACTGGAAAATTGTCAATTACATAACGTCAGGGTATTATAACTTGTTTACCGAAAGGGGACAAACCAAAGCAGTTTCTAAAAAACTGGCGACCAATATAATATCACTGTTGAATGTTGTATATAAAATAACATCTGGCTGCATAGCTGAAAGATTGAAAAAGGTATTACCGTTTATTATTTCAGAAGATCAGACAGGATTTATCAGTGGCAGATATATTGGTGAAAACACTAGACTAATTTATGACTTAATGCAATATACAGAGGAAAAAATATACCAGGGGTACTTTTAATGATTGATTTTGAAAAGGCATTTGATTCAGTGTCCTGGGATTATATTGATAAAGTGCTTGATTTTTTCAATTTTGGTGAATCTTTTATAAAATGGATTAAAATATTTCGACAAGATATTATGTCAGCAGTCCTACAAAATGGAATTGTTTCTGAATTTTTTAGTATAACAAGAGGTTGTCGTCAAGGGGACCCTATTTCACCCTACATATTCTTAATGTGTGCCGAGATTCTGTCTGTTCTTCTGAAAAATAATAAAAATATCAAAGGTATTAAAATTGGTGATGAAGAATTTAAACTGTCACTTTTTGCAGATGACACTACTGTCATACTGGATGGAGCAGAGTCATCATTACAAGAAACTTTACATGTCTTAGATGACTTTGCCTTGCTTTCCGGTTTAAAAATTCATAATAATAAAACAAGAGCAGTGTGGATTGGATGTAATAAATATAATGGTGAAACCTTTAATCATCGTTTTAAATTAGATTGGAGCCAAGGTTCATTCACATTGCTTGGAATAAATTTTTCTGTTGATTTGGACAGAATGATAAAAATAAATTATGATATTAAAATACAAGAAATAGAAAAAAGTTTAAAACAGTGGTCAAAAAGAATTTTAACTCCTTCAGGTAGAATAACCATTTTGAAAACACTGATAATTTCTAAACTAAACCATTTATTTATTGCTATTCCAAATCCACCACTGGAAATAATAACAAAACTGAATAAAATGTTTTTTACCTTTATTTGGCTACATAAAAATGATCGCATAAAAAGAGAGTTAATGTCACAGAGCTATGAAAAAGGAGGCTTAAAAATGATAGACATCAAACATTTTATAGCATCACTCAAAATAACATGGATTAGAAGACTACTTCAAATTGAATCCAAATACAGAAAGTTATTTGAGATTTCATATTCTAAAATTGATAATTTCTTAAAGTATTGAAATGATTATTTTAATAAAATAAAACAAAATAATCCTAATAATTGTTTTTGGAATAATGTTTTTGAAGCCTGGAATTTCTTGTCTATGAGACAAAAACCTGAAAATATGAATGATGTTAAAGATGTAAGTATCTGGTACAATAAAGATATCTGTATAAATAAAAGTCCAGTATTCTACAAGTCTTGGTCTAACTGTGGCATATATTTCATAAAAGATCTACTTAACGAAGATGGAAATATAATTTCATATAGAGAATTTAATAGAAGATATGCTGCTGTCAGGTCAAATTTTGTTGAATATAATGGTATAAAGTCCACCATTGAATCATATAATAAAAGATTAAATATACAAAACCAACCAGTTAATTTATTACAAATTGACATGCCATATTTTTTCAGAATAGTTTTTAAAAGTAAAAAAGGGAGTAAGGACTTTTACAATCTATTTAATAATAATATCACAATTGTCAAAAGTCAAGAAAAATGGAAATCAATTCTAGACCTTGATATTGACTGGAAATCACTATATAATATCCCCTTTAAAACATGTAAAAATACTAATCTACAATGGTTTCAATACAGGATAAACCAACGAATAATTTCTACAAATGATTTTTTATTCAAAATTAAATTAAGGGATCATAATCTCTGTACATTCTGTAACAATACAGCTGAAAAAATAGAACATCTGTTTTGGTATTGTGAGATAACTAATAACTTTTGGATAGAAGTAGAGGATTATATATATATATATAAATAAACCGCTACATCAATATCCATAGGGAAAGTGCTATCTTTGGACTTATTGACCAAAAACAGAAATATAAACCTCAAAATTTTCTACTTTTAACTACCAGACTTTACATATATAAGTGTAGAATTGATAAAAAACTACCAAATTTAAATACATGGAAAATGAGTCTTAAATATCAGATTAATATTGAAAAAATCATTGCAGTAAAAAATAATCTTTATGCCAAATTTCTGGAATTTTGGGACCCATAATTCAATATCTTTGACGAATGACATACTTTCTTCATCTGATGTGACTGTGGTGTTAGTACTGCAGAAGTGGTAGTGAAAATAAATCATCAACATTTATATTGTATAAAATGATTCCTGACGATTAGAACTATACCTTTATCATGAAAATGTATAATATATATTGTTTGTATTAGAATTATATATACTGTTTGTATCTGAATCTCATAGGGGTTGACACACACACACACACACACACACACACACACACTTGCATAAACAAAAACCCATACAAAACTGAAAAGAATATACAAGTACAATACCAAAGGAAATATAATAGATAAAATGTTGGAAACAAAACTATATATTTGTCATTTACTTAAGTACTTGATGGTGTGTTGTATATATATATATATATATATATATATATGTTGTATTTGTAAAATTGTCTTTTGTTACCCGGCAAGTGAACCCAGTGGCCCCAACCCTGGCACTTGACCATCCCTATTTAATGTCTGGGAGAATAAAAACATGAATTACAAAAAAAATATTGATTAGATTTTACGAAAATAAGAAAAAAAGAGATCTCTAAAAACATTTATGTATACAATTACAACAATTTACAATAAACACCAGTCTATGTTCAAATCACAATGCAATTCGCGAAAAAAAAAAAAAAAAGAAAAAACTGCAAAAATTAGCCAATTAACTAAGCTAGTTAAACACTTCCGCTAGAAAAGAAGGTCGGATGGATGCGCAAATCATAGTAAATATAGCAATTGATGGCCAAATCACAATTTCAAAACAAGTAACAAGGTTAGGTGCTTTGAAAGGGATTAAAGGGTAAATATGCCGTTTTGTTAGCTACATCCACCACATGTATGATAGAATTATAAATAGCATTAAAATGAAGTAATATGTGTCGTGGTTATTGCTATCTATCGTACTTACTCTAAATATCAGTTACTATACCCTATGTCTGCTTGTATGCGAATTCCTTTAATTTTGAACTTGAGTATATGTCGTTGTGTAATATTGAGTGCACACACATATGTTATTTCTATTCCCAACCCATAATCAAGTAATTATAAAGAGATGGATTAGAAAGCAGGCGAATGGTTATTATACATTAAATTCCCAATTTCAAACTCTATGTGCAGCTTATATTGACTTTCAATTTAATAAATGTATAGTTTTATATCAGTACAATATTATCCAAGTAAACAAAATAATTGATATTCTTAGTAAAACAATTATTTCAAATCTATATCATAATTTTTTTTATGAAACAAAATAATTATTATTCCCAGATTATATCATTGTTCTCGTAATATTAAGAAAAGTATTATTTTAGACATGGATTTGGACATAGATTAGTATGATTGTTTCTGATTTAGATACTTTAATGTTCCTTTTATTCTCAAATTTGATTTCGCATATGGCGGTTCTAGTTATCCAGGGGTACTTACTCTTCCTGAGCATCCGACTTCCAATTCCGATTGGAAGTTCCTGTGTTAAACATGGTTTGCCAGTTTCTACTTCGCTTTTAAACTGTGATTTGAACGTGAATAAATATATTTGTTTTCTTAGATATTTCACATTCCATGGAATTTGATTCAATTTATATTTCGAAAATGTTATTTTCTTTCATTAAGGCTGATATATAGGGTATATGAATACTCTCATTAAAAGATATATGTATATATAGATAATACAAAATTACGAAATAATTTTTTCATAAAGATGTCGAAAAAATTTTCAAAGCATCAAAAATATTTTATCAAATTTAGCTAAGGAAATAATTTACATGATAGATCAGTTTTTGAGGGATATATAATTGACGCATGGTTTATCCATTAGATTGGGATATTTTAAAAGATCTATTTATAGGAATGTGTTTGATTACAAATGGCACTTGATTAGAAAACAAAAAAATCTATACTTCAAAAATCTAAAAACAAAATATTTATACAATCCTACACTTGTAGTTTTTGAGTAGTATGTTATGTCATGGCTGACCAAGCATGATTATAACTTCATTTTATATTTCATGCTGTTTACATTTTATCATATACAAAAGGTAAAAATCTTGCATTGGGGTGTGGCTTCATCTTCTGTAAAATATTATTTTTGTTAGGTTTTCAAAATAAATATTGATTATTCAATGTCCTATTTTAAAACCTTGCCAAAAACTAATTTAGTGTTAATGAATAGACCGAACATATCTAGAAAAAGTATTTCGTCAAATACTAAGTTGACCCGATTTTATCAGAAAAACAAATACATTACGATCAATTCATTCATTACACCAGTAATTTCAACTGAGCAACATATATAACAATAAAACAAATATTGGAATTCTATAGTTCTAAAGCACCAAACAAATAAACCATTTTCATTATCCAACACATGAATGAATGTAGGTCGAAAAAAACATTACAACTATTGAAGTACATAAAGGATACAAGCATAATCTTTTAGCACTAAGAAATAATAAAATGGAAAGTCATTCATTGCGTGGGATTGAAACTGTCCGTCGAATTTAAAATTAAGGTCTTCAGTGCAATTAAATCATCTCCTTACTCTAGTATATTAAAAAGTAAAAGTAGTTCCGTTTAACATCATCATTTTATGCTAAGAGTTTTTAATATGTATAATTTTAATACTACGTAAACGCATATTATATTAATCTTTAAGGAATATAGCAGATTAAGCAATCGAGTTAACTGTAGTATGTGGACCAAGTCTAAAAACGTTCATTTTTTAAATATGCGTTTAGTTGTTATGCTTTATAATTGAAAATTCGTGCATAATTGTTGCTAATACAAAAAACACGTATCTATCACATGAACAGAAAAAATGTCAATAAGCCCCCAAAAGAGCTTTCAAAGAATATATAAATTTGAACAGTAAAATGCTAAAACAGAGGGAGCCTACACAGGAGATGTCTACAGCGGTATTAATAGATTAGATCCTACTAAATATAGTTAATAGTCCTTTTGAGTCACATTTTGGCGTGAAATAATGTTTGCACCAGATACTGGAACATTGATTATACGCCTACTGTTTAGGACATTATACAACAATGCAGCTTATATTACACAACTAAGTCCTAGTAATCTATTATGGACCTCTCATTGATGAACTAACTGTACTCCTATAGTATTGTCTGGATAGGTATAGTATCCGACCCGTTAGTAATAACAGCAAATTAATCCAGTTCAAAAGTGCTGGATGCTAAGACAAAATGATAACAGCAAAATCATGAAAGAAAACACAAAATACCAAATGAAAATGGACAGACAACTCTACACGACAGGATTTAAATTTTATTTCAAATCTTAGCGTAGGTAAAGTCAAGAGATAATCCGGCCTAACTTTACTAAAAAATATGTTTTAATCTCTCTCTCTCCTTCATTTGTTTTCTCCGACGTTTGAGTTAATAACTTTCTTGCTCCCTTTTCAACTTTTATGTAGATATAAGAAATTGACCTGGGTTGCTATCCGAATCTATTCGACCTACTGTCTGCATATATACTAAGACCTGAATTACGGTTCTAATTAAAGCAGTTTAGCATTTTGAAAAATGCACTGAAATATTAGAGGATGTTAATTGAACGTCAAACTTGTGTGATTTCTCTAGGGAAACAAACTATGATAAATCTGTTACAAATATAATACTTGGGTTTATTAATATGCATTAAAATGTCAAAGTAACAGATCTATATCATACATATTGGTTATATACGTTTGTGTATAAGGCGTCAGCTGATTGACAAAGGCAATCATATTTTGCATTGAAGCCAATTATATATATTCTGTGTAATTTTCAGGGGAATAATAATTTCATATATTACATAAGTCGAGGCATTTCTTATGTTAATAATTTTATCGCATTTATATTGCAACTGAAATATATGCAAGAAAAGAATTTCAAGGGAATAATAATTTCACACATTACATAATTCGATGCATTTCTTGTGTTGACAATAACTTATATGTTTTATATTGCAACTGAAATATGTATCAGGACCAATCCACGAAAACTCATTTTTAGACCATTGATACCAAACGTTATGTTTAGACGAGTATTTGATGTAATGAGAAAATGGTATCCGGTTGTGTGATTTAAGTATTCTTTATCTTTATTCATTCCACTTACATGTATTGCACAACAAGTAGACCCAAAACGCTTTATCTAAAATTGAGGCATTGTACAACATACAACTACTATGCTTTAGAAACATTAGATTAAGTCCGTCTTGTGTGTCACCAAAGAGCTTTAGAAATTAGCGGTAATTGTTTCATACATTATGTTGGGGAAGAAAAGGAATTAAGACAAAAAGTAGTCTGAACGAACTTAAGACGCGGAAAAATGTATACGAGTTTGGTATGTAAACAATGTTACGTATGATACTTATCAAAACATTTATCAATTTTAGCGTTGTTTTTAAAACAGAATCAAGATTTGTCTCAACAGTTCTACTTTTACAGAACTAGACTGTCGTTTCGGTTCAGAATACAATTCCTCATCAGTAGTGCTTTGACCAACAATGTAAAATCAATTTTTTTTCAAGATGTTATAGAAAACATATCCAAAGGACCAAAATATATTTAACCAAATTAAAGTAAAAAAGCCCGATTCTCCTGAATGAATTTCAATCTGGACTAGTTGTTGTTGCTTTAAAAAAGGAGCATTCATAACTGGTGACAGTTCTCAAAGGAATCACAATTACATGTCAATACATTTTGTTATCAATTTTTACGAATACATTATAATAGTCAATCTGACAAAAATGCACAGCTATCTCAATTCTAAAATTCGTAGTGGTTGAAATGTTTCTTCAAAAGTTACACTTTTCGTTTTTAAGCCATATTATAGAAATTTTAACAATAGGAAACTAAATGCTAATTTCGAATGTTAAACTGCTAATATCATAAAATTTGAGGCATTGTTTTCATTTTTGCTTGCATTATTATAAAAATGAAACATAAGGTGTTTAAATAACAAACCCAAAGCAAAGGTAACTTTGAAACTGTATGTTTAAGTTAAACACGTACAATCCTACCAGGACAGTGAGGATGGGTGCCTCGGAGGGGTATATGACTGACAAATCCAGTTACAGTAAAATTAACCAATACATTACAATAAACAATATTATAAAATATAACGCGGCTTTGTAAAATATTACAAAAATGTTGTGTGTTTGTATCTCAAATACCAATTAAACTTACTCATTTTCATATTTAGGTTACTGGGAATAACCCCCTAGACTTAACTGCACCATATATGCAAATCAAGTCACGTATTAAAAAAAATCAAATATAGTAACATTATATAAAACGTTTCAATAGTTTTTCTTGAATTTCTGATATCAACCAATGCAAGTGTTTTATTTCGTCATGTGATTCATTACCATCAACAAAAAATCGAAAAACAATTCTACATCCATTTACCATTTATCAAATGAAATACAATCAGGATCTATCAATTACATATAGTGTCTGAGAAGAAACAATAACAAGATATACGACAAATTGTTTTACGGAAAAAATCATCAAAATAATACCACGACATCTACCATTTGTGTCTGGGGATTTTGCTAATTTATAAATACTGTTTTATATGGTCAAAGACGACATCAGCTGTAGGGTTTTATGTTTCAGCAAAACAAGGATGCTTTATCAATCTGTTATTTTTAACTGAAATATATGTTGTAGATACGAAACTAATATATTTGAATGATTGACTTGATTATAACTCAAAATTAAACGATGTTTAATATCTAGTCAAAAAACATTCTCTCTAGCAATATAACCTTATTCCTTTAAGTTGATTGTGGTATATTGATAAACACATATACAATAGCTTGAATGAATGCATATTCAGTCACCTAATAATGTCTCCTCAAATTTTATATTTCTAGATTCAAAACCATATGTCTTTACTTGCATTGGACTAAAAATAGATACAAAATAAAATACTAAAAACTAAATATGAAATGTAACTTTTCAGTTTAATCAACATGTGTATTTAATGTTTTATTTGAATGCAATTAGGTTATATTTAAAATTTTAATGGTATCTTTACAGGCAATTTAATCAAGTTAAATAAACTAGTGTCTGAAAAATAAATAACAAAATATTCAAAGGAATGTTTTTTTTCTGTAAAATTCTATCTGAATAATGTCAAGAAAACTCGCATCTACGTTGTTGGATTTAGCTAAATTAGGATTAGTGTTTTATATGAGCAATAACGATATCGGCTTCAAAGTTCTATATTTTAATATGGGTCTGGTATCATTCTGATATATTTAACAGACACATTTTTCCGTATAGAGACGAAAGTTCTGAATTGTTTGACAATGATTAAAAATGGAAAGTATGTCCAGAAGTGATGTTTTACTTCTTGTCAAATTACCTTCTCGAGTATAAATTTAAAATTATATTTTAAGTTGATTGCGGTGTATTATACTTTCTTAAGCCATCAATAAGTATGCTGATAAGCACATATGATTGTATCACACAATAAAGAGAATGATGTTTTCTTTGTCCAAATATTTATTTCTGGATTCAAATCCCATATATTTACTTACATTGGACAACAACATAAAAGCAACAAAAATAAATAAATAAACACAAATAACACACTTTTCAGTCCAATCAACAAGTTTTTTACGCCAATGCAATCAGAGCTTCTTTAAAATTTCTAATGGTTTCTTTTCAGACACAACACGGAATGCCATTCGAACTTGTTTATATTTGATTGCAAAAGTCAATATATCTCTGGAAGCAGGAAGAGTTTAATCCAGGCATTTATTGTCAATTTCCTGGGATTTAATAAAAGAAGATTCTACAAGTCAATTACCCGAGATAATATGTTTTTACCGCTATCATCTCCGGACTGTCCAATTTTCTTCCATTATGTCCGGCAAGAAAATTGTTCTTTCGTTTACAACTTAAAAACAGTTTTTGATATTTCTAACTGCTTCCTTACACCTATTATCCCAGTTTGTTTTTTCACAAACGATACAAAATACATTGTTACCACTGGTGATTAAACTCGCGACCTTTTACAGGCTTCTTGTTTTGTTAAGCTACATGTTTGATTTTAATTAATCACTTAAATACAATACATATACAGAAGACAGTCCATCGTCAAAAAACACTTCAGATTATTTTGCTGCTGAATCTAGAAAACAGTTGCAATAAGCGGACAGCAATTGTAAATTACTTCAAGCCGATCTTAAGAAATTCACTCTGATTTACAGTTTTTGTCGATAAAATAATTTTATTATATTAAGACGAGGTACCAACGCAGTTTATTGGCTTGATAAAAATCTTTTTAACATCACCAGTCTTTATAATCAGACTAAATAGCTTCGTCGTGTTGTTGATTATGGGGGTTTAACATTTTAAAGAATCTTAGGATTTAGATTCAACCACAGGTCGGGCAATTGTGCGCCATTAATAACGCATGTTTCGTCATTATTGTCACCTTTTGTAACAAATAGACTGAGCGTCATTTTCAAAATGCAGTCACCAATCATTAAAGTCTTGCCTTGATCTGTCTCTCATGTCATAACAAAATCAGTGTAACTGCCAGATCTGTTAGCAAGGTCTAAATCTTCGGTTTCTTCATCAATTTCATCATCCCGAATCACGATCTCTTGTATCCCCCAATATAAGTTATTTTCATTTAATGTTCACCCAATTCTTCTGATATGCTGTATAAGACATGATTTGCATGGAGGAAGGGAGCCAAAACTCACATTTGTGGATGCCTTTACTATCTCTGATCAACATTTTCGATGAATCATGTTTAAACGAAGCTCGTCAATTCTTATGATACGTGCAAATTCTTTAAAGCCAAGATCGAGCTCTGTTGAAACTTCCCAACAGCTTACCAAACTGTGTCAAAACAGGCGAAAACGACACAATCGCTAAAGAATATTTAAAGGTTTTAATAATTCTCATTCCATGAAAAGCAGCACTCGTTTTATTATATCTTGTGAATGCATGTAGACCAATCAGACCAGCTACAAATTCTTTTTCTAAGGATCTTGGTATTTCAGATACATCTTTGAGCCTTTTTCTATTTGCAGTTCCAGTATCGAATCCCATCTAATGATAAAATATAATGTAAGCATATGGAAAATTTGTCAGTACCTGACATTGTCAATCTGATGAAATTAGAGCAAAAGCTGCCTTGATGCAAAATTGTAGTATATAAATAATAGCTTTTAAAAACTTTGGGAAACTTGTGACCCCATTTTGGTTATTCCACATGCTAAGGACAGTGACATTGTCGATCTGATGAAATTAGAGCAAGAGCTGTCTTATGATCTTATGCAAAATAAAAGCAAATAGAATAGAAATTATAGGCTTACAAGATAACTTTGTAAACTCGAATATTTAACTTACGTGATTTTGTATATTGTGCATTCCATATTTTATCACTCTTAACTTTAAAAAGCAAAAATGCTTTAAAAACTGTTTTTATTTTTTATTTCGGGGGAGATAACAATATGAATAATTTAAAACGTGGTTTAAATTTTAAATAACCTAACAGAAATTGGTTGGTATCTAGATAATTTGTTGTTTTAAAAACTATTTATACATTTTGCAAAAAATAAATTCCTATACTGATAAATTCGTTTTGTTACAAAATATACTATAGTGAAGCTAAATTAGTTGTTTGGAGTTAGGGATAGTAAAATAAAGGAAAAAATAACTCATTTATGTGAAAATAACTTCAATACAAAATAAAAATTATTTAAATATGCTGTTACAATCACATCTCTCATTTTACGAATTGTTGATTTTTTTAAATTCTATTTCAATTAAATTTAAATCTGATAATTTTCAAAACGGATGAAGAGCAATACGAACTGAAATAGCTGTCATGACGTTCTTTTGGAGCACAACGTTACTGTGTTACTGCGGTGAATCAATGATCCTTGTCCTAAAGTAATGTATCTTAAATTAAAATATTATCTAAAACGAGAGTATTGTTGGAACTGCTCTTGTCACCAAATCTGAGTATATTTCTATAAATTCTTGCGATATCTTCCTCATAAAACAAACGTCTTAGCAGCCAGCTAGTACATACGTACTAAAAAGAATTAGATTAATATGACCAATATTGTTTTTCTCATAACTACGAATATTGCTTTGCGATAAAAAACATTGTATACATCGTTGTTAAATTCCATATCTTTAGAAAAACTGTACGTATTAATTTCAAATATTATTTCAGGTTTTGGTATTGTTTTGCCGCCATCACTATATCATTGATAATTATGATCGATGTCAATTTATACCATAGGTCAGTGTTTTTTATATTTATCATTTTTATGTATGTAACTATCTTTAAAGGAGGTGATTACCGTTCTACAGCAACTAACATCACTTTCCAAGTGGAATTTCACGAATTTCACCTAGCTAGTTTGCCAGTTTCAAAACGTTTTGCTTTGCTTCGGGGTTATGAATTCGTCATGGGTTGTATTGGTTTAGTTTATTTTTTTTTTTTTTTGATTTGTATTTTGCATTTTAAATATTCATCTCTAACTACCAGCATTTTGATTTACAACAAAGCCATATTTCTGAACCTATATCAGCATAGATTGATACCAGTTATATGATTGCGAACCAGCGAGAAACATCACGAACCAGTGCAGTTACTACGTGTTTTAATGCAAGTGAAAGCGGGGTGGGGGTTATAAGAAAATAAATTAAAAAAAAAACATTGGTACATGGCGAAATCAAATACAACTCAGAGTAATAAACTAAACACGACCGCAAAAAATTCAAAACCAGCAAGAAACACCAACAGAACATTGCAATTATTAAGTGTTTATAATAGAAGTGAAAGCAGTGAGTAAATTGAGTAAATGTAAAAAAAAATTATTGGTACATGAAAATATAAAATACAACCAATCGAAATATACAAAATACGACCGCAAAAGAATCAAACAAATGATAAGTAACACATTGTTACCACTGATGATAAAATTCCCGGTTTTGGACAGGCTCTTTGCTCTCTTAATTGTTTTGTTCTGCTACAGCTTTAATTTCAATTCATCACTGAAATAAAAGAGATATGGAAAGACACTTCATCATCAAAAAACACTTCAGATTTTGATGCTTAATCTAGAAAACAGTTGCAATTACCGGACGGCAATTGTAAATTACCTCTTGCCGTTCTTAAGGAATTCGCTCTGATTTACAGTTTTTATCGATAGAATACTGTAATCATATTAAGACGAGGTAGCAACTTAGATTGTATTAGCTTGATAAAAAATCTTTTTTTTAAACATCATCAGTCTTTATAATCAGACTTTATAGCGTCGTGTAGTTGATTAGGAGGGTTAAACATTTTAAAGACTTTAGAATTTAGATTCAACTACGAGTCGGGCAATACATTATCCTCATTTCTGACAAGACATTTTTTGTATCAGTGCAAGTTTTTAATTTATCATTTTGTGCATCAGTGCAAATGTTCAAGTTAATTTTTTTAATAATTGACCTTGGTCTATTATAACTTTTTTTACGTCCCGTGGAATTTTAAACTGGAAATTCTTCCATCTCCTCTTTTTTGTGGCTGAAGGGACTAGTTCAAACTTCAATCAAAGTGTCCTTGTTCAAACTTCAACCAGTTTCTTTTTCCATGCACGCTGCCTGGTAGACTACGGATTTTCAACAATTTCGATCTCTCGGATTCCTCTTCTTTTAAAACTGAACTAATTTGTCCATACTTCAATTACAATACCTCTTTTTCATGCACGCTGACTGATAGCCAAATAGAAATCTTTAGCTTGAATTATCACAGGTCACTTGATGCATCTATAATTTTTTTGTTCGACTGTCTGTTAAAAGAAAAAAAAACATTTTGTTATAACACATATATGCCAAATTTTTGGATTTCTGTGTCGGAAAAATGTCTGGCATCCAGACTGACAAATGAAATAGAATATGCAGTTTGGGAAATTAAAACAGAGAACGTTGATCATTACAACACTACTTGATATCATTTTATCATGCAAAATTGCGCATTAAAAATGTTATCCAGTAAACCGTTCAACGAAACTGGACCTTCGATCTGATTGCAAGCTAGTTGAGTTAATTTTTGAACGGATATAAACAAAGAGAATGGAGTGTAGCAATGCCGTTTTACGGCCAATCAAGAACCTGCCGCTTGTTATCAAAGCAATCTGATATGGAGTAAGGAAGAGAAACCTTAGACCTTGGACAATGAACTGACAAACGTTTTCAAGCTGGGATTTAAACTAGGCAGTAGATCACTCAGGCGCCAAGATGTTTTGATCTTGCTATCAATTTGTTGGTTTAATCATGTGATATCTTTTTGATAGTTAAAAAAGTCTCTACATAAGTGGATGAAAGACAATTTGAATAACTTGAAAAAAAATATTCGATCTTATGCTAGTTCGTAAATGCCATCCTTAAATCAGAATTAAATTTTCAATAATATCAGGAAGGAAACGCTAACATTAGGAGTAGAGACCGCCAGTCTTTGTCTAATGTGGCTCCAGGCACAAAACGGAAACGGAAATAATAAAGGGTACAGTTACTTCTTGTATATAGTTTTACTAAAATTATACGTGTACTTAAGAAAAAGTGGAGTACATGTTATTCGATAGAAGATGCTTTCATTAACAACGCTCTATTAAGCTTGACTAGAGGGTAAATGACAATGATGATTTTTTATTTATTAGGGGTTTATTAATCTCATGTTAATGCTTACGGGTTTTTTAACAGAATTAAATAAGTACATATAGGCTAATTAGCTATGTTACCAATTTTGTGGTTTCCGATAAATAATATCTTCTAGTCAAGCAAAGACTCTTAAGCTACTGTTTTCACTGTAAACTCTTTAAATCATAACGAGTACAAACTAGAACTTCTCTCGAGAGCCAAATTCCACTTGCCATCAAGATCTACAAGGGGTGTATTTCCTCAACAGGACATTCAGCTTTTGTTTTACATTTGATATTTATACTGTACTGATCATCAAAGCAAAACATTAAATTAAAATTATAATATTAAAATCTATGTTGATATGTTTGTATTTCACATGTTCGAAATAATTTTCTTATTTGATTCTTCGATTTAATGAATATGAAATAAAAATTTTTGATTTAATAAATACTCCTTCAGAAGTTCGGGGTTTGAGAGCTGACAAGCCAATTAATTGCAATAATAATTAAATTACTGTCAGTGATGAATTAAGGTAGTTCCATACCATAGTGACGTCGTCTTTTTGTGCGTACGGTCGAAATGTCCGATTTGACGTCTTTTTTATCTATGACGTCACGAATGTGTGGTCTTCGGCGCCTACAGAATTATGGCGGGAACGCTGTTATGCTATTATGCAGTAGAATAATTTTCTGCATTCACAAAAGATTAGAATTCAGAATATTAATTATGTGCACTATTTTTAAGAAGAAAATGTATATTGTACATGACGGAAATTAGGTAGATCTACACTTTTGAGAGTTAAAAGATTTGGGTAGGCGTACATTGTTTAAATTTTGAAGACGGTATTTTAAATGCTGGTTTATGTTTGTTTTTTCTTCGGTGATTTTAAATACAAACAGTAGGATACAAACTGACGATTCTTCAATAACCATACTGTATAATAATTTTTCTCGGTGTAAAATTTTAGCAGTTTGACTATGCTCTTGTATTTGCGTTTCATTCAGCGGCCTAGAATCAAGAACGCTTCATCAATGTATACGAATCCCCTTTCCACTTTAACTGAGCTGTGTTGTGTAACGGTTGCTATGGGTTTCTATGGGTGACAGACCATATTATGATTTTCAATTTTTTTTTTTTGCACAACCAAATAGCTCACAATCAGTGTTTTGTTTAATTGTTGATACCAAACGAAAAACATTGAATTCATAATAGTATACTAGGACATTATTAGTAGCTTCTTACGTAAGGAATGGGGCTTTTTTGTTGTTTCAGGATTTTGATGCAATATTATGAAAAAAGTAGCTTGACGACCCCCTATTTTTGGTTTCCGAAAATCAAACTTATATATTCATGTGCAATATCTATAAATGAACTTCAACCAGCTGACACAATTTTCTTATAAAGTTATGAAGTTACTAGGCGCAAAACATACGTAAGTTATGCCATGTACATGTATTAAGACAAATGATACGTTAGGTGTTGATGAACGTTGAGGTAGGTTTGGTGAATATTTCCGATATTGGCTGTTGTAGGTAGGGATGAATTTTTCATTTTTGTGTGTAGAAGCCAGGAAATCTATACTGATCATGATGGATGTGACTATAATTATTGATTGACAATAAGTTTTTTTGTGTTCCGAAATTTGCATGATTTGTTTGACACAATAGCCTACTACATTTCATTTAATGTCTTTACAAGGAATTTATAAGTACCACAATTTGTTAAATTCTTGTCAGATTCTATACCAGAAGCTTTAACATCTGTGTAATGAATATTCCAAATACAGTAAGTCCACCAATTTTGCTTTGTATAGCAAGTTTTACATGTACCGGGACAAGAAGCAACAAATTTCACCCAGAGGCCAAAAACAAGTCTAAACAATATAACCACCCTGTTCCTGTAAAGACTGTTCAATCATCTTCAAGTGCTATACAATAGTATTTTATACAACTTATAGGTACATTTTGGCTCAAGTGAATATAAATGAAAAATATATACCTGACATCACATACATTTTTGTATAATAGCAATTCATAATATGCATGTTTTAATTGTATGTTACACGTATTTGATTATGCAATTAAGACTGTGTGAATAAAAATATGTTTAAAAAAACCTTAAAGTGCTATGACCTCGATTTTGTGAGAGAGATGCAGATGGTATTCTGATGATAGATTATCTCAAAAAGGGACCAATAATAGCAAACAATAGCATCATTTCAGAGGTGGTGGCGGGACAATTTAAACTAAACAGAATAAAGGTGCGTCGTCCAACCAGGGCAATGGCAATATTTACAAGCATGTCGTTGCCATAAGCCCATGCGTGTCCTTCACGATTGCAGCTTTAAATTAATTGGCCATCTACCTTATGCGCCTGAACTAGTTCCATCAGACTTTCATCTATTTCTTAATCTAAAAAAACCGTCATTTCCGGGGCCCGATTTTAGTCGGATGCTGGGGTCATCCATTTAGCGTAGGAGTTTCTGGAGCCCTTAAATGTTGATAGCAATAGTTTATCGATATCGAAGGGTATTATTTCCGCTAGGATTCAAAATTTTACATATAAGGCTCACAACATATCAATCAGCCCTTGTAAATTTATAGAAAATTCAAAGCTTAAAACATGACAATGGGAACGATTTATTGGAAGACATAGATTTATTACAACACAATTTATCTCTTTAATTCATAACAGACGCTTGTGCCCAACATAGCAAATCTGTATTCATATGAAACTTTTATTCATATCATCTTCATCTGTTTATTCAATACAAATATTCCCAATTTTCATTACCAATTCTGTTTAATATCATTAAACAAAACAAAACGTTCGAATTAAAACCGAGCAACTCGGCCCACGGATATATACCCAATGGGTATGGACAAAATAACTAGGTCATCTTTAAATAACTTATTCAAGTAAGTAATTCAAATAAATAAAATGAAAATAGACTAATTCATGAATTATTCTAAACACGATGTAAGGAACAGAAGATCATTTTTTTTGTTTGAAATGTCAAGGACTTGGGCAGTACAATAGTGATTGACATTCAATTGGCCGGGAAACATCAAGGGGTTACCAACAGTTCAGAGATCACAATGTAAATATTGCTCTTTGTTTATCGGTATTATTGATACATAAAGTAACAACCAGGTCAATCTTTTTGACAATACCACTGACACATTGGATATTATAGTTCTTTCCTTGCTTCTCTGTGTTGATTAAATTGTCAGAATTCATTGATTGTTTTGTTTTCTATTTCATTCATTGTGTCTCAATATAACGAATTGGATTGCTTTTCAAATAGTAAATAGAATAAGTTTGATGAAACTAGGAAAATTAGTCCACGTGTACTAAAACGTCCTTTTTGCAAAATGATTCATAATCAAAAACAAACATACTAATCCATGTCCGAATCACAATCCAGAAGCAAAGTAAACACTTTGGAATTGAGAAGTTAGTTTAGACACATGAACTTCCACCAGAGAAGTGAGGCCGGGTGCTCCGGAAGGGTAAGCACCTCCTGTTTAGCTAACTACAACCGCCACATGTGTAATGAAAATTGTGTGAAAGGAAGATGGTACTATGGGATATCAAATATATTCAGGGCAATCCTGGACACAGAGACGTCAAACTTATCAACAATACTGTGATGACGGCCATAAAACTTTTGTCAAAGAAAAGCATTGATTGTCTCAAAATAATCCATTGGTTTGCTGTTACATTTCTGATTTTCTGAATATAATCAATTTAACTGAAACTAGAAAAATAGTGTACATGTACTTAAATGTTCTTCTTTAGTAAAAAGTCAAATGTATAAATATGTTTTTAGGGAAAGGAAAGTACTTTGTGCACGTACATGGAGGGTGTTTTTTGGAAGAATTTCATGAACCATCACACAAATTACCTCCTTGTTATGTTGTTTAGTCATGAATAAAAAAACAAGCATACTAATTCATGTCCAATTTACAATATTAAAGCAGAGTAAAAACTTTAATTTGAAACTGACAAAATGGATAAAACATGTGACCATGTACTAGGAAAGTCAGACCGGATGCTCCAGAAGGGTAAACAAAGAACATACACTTAAGGTGTATTCAATTTAGTGTTTTTTCGCCGATGCGAATTTCATGTTTATCAGCTTTTATCCCATACCTTCCAAGAAAGGCCCAATTGTAAAATCTCACTTTTGACCCAAGTTGTCGATTCAAATCCCAAAGGAACAGCACATTGTGAATCCTGAGAGATCACTTCATAATTTGCTTGGTACAACATAATGGATTGGCTGGGCAGCAACCTTCTAAATTGTTGTCTTTGTCGGCGAATGGTAAAAACTAGCCGATTTAAATCATGAAAATCCTACTGCAATACGAAATATTGTACAAAGCAGACACAGTGTTATCCTCTTAATCAGCGACAGCATCTGTCGTGTTGTGACATTGGGACGTCTTGGTAATCTGTCGTGTTGTGACATTGGGACGTCTTGGTAATCTGTCGTGTTGTGACATTGGGACGTCTTGGTAATCTGTCGTGTTGTGACATTGGGACGTCTTGGTAATCTGTCGTGTTGTGACATTGGGACGTCTTGGTAATCTGTCGTGTTGTGACACTGGGACGTCTTGGTAATCTGTCGTGTTGTGACATTGGGACGTCTTGGTAATCTGTCGTGTTGTGACATTGGGACGTCTTGGTAATCTGTCGTGTTGTGACATTGGGACGTCTTGGTAATCTGTCGTGTTGTGACATTGGGACGTCTTGGTAATCTGTCGTGTTGTGACACTGGGACGTCTTGGTAATCTGTCGTGTTGTGACACTGGGACGTCTTGGTAATCTGTCGTGTTGTGACACTGGGACGTCTTGGTAATCTGTCGTGTTGTGACACTGGGACGTCTTGGTAATAACCTGCCTGTTTCTTATCTCTAGCATCACTTTAGAACAGTACATTGTTGTTAACAATTACTGTTCAAGGAAAGAAGACTTGTTGAAAAAAGATCGTTCCTGACCTGTTGTTGCATAGTAGACAATCACGTTACGTTTTCAGCAATTTTCCCAAGGAATAACTCTCTCACTTACGGTTTCTATGATGCCGTCGAAAGCTTAAGAAAAACTTAGAAATAGATAACTGGGGGCCAAGATGTTTTTTTTTGCAATCACAGAACACGCAAAACGCATTTTTCAGCTTCAAATTGCTTTCTTCTTTATTTTAATTAATAGTTCCAATATGAGTATATCTTGTCTTAAAATCAATCACAAACATACCAATTCATGGCTAAACAACGACTCAAAAGCAATGTAAAAACTTCAAAAACTTGTAGGTTAAGTTACAAGTCTCCCTTTATTTCTGTACCGAGTACATGGTTACATCGACTGTTACTTATTTAGTATTTAAGCCAACCTATGTCCTTATGGCATACAATTTCAAACATGGCGGGCATAGCTAGCTAAACAAAATGCGCTTATCCTTACGGAGTTGCCAGCCTCACGTCCCTAGTGGAAGTACAGAATTTAATGTAATATGCCAATTTTCAAAATTTATGCTTTGATTGTGGTTTGGACATGGATTGATATTATTGTTTTTGATACACTACTATAGTGAATGTTTTGGTCAGTTGTATAAATGGGCATTATCCTCTGGTTTCAAAAGTATACGGAGGTATATACATGTATAAAGTCAAACCTACCTATAAAAGCCATCCAAGGGAACCAGTTAAAATAGCCTTTATATACAGGTTCAAATTATATGGTTAAAGAACTGTTGGGATAGAATTCTACTGGTCTTTATAAGCAGATGGACTTTATATAGAGGTGACCGTTAAGGCAGGTTGGTCTTTCATTTTTTTTGCATACTTGTCAATGAAAATAGAATATATCACATAACGCCCTTTCCGAGTATTTCTCATAATTACTTTAATTGTTTTTCGCCAAAAAATTCAACTTGAGCTATTTTGAATTACTCTTATTGCACAATACCTTGGAAATTGCTTTAATCGCTTGTTACGTGATGCATCAAAGTATATAGAATATACTATTATCCTTGAACAGATGAGAATCTTTAATCAGACAGAAAGAAACACACTTGTCAATGAAAAAAGAATATCACATAACACCCTTTCTGAGTATTTCTCATCTAAACATAGTTACTTATTAGATTTACATTTCCAAATAAACCATAGATTCTGAGCATTTTGATTTTTATGACTAGTTTATATGTTTCTTATCCATTAAACATTTTCCAGAATGTTTTATTTTTGATATTTTATATTTAAATCAATAATTTCAATATATGCTACATGATCATATTTCTTATTTTCACGAAAAACACTCACTTTCTATATTAATTTGTGTAATACACGCTGAATGATCGATATGAATTTGATATCGGGATTTATAAAATACGGTAGGCTCAGCTACTTTTCGTATCTATGTTAAATATTTACAGTACAGATCTGTCGAAAGTTTAACACAAAGCTAACGAATGAGTGGCAAATTATCAGCGTATCTGTTAATGAACGTTGTTCAAAATAAGCCGATTTTTAAAAATCATGAAAAGCTTACTACAATACCGACACAATGTTTTGCTTTTCATCAGCGACAGTCTATGTCGTTTTGTGACACTGGGGACGTCTTTATCTTAATTATAACGAGTCTGTTCTTTATCTCTAGCATCACTGCAGGACAATTCTTTGTTGTTAATAAGTACTGTTCAATGATAAAATAAGACTTATAGAAAGACACCGTTTCTGACCTGTTTTTGTATGGTAGATCATGACGTTACGTTGTCAGCAACTAACGTATTAGTGCCGAATTATCAGCGTAACTCGACAGCTTTCTAGCAGACATTGTATATATGTCGACTGTTTTTTGGCAACTGTTACCTATATATCTTTGCAGTTTTTCGGCCCCCACTCTGCAACCGAACTTAGAAAGATTATTCGTCAGCTTAGTGTTAAACTTTCGACAGGTCTGTACTGTATCTGTTTCATAAGTATTTGATATTATTGAAATATATTAAATAAACAATGCTTAAGTTTTATTGACTAGATACTTAATACCATAGCAACGGATTAATATTAAAATAAATGTATAGATGTTCAGAAATATTTTATTAATCTTTAAATGAAATGAAGATTATATAGTTTGAAATGTTGTGCCATTGTTTGTTATCTTTATGTATCTGAAATACATTTAATATCTTATATTAAGAAAGATAAAGATGTCCATTCCATGACAGATTCTAAATGAAAAAAATATAATACCAGTCCATGTTCAAATTAAAATAATAATAATAATAAAAAAAAACAGAAAAAAAGAATTTTTTTTTAGTTATACAGGTGGACTTTCACCAGGGGAAGTGAGTTGGGTGCTCCGGAAGGGTAAACACTCATATGTAGATTGCTACACCTGGCACGTGCATAATCAAAATTGAGGAGAATGAAAGAAACATGGAAATTCAAATTCCAAGTTATTTTTATATAGATGTGCTATCATTCATGAATACGGTGTGGGTCATGAACTCTGATGACGTAACGTTTAACTATTCGATAACGTCAAAGAATGCCATCCTATTACGTCATCCATTGTTTTATTGGTCAGCCCTCAAGTATATTCCTAATTATCCTATCCTTATTTGGAAAAAGCTGTTCCATCAATTTTGAACAAAATAATTATTTTAGCGATAATTTGAAATTTGTATCTTGCTAGCGATATAGG
Source organism: Anadara kagoshimensis (assembly GCA_021292105.1). Classification (NCBI taxonomy): domain Eukaryota; kingdom Metazoa; phylum Mollusca; class Bivalvia; order Arcoida; family Arcidae; genus Anadara; species Anadara kagoshimensis. The sequence goes on from CM037870.1 coordinate 47,418,371, forward strand.
TAATATCATTCGATTCGAGTGTATTCATTCTGTATTATGAATGAGACTCAGGAATAGCATATTTAACATGAACTGATTTGCAGTTCATCCGACTCTTATTCATAACACCGAATGAATACACCCAAATAGAATGTTATATTTTTTTCTCAAATATAAACCATATTTTTCTATTAAAGTGAGACTGGATAAGTTACTTATAGAATAACACAAATTTGTATCAATGTTAATCATGTTAATAGTGTTTGAAATCATTAACTTTAGTTGTCTGCGACACGGTCGTTTTGGCTGTGATAGCATAACAATTTTTAAAAAATGAAATTACCAATAAATTTACAAAATATCATTTAGTACATAAAGGTAAAAGTGAGATTTCATGAAAATTGGCTGAAATCTTCTAAGATCTATGCGCCTTGTAATAATACATTAAGTGTTCGTGATACTTCAGATTCTAAGTCTAGTGGATTGATTGGAATCGATCGAGCTCATAACTAGAACTGAATCACTTAAGAACACTTAATACCATTCAGATTTCCTATCCTTTCTTGTTTTGGAATTGATATTTTTATTTCATCCTCCACATAATTTCACAAAAGTTCACATTAATTAAGCGTTATATGATATTCAGTTATGCAAGTTGAGTTATGATAATTATAGAATTGCAAATAAGAAAGATACAAACACGTATGTCCTTAACACAGAAAGTTGTATATCGCCTGGGTTTGTTCTTATTTTGTTAACTTTCTTTTGGTTATAAATCAAATTGTTAAACAGTTCCAAATTCTGATATCTTAATCTTTTCCACTGCAACATCAATGTTTGGTAGCGTTTTTGAATTTGACTTTAAAGATTTGTTAGTTTTTGTTGTTTCGTAATAAGATTAAACATTCTAGATTCATATAACGTTAAACGTTACATTTTTGTTGAATCTATCTCAAAAACTATACCAAACCGCACCGTTACAATTGAACAATGTAACATTGAAGGCTAACTAAGTGAGAGTATCTTTAGTTAAAAACCAAAATATATAACTCTGTTTCAAAAAGATGACTTCCGGTCATGTAGGTAAACAACAGGTGTGGAAATCAGAGCTCCAAAACTTTTTTTCCAAAATACTAATTTCTGGCCTCAGAAAACACCAAAAAGTAAGTGAACAAACAGTTTAGTCTTCCTAGATACTATATTTGAATTTGAATTGGCGAAACTTTTGTGTTTTTAAGAGTTTAGATAGTTTACAATTTTTGTTTACCTCGAACTGAATACGTGTCATATAGCACGAGATCCAGTTGGTATATATATACTATACATGGCTATGAATATGGAAACACAGTCTACCGAGAGTACTGGTATACAATTGTGTGAAGACAAGTCGTCAAATGAGTGTTTTGCTTTAGTACTGGACAAATTGGATAAAATACATGCTGAAGTTAGTCAGGTTCAAACTAGAGTCACGAATCTGGAAGCTTATAGGGAATTCACTGAAGAGTCCCTGAGAGTTTTGAACGAAAAAACACTGCCCAATTTGGAGGAAAAAATCAAAGGTGAGGAAAAAGAACGCTTAAAATTAGAAAACTGGGGCCGAAAATGGAACCTAGTTGTCAGGGGGGTTCCGGGCGGGCCAAAGGAAACCTCTCGTGAAACAGACAGAGTTGTAAGGAGGTTTTTGACAGACTCGCTGAAATTGTCACAAGAAGAGGTTACGAAAATGCTATTCACCGCCGTACATAGGCTACCTAGTGGGGACGAGAAAAAAAGGAACATAATTGTAAGGTTTAGTAGTCTTATCGATAGGGATGAGGTTTTAACAAAAGCTATGAAGTTGTCCCGTGGGTCAAGTTTCAGTGTCACACCAGATTTGGCCCCTGAAACAAGCAGACTCAGATCACAACTACCTTATTTGAAAGTTGAGTGGGGTAACGAAGCAAGGTTTTGCTCTTATACCAGTAACAGTCGAGGAGTTGCCATTTTGTTTAAGAATTCTTTCAAATTCACCATATTAGATGAAATTAAAGACATTAATGGTAATTATCTTATTCTAGATATAGAAACCCAAAATAAAAGAATAACTCTTGTAGCGGTCTACGGACCAAATTCAGATCAACCAAGCTTCTTTGAAAAACTTTTTACAAATATTAATATCCTTAACAACAACTCTATAATAGTGGGGGGATTTTAACGTTCCATTAAACTACGACATTGACACATTATATTGCACCAATAAAAACAATCCAAAGTCACATGAAAAAATAATTGATAAGATGGCAGAATTCGACTTACTTGATGTTTGGAGAGAATTCAACCCAGATGTTAGGAAATATACTTGGCGTGGTCCAAGATGTGTTAAACAAAAACTCGGCAGACTTGATTACTTTTTGGTTTCCGCTGACTTAAAACAATTTCTGATTGATGCAGACATTGACATTGCTTATAACAGACCATTCTCCAGTAAATATTTCATTTAAATTCATTGAACATGTAAAAGGTCGTGGTACATGGAAATTTAATAATGGTCTACTATATGATAAAGAGTACATAGACTTGGCTAAAAGTAGTATAAGACAAACTGTAGATGAATATACTGAAATAGCACCTCTGAAAATGGGGATGTATGTTTTTCAATAAATGACCAACTTTTATGGGAAACTATAAAACTAAATTTAAGGGGAAAAACAATATCTTACTCGTCTTACAAAAAGAAAAAAAGTACTAAGAAAGAAATTGAATTAGAAAATAAACTCAAACTTCTTTATACAACCGAATCAACAGTATCGAGAGATGAAATTGATAAAAACGAAAGAGAACTAAAGGATTTAAGGGATGAAAAAATCAGGGGCTTGGTAATGAGGGCAAAATCAAAATGGTTAGTTGAAGGGGAAAAAAGCAGTAGATATTTTTGCAACTTAGAAAAAAGAAACTTTGTTGAAAAAACCATGCCAAAACTAATATTAGATAATGGTACCGAAATTACGAAACAACCTGATATTATTCGAGCACAAATGGCATTTTTACCAAAATCTATATACTTCTCAAAAGTTACCAGAACATAATAAAGAGGCAATGTTTTTCGATAAAACAAACGATTTTATTAAATTTTTAGATCCGGGTATATCGGATACTTTAGAAGGAAATCTTACTGAATCTGAATGTACGTCTGCATTATCAAAAATGAAAAATGGCAAATCACCTGGTTTAGATGGTTTTACAACCGAGTTTTATAAATTCTTTTGGAATGATATTCGGGAATACGTAGTTAACGCTCTTAATTATGGGTATAGTATTGGTAAGTTGTCTATATCCCAGAGAAGAGGTGTTATAACATGCATACCAAAAGAAGGAAAATCCAAATTGTATTTAAAAAACTGGAGGCCAATTTCTTTACTAAATACTGATTACAAAATTGCATCAGCTGTTATTGCTAATAGAATTAAAAAACACTCGATCTAATTATTTCTGAAACACAAACAGGGTTCATAAAAGGGCGATTCATAGGGGAAACAACCCGCTTAGTTTATGATATTATAGAAAAAACTGACGAAGACAAAATTCCTGGGGTTCTTTTACTGTTAGACTTCGAAAAAGCGTTTGACTCCATAGAATGGTCATTTATTGAGAAATCCCTTAAATTCTTTGGTTTTGGTAACTCAATTATCAAATGGTTTCAAACTTTTTATTCAGATATCATGAGTTGTACCCAATACAATGGATACTGCTCAGATTTTTTTCCAATAGAAAGAGGGGTTAGGCAGGGGGACCCTTTATCTCCTTACCTTTTCATAATATCGGCAGAATTACTTAGCGCGGCTTTAAAACAAAATCCTAATATAAACGGATTAAAAATTAATGGCTCAGATATTTAGTAGGGCAATATGCAGATGATACTAACCTCATCTTAAACAATGACGAAAAATCCCTTAATTCAGCAATAAAACTAATTGATGACTTCGGTGACTGTTCTGGGCTAAGAGCAAACTTTGATAAAACTGAAGCTATTTGGATTGGGGCGAAAAGGGGATGTGGTGAAGAGTTAAAGACCAATAAAACATTAAAATGGAATCATGAAGGAAAATTTAAACTTCTTGGTATCAAATTTAATTTGCAATCTGAATTCTTTTACATGGAAAATTATCAAGAAAAGCTGAGGTCTTTCAAAAACATCCTTTCCGATTGGTCTTATCGAAATTTATCTTTAATTGGAAAAATTGTTGTAGTCAAAACAATAGCACTGCCTATATTAATACATTCTTGCTTGGCTCTTCCAGACCCTCCTAGAAAAACCATTGACGAGATTCAAGCCACTATTTTTAAATTCATTTGGAATGGGAAAGTGGATAAGTTAAAAAGGAAAATAATGTATAATGATCTTGCAGAAGGGGGACTCCGCGTTCCCCATATTGAACCTTTTATTCGTGCATTAAAACTTACATGGGTTAAAAAATTTATCGATCCACTTGTTCATTCCAATTGGAAATACTTTTATTGGACACAGTTGAAAAAATTCGGAGGGGACAAAATTTTGTTTTTAAAAGAAGAAGGAATGAAAAAAAAATTCCAAAAAATTAAACACTTTTTGGAAGGATGTATTTTTGAGTTGGTCCAAATTGAATAAAACTCTCATCACATCCCCTAGTGATATATTATCCCAACCGCTTTGGTATAATCCATTAATCAAAGTTGATAAAAATATTTTTTATAAAGATATGTGTGATAAGGGGATTTTCTTTATAGGTGATATCATAGACGAAAATGGTAGAATTATGAATTGTAACGACTGTAATGCAAAATACGGAATCAATACCAACCCTCTACGATATTTAAGTTTAATCCATGCTATTCCAAACAAATTTAAAACAGAATTGTTAGGATTACCCAATAATAGACAAATAGAAAATGAAAATATATTGACCTTAAGAGAATTGAAAAAGTAACAAAAGTATTTTACGACAAAATTAGGAAATTGAATTGGGAGTAGAACATGCGTCAAAAACTCAAGAAAAAATCAATACAAAACTAAATACCAACATAGATGAAACTGAATGGAGAGAAATTTACTCGTCCCCTTTTCGAATTACCGATGATACAAAATTACAGTCTTTACAATTCAAAATCAACCATAATATTATCTTTACAAATGATAAGCTTTATAGGTGTAAATTGTCGGATACAGAATTATGTACATTTTGTTTTGAAACGAAAGAAACGCTCATCCATTTATTTTTCGAATGTTACACTGTAAGATCAGTTTGGTACCGTTTTTTAGATGAACTAAACACAAAATGTAACATAAATAGAATGCAGAACATTTTGTTTTTGGTATACACAACTATGAACAAAAAGACATAATTAATCTTTGTTTTTTGATTATTAAAAGTTATATTTACTTATGCAAAATAAAAAAACGTTACCAAACTATGATGTTGCAGTGCAAAAGACAAATATACCGGAACTTAGAATTGTTTTCGCTTTATAATTATAGCCCCAAGAAAATAAACAAAATTAAAAAGAATTGGGACGATATAAAACTCTTGTTTTGAAGACATATGTAATTATTATGACATTCTCTTATTTTTAATATGTGTATCTGTATGTCATTAACAATATTATGTAGCATCTGAATGTGAAATATTTTTGTAAAATTATTTGGAAGATGAAATAAAAAATACCAATACTAAAAAAAACTCTGTTTCAAAAAATTTACAACTATAAAGCTTATAATTTGTAAAAATTATGGTATGATTAATTTTGAATTGAAAAAAATGTTAATTTGTATCATTTGTTATTCGAAAAGAGAATAAGTAAATGTCATATATATAATGGATGTTGGTATTTAATTTAATCGTTTCTTGAGTTTTTACGCATTTTGTATTTCCGATTTCCTGATCACAGCCATCTCTTCGGAATAGGTTCAAATCACACTCCACAGTTCCTGATTTCGCTAGTCAAAGAGAAGTGGTTTTTATCGGACATCCGACTTCTTTCAACATTCCAGAACCTAATTATATAAGCTTCGGTATAAGTCCAAGGTTATGACTGGCGTGTGTTATTCCCCATCCAGAGCTAACAAAGCCACCAACCAAAATTTAAAAAAAAAACTAATTCGTGGAGGGGTACCGACCTATCACTACCGACCATTATAAAACATTTTATTCAGTTGAATCTTGTATAATAAACATATGAAGGCAGCGCTCGTTCATACCACTTACTTAGATTAGACTTTAAATCCTTGACGTCCTTTTAGATATCACTGAAGATTTGAGAACGTTTATATAAATTTATTTATTGTGTATTTTGTCATTTCGTTATTGATCAAGACTTTTCAATTAATAAATAAAGAATAAAAATGCAAAGACAATATAGTTCAATTTTATTTCTGCAGTGCTCTTTGTGTAAGCTATTACTCTTCTCTGGTATTCAGATATTTCAATCTTTTACATCAGATGGTGTCTCCGTATTTAAAATTACGGGAACTTCCCATTGATCCATGTGCCTTTCATTTCCAATTTTGATGACATGCATGGTGGGTGTAGGTAGCTCAACAGGAGATGCTTACCTTTTCTCGGTTCCCTGGTGGGTATTTCACGTATTTAATTTGGTCTGCCATTTTCAAGGTTTTTTCTTTGCTAAGTGATTTGGACATGGGTTGGTATATTTGTTATTGGAGCAATTATGGCAATATAAAATCATCTCGTTAATATAAATAACTCGCGTCAAGTTATTTGTTCTGTCGATTTGTGATATGTTTCCATGGATTATGAGAACAAATTGTTCGAAAAAAATAATTTAGGGTCGTAAATGAGCTTCTGTAAAATAATGATGTGATAAAGATTAACAACCTTACAAATAGTCTATATTTTGTAAGCATTATTAATTGATAATAGTTGTGGTGGATGTAGCTCAACAGAAGGTTCTTACCCTTCTAGAGCACCTTGCACCTTGCCTCATTTCACTGGTCAAAGTTCATATGTAAAATTAAATTTTTCAATTTTTTCTTTACTTTGGGATAGTTATTTGATATGGATTGGTATGTTTGTTTTTGACTGTAGACTTTATGTTTTAAGTTATGACTACTTGGGGAAATTAACGTGATAATGTAAGTATGTTTCTGTGTCAAGCGTTTAATACTCCAATTTTACACGACAATGTTGACTTGTTCATTTAGAAATTGAAAAATGATAAAAGAAACGTTATTAAAAATTGCTCTATCATAGCTGAACGTAATATCATACAAGCCTTTCACGAACTTCGGGAACTTCTGAAAAGCTCGAGTAATATACTTCTCCAGAACTTTTTCCGAATGGATTTTGGTGATCAAATGTTTTATTTGTCAAGAAAGATTTTCAGCCAACCTTTGATTTTATCCATAAAATTTAAATAACTCTAACAGTTCTATTTACTACTATAAATAGCGCCACCTGAGTCAAGGGAGATAACTTGTAATAGTATGGTTACGTCTTTGATTTGGTGTAAATGGACTATATCTTTGTAAAGTGTGCAAAACAATTTATTTCTGCATTAAATGATTTATGTAGGTATCCAGTTATTATGTAATTAAGAACGTGATAAATTGCAGTTCGCAAAGTAAGAAATCAATTAAAATTCGTTTTTTCTTATTTAAACCATTGCTATATTGTTTTAACATAGAATACATCTCACCTGTTTTGAACAAATAAGATAAAAAATCATATTCAAGCATTATAGTCTATCCAGGAACTGATAACAGAATGTTTATAAACACGAACGACTTTAAATAACACATATAAGTGTAAGAAGATTAGCGCCATATGTGTTTAATCACACCAGCGCTGTTTTTACTTATAAAATTATTCTAATATGACAATAGACTCGCTGTAAACTTTGCCATCAGATCGTGGACGACCTATAGTTAGATCCGTTTCAATGTTATAATTTTACAGATAATTAGTTCAATATGTTATCTCAGTTGTGTCTATGCACCCGTGAATGACCATTTGTAACAGGAGTTAAAACCGTTCCCGAATGCATTTTAAAGATGAACGCCAACTGAAAGCAGCAGCAGAGTAATGGCAACCATAGTTAAACCCATTTGTTCAATATGCATCCAATGTTTTAGATTTAAAATATATAAAACTTAATCCCTCAGTCGGTAAAATGTTATACTTTGTTTGTCTGTTTTGTTTGCTGCGCCTAGATAAACGTTTACTTTATATTCTATATGCCGCAATATTTATTTTAAAAAACAAAAAGAATTACCAACTATAGGATGTCACTTTGGTGTCTTATAACTTGAACCCATGTCGTAAGGCTTAGAAAGGGTACTTGCCACTCACTGAGCTAACTAAAGCAGTTATAACCTGGGGTGTTAAAATTTATCTTCAGTTATACGCACAGTAGTCAGTTTTAGTTTTCCCTAATTTTCAAAAATTGACAATTTTCTCCTGACAAAACCAAATATTCTGAAAACTCGTAAAGATTGCGTTTTGAAAATATTTTCAGAAACAAAAACTTTAAAGTTGGTGCCCAGATGAAACAATGCCTAGATTTGTATAACTATCTTTTAGCTTATTACACAACGCAGATGTGCCTCTGTACATACGTGCGTACAATCGAAACTTCATTCTTTTCTTAAACTACAGAACTTAATGAAAACATATATTAAACATATTTTATAAAGAAACTCCTTAGTTGATGTAGATTCATGGCCGTTCGAAATCCAATATGCCAAGATGGGAAAATAATGTAACCTTTTAAATTGATTTTTTTTAAATATCTTGTTTGTTTAGTGGTTGTTCTAGAACAAAGATAACTGTTATCAGCTTGTCTTGTTGCTCACCATACCCACATCCCCTCATCTTAATAATTAGGCTTATGTTCGTACAATTCACAAATAGTTATTTAGCATACGGACTGACAACAGTAAAATGTCATTAGTTGATGGACTCTTGCTGAGTTTTAAGAACATAAAACAGAAATACTTTTCTTTCATGTCCATTGAATAATGAAATGATCTAAGCAAGAATCCGTAAGGATTAGTAAGCGAAAAATGGATTTTAATATTTGTCCATACGCTTGAATGGAGCCAGAAAAAGTTAAATGAATGTTTGCGTTTTGGCAAACATTCTGTATAAAAAATAAAACAACCATGTCAATTATAATTGCAGGTGTAGCTAGCTAAACAGGATGTGGTTACTCTTCCGGAGCACCCGTCCTCACTTTCCTGGTGTTTGACGCGTTTAACTGATTTGGCAGTTTCGACGGTTTTACTTAGCTTCTGGATTATGATTTGGACATGACCTTGGATTAGTATTTTTGGTTTTGATTGGTCATCAGTTATAAACAATAGCTGGGTTTTTTGGAACACCCAGTTGTCCTACATTAAGCCGGATTGTTAGCTCGTTGGATTCTTACTCGCACCACACCACTAGGTATTAGGTATTTTGTTATAGTACCGTTTCATTTAATGAGTGCAACGTTCGCAAAATGGCAGAACGTCCTTGTACGTGATCGCAGATGTGATAAGAAGTCGTACCAGAAGATAGAGAGTTGATGATTGGTAGATATTTCTTTCTTATTGTGAATGGATTTAATCTAGCACTTCTTTTTAATCAATCTTCACTTTATAAGTCTTAGTTAACACTGATATCCATTTGTATACGGTTGTCCTTGTATAATACAATATATTGTAGTTTTTTCTTCGAAGTATAATAAGTTAATTTGATCAAATTCATTTCAGGACGTACTGAAATCAACAGAAAATATATTGATTCTTCTTTTGAAAGCGAAAACTTGATTGAAATCAGATGATAGGTGACTTCACAAGTGATTAATGAACAATGCCCTTTTCAGTAGAAAGAGCAATTGTAGTTAAAACGGAACATTCAACTAGGCTTAAGATACGGCGCATTTGTGATGTAAAAGCTACGTTTACTAAGAGCTTAGTGGTAGCTATACCGGTATGCCATACGAACAGTGTTAACATAACAAATATGCTATTGAACATCACAAATAAAACTGCTGACTTTCTTTAAAATGTAGATTAAACTTATGGTCTTTACGCTCCAAGATTATTTCAATTATATAAAAAAAATTACGTTTTGGGATAATGTAGGGAATTGGAGTTTCGAAGAAACCATCTTACCTTGGAAAGCGAACTGAAAGCTTTTTTTCAGATAAGAAAATGCCAAATGTCTAGGCCACCAAAGTCCTAAAGTATTGTAGGGAAGATAGAATTTGTTCGAATGCAATCACAAAACGCAACTATACCAGCTGATGTTTAAATCCAAATATTGAAAGTTCTGCTCCATAAATATGAAAAATGAAAGATGAAAAAACTAAATCGACAAACAATGGTTACAGTCTGTGCCAATTGGTATACTGAAATTATATTGCCAAACATACAAAATACAAATGTACATGTTGTCGATCAAAAATTTTACATGTTGTTGTAAATTGTTTTTTGGATTTTTCACAAAAAGAAGACATGGTATGTTTAACTACTAGAAATGTTTACTAAAATGCAAGATGAAAGGTTAGATGTTCTTATACGCATATGAAAATTAATTTTAGTGTGTCAAATAACTACTATGAATTTGCTGCTAGTTAAAATTTGAAATTTTTAAAAAACTAAGGAATACTCCCTCATATTTCCTTAGCTGAGTTTGGTTAAATATATTTTTGTCCTTTGGGTTTCTTTTCAACATCTTAAAAAAACGTTTTGGTTTCATAATTTGGTCCAAGCACTACTGATGAGGAATTGTATTCTGAAACGGCCGTCTAGTGCTGTAAAATTAAAAATGGTATAATATGTAATCTAAAGACTTATTTAAATTTAGTTCTGTTCCACAAGGCGATGACATATCGAGACAATATAATATTAATTATAGGTCTTGTGGAAAATCAGGTAAGTCCATTATATACACAATACTATAGGGTTATTGAACTGATATTGTGAAATATTGTCCCGAGTTGACTCGACATTTACACGAGCTTGCGAGTGCAAATGTCGGGTCAACGAGGGACAATATTTCATAATATCAGTTCAATAACCCTTTTATTATATAGGAAAATAAATTTCGTTCACTTCCGTCAAGTATTTCATGTAAAATACCATTTTCTTGTACAATATATAAATATTACGCTAGTTCTTGTAAATGGATATAAGAACTAGTGCAATATGACAAACAACACAGCGATGACGTCGACAACAATCGTATAACGTCATAAACGACAGCGTCATGTGACAAAGCGTGCAATATGAAAAAATTAATTCGGGAAACCTCGGACTGGAACAAAGTTAGCGTGCAAATATCGGTATATATTGCACGCTAACACCTCGGGATTTAACGTTTAGTTTCTATGCGAAGCATATATTGCTATATCATAAATTTTAATACTTTGCAATCTTAAATGAAATATCTCACTTCAATCTTGACTTGTATATGGTCATTTTCTTCTCATTGTGTGTCAATTTCGATGTTTAATCAGGTTAATTTATGAAAGATAAAACTGGTCAAAAGCGTAGTTCTCTCAGATTTCAAATTAAACCAAGGCAATGTTCTGTTCGATTTTACAAATAATCCGTCTATATTATATTGACCATTATATAACTATTAATATTGTTGCCGCATATTTAAATTCAAAGATTTTACGAACTGTATTAAATAGTCACCAAGTTAATAATATTTTGCAATAGAATATTTTAAGCTAAGATTTTATACCTGCTTTATGATACCAGGCCAGACCTCTTGCCATCAAATTGCAACACGGCTTGTAACTTTCAATCTGACCTTTATCAACATGTTATATGTTTGTATCAAAATGCCAGTTAAATAAAGAAATCATATGGTGAATACCAGGCCAGACTTAGCATACCGAATAAAACCAATTAATTTTCCACTTGCTCTATACCAAACGTGCCGGCGACGTTACAGATGGATATCTCAGTCCGCTCAACACACTGGTACGAAGTGAATGCATTCGCCAGTGTACCACAAGATACCCAATAACGTTTCTGCGAAATAATAATTTTCATTGGAAATGGAATCGCTTCAGTTCACATTTTCCCATAAAAATGTCGTAAAGGAGATAAAGATTTTGAATTTCATACACAATACAGACCTGACGAAAGTTTAACACTGATGGTAACGAAAAGTAGATGATCCTCGACTGTTTCCAAGCAGCCAAGATACGGATACCTGTTGATTAAAATGCTGCGAAGAGATAAAAATCAAATGCCGAGATGAAGAAAATGAGGGCCGAAATGAGCTGTTGATCCGGCATGGATTCGTTAGCTTAGTGTTAAACTGACAATATGTCTGTACTATATATAATTATTAGAAAAACCTAGTGTATTTCTTGTTTCTTAAAATCAATTTAAGCTATAAAGACCGCTACATTGATGACAATAATGATTTTTGTTTTTATTAAATATGAGATTGCTATGCTAAACCGATCTTCCTTTTTATTCTTTGTTCTTAAGAATGTTGAACAATGCTTCCAATTGAGTGTAAAAAGTTCAAATATTTCCCAAAGGAGCAACAAAAATTTAAAAACCAAAACAACTTTCTGAATGATTAGATGTGTAATGAGACGTAAATGATGTAATGATAAAAGATGTCATTTTCTCTGACCTAAAATGTAAATCAAATAACTACAAAATGTGTATGTTATTGTTCTGAAAGCCTTTAATATAATTGTTATGAATTTAGGGCACACGAGTACCTAAGTCATATATACTTCCTTATGTAGTTTTTGCCTTTCTGTATTCAACATAAACGAAATTTACTTTAGATTGGATGCCAGGTGAGTTGCACTTTAAAAATTCAATAAAATGTTTTTAGAGATGCCACGTTTAACTATTACAATGGGAAAAATTTCCAATAAAGAAAGTTTTGCGTCATATTTTAATAAAAGGTTTTGGTATGACATTTAATATATTATTTATCTTTTTACAACACATTCACGTGTTTTAAAATGATAAAAGAATTAAAATGATTTATTTGTTTCTAATTCTGTATTCACGTGACAAAATTTAATACAGTACCCGGAAATATAGAAAGCAGTTACCTATACATGATAAGATGGTAACATTAATTTACGGTAGTAAGTATTTCACGACCAATACTGTATTTCCATAAATTCAGTGCACATGGAAAATGCAAGAATAAAGTCGTATTTTCACCAAAATCGTAAAAGAATGACATTCTACATAGCGACAAAAATTGTCAGAACTTAATACAAAATATACTTACCTAATAGGGAAAAATATTTTCATTCATGAAAAAGGTGAACTTAATTCTGTACATAGAGCAATTTTTAACAAAATAGCAAATATGATTATGTCAAAATTATCCCATATATACCTTCTTACTTGGAACAACTATAAACGTTATGTCATAATTGGAATATTCATGATGATCACACCTGGAAAAAACCCGAGCAACAATGACCTACCTAACCCTAAATGCCCTGATGTAACTTTGAATAAGGCCCAATTAATGTATAAACTTCATCACATTTAAAAAATTGTCGCAAAATTCTCTATGTACAGGAGAACTGAACAATAATGTTTTAATTTAAAATATAATTTGGTTAGGTCAGTACATTTTAAATGCATTTTATAGATAGTTTAATGGAAACATTTTCAATGAAAAGAAATAAAGAATAAAACCCATTTGCATTCAATTTATGAAAATACAGTAGTGCGCTATTGCCAAGTCAAACGACACGTTTTATCTACTTTATTCACAAAGTAATGACATACATACTCATAACTATGCTAGATGTATGTATACATAATTTAATATTGTTATAGGTAACGCATAGAAAGATGTTGATGATTTGCTAGCTTAGACCTTCTGAGAAATGAACCTTTGTAACAAGCTGTTGATCCTTCCCGTGGACGTTCAGTAAGATTAAAGAGAAACAAGAAATTTGTGAGCTACTGCTCATTTAGTATACCGTCACTTTTAACTCTAACCATTGACAAAAATGTCAAAAATTGACTTGGGTAAACAGAAAGTAGATGTCTGGCAGACATGAAATAACGTCTTGTGGCATAGGACCAAATGCTGAACGTGCATACAAAACTTCAAGTGGCTGTGTTTAGTAGTTATTAAGACAACTATTAAGTTTTGTTTTCGAACGGACAGAGGTAAACCAGTATACCCCCTCTTCTTGGAAGCGGGGGTATAAAAAGGGGAACTTTATCAAATCTGAAGAAGTCAGCAATATATATTTTAACATGTGTAGACTAACGTGTCTGAATTGTTCATGTCGTCATTACGCTTTATCGCGTGGCGAGTTTATTAGGGAAACAATTAAGGACGAAATAACGTCATGCAAAGAAATTAGCAATTTTTTCATTTAAATATAATTTGTGAAAAAAGTTAAACTCTTACGAAGTACTTTTGCCATTAAACTTTTGTATGTCATAATGTCCAGAATCTGCCCATTTGGTGGCATCTACGTTTCGCTGGTCATAACAAAATACATGTTTTTATCTTCAATTTCTATAACTGATTATTGTTTTATTTGTCTGAAATTTTGACATACAATAAAACTGTAGGCATTGTGTTAAGTTTTACAACATGAAGCAATGTAATCAATTCCAACACCCTAATTTTACAATCTAAAATCCAGAACCCTTTAATAAAAACATTTTATTCTTTACTATAAGCATGCTATTTAGTTCTAAACCTATACACAAGTACATACACAAACGCTGTATTTCCATAGAACTATAGAATAATCCCATTCTTAATTGAAAATTCTGGATAGTAAAATAGTTTTTAAAACCAAGATAACAGAAATCTTTTTCTTCTAACAATAACACATTATTATAACAATGATCTATATCATCCAACCTCGAATGAATTGTATTAACAACAGTATCCTTACACTAACAGAATAGGATAGTTCGCAGAAATGCACAATCCGGAACATAAAAACTTAAGTTCTTATTATATAAAGAAAATGCAATTAATTAAAAGACTATGTTATAGTAATGTTTCAAATTTAATATTTTTCGAGCACAGTCTGACCTTACAGTTTAACAAGCAAGTAATATTATTTAAAATGTGTTAGTGTATTCTATGAAATATACCATTTGTTCAATGTCCAAATATAAATATTATGGTATTCATCTGGAATATACATAGCTTGCAACTATACTTAATACACGATATAACAAATGTCCATTTTTCATCTATTCCTTTGATTGGCATATATAGATCTTATTACATATTATATCCTTGTTCCGATCGTTTATTTCGTATACGATAGTTTTTGCTAAAACACTTTAGACAATTATTTTTGCAAGTTGATACTATTCTCAAGCAAAATCGAACTGGCATACAATTTGATTTCTTAAAAAAACTATAGCAGTATAAGCATTATGACTTGATACCAGATCTTTCTATGGCTAATTATAATTTATGTGTTTATGAAAGTTGTTCCTATGCTATTCCGTATACGGAATTAAACAAATTTAGGCCGACTTCAAATAAAGTTTTCAAACTTTAATGTTTTTCTCTATAAGAAAACTTCTAATGTCGTCCAACACATTTCTGAAATATTCTCTTCATATCGTCTCTAAACATTGGATTCATAAAAGCATAAATAAGAGGGTTAGCCACATTGTAAGAGAAATACATATAGAAAACAGTGATAACATACGGAATCATTTCGTGTGCCATAAGCCAAGCCGGAAGAAAAGCCACAATAAAAACTATGGTAACAACAAACAACATAATAGCAGTCTTAATATTTGCGAGTCTGTTATGATCCTTCTTCTCTTTTATTGTATTTTGACGATGTCTTAAAGGTACTGCTTCTCCATTGTTTAATCTTGGTGAAGCCGTACTGGAACTGACACCGTTTTCACTCATTTCAACTTTAAGTGTGACGACATTGCTTGTACTATGATGTATATCCGTATCTTCAGTTTGGACCATAGTGGTTGAATACTGCTTTGTATTACACGTTTTTGCTTTCTGTTTTTGTCGCTTTGCTCTTCTTGCTGTTACCGAATGGTATATAATCACATACAGTGCTAACACAAAAAGTAAAGATACTGCGAAAAAGGAGGCATATACTTTCTGATAAACATTTCTGAACGTTGGAGTAAATATATACCTAGTTACAGAACACTCTCCGATGTAAACTGTGTCACATTGGAAAATAGTTTTACTCAGGTTTCTAGGCGGATCCAACATTGTCAACAACAACTGTAGTTCATCTGGAAACACTTCTACACTATATAACATTGCTGTTATCAATCCAAGAATGCAGGCGAATGTTGTAAGAACGGACACTATTACTTTAGCACGGAAAACTGTCATTAAATGTAAAAACGGGTGACAGATGCAAAGATAACGATCAAATGCTATCGCGACCATAATGAACGCAGACAGCGGAACATTTGAAGTGATGAGAAAATGATATATCTTACAAATGATGCTAAACTTGAAAGCATGGGTCAGATAATATAAGCCACCGTCATCGGCATGATTATCAAGCACGTGATCAAATCTGTCAATGCAAGAGCCAAAATGAAAATATTAGAAGTCTGTTTCTCCTTTTTGTTATAATACACATATATAACTAAACCATTACCAACCACTCCAACCGCACTAAATATACAGAGAATTATAATCACTGCCAGTGTTGATCCGTCACTGGTTCGGGATCCAGATGGTATGTACAACCCGAGTCATTTCTCATTGGTGTTGCTGTGTCCGTGGTATAGTTCAAAGTTAGTTGCATGGTTGCAAGTCCAGTGGAAACCTGAAAGATAAAATAGATAAACCTTTAAACTTTAAAACCCAAATTAAAATAAGATCTTTGGCCTTATATTGCTGAAGCATGTCATTCAATCTCATATATTACCTTAAAAGTTAATTAAATTATGGTTCATAGAGATTAATCATTGCGTAAAAATCGCTGTGCTGCAAAAGTATTTTTTTTTTTTTTTTTTAATAATGTTTTTATTTTGTGACATAAATACATACATATACAATTACAATCACCAAACTTTATTTATTAACTAATACATGTACTTTAATTACATAATTACAATAACTTAAATACTACATGAAAAGTTGCGTATATACTAATTAAAACATTACTAAGTATAAGACAGGGAGTTAAAGATTATGAAGAAAATTTTTCTGTAAATTGCAGCCAGTATTTCCTAAAAAGTTCATGTTTTTGACTTTTTAACATTATGTCTTTTTCTAAAAGCAAATTGTATCTTATATAAGCTTTAAGACTACAAAAATTGAGTGTCTTGTTATTTAATTTTGCCTGATAAATGTAAAATCTAGTTATTAATATTATGAAATTTAAAGGTTTGTATTTTTGAATAATCTTTGGAATTCCAAATAAAGCAACTTTAGGGTCCATTTCGAAAGGTTCACTTATATTGATATTGACGAAATCTTCAAGACAATTCCATAGATCGACTACTAATCCACACTGCTGCAAAAGTATTATTAAGTTTCCTTTGTTGAAATCATCGTCTGTATGTCTTTGTAAAGAATATATAAATCTGAGCTAAATATCCACGGAAACAACCAAAAGCAAAGAAGAACAAAGGAAAACAAAGAATTCCCAGACACAATGACATGGTTACCAGTACGCACGCCTTTAAATACACTTATTTAACATAAATCATTTATTGATGCTGTGAGCATTGGTTATGTGGCTTTCATGTGCATTTATGTGTGAAGGTTAACAGGTTTTCATCACCATGGTGTTTTGAAGTTTAGAAAAAAAGTAAAAGCATTATTAAAATATCGACATTTATGATTGCATAACCCGGCTTCATTAGAACTCAAGCGCTATCATTATGATCAATAAGACGTTTTCAGTTAAAATTATTGTTTGATCCTTGATCTTATTTTGTTTAAGTGTAAAAATTGCCCTTTTGGGAATTTTCTCGAAAGCGATAACAAGAGAAATAGCTCAACTTTCTAAACTGAAAGCTTTTACTATGTTATGATGGAACTCGTAATGCTGTCATTGGAATATCGATTATATTTAGCTCTAATTATATGATGTTGTCGCTGTGTAGAATGTCATTCTTTACGATTTTTGTTAATTAGTGTAAAATAAAGTTTATAGAATAAACTCGATATATCGATGAATTTATTGAAACATCTGGGACTATTAAATATAGTACCAAGGCGTATCAAAATCTCTTTCTACTATTTTCTTTTTTTCCGAATTAGAGAGGGTGAGAAGATAAAGAAGTAGATTACGAAACTATGTCTTGTACCCGCCTTCTTTCTATCGTGTTTTTCTCTTTCGAAGCTAAATACAATGAATTCATTTCCTTCCGTATGATGTTCAATTTTTGTGCCTCTACGACAAGCTACAATTTCGTGAGGTAATATATTTGTGATTTGTCGTAAATGTTTAATGTAAGAACTTATATATGAATATATATATATATATATATATATATATTGTTTCCCAATCAATTGATACGCTATGGTAGAGCTTGTTTCCACTACGGGACTTTGTACAACGAAGTAGGCTGCTTGCAAATAAATTGTTGCCTCAGGGATATTGCAAGCCTAGGCTTATCAAGGCCCTCAAAAAGTTTTATGGCCGTCATCACAGTATTGTTGATAAGTTTGATGTCTCTGTGTCCAGGATTGCCCTGGATATATTTGACGTCTCATAGTTCCATGTTCCTTTCACACAATTTTGATTACGCATGTGACGGGTGTAGCTAACTAAACAGGAGGTGCTTACCTTCCAGAGCATCCGGCCTCACTCCACTGGTGGAAGTTCACGTGTCTAACCTAACTTGTCAGTTCCAAAGTGTTTATTTTGCTTCTGGATTGTGATTCGGACATGGATTAGTATGTTTGTTTTTGATTATATAAAATATACACATGTATATTCGTATGTCAGATTGACCATAAATACGAAATTGAGACACCACGAAAATAAATCATTTTACATTTGAAGTATATTATATGATCATTTATTGTAGACACTGCATGTAAGAAGAGTAAATAGGGACTTTAAACTCAAACTTTGTTTCTCATCTGCTTCTCAAAACCATAAAACAGCATATAGCTATCATCTGTCGGAGTTTTTGTCCTTATAAATATTCATTGTAGTGTTAGCTTATTCGTAGCTTTAAGCCTTGTTAATAGATTTTATTTATACATCTTAAAAATTTAAACAAATTTATTCTGTGTTACTCAAATTTGTCGCAACATCTTTTAAACCTAGACTGTTTTACTTAAGGCAAGCTTTGATTTATTCGCCATACGTGTTTAGAATAAAAAAGTGTTTCAATGTTTACATTTACTTGGATAATAAAGAGGATGTGTATGTAGATTTTATATATCGAATGTAACACGATCTAAAGTAAGCTTTGTTATAGGATATATAAAGGGAGTATTTGATTTACACAATTAATGGAGTCTGTGTGAAAAAAACTGTTGTTCGTGTACAGCTTATTCCATACGCTATTGTTCATGTTAGAATCTTATACAAATTTTTAGTAGAACTATCACTTTCATAAGATATGCGATCGTTTAATTTTGAGATTTTTGCATGAATTAGGTAGCTATTGTTGGAACATTTGACATAAGAAAATACCTGATTAACTGGTTTAAATTCTTATAAGACTAAACGACTTTAGAATATTACAATGGAATTCGATGATAATAATATCCTTATGCTCATAGAAATAGCTAAGCAAAACAAGAACATTTTTAAGAAATTACTTTTAGTGTAATTAATCGGTTTTTGAATGAGAGTCAGGAATATCAAATTAAATAAACTGCTTTGCATTGCATATCCTATTTCTGATTCTCATTCATAAAAGTGATAAAATGAACGCTTACAGAATGTTATATCTTATACTTAAATCGTCAAAAGTATTGTTAACAAAACAGAAATGTAAAACTATCTCAACAATAATGTCTTTCATCTAAGATTTTTAAATGAGGATCGAAACGTCGACTAAGCAACTATACTGACAAATTAATGTATAACGCAAAAAGATGTTTCAAGTAAGTTATGGCCGTCATCACAGTATTGTTGACAAGTTTGATGTCTTTGTATCTAGATTACCTGGATATATTTGACGTCTCAAAGTTCCATGTCTTTTCACATAATTTTGATTACACATTTGGCAGGTGTAGCTAGCTAAATAGAGGTGCTTACCCTTCCGGAGCACCCGGCCTCACTTCCTGGTGGAAGGTCACTGTTTTACCTAACTTGTCGATTCCAAAGTTTTTACTTTGCTTATGGATGTGATTCGGACATAAGTTAGTATGTTTTTTTTATCTGTTTGGTCAGGAATTCGGCGTGGAAGTTTTCTAAGAGACTATTCATCATTTTATATTCAAAGCTCCTCCATCTAAAATTTACACACGTGTTTCAATTAAACGTTTCTTATACTTTTAAATTGTATTGTATTTGTTGGTGAAATGTTGTTGTTTCAGCAATTTAAAAACATAATTTCATTTATTAGTCAATTTATTTTCACTTCATTAAAATTCATGATATACAATTGTATATTCTGTTTTACTCAAATTATCACAGCATCTTTTAGATCCAGACTCTGTATCACTTAAGACAGGCTATGATTTATACGCTTACGTGTTAGGAATAAACAAGACATGATTTCCAGTATTCAGTGTTACATTAACTTGGAATAATAAAAGGATGTGTATGTAGATTTCTATATCGAATGTACCGGATCTAAAGTAAGCTTTGTTATTGATATACAGTAAAGGACTGTCGAAAATTTAACAATTAAGCAACAAATAAGTATCAAATCGACAGCCAATATCGGCCCCCTAGAAAGCTATACCTCGACAACTGCGTCTTTGTATCATTCAGCAGCTTTTCGGTCACTAGCCATCCATATCTCAGCCACATGATAGCCAATCTATACTGCTTTCGTAGCATAGTGTTCAAATTTCGACAGGACTTTACTGTATATAGGGAGTCCATGTATTTGATTTACACATTAATGGAGTCTGTGTTAAACTCGCGTGTGATATGAGTGAACTTCACACGCATTATTGTTAATGTTAGATAACAAATAATTATTCTAATGTAGGTTTAGTAGATTAAGCTGAGATGAGACTGTAAGTAAAGATCGATGTGACAAATATTACAGTACTGTTCTAAAGGAGTGAGTGAGTTATTGTTTAAAGCCGCATCAGCATTATTGCAGCTATTCGCGGCTAGAAAGTAAAAGATACATAGTTTCAATAACACAATGTATTAAAATGTAAAATTGAAAATAACAACAAATAAATTTTTGTGAAAACTATCGCTAAACTGATAAAAACCAGTACGTATTCTAGAGATTAGAATACTGGTAACCAGTGTTGTGAAGTTATTTGTTACAGGGCGGGCAATGAAGGTCAACTATATAAATTTTCGAATAATAAATTTATGGTAAATCATAAATTAGGGTATCACGCGTTCATAAACACTTTGTAACTTAATCTCAGATGGAAATATTCAAAGCAAAAGTACCACTAACTTACATCCCCCCTTTATGCAAACGGCGAACTCTTAAAATGTTTTTAATAGTTAATGTATCATAAATGATTGATAATGCTTATTAAATTGAAGTCGTTTTATCAAAGAACCAGTAGCCATAAGCGGTTATGTTAGTAAGCGTGCTTCTGCTTGAGTGCTATGAAAACAACCAATCCATAATATTTCAATGTAACATCGCAGCTCATTTGCTCGCATTAACCTACAAGAAATCATTGAATGCGGTACATAATTAGGATATTAGTTATTGTCAATAACTTAACGGTTAGAAAACCAAGACAGTATTGACAACTTCATTAGTCCTATGGTCTGTAAGATGTAACATATTTGTCTGAGTACCAAAAAAAGGCATTGGATCGAAAGTATTCACATGTAATCGTGCAGAAAGCCGATCTATAAGAAGGAAAACCACATGTATAATCACATATAATACCAGTTTTAATTTTAAAGTATTAGACGGACTTTTCGGAGTATAATTCCTCATCAGTACAAAATTATGAAACTAAAACATACATCACAAGTTGTCTTAGTACCTAGAGGCTTTATGCACGATTGAAGCAATGTCATTGTGTCATATGCTAATCTGTTAAAGAGTGCACTACTAACAACGTTTGAAGTGTTTTGGTACATACATCAATGAAAGCTTACTAGTGCAAGGAAGACTTTCAAATACACAGGCAGTGTTTTATAACAAGATTTTTGTAGAATTATCTGATTTGAAACAATGTGTAGGTTGATATAAAGGTACTTAAAAAGGCAATGCAAACAAAAATATAAAACGAACGAAAATCAAAAGACAAACAGCATAAACATGTGATTAGGACACTGGTTATAAAACTAACGACTTAAGATGGGTGCGACATCTAGTGACAGTTAATGATATCCTGTGAAAGTCTATTTGAGGGTTTACAACATTATCATGTAAGAGACTTACTTTAAGGGGACTGCTTGTGACATGGTAAAGGGTTTGACCCTTAAAAGATAAATATAGTTGTGTTTTACTAGTGCTTACAACTATCGTTTACTAGTGCAAACTGTAATTTCGAATTCCGTGCAATTAGATGTCCCAGAATCCCTGCATGTTTAGAAATACAAAAGAAACCCCAAAAGTTGCACTCAAAACGTCAGTGTCATTAAAGGCTTTATCTTGACGATAAAAGCTTCAATTTGATAGAACAGTTACGTTAACTTACCATTATATTCAGGTCAAACCAGGCCGTATTCCGGAGAATATATATATATATATATTGCTAAGAGTAATGTACTTTTTACTAACACAACTGTATATATAGTTATAGTGTGGTCAAAATGATGTTAAAACCACAAATAATCTACATAGCCTGATGAAAAGTCAAGAATTTCGTAATTATTAATAAACTGATTGTGATAATTTTTCCAGGTAATATTTTATTAGCCAGTGGTTACGCACTCGAAGGACAAACTACTCGTGCTTACGGGATATATACACACGCATTAATTCTGTTTTTAGTCTAATTTTAGGGGTATGGACATTTTAAACTAAAACGATAAGCTTTACTCTACTAGACAGGTAACCATCGGAACAGCGACTTGAGACCGTTTTCGTTTTACACCAGCTCTTGACAGTGGTAATTATCCCCTCTTTTATTGATAAAAAGATGAATAAAAAGTAAGATTTAAGATCAATATTCCTCGCTGTACAAATGTTTTACATATCTCTAATTGTATTTTCCATATCCTGGTATCATATTTATATAATACATTAATAACACCAGAAGGGCTATATAATAACAAGTTGTCCGCTCATAGAATTACAAAAACACGTGGGATTAGAGTGAAGATGCTTCATCTTGTTATAAGAGTCAGCATACAATGCTATCGTGACGATGAAAGCCTTCAAGTGTCATATGAAAATCAGAGATACGTCCAATAATCGTTATATCGTATAGCTAGTTAACACAGAGAATTGTCTGTGCAAAATATTAGTGTCAAAACGCAACAAGATTATTCTTCCTCACGGCTGGGTAATTTGGTTACAACAAAATAATTAATAATTAGTACCACAACACATAAATTAAACATTGTCGTAATTATTAAAATTCATCTCTACTTAGTCAATTTCATCACATGAATGTTCATCATTTCATCAAGGTCAACATATATCAGTAATTCAGCACTTGAATTTCACGTATAGTTCAATAAATTCATGTCTTCATAAAAAAACATATATCAACAATTTCCAACAAATTTCACACTCTAGATCTTTTCATCATAAAATATATACTTCATCACATTCATGATCCACACTTTGTATTCAGTTCATCTAATTAAAATTCATGTAATACATCATTGACCCTTTTTTTAAAACTACATTCTTCCTTTTTCATCACATTGTACAAAGTAGTCCGGTCTGTTAAAATGTAGTGCAACATTCTAAATAACATTTGATACCCGTCGGTTTTATGTTAAAAGTCAAATGTACCCATATTAAACATATTAAAACATTTCCTTTTAAAAAACTCTCCATAGCCTTTGGCATGCTTTCTGAACATTTCAATATTGCACTGTCCAAAATTTAACTTTCACACAGCCTTTACACTTCAAAATCACTCAACCATCAAAAACAGCGATTGACACTTACTGATTTTAAGAGTTTTCTTAAGGGATAATTTAATTTAATTATAAAAAATGTAAGTATCGTTTTGGCTTAAAAAAACAAAATAAACTTACCACTTAAACAATTACAACTAACATGTAAACGATATTTCCTTTTATAGCCGTTATGAAAAGAGGTGTTCTGATATTTTTTGTAATCATGATTAATAAAGCATTGCTGCGGAATGGAAAGTACATCACAATGCAACTTTATACAATAAATATGTAATAACCAAAAGAACGATAACGCATTGATGTCGCTAAATATCAGTGAATATTAGCAACTTTAGAATGGCATCAAGAAAAGTGACCAAGTTATGGTCAATTGTTGTGGTTTAACCCCTCCTTTGTATTTTACATAAGGCGAATGTCATTAGCTAAATAGGAGGTGCTTACATTTCTGGGACACCATGTGTTGCCTTAATTTAATTTTAATTCTTACTTTGCCTTAGGGATTCTGATTTGGACATGAACCGGTATGTTTGTGTTTAATCTTATCTGTTATATGTAATAAAAAACAAACATACTAATCCATGCCCGAATCACAATCCAGGATCAAAGTAAATACTTTGGAACTGACAAGTTCGAATTCGGAAGGTGCTCCGGAAGGGCAAGCACCTACTGTTTAGGTAGCTTCACCCGCCACGTGTGTAATCAAAATTATGTGAAAGGAACATGGAACTATGGGACGTCAAATATATCCAGGACAATTCTGGACACAGAGACATCAAACTTATCAACAATACTGTGATGACGGCCATAAAACTGCTTGAGGGCCTTGATAAGCCAAGGCTTGCAATATCCCTGAGTACTGAGTTTGTAAATGGAGAAAAGAAGTGATCAATAAAGCGATATTCCCTATATATACACTCATGGTGACTAAGTGTTAGCAATGAAAATAGCGTAAAATAAGATGAAGTGTAATAAAATCAATTACTTCCGTCCGAATTCAATAAATATTTTTTATATTGCTAGTTTCAATGATTTTGTTGTCACCAGTATGTCGAACAAATAATTTAGTTTAAATAATCCCAATTTCCAAATGTCAAACAATAAATGCTACCTGTCATGTATCATATATAGTTAGACCTGTCGAATAGTTAATACCAAGCGTACGAATCAACAACTCAATTCTACCCACTCGTTAGTCAATCTCCCGAAAGTTTTTCGGCAGCTGTTATTTGTCTCACAACAGGTTTTTGACCAATGACGTTCTATATCTAAGTAGCCAAACTTTGATTCCTTTTTGTCGGTTCAGTGCTGAACTTTTAAAATGTCTGTAATGTAGCTAAAAATTATATTACATGTAAGGGATTTGTCATCGACTAAAGCAGTCAGTAACTGAATAGTACTTTACTGCAAGTACCTCTAAGAATAATAAAACAATAAATTGAATACAAAAGAAAACAAGAGCATATTGCATATCGAAAAATTGATTATAAAACCAATAAATATGCATTGAGTCTAATGAAAAATAGTTTCCAATAGCGCCGTTCAAGTGCTTTTTGAGAACTTTAACCACACTGAATTGAGCCAAAACACACCCAATTCATGTATTATAATATATTCAACTGTAATCGATCGACAAAATCTATGTCTTTGGAAAGTCACATGTATTTAATCTCAACAAAGCATTCAAAAGAACGAGAAAAGCCAATCTGTAAAATAACTTGTGTTCTATGTTGTAGAAAGTACACTTTGTACAATATAGTGGCGACATGCAACTTTTAAGTTTGCTTTTGAAATACAAGTTAGTGCTATATTTTGCCATAAGCACAAAGGTAATAGTATATAAACGCACACTTACGTCGTCGTTTCTTAAACGTTTAAATAACATGTGTTTGAAGCCAATATGTTTATGTTTAAAAAACAAACATGTATTGTATAAAATATTACTATATTATTCACCTATTCGCAACCACAACATCATATTTATAAATAAAATTGAGAACTGAACTAGTATAATTTGAACACTTCAGAATGTTAAGTGATGAAAAATTGATTATAATCCAGTCATTTTTTTTTACAAAAAAATAAAAACTAGACAGGTCATTGTGAACTGCAAAAACCTAATTATTTGCAGGCAATATATAGTACCATCATTTCAACAAAATGTGATAAATTACGTCTGCAGCCAGCAAAATTCAGCAAATAGTTTATGCATCTCTTTTGTATCTTCCATTTCATGGTATCATATGTATATAATAATTAATAATACCATAGGGCTATATAATAACAAATTTTCCGCTCATTGAATTAAAAATCACGGGGGACTAGAGTGAAGATGTTATGTATCATTATAAGGGTCAATATACAAGGATGTCTTGACGATTAAGGGTCTTCAAGTGTCGAGTATAAATCAGATATACAAGAACATTTGTCCAATAAGCGTTATATCGTCCAGATATTTAATTAAAGAATAATTGTCGGTGCAAAAAGGTAGTAATACTAAAGTATTTATTAATGTATATAGCGGTATTTTCTTTAATCTGTATGATATGAGATTTTGCTTTTTACAAATTTCAATACATATCAGTAAGTGAGCTAAAGTTATTGAAAACAGACTGAATATTTTTAAACTCTCATCTTTGGCCTAGTAATCTGGTATAAATAAAATCGTTGTGAAGTGCTTATACTCTTACTTTACTTTGTTTTATTTAACTAAGTGTTAAGATGAAAAGTAGAATAAAATGGTCAATAAAGACAGAGATATTCTCTAAATTTACCCATTACGACAAAAGGATACCTACGAGAATAGCGTTAAAAGAGGCTAAGGAATAATTAAATCGATTACTGGCAGCCAAAGTTGGACCAAACAGTTATTAAAATCGCAACGTTAATGAACAAAACAAAGGTTTTACCTGCTAATTGGTTAACGCTCGAATGGTGTGATCTCAGAGATAGATGTGAAAAGCGTTATTCAGGTCTGTGTTTTTTATCTACCAATTTTTTTCAAAAATATCATGATAATAATGGTTATTTTTTATGAATTGGACAGGGATGAGTTAAAAATTGAATAATTATAAGAGTAGACATATATATACTGCTCAAATCTTGTTATATGCAGACAACAATAGATTCTTTTTTCAACAAAATCATAAAAAGTTATGTCTGAAACGGCGAAATTTAGCAAACTTTTATTCTTGTGACCCCCATATCTTTGTATCATATGTATATCATACATGTATAACACCACAGAACTTTAAAATAACAAGTTTTCCGCTCATTGTTTGAAGAAATCACGAGGGATTACAGTGAATATGCTTAATCTCGTTAAAAAGGTCATAATAAAGGCTATCGTGAGGATGAAAGTCTTCAAGTGTCATGTGAAAATCAGAAATTCAAGAATATTAATTTTATTGGCATTATAACGTATCATTGGTTAATAACTGAAAAATTGTCGGTTTTCTGTTCATTGAATTACACAATCACGAAGGATTAGAGTGATGCTACATCTCGTTATTAAGGTCAGTTTACAAGGCTATCGTGACGGTGAGAGTCTTCAGGTGTCAAATGGAAATCAGAACTATAGAAATATTCGTTCAATAATCATTATAATTTAAAGCTGATTAATAAAGAGCTATTGTCGGTGCAAAAAGTTAATAATATTAAATTATAATATGTAAAATGTGTTAATGTATTATAATATATATTTCCTTTTATACAACATATTTTACTAGTTTTAATATACCGTATTAGACGGTTGTTTTGGAATACAATTTCTCGTCAGTAGTGCTTGGACCAAAATTGTAAAACCAATTTTTTCATCCAAAAATGTTAAAATGAAATCAAAAGGACCAAAATTTATTTTAGCTTTAGCTAAGGAAATACTTTGTATGTGGAGTGTACGTATGTATGAAAAAAATTGTTGTGGTTTTTAAAATATTGCAATATCATTGCTGCTATGGATGTCGGATAGCATGTACTTTACAATACACATCAATAAGAGATAAAAGTTTTTAAGAACCGACTGTATATTTTAAACTCTCAACTATGGCCTGGTATCCTGGTATAATGAAAAACAATCGTCGTCAAGTGTTTCTCCTGGTGTCATCTGTTGATACTTAATTAGCCTTGTTTGTAAGTGATGTACAGAGTAAATTTTATTTTAAAAAAGAAAGAAGTGTTCACTAATTCAGCAATTACGACAAAGGTATACCATCGAGACAACAGCTAAACAACTACAGTTAAACATACTTAAATATAATAAAGTCAAATGTTAACAGCCGAATTTGTAAATTATAACGTTAACGAATAGCATTTACGTTTAAGTCGCCGTATGTTTAACGTTTTAACAATGTGTTTTTTAAGATTGAAAAAGTAAGATATGACGAGTGTTTAAAATTATAACACTAGACATATTTTAAAAGGCAGTGCATACTGGTTAACTAGACTATAAAGTTCTATGCAGACATCATTAGGATTTTAAACAAATCACGCCTGAGGTGGTTTATGCATATCATGTTGTATTCTTTTATATCCTTGTATCATATGTATATAATTTATTAATAACACCACAGGGCTATATAATAGCAAATTTTCCGCTCATTGTATTAAGAAATCACGAGGGAAGATGCTTCATCCCGTTATAAGGGTCAGTATACAAGGCTATCGTGACGATGAGAGTCTTCAGGTGTCATGTGGAAATCAGAAATACAAGAATATTTGTTTTATTGGCATTACAACGTACTGCTGATTAAAACGATGATAATATTAAAACAGTTCTGTATAGGGATATTTTCTTTTATATGTATGAAATTGGTTTGGTCTGGGTTTTTTAACGAATTGCAATAAGATTACCATCGATTATTAGATATTATTGGACAGCATGTAATCTACAAAACGCATCAATAATATTACTAATAGTTATTAAGACAGACTGATTTTTTTAAAACTCTCAACTTCGTGCTGGTAACCTTGCATAATGAAAAAAAATCCAACGCCGTCGAATACTTCACTTCTTTGCTGTATTTTTGGGTAATATTTATTGGCTTTTTTATTTTATGGATCATCTAAAAACAATAAGGTATATTTGTAGTTTAAAGATGATCCATAGACTAAAAATGCCAATAAAGACAGGAATATTAAATTTATTTAGACAAAAGGATACCAACGAAAATACTGTTATAGGTACTTAAAGAATAATCAAATCAAATACTGCCACCAAAGTTTCAACGAAATATTAATGGTCAGAACATACCTTATGAACATACGTTCAAGTCGTCATATGTGTAACGTGTATGGTTTCAAAGCCAAATATGGAAACTGTTTTCAACCATCCAAAATTTTGGTGCATTATTTATATATTCGTTAGCTAAATGTGTTAATGATTGCTTTAAATTAAAAACAGGTAAAGTATGGCACGAATTGAAAAAGGATGCGTCTTTATAATTTGTAATCTATCCACTGCATAAGTATCGAGCATCATTAGAGTTAAACGACTATCAACATAATAAACCAGACATCTGGTGCGGTTTGAAGTTCTAGTCGTGCACCATTTGTTGTTCTGTAGGTTGCTTGATACGGTCATTAAACGAACATCACATGAAACACAGTTAATATATATATAAATAAACTATATAAAGATACATTTACTGACGGCGTAACAAAACTAAAGTGTTATTTTATTCCTATTTATTTGTTGAGTATGACTAAGCCACACTAAAAATACTGAATTTATTATGAAAATATGTATACAGGTGCCATTATGATCTAAAAAGGCATCTCTTATCCTGCATGAAATTGAAACCATTACGTGTGTTTACTACCTAACCTTTTATATTTCAAGATATTTGATATTTGATACTTAAGCAACTTGATATCTTTTGAAAAACTACTTTCAACAAATAATTATACCGTACAAATAACGTTTGTGCAGAATAACATCATCTTATTGTTCTTTAAAATACATTAATAAATAAATATGCCATTGGTCTAGTTCGGATCTATAATATTTATCAAATTTACAAAGTAGTTTGTTTCAAAAGAAATAGTAAAACATTTTGTGTTAGATATTTTGCCCTTTTGTTCATCATTACTAACCCTGCTTTAATTTATCAGCACTAAACTGCCGTTTCGGAATAAAATTCCGCACCAGTAGTGCTGTAGCGACAATTGTGAAAATTTCGAATTAATTCTTAATTAATTACAAACCTTAACTTATCAAGGCTTTCCTTAAGTTTTAAGACCGTCATCAAAGTATTGTTCATATTATGCTGTCACTCTTGTATATAATTTATGTACTATAGTTCAATGTTTCTTTCATTTTCAATTTTTATTTCAAATGGCCTAACAGGAGGTGTTTACCCATGTGGAACACCCGGTCTTACTTTTTAAATGGAAGTTTACATGTTCCACCTTATTTGTCAGTTTTCAAATTTTTTACTTTGCTTATTAGGATTGTGATGAGAGCATGAACCGGTATGTTTGTTTTTGATTTATACTTTATAACCTCTGATTATTAACATCATTCTGTTTACAACATAAACTGCCTGTAGAAAATCCTCACAATCTATAGCTCTACAAATAGATATGAAATATGTGATTTGTATGTAACTTCCCAGACAGTCTGTGACATTTTAAAAGAACATCAATGTTCCTAAAACCGTTGTATAATATTTCAATAATGTATTTATCTTCGAAAGAGTAGTGGGGATGGGCGAATTGGTCACTAGCAACCATTATTACTAGATAGAAGATTTATTGCAACAAATGCATTTTATATCAACAGTCAACCATTAAAAGATAGACTGACATAGTGTGTGTGTGTGTGTGTGTGTGTGTGTGTGTGTGTGTGTGACAATATTGTGTTATGGAAGTATTAAATACTATAAATTGTGTATCACTTATGTTGAGACTGTCAGTCACGGGATAGTAAAGGAAGCCCTCAAACTTCAGCAAGTGAACTGCCAATTTTTTAAACAATCACGTTTTAGGATTGGATCTTTGGTGAGATTTATACAACTTGGTCACAGAGTACCTCAAAGTGATTAGTTATAATGTTTGGTTAAATAGGCAATTTGGCTGTTGTTAATTAGTAATTTTTGCTTTTACACTTTTTGCTGGAAAAAGTGGAAGCACTTAATTGTGACTGTTATGAGTTTTTAAGTGTTGATACCAATATTACTACCTCATAAAAGCATAAATAATTAAAATAAGATTTTTAAAAGACAATTAAATCATTAGCTTCTTTTAATTGAATTAGTGCTGTAAGGAATATAAAGAAACTATTATACTTATAGAACATCTTGACTGTATTTGCTAAAAAGTATTTTGTGATAATTAATGTAATACTCAATTTTGTACAAGTTTTTTCTACTCCTATAGCTATATTTTAAACCTGATCCATTATATATAAATTTTAACAATTTTGTCAAAACATTGTCGAGGACGTAAGTTGCCAGGATGAATATCCATTCTTTAGAACTATATGTGAGTAAATATTATTAAAATTGGTGATCAGTTATTGCTGAATAAAATGTACAAGCTTAATTCAAATTTTTTATAATTATAATTAATACGACATACAATTTTTTCCGATATCTGTATTTCAAAACTTTATTCATATTTTAATCTCAGTATAAAAAACCTAAAAATCTAAGTTGCTAGGATAAACTACACACGACATCTCTTTCATGGAATTATATGAGTAAATATTATCAAGAGCGTGGATCATTTATTGATTAAAATCCGTGGTGAGAGAAAGGTCACCCTTCAAGATATTTTTCTATTAACGACATCAAAGTCTTTAGGGACATCAGTTGTAAAACGCTCCGACAAAACAGTATCTTGAACATCAAAAACAATATCTGTTTATTCACCATCCTGTATGTTATGTTTTTAAAATACACGACATAGCTTCAAGTGGTTTTCCATTAAAATTCCTTAATCAAGTACCTGTTGTTACAAACATCGTATATATATATATATATATATATATATATACAGTACAGGCCTGTCGAAAGTTTAACACTATGCTGACGAATTGTTGTCAAATAGGCAGCTCGTTATCCATATCTGAGCCACTCGATATTCAAGCTTTCGACTCTTTCGTTCAGTTTAGTGTTTAACATTCGACAGGTCTGCACTGTACTAGATAGAGAGGTGAGTTATAGTGACCATTGGACGCTATACCTTTAATAAAATGCATGCACAGTAAAACCTCGATTCTTTGTTACCATTTTAGTTATATCGTGCCATTATTAAGGGTTTTGGCGTTAATGTTATCGAAAAAGCACAATTGAAATAAACTTACGAAAAAGATTCTAAATAAAATGGTCCTTCGAACATCAAATACTATGACAATAAGTGAGGTGACCACATTATGCTGATAATTTTATACTGTATATGACTTTACTAGTGTCTTTTATCCCGTTTGTGTTTTCTTATTTTTATATTCCGTTTTAGTTGTATTTTTGTTTAATTATTTCCTTCCACATTGCTTCGCGAGTTTTTTTTATTTGCCCCAGTCTGCTTTAACAGTTTATATCTTGATGGACGAATAAAAACAAACGTAAATCCTTTAGTAAAGGTAAACAACATTGACCTGTACGTTTGATCTAACATTAGGAATATTCATTTAGGACGACCCACTCAATACCTGGGTAGTGTTAAGATTCGCAGTTAATAAATATACTCATTGCCCATGATGAGTGTGCACATCATATAGACAAAGTTTACACGCGTGATTCCTATTCTTAAATTAACTCGTCCATAATGAATATTTAAATCAAAGGTAAAACGGACAGGTTAATGTTGGTTGCCTATATAGTGTTTAATACACTATTAACAACACATTACATATTGCAATGACTATTTTCTGTAACTAAGGCTAATAGATACTAACAATGAATACATACTTTAATCCACTGCTGGACTGTGTTACCTGAATGGTTAGTCTATAGACTAATGTGCATGTGTAATGAAATAGTAAATGGGGCAATAAAGAATAGTTTCTAGACATTTTGTGTTCTATAAACCATGTCAATATCAGTTAATCAACACATTGATATGAACCTTTGATGGTGTCCATCATGGATATTCTCACTAACAATCAAAACAAAATACTTTATAGACATGGGATATTTCTGCATTATCAGGAGGGTTACCACGTGTTTGTAAGCTGTTAAAATCACTATAAACATGTGGGCAAGCCGCATTCCGCAGTTAATGTGAAATATGAAGATGATACTCTCGGATCAACTTAAGCGCTGATTGAAATTAAATACACGTGTTAATTAAAAAAATTGGTTTATCTACAGAATGTATTACAAACATCGGTTTGTGTTCTGATTAGTGTTATTCCTGTGGTCAGTCAAAACAATCTACTTAAAATAAAAGAAAGGAACTTGCAACTGAAAAACAACTGAACACTTTCCATCAGTCACACAACCCAATACAATAAACCGATGCAATCAATCAATCAAACATCAAGCCAACCAACTAGCAAAAAAGAAATCGTGCAAATACGGTATATAATAAAGTTATTATGCTAGATGCAACGACATATATCATATTTATGCTTAGTTTGCAATCGCCTTTTTTGAATAACAAAATAGTAAGTATCATATATGATTTAAAGACAAACAGCCGGGAGACATTTTGGCGTTGAAAATAACACTCGGGTCGCAAAAAGTATAATATGATATATATGTATAGAAAATAGCCGCAAGGCGTTTTAGCTTTGAAAAATAACAATCAGTCCGCAAGCAGAATTACTTTGCAAACATAAATGTATAGCCAAATAAATGATATTATTGCTTCTAATTGACATTTACGCCGTTTTCTTCTTTTCTCTGTTTTCAATATTTTGTATTATTGATAAAATCTATTTTTGATAATCCATACATATATGATACTGTGGTATTTAGTATAAAATGTATAACAAATATGATGTAAGTTGTTCTTAATTTATTACAAATTATACAAATTACATATATATTTGACAAGGTAACATCTAGTACACGTCTCATTAAATAATTTATTATACACTGACTTATTGACGAAGTGATCAAAAATACATTACAGTATGGTACATTATGTCACTCGATATTTAACGTAAGCTGCCCTATCTATCATTACTGTTTAATTCTAAAACTCTTTTATGGATTGTTATATCTCTAATACAATGGTTGCCTAAAGATAAACAAATTTCTAGGAAAAACTGAAAATCAAATTACGTAAATGTGTATTTAAAACGACAGGAAATATGTGGACATATTCAACAATTTGAGAGAGAGACAGAGAGGGCAACATTTTTAATTTAACTGTTTATTGTTGTATAAAACAGGTATTTTGGTGATGTTTTCTGGTAGATCTGATAATAGCTGGTACGTAGGGCAACCAACTAAGTTTTAGATTAATTACGAAATATTCATTAAAACACATACTGATTCACGAGATTTGTTTTAATTATAGAGTGTTGAAATACTATGGTAGCTGTTTGGCGATATTTTGATACATAAATAAGCAATAACAATGGAGTCATGGACCTGTCTTTGTCCTCAAATCTTCATTATTCGTCTTTTCGTTCTCCTGACGCTTGTTAAAGGATTAAAGATGAGTGATTAGAAATAAAGTAATAGTGTTTTACGACCAAGACAGTCAGGATTCTTTCACTTATAACAAAGCAAGACATTTTGAAGAAACCAGAATATTCAGAGACGCCAAACTTCAGCAAGTTGAAGAAACCAGAATATTCAGAGACGCCAAACTTCAGCAAGTTGAAGAAACTAGAATATTCAGAGGCACTAAACTTCAGCAAGTTGAAGAAACTAGAATATTCAGAGACGCCAAACCACAGCAAGTTTAGAAACCAGAATATTCAGAGACTCTAAACTTAAAAAAATTGAAGAAAACAGAATATTAAAATACGCCAAACTTCAGCAAGTTGAAGAAACCAGAATATTCAGAGACAACAAACTTCAGAAATTTGTTCCCCCAGATCCTTGATTTGAACTAAGGCGTTCATGAGTTATTGCGATCTGTAGGCGAGCATTTACGATCAATTACCCATAGAGAGACCCTGATGCATAAAAATGGCAAGGCAAAACCATTCACTATTAAAGAATGTATCACTGATGGGTGCCTACAGGTCCGTAACTATATTAATAGTTATAAAAGTCAATTTTGTTTTTCTCATAAAACAAAGTAATATGGCACGGAGAAAGTTTATTTTTCTTAAGTCTACATGTAAAGTATAAAGTGCACATAGTTGAAATGAGAGATTTTAAAATAGAAAATAAGAAAATTCGATTCCCAGGCAACATAAATGTTACATATTTATGACCAGATTCTTTATTATCTTCGTATTGGTTAACACCACTATATACTGAAACTTAAAAAGACTCCGTTATTGAATTTTACGTAAAATGGGATTTTATGGCTACAATTTTTCCTGCTATCGCGGAAGTTTAAATATTTATGGTACACAATAACACGTGAATCAGTTCTTAATTACAATTCAATCTCTAATCGAGTTCATTAACTGGTTAACTATGTGCTTGGTTAGCCCCATATTGTTTTACTGAGAATCAACAGATTTCTACGATGTCCAATATCAGCTTTCAGGATTTATTTCTCGATGAAGAGACGATTTGGTGTATTTAGTCGTTGCCAACTTTCTAATGTCATTTGTTATATTTCTCAAAGGATAGTGACAATTTTGTTGTCAATATTGTAAAATCGCAAATTTAACATTTGTCAAAAGTGACTACATGTAAATAGACACTTAACATTAACAGAATAGACTTCTCTTCTCTTCAACACGGGGCTACTTCAGAAGAGACCTTAAAACCGATGCCTCGTGTCACAACATACGTGGTACGATAAAGAATTCTCCCTGCAAATTGCCACGAGCGCACTGCAAAGGTAATATGTTCTGCCACTACACGTATAGCTAATGGCATCTCGACTGAGACGTAAAACTCCATTCATTCAATCAATCAATCAATCAATCAATCAATCAATCAATCAATCAATCAATCAATCAATCAATCTTCCACACGGAATGAAACTTGATGGCTGATATCGGCCATCGTAGATTTCAACCTTTTCCATCTATTTAAATCTTTGTTAATCTGAAAACACAATCATTGCATGAAATTTATGTGGCTTCTCAATTAATGGACTGCTGGTTAAATACAAACATTCTTTGCAATAATATAAGAACCGAACATCAACAACAACTTTTTACTGAAACGAGCCATCCCATATCCTTACATGAAGTAGGTAATATTAAAGAACTTGTTTCGTGTAAAATGTTTGCTCAACTGCGTAACTTTAAAGAATTTGATTAATAAATGTGATTTGATTAAGGCACTTGCAAGATTTACCTTTTTACGAGCAATGGTCTGAAAATTTGTTACTTTTTTCTTTGTGTTAGAACACAAAACAATAGAGAAATAAGAAAACTAAAAATATATAGAAACTTGACAATGTTTACACAATGGATGAAACTTGATGGCTTGTATCGGTCATCGTAGATTGCAACTTGGAACCTAACATCAGCAAATCTGTGACATTTTACTGAAGCAACACAAAGATGACAATCCACAAAATAATGATTTAAGCATATGAAATCTTTTAGGTGATTAGAAATGTTTTGTCTTGTCTTTATCTCTAAGAGTTGTTTGTTCGAGTCAGTCACAACAGTATATATATCTTTGGGCTTTGTTATTAATTGTTTACAACGCATTACTTGAATAATAGAAGAAGCCTACGGTTTCTCTGTTTGGTTGATAACAATATGGTTACCATGACAACAAAGGGCGTCATTTTGTAAACGAACAAACCCTTAATTTTTGCATTGACCATCAAAGCTTAAATTCAGTAAGGAATTTGATTTACTATATTGAATTAAGTTCAGAGCCTTAAATACATCGCTGGATAAGCAATTCTTCTGTCTCCTGGGTGTTTGTAAGCCAAGATATAAATGATAGCTGAAAGTACGCAATATATAAACACAGAATAGAACAAAACAACCATTTCTATAGACATATGAGTATGGTTTATGATTTTGTATATAGTAATTTCGGTGATCTAGTTCAGATTAACCATACTTTAGATGTTAGATTATACTGATTTATTACCATTCTATATAACACCGTCGTATTTCAGCATTCGCCAAGCTAAGGTTAGAGAGCAAACATACTTTCAGTGTTATTTCAGAATATCTTAAAATACAAGTCACCAACAACTGTCTTCGTAAATGGTTTTTTACTGGTCATACCAAAGCTTTACGTACATTTTAATAAATTCATTAATAAGTAAATTAACTCTCTGTTGCTTATCACAGTATTGTTAATAAGTTTGATGTCTCTGTGTCCAGGATGACCCTGGATATATTTGACGTCCTATAGTTCCATGTTCCTTTCACACACGTGGCTGATGTAGCTAGCTAAACAGGAGGTGCTTACCTTTCCGGTGCACCCGCCTTCACTTCCCTTGTAGAAGTTCACTTGTTTAACCTAACTTGTCAGTTCCAAAGTTTTAACTTTGGTTCTGGATTGTGATTCGGGCATGGATTATTGATAGTATAGTGCAACAAACAGGTGAAAAATATGGGTTCTTACGGAGATTATTTTCATATATGTGGTTACCAAAAAAAAAAAAAAAACAACAACAACAACATGGCCTCCATTTTCAATTATTTGACACATCTGCTACACTAGTACCAGTACTGTGAAAGCCAAGAAAAACTCGTGTTCGGGTTATGGCAAAATTCATAAGATTATAAACAAATGCATGAAAATATATAAATATAAAATTAAGAAAAGAGAAGCCATAATAAATCTGATTGTTCATGGTATAAATTAAGGAGTGAAACGAAGGGCTAACATTCATATTAATAGCATTAGAACCAGTCAAGCCATTTTAACTAGCAGTGATGATTAAAGGACATGTACAACAAAGACATTTACACTAATTTCTTCTTTGTGCTATTCCCTTACGTAACATTAGAACCTAAATAGTCGTAGAGTGTGCTTTTGAGATTCACAATCAGGCTGTCATGAATATAATGTGTATGATTATGGCGACAGACATATGCCATTAAAATGGACATTTTTGTTTGAATAATAAAAAAAAACAATTTAACCTCATAGAAACCCCGTTGACATGGTGATATTTACGGAAGCAAAAACGCTCGGTTGTTCTGGACAAAAGCCAAAGCCCATAATGACATACATGTAATGTCAAAACAAGAAAACCAAATAATTGTGAAACATGATACAACATAATGGCAATACTTCTTGTAAACTTAGATGTTTGAGCGAGAATATAATAAAAATTGCTTCGATTTGTAAGCATGCGCATTTCTAACTTTCTGAAAGGGCAACGAACGCAATAACGAGGCGTTTCAAATGACATAATGTGGTTGTAAGGCAATTTCCATATGATTTATTTTACAAACAAAACCCGTATAATTATATATAATATAATAATAAGACAAGAAGTTTTGTTATACAAAACAGGAGTTGCAATCTGGTATGTGATGTCAATAAAAGGTTCCTCTGCAAATACCATCTTTGTAAAATGGAAAGATTAATTCACAAAGTCAGACAATCTAATCAACAAGTTTGTTTGTACCCTTTCTTGCGTCTTGTAGGTATTATGCCATTTTGAATGCTTTCCCAAACCTTGGCTGATTTTGTTTTCTCTTTAGTGTCTATATAATTGCATCACCGATTCCTGACTACTAGTATGTCTATGTAAAATTACTCAACTTTGTTTTCAATGAAATTGTGATATGTGCTTGTATTTTTGTTCTCTTTCATATAATGTCTATTTAAAATTACTCAACTTTGTTTTCAAGTAAATTGTGATATGTGCTTGTAATTTTGTTCTCTTTCATATAATGCCTATGTAAAATTACTCAACTTTGTTTTCAATGAAATTTTGATATGTGCTTGTATTTTTGTTCACTTTCATATAGTGTCTATGTAAAATTACTCAACTTTGTTCTCAATGAAATTTTGATATGTGCTTGTATTTTTGTTCACTTTCATATAGTGTCTATGTAAAATTACTCAACTTTGTTTTCAATGAAATTTTGATATGTGCTTGTATTTTTGTTCACTTTCATATAATGTCTATGTAAAATTACTTAACTTTGTTTTCAATGAAATTTTATATGTGCTTTTATTTTTGTTTACTTTTATATAATGTCTATGTAAAATTACTCAACTTTGTTTTCAATGAAATTTTGATATGTGCTTGTATTTTTGTTCACTTTCATATAATGTCTATGTAAAATTACTCAACTTTGTTCTCAATGAAATTTTGATATGTGCTTGTATTTTTGTTCACTTTCATATAATGTCTATTTAAAATTACTCAACTTTATTTCCAATGAAATTTTGATATGTGCTTGTATTTTTGTTCACTTTCATGTAATGTCTATGTAAAATTACTTAACTTTGTTTTCAATGAAATTTTATATGTGCTTTTATTTTTGTTTACTTTTATATAATGTCTATGTAAAATTACTCAACTTTGTTTTCAATGAAATTTTGATATGTGCTTGTATTTTTGTTCACTTTCATATAATGTCTATGTAAAATTACTCAACTTTATTTCCAATGAAATTTCGATATGTGCTTGTATTTTTGTTCACTTTCATATACAGTGCTTACGGCAGTAGCGGATCATTAGTGCAATATTCACTGCTCTCCGAGAAAAACATCGCTGCAGATTGTAATTTTTTGGTACTATCAATTGACATTTCTCCACTCTTTCAATTTATCATTAGATGATAAAAATCGTCCGACAATAAGTATAGGCAATCCACGCGTTTTGTACCCTATGTATTTACGTCAGTAACGAATCAATTTGTGAGTAGCGGATCGCGCCACCTAGTGTCAAGAAAACGATAGCGGATCAACTCAAAACATGATTAGTTTGAGTTTCCATCATTCAATTGCAAAAATACTAATCATGAAACAATATTAAAGAGTTTTAATCGTAATATCAACAAATGTCATGATTAAAATAAATAACAAAAGAAATCATCGCAATGTCCCTGATAAATTAAGTCAATCAACATTGTCTTGAATACTGAATTATAAAAGCAATAAATGGCGAAGGAAATAAAATAAAATAATTGTACCTTATAAGTTATAAATATTATGACATACTCTTGTTCATGAAGATTTTATTTTGACAAGAACAGCATATGCATACAATGATACTTATTGGTATTGTACACTGTACATCATAGGTCCCAAATTGTTACCAGACAAAAATATAGAAAAGAATATAACTTTAATTGTCTTAAACACAAAATATAGGTTTGGATATTAATGTATTTATTCAATATATTCTAAGATATCTCTACAGATTATCCTTCAAGCATGACAATTATGGCTTCTTTAAAATGCTCATTGATCTGGTCTTATCATATGATAAATAAGATAGTGGCATGGCATGACAATGCCCCCATCTTTCTCATGGGGTACTGGCCATGGAGGGAAGCTAGGCACTGGTTCTCCAATAGCCTCTGCATAACTGAACCCACCAGAATTTATTATTTTACTGAAAGCACCAGACAGCCACATGGGTACATGCCATATTTTTCTTAGCCTTTCGAGAGGTCCCCTGTAGACAGCAGCTGATCCGTTATTGCCGTAATTGCACCCTGCATAAACTGGTTTATTTTTTATTGTCATGAACTGTAAAACTCAATAAAGGTTTATGTCGTGAAAGAAGACATGTTAACGAGAGTAAAGAGCTATTGTAATCATTTCAAATTACCTTTGAAAGTATTGAACACGTTGGTCAAATCGAAAGTTAGGTTTTGGAAATCACATCCATGTCGCTGAGACGCCTGTGACATTCGCATTAAAAAGCCGAGAAATTAAAACATAGGACGTTTATCAACACAAATGAAACGTAGAATTAAGTAAAAATACCAACTTTACAGAAAAATATCCGAATTTTATTGGTCTCTCGTAATGATATGGAAAAAATTAACTTTATTCTAAAAAATGATCCGCTACTGACTGAGATCCGCTACTGCCGTAAGCACTGTAATGTCTATTTAAAATTACTCAACTTTATTTCCAATGAAATT
Source organism: Anadara kagoshimensis (assembly GCA_021292105.1). Lineage (NCBI taxonomy): Eukaryota > Metazoa > Mollusca > Bivalvia > Arcoida > Arcidae > Anadara > Anadara kagoshimensis. The sequence goes on from CM037870.1 coordinate 47,459,586, forward strand.
TTGATATGTGCTTGTATTTTTGTTCACTTTCATATAATGTCTATGTAAAATTACTCAACTTTGTTCTCAATAAAATTTTGATATGTGCTTGTATTTTTGTTCACTTTCATATAATGTCTATGTAAAATTACTCAACTTTGTTTTCACTGAAATTTTGATATGTGCTTGTATTTTTGTTCATTACTTAACTTTGTTTTCAATGAAATTTTGATATGTGCTTGCATTTTTGTTCTCTTTCATATAATGTCTAAGTAAGATTACTCAACTTTGTTTTCAATGAAATTTTGATATAAGCTTATGTCAGATAATGTTTAATCTATGTAGCAATTATGTTCTTTGTGACAATGTGTATTAACGTGTTTTAATATACAGTCATTTGTTCATTTTAATTTTAATAGGTTTTTGACACATCATAAAATATACAGAAGTATAGAACTTTTTATATGTGTTTATATTTGTATTGTCTTTCATATTTCATCTTGTTTCATCTGTGTAGCAGGTTGTTTCGTAGTGACAATGTATCTCGAAAAAATGTGATTTTATATTCAACCAGAAGTTCAATATGCTATTCATGAACGTTTGATACAGCATATATACAAAGTTTTAAGATTTAATTACAACAGATGGTCCTATCATCAAACATAAATTTCTATAAAAGTCCACTAAATAAACATTATTCGTAAGAATTGTAATATTTCAAACGAAACATAGAAGTTTAAAGCATTACACTTAAAAGTGAGATTACGTTGTTAAAAAAACAAAGCAAGATAAACTGTGTAAATGAGCACTAAAGGAAGGCATGTTGAAAATATAAAACTGTGTTATAATGTATGTACAATAAATATTTATTTGGATTATTTTTTCATAAACACACATATAAAGTAAACAGTGAGAACAAACATTATTTCAATGTGGTAATATAAACAGACAATTAGCTGTGTTAAAGTCGGCGCTTTAGTGTTTGATCATACTAAACACTGGGGTAACATCTGGTTTGAAATTGTTATCTGTTCTTTTGAATTAAAACATTACCACTGTGCAGGTGTACATTATATACCCATTAAACAACACAGACTTTTGTTTTAAGTCACATCAGCATCAGCATTACCTGATTGTTGGCCTTAAAAGACACGTTGTTAAAATGATTCTCTATTTCATATAAATACACGTACATGATTGTGTAAAATATCATCAACCGCTTCTTCAAAGATTGAACGAATAGGGTTTTACGTCCTAGTCAAGAATATTTCAGATATATCGAGTCGTCACCAGCTATAAATGACGTAGCTATAGCAGAAATACTCACATAGCTATATATAGTGTATGACGTCATTGATAACATTTCAGTTTTATTTATTTATCCATTTTTATTTATTTGTTTGTTTATATTTACAGGGGAAACGCCAACCCGGCCTACGCATTGATTCATTAAACAAGTTTGCACGCGCAGAAGGGGTGAAAAAAATGGCCAAAAACGGCATACACGTGAGGCGTGGAAATAATGAAATATTTGTCTTACCGACTGTTATTACTGAAACACATGGCATTTTATTAAAATTTCTGGATAATTGTAATTGATTGAAGGGAGGTTTGCTCAAATTTGGTGGCAATTTTACCATTTAAATACCGATTGAATGTGAGACACTGGCCTAAAATCGAAAATTATTTTTTTGAAAAATGTGATCTCTTTCAATCATTTGCTCATGCACCAAAGATGTTTTAATATGAATGGAAAGAACTTTTTCCCGTGTTTATTTTGATGTATAATTCGACTGTTAAATTTTCTGGTACAAAAAACGTACAAGTTTTAAAGTCGAAAAAATCGATGAAAATGTCGGATATGTGATCATGGGTCGGTCCCTTTTCCGGCTCATTTGACCCATAAATAATGCAACGACAGCTTCCTCATGGTACACCATGTGTAGAGACGCTGCTTGGATTTATTTGCTGAAATAAAGTAAGTTTTACCATTTATATAGGGATTTTCTTCACACTTCAAGTCGATTTTGCCGGAATTTTGGGTCTACTTTCAGGCAGCCATCTTAGAAAAGTGCCGTCACCGCCTCAAAGTTATTTTTTGCATTCCCGAACGATCCTTTTGTATTGTGTACATGGCAGTCATGGTTTTTACACCATATAACATGCAGGATTGATTTGTGGTACCACTGAATATATGAAGTTTGCATGGATACCAATACACTGGCCTGCATGTACTCAGGACACATTGGCCTGTAGGCTTTGTAGGCCTTCAAATTATTTGGCTGCTAAATAACAATCAACTGTCTTATTTTATTTTATTTTATATTAAATACATGAGGGATGGGTTTACTCAAATATTTACCATTAACATTTGACCAGGAGTGTGGATTTCTACATGAAATATTCCTTAGATGAGGGACTTAAATTTAGCTCAATTCATGTACATTTTGAATTTCATCACAAGATTGGCACTACTGTAGTCTTAATTGTAAATTTTTTTCAAATTCTAATGTAATAAAAACCCCGGCTTCCTTACTTTGGTACAAAGCATGAATTCATGGGTTATTATACAGTCCCATTTAATTGTTTAATCAAATTTTAACAGAAAAAAATTAATTTGAAATCCTATACAAATTGAAAATTTGCATATAAACTGGACTCATAGTGATCTAAGCTACCCTGTAAACATAGAATGACACATGTGGTCCCATTATTGTTATTTTTATTGTTATTAGCTCTAGCATGTGCTACTATTGAATTTTAATAAAATTGTCATGTGCTGATTAAAGTGATTTTGAATTTTTATTAAAATAATGCATTCAAAGTCAGTACATTTGAATTATATTATTTTAGTAGCACATGACAGCTCTATTTTTTTGCTCTGAAACTTTAGAAGAGACAGCATCTTTTTGCTAATGTAATAATTGAAATTGCTAGATAATGAAATGACACTATAATTTATTTTAAACCATAAACAGATAGGTCTAAAATATTGCAAATTGTCCATTATAATCTTGATTCAACACCCACATTAAAGTCACTTTGACAGATTTGTTTAGATGCCAGTTACAGTCACATAGTCATACCATACCTGTCCATCATCTGATGTTGACTTAAAAGCCAGAGTATCTCAAATTTAAGCTAACATGGCCCACATAAGTTGTCATTTAATTCAGATGATGAACAAGAAAGATCCCCCATACTGATTATTTCAATATGAAAAAATGATTTCACTTTTTGTGAAATTTGGACAGAAGTCCTGCAACTAGGGTGCATGATCAGTTGGCACATGCAATGTAAGGCACTTATTCAGCAACAAACACCTTATTTCACTTCTGGTATGTTATATTATTCCTTGCTGATTTTGTTTCAGTCCATGGATTTAACAAGTTTTCACTGATAACTCATGACTTGTGCATTTTTTCATTTATAATTATGATAAAACCCATTTTTTAGACTGGTAAAATTAGTATTAAAATTAAAACTATATAAAAAAACTAAATTGATGTGGAATTATAATAAGTTTTTGATGTAAATCTTATTTACACTTTCATTTGTTTAACATTCAACCTCAAATTAACTCTCATAAGTTGAAAATGACCAGGAAAGAATAAAATTCATGCTTGAACACTGAAATTACACATTAAACAACTAAAATATATATGAAATTTTGTGATGAAATATTGAAGCAATGTCTAAAGATGTTAATCCACAGCTAAGCTCAAACCCAGGTTAATGAATATTGTTTTCACAAGCACTGCCTCAACATAATACAGTTTATGCTTTTCCCCTCATTAAAATGTCAAGTCCATGACTACTTCACATGTACAATTAATTTTGAAATTAAAAAAAATGAGATTTATCTTTGGTTAGTTTTAATGCAGCATTCTAATTATTTAATGTATGCATTCCATTTTCAATTTATAAATACTTTCTTGCACACCTCCATATTCTGGTGTTGGTTTGAAATAAGTCAAATATTGTGGTAGACTACTCATGTACATGTATATATCACATATGGCTTGTAATGGGTAAATCTGTTGCATAGTCATGCAGTTTAAAATTCTTCAAATCCTACCCTCCATAACACACATGTTCTCTCTCTCTCTCTCACACACACACACACACATTAATGCTGATTATTTGGACCAGCAAGACATATATTGCTTTGAGTGGAGGTCAACATCAGAGATCCTACCATTCCTATATTTTCCTACACAGTTAAACATGTCTATAAAGGCCACCCAAAGGAACCAGTAATTTTAAGTGGCCTTAATGGACAGGTGCCCTTTGTATACAGGTTCAAATAATATGAATAAAGAACAATTAGGATGCAATTATACTGGCCTTTATAGGCAGGTGACCATTATATAGATGTGGCCTTGAGGGCAGGTTGGACTGTATTTCCTATAATTTTTTTTACCCTTTTCTTGTATTTTCCTATATTTTTGTTACTGGAATTTAGAATGGGGACATTTTCTTACATTTAGTACATATATGAAACAACATTCACCAGTAAGTTTACATTGCAGCCAGTTGCCAATATTTTATGTTTGTTAGTAAAAGGGTGAACAGAAAATGCTGTAGGAGAGGCCATGGATGTATATTTTTGTGCAAATTATTTAAAAATATTCCTATAATTTTAGTGGAAACTCCTATAATTTTCTATAAAACCCCTATAATTTTTATAAAACTCCTATAATTTTAATGCCACATTCCTATTTTTTCTCTATGTTGGACCTCAAAATGGTAGGATCCCTGCAACATGTAACGATTAGAAGTCAGCGCAATATGTAAACATGCTGGGCAGCTGACAGTGCATGTAGGTAGAAAAATCGATAATGCATGCAACAGTCATGACTGTGTGATGAAGCGAAGCACGATATTGACGTCACTACGTCAGACGTATGTACAATGTATGAGTACATTGAAGGTCACGGCCATATTTGTTTTTATTGACGACAAATGAAGGCTCTTGGTTTTTTGCTTTTTTCGGATATTGACACCGCATGCACCAGGTATAATACTTTGTTAAAATAAATTACAATAATATTGTAATATTATGTCAAAATTTCAAAGAGAAAAGACCATGGTATAAAAAACGTACAAGTTTTAAAAATCGAGTCGAGTTTCATGCTGAATAGGCTACAGTGATTTTTAAGAGAAATCAGGTGCCGTCAGAAAATAGAGTTTTTTTGTAAGTATGCATGTCATCCAGGATTTTTTCATACATGCGTAATTTTAAGTTCATAACAAATCTGCTAATAATGCGTTTACACCCATAAATGTAAATTTTACCGTTAAAATACGACACTGGATTTAGTGTACACTGAAGCTCGCGGCCATATTTGTTTTTATTGACGACGAATGAAGGATCTTGGTTTTTTGCTTTTTTCAGATATCCACACCTTATGCACCAGGTATAATATTTTAAGAAAATAAATTTCACTGATATTGTAATATTATGTCCAAATTTCAAAGAGAAATACTCATGGTACAAAAAACGTACAAGTTTTAAAAATTGAGTCGTGCTGATTAACAGTGATTTTCAAGAGAAACCAGGTGCCGTCAGAAAATCGCGAATTTTTTGTTTGTATGCATGTCATCTGGGATTTTTTCATACATGCGAAATTTTAGGTTCATGACAAATCTGCTGATAATGGTTTACACCCATAAATGCAAATTTTAACGTTAAAATACGACACTGAATTTACTGTACACTGAAGCTCGCGGCCATTTTTGTTTTCATTGACGACGAATGGAGGCTCATGGTTTTTTGCTTTTTTCAGATATCTACACCTTATGCACCAGGTATAATATTTTAAGAAAATAAATTTCACTGATATTGTAATATTGTGTCCAAATTTCAAAGAGAAATATTCATGGTACAAAAAACGTACAAGTTTTAAAAATCGAGTTGAATTTCGTGCTGATTTTCAAGAGAAATCGGGTGCCGTCAGAAAATCGCAATTTTTTTTATAAGTATGATATGTTATCTAAGATTTTATAATACATACGAAATTTTAAGTTTATGATACATGTGCTTTTATTGCGTTTTCACCTAAACATGCAACTTTTACCGTTGAAATAGGAAACTGAATGTGACCGATTGTTTTCCGGTTTCGGACACTTGACAAAAAATAATCCCGTTTTTTCGACCGCGGAAGGTTTCAAAAAACAAAACCGAAACACAATTTGCTCTTGGCGTTTCCCCTGTTATATTCAATCATTTTAAGGTTTGTATATAAGGACAAAATGACACGGTTAAATATTTTAGCGCCAACCAACTTAATAATGCCTTTCAACAAAGGATAAAGAAAATATAAAATAGGCACTGTTCATGATTATCATAGTTTTACTGACTGAAGGTTTTTGGGTTTTTAAAGTGATTTTACTCTTTATTTTAAGTTGGCATCCCCACATTTTAATTTCTTTTTTAATAAGCAGGAGAATTATGTCAAGATAAAATCCTTTTCTTGGAAGAGTTTGATAAACAGTGTATTAGTTCTGATAACTACAATGAATGATGTATCTCATATTAACTAGTCAGTTTTAAGGTTTGGAATCCTTTCTAGTGCTAAGAGATTCTCTATCAGTGTTCCGAGCTCTAAATTGCTTTTCTTAACCATATTGCATCTTCCATGCATTCATCTAGTGCGAGACAAGGATATACTTCATAACTGTTGACACGATTTACTGTTTACAACATAAAATCGTTATTAAAAACAATCTACGCATGTTCGATTATATTGTAATCGGTTTAAAAAATATGAAAAACATGTAAATTATTGTTTCTTAAAAAAAGTACAAATGCCATTATTTCATAGTTATTTTGCTATTGTGGTTGTTTACGACAATATCTGGTAAAAAAAATTTATAATTTTTTTTTATTTTGTCATAATTTTCATGACGTGTTTGTTGCATTGACATCGTATTGATTTAGAGTTGTTGATGAACATGAATCTATAGATAACGCGTGTTCAATATCACAGGTATAGCTTCAGATATCGTTCACCTGTAATTAAAATTTCGTTTGTTGGAGTCGGATGTTATTTTCTCTTTTTATTTGTATTCTGTGAGGTACTTGTGCTAATAAATATTTTAAGGTTTTTGTTTTGTTACAAAAATCAATTTTAAGGCTGTATTGACGAATCATTATATAAAATTTGCTCTTTAATTACAAGTCTGGTGACTATATTATAGTTGACTTTTATCATACTGCGGCGGTGAAACAGCTTTGTGGTATATTAGTTTCAGCGACACATGAGTTACAATTAACGAGTTTGGTAATCGAAATACAGTATAGGACTGTAGAAAGTTTAACAATGAGCTAACGAATTAGTTTCGAAACGGCAGCCAATCTCGCCCTCTAGTTAGCTATTCCTCGACAACTGCTGTCTTTATATCATTCAGCAGCTTTCCATATCTCCGTCATTTGGCAGAGGAGCCTATATTTAGTTCGTGAGCACATTGTTAAAATTTTGACAGGTCTGTACTGTTTATAGCCCTAGAAAAAAGAACAAAATTGATTCACTTGTTCTTTAGAGGTTTTCCAGTCATTTCTTACACGAGTTGATTGATTGATTATATAGTATGGTAATAAGCTTGTACATTAAAAGTAGATATTTCATTAGTCTTAGCGTTGTAGAATCTAGACAGTTAATGATCTTGTATTATCCAATTACAACATCCGTTCATTCTTTATGTAACGGTAAATAATTCAATACTTCACTGTTTCGGGTATCACAAAATTATTAAATTGAAAAGTTATAAAAGCTTAATTGCATACAGCAGACCGCTTTTATTTGGCGTGTATCCGGATTATGAGAGAGTTACACTAATAAGGATAGGAAGTCGATGCCGAGACAGCATTGTCCCGTCGGATGTCTTTAACGAATTCCAAAGAAATTTTATACATGGACACTATTGCAATCTGCTGTTTAAACAAGCATATGCAAATAACCTGGAAGGGAGAAAAAAGAAATGAAAATTCATAGTCGCATAACTGCATCTCATCATAGAAACATCACACTATATGTACATTTAATGGTGTGTTGGGTTTCTGGTTAATTTAACAATATTCGCTGTTCGCAACAATATATCAAATCAGCATTAATAAGAAAAAAGTGTCCAGTGTAGTGACAATAATTGTTATAAAATTTCATCGATGAAGCAAAGAATATGATTGAAGCAATAAGGGTGGGGCTTGTTTCAGGGGTGGTAGTGTCACAGGACCAAAAAAACTTTGTAGGACAAAATTTTAACAATTTTTTTTATTTAAAAAAAAACAATGAATACAGCATCAAACAACAACAAGAAACCTTTCTATTTGTAATTTAACAATAACAAAAAAAAAAAAAAAAAAAAAATACTACCTCGTTTTATTATATTAAGATGTTAATCTAGTTGCTCTCAATTACATCATAATAAAGAAAAATATTTAAGGAAACAGTTCATGAATGAGTTACACAGTTGCCCTACTTTAAAATTTAATACCTTGATGGTCAATTAAAAAATTAAAACATAAACACCAATTCATATATTTACATCCAAAATCATCTGGACAACTTAGGTCATTTTTTGCAATCTAAAAAAGCAATGATGCCTTTACTACTCAACCTGTCAAAACAAACGTCAACGTTAAAGCATTGTTCTTGATGATGTTATAATTAATTCATGTCATTTTCTTTAACTGCTCATCGAAAAATAATGTCAATTGGGTACAATATGCTCATATGGAGAGTGATAACTAGATTATAAATATTTTGTAGTAACCAACTGGACGTAGCTTCCTTGTTGGATGTATTAGTGCAAACCGTTTAAAATTCTGTTTTGAAAAAAGATTTCGTTTCAATATCACATAAAGTTTACCTTTGTTGTATGGTTTCTCGCACTCTAAAGCCAAGATACAGAAATCCAAACCATAGCAGTTCGATCTAAAATGTGTGGGCGACAAATTCGAACTAGTTTTCCTTCTATCTTAATTGTGAGCTGCTAATTAACATACTTTCTTACTACATCGGGTAACTTTAAGTGCTAAGTAAACTAGCTATTCCGATATCTATTTTGAAGTTATCAGTAAAATCGATGTTACATCTAAAGCACTTAAGACAGCTTTAAGTTCGTGAAACACACTAGTTTCTGAGATATTATCAATGTTTACACATAACTATTACTCCTGTAAACAAGCTGATCAAGTGAGTTAATGATTACATTGGCATTGTCAAGAATTGATGGCTATACATTAAATATAAAAATTAGCACCTTAATAACATTTAGACTACTATTGCAAAAATATGAACAAAGGACACGCCACTTCAAAATGAAAAAAAAACCAATATGTTGAATAGAGCAAACCACAATGCAACAAACAAAATAAATGATGACATAACGAACAGAAATTCCAAAATATAACGGGTAAAATAAAATGCCTCAATATTCAGGAGAAAGTTTCACGCCCTATCACAGCAAACCAAACAAGCCAAAGCGTAGCTACAAAACACCACCAAATATAACGAAGAAAACACGCCGCAATATAACAAAGAAATCACGTTGCATTATAACAAACAAATCACGCCGCATTATAACAAACAAAACACATTGCATTATAACAAACAAAACGCCGCATTATAACAAACAAATCACGCCGCATTATAACAAACAAATCACGCCGCATTATAACAAACAAATCACGTCGCATTATAACGAACGTAACCACGGCGCTATATAACAAATACACATACCAAAAAAAGGTTGGAACACAAAATTACACAATAGAATAGATCAAATATCACCGTCGTATATGGTAATTCATGTATACTTTGTTATTATTGCGTCGTCACATAGTTCTAAGCTTCTTTCATTCCCAATTTTCATTACACACGCGGTGCTTTTTTGAAACACCCCGTATTACTTCCCTGGTGGAAGTTCACATGTTTTACCCAATGCGCCAGCTTCAACGTTTTTACTTTACCTTGTAAATTTGGTTTGGACATGAAATGGTATGTTTGTTTTTGATTACAATTCTAATAAAATTGAATTGCTTGAGTTGCCTTGTTGTTTATGGAATGCAATTATTCACAGCGACGGGCTAATGGCATAGCGATGACATGGACATCTCTTTACTATGTGTGAGTATGTGGTACTGTTTTATCCCAATATTTAGAATATTTCTATTCGAAAAATTACAAAATTTATATATTTGTTCATATGTTTTGTGCATCAAAACTTGGTAATAGTGTTCCTAACCATTTACAAGCTTTTTAACTCATATTTCACAACAATCACGAGATGAAGTTGTGATGGTAACGAAGTGTAACTTGATTATAACGACATAATTAACACTAGTAATTCAGTTAATATTTGATTTATTTGGTTAACATACTTTCACATTTGTGCACCTAAGACATCCAGGAAGTTTTGAACGTCATATCTAAAATCTGCAATTTGTGGCCAATACAAGGAAGTGCTATATGAAGTCAACGTGTTTGATGATTAATGATGCTTCATTTAGCAATCTGGATTAACCAAATGTGTATTCTGAAACATTTTAAAGAATTACTTTAACGTCTTGCTTCTCGTATTAGTATAAAGATCCCTTTTGATTTCTTTACACTTTACACCACTATCCCTCATTCTAAATTGAAAGAACGTCTAAAACAAATAATTCATTTATAATTCTTTTACAAAACAGGTAAGATAAGGTACAAATATCTATTGTTTAACAGTGATTCTGTTTATTTTGTTATATTTATTGTTTAACAGTGATTCTGTTTATTTTGTTATATTTATTGTTTAACAGTGATTCTGTTTATTTTGTTATATTTATTGTTTAACAGTGATTCTGTTTATTTTGTTATATTTATTGTTTGACAGTGATTCTGTTTATTTTGTTATTTTAAATGAGAAAGAGTAAGCTTCAAACAATACTATCATGAAGTTAACATCAACAAATTGTTTTTATAGACCACCTATTTGTTGCAATGTATCTTTATAATTTGTTGCAATGTATCTATCTATCTATCTATCTATCTATCTATCTATCTATCTATCTATCTATATATAATATTTATATTATACAATTATGGAATTTTTAGTGGTTGTATATGGTGTGATATTCACCGGAAAAATAAATATTGACCTCGGCTGTCGCCTCGATCAATATTTATTTTTTCGGTGAATATCACACCATATACAACCACTAAAAATTCCATAATTGTTTTATTATATAATTTAGCCACTGTGGCACTTCGGTTGACAATGTTTTCTCAAACCTGTGACCGGGCAATCTAACTATCTTACCGATGTTAGATTTCCCTGCCCACCCTGGTTGATCACACTAAAATTATCCCGCATTAGTTAGATCAATCTGACTTTTTAAGTATGATTCTCTGAAAAAATAAATGGCATTCCGGATGAGACACAATCAATTACACACTACATTGTAAATTGGTAATGCCATAACGTCAACTTTCTATGAAAAAAATAACAAGACACAATCACTTGCGTACACTTAATTGATGACGTTCTTATCAGTTTACGGAGAACGTCAACAAAATCGATGACGTACACCGGATTTGATATTCACCGGAAAATCCGTGGTATATGATGTGAGATCCAATGGTCACGTGTTACCGTTTTAGCCAATCATAAAGATGGAATTTATTAATTATATAATAAATAAATAAATAAATATATATATATATATATATATATATAATATTATATATATATATATATATATTATATATATATATATATATAATTTCAATCTTATTAGGAAAAATGACACGGTTCTACATGAATATTCTACTTCATACGGATAAGGATACAAATCGTCATATATTTAACCATTGGACTGTCTAGAAATGGCGTTTATAGTGCTATAACTTCCATTGCCGTGCAAAGCAAACCGAATAACGCGCGCTAGCGCGTTATGACTAGTTTGCTTTGCACGGCAATGGAAGTTATAGCACTATAAACGCCATTTCTAGACAGTTCAATGGTTATATTTACATTTCGCCGCATTTTTTGAAAACCTTATTTTTGTTTTTGAATCCTGAAATAAATTTAAAACACTGTCGTGTACGACGTGCAATTTCAATTCCTGGAACAGCCTATCAATGACGTCACGGGTATAGGTGTCAGCAAGAAATGAGTGACGTCATATTAGCAAAATGTAATTATAGTCCTATAACTTCATTTGATCTAAAACAGAGTTTAATACAATCAAACACCAAATATATATATATATATATATATATATATATATAATCCAAAAAATAATAAGACTTCACTAGAATTTTAAAAAAAAACCTTGTATCACTTCATTTTACTCAACTAGTTTCATTGACATTCATCTTTTTGACTTCATAGATTTCTTCATTAGAACAGAATCTCGCTTTTGTTAGTATTTTTTTCAATGATGGTGGTTGTCTTTTACTTTTAATAATTTTGTTTATTTCCAAGACCCGCTTCATCCTGTCATTGTTACGTAATATGGGAAGACTGTTGTAGATGTGTTTAAATAATTCAGGGTTTTTTGGATTGAATGTAGATATAAATGGGATGACGTTTTCATTATTTCTTATTTGAATCCTTCGTAGTTCTGTTTTTTCAATAGATCTAGCTTTTGAAATACCATGACTGATTAATTGTCCAGGAGAGGACTTATATAGGCAATGCCTGCTGTCCAATCCTTTTCAACATTTTTTTTTTAATAAAATATTGTTTAAATTAAAAATTAATTGTTGATTTTTAAGGAACGTTGACAAGTTAGAATTATTTTTGATTTCGACTTGATTTAAAGCAGACAATATTTTCGGTCATTGAAGGTTGAACTTAGACAGTACTGGCGGCTCGAAAGTTTAACACTAAGCTAACAAATTAGTTTCTAATTGGCTGCTGATTTCGACTCCTTATTGGCTTCATCACGTCAGCTGCTATCTATGTCGCTGCAGCTTTATTGTCGCCTTATATTTATATTTCGACCACTCGGACAACCGATTCTTTTTCGTTAGTTCGATGTTAAACTTTCAGCAGGTGTGTACTGTAGCTTAAAATTATATTTCAGCTTCAACCCATCATACCTTGGAGGTAACATAACAATGTAATAAGAGCTGATGATTTATGTATACCTACGTTGTTACAATGTCTGGGGACTTGACATATCACACTGACCTTTAAAAAAACTCTCTACAGAAATCGATATATGAAGAGAGACATAATATGCTTACTCAAATTTTTAATAAATTTTTCGTTTGAGTAAACATCTTTTTTTACCTAGACCTTCTGATGCTTTTCTTTATTAAATGTTATAATAGTAAAAATGAAATAGTTATAGCATAAAAATCAGAAAAATTGGTAACCAAGACGATTTTTTCTAATCATTTTATTTCTTTAAGACATGTTCATATGCATATAAATATATACGACCAATAAGAACAAGGAAGTAGTTGTATCAGAACTGGGATAATTAGCACACAATCAAAATTTAAACCAATTTTTGGCAATATTGATGATTAATCAGCGACACAACACAAACAAATCGTCCAATTAAAATGGTCTAAACACGTCATGTATGTATATAAAATGGTTTTGCGTGTTGGATATTTACTTTCTTGTCGAAAATTTTCACAAGTCTTAAATGAAATATTCATACAATTTTCTCTATATTTCCACACATATTAAAACACTTGGTTATAAAACTCTCGATTTTGTACTGTCACCTTGCATAATGAATCCAAGCTCTAACTGAATTTTAAGCATTAAAAAGTTTGTTTCCAAATGTAGTCTTGATCACACAGACACAAAAACGATATGTCAAATTATCAAACATATGTCTAGCCGTCCTTTTAACTAATATGAAGTTTTACATAAATAAACATGACATATCTAAGTAAATCACAGAATGCTGGATAAAATCCCGTAATTTAAAAGATTAATGGCTATTTAACGATTTTATATCCAAACGTGCGTCAAATGGCGTGAGTCTAGTTTTAAGTACATCGAATGAAAATGACACCATAATGAATTTTGCGGCAAATAACATATTAAAGAAGTGTTAATTTTACAGCACTAGATGTCATTTCGGAATACTTTCCTAAGATTCAGCCAATGCAAAACAAAATGACGTCATATTACAGTTTTGACGTAGTCTAGAGTTTTCAGTCCAGAGAATGACAAATGGCAACATACTAAATTATGTGGGAAACAAAGAAACAAAATCAGAGAAATGACCCAATTTAAGTTTTCAGCCTACGAAATGAAGTCACATTAAAATGTAATTACCGGTTACATAATTGATGTTTGATGGTTTGTACAGGAAAAATAAGTAACATACGGTACATTTCCTTTATCAGTTACTATGTGACTCATATCGATGGTTAAGTTATTTATTATAAAAGTGTTGAATTTACAGCACTAGACGGCCGTTTCGGAATACAACCACGAAAGATGTGATTCATTTTATGTAAGGTGTGTTACATAAGACATACAGTTACATCTACAAAACAAATTGTATTTAGTAAAGCTTTAAATCTCTTCTACCATTCCTTATATTATTGTATTCGTATTTATAAAATTGAAAAAAAACCCAAATAATTGGCAAAAAGTTCGATGTCCCTTAATACATTTAATCATGTCACTAAATACACTTTTTGTTATATCCAATGCACGTCCAAAGCAGAGCATGTATAAGTAATGAAGAGTGACTTTAAATGCACGTTTACTTATTTCATGTGCCTTTCGTTTGCTATAGCACCAAAAATATTGATGAAGGACAAGACAAACTGTTCTGTTAATGTTAATTATTGCTTGCATTGTGCTTCATTTGGTTTCAATATCATGTTTTCAGCAGTTATTGTCTCAAACCCACTTATTGTGAATGAGGGACCAGTAACCAGTAAAATCATATATACAATACTATGTTCGAGAATCCAGTTACATTCAGAAAAGGTTTTTTTGTCAAGACCTATGGTATGCATTATGACTTACTGCATTACCTTTTTTTTATTAGTATGTGCATTGTATGAAAATAAAATATTCATTTTGTCATTATAAGAGTCGAGATCCCAGTTAATTTAACAGTGTTTAAAGTAAATAATTTTGCAATTAGAAAGTAGAACTGTTATTCTTTCCCTTCAAAAATAGGCTTTTTAAAATACTTAAGTTTCAATTTCAGCGTTCGAAGAGAAAATAATTGAGTTGTAACACGTTTCGCTAGTGTTTAATTAAATAGGCTTTGATAGAAAACGGTAGATTCAATTACGTGTAACAGATGATCACCAAGAGCGGTAAAAAAACCAATATGCGTGTTATTTTATTTTGCCTCCGTTATTTATTTACAAATTGCATTACCGGTAAGATTTACTGAGACAGCATTTTAAGAAACTAAGTGAAATTAATTCAAGGACGTGTGCTCCAATTATTTTAAATAAATCTTATAGAAAAACGCTAATGTATAATCCCCGAATTATATTCTAAGAAACGTACACGAATCAAATGTTTGTCAAACACTAAAGTCATTTGTTAAGGTTCATGTACAGTTTGATGAATATGGATATATGATAAAAAAAAATAAATAAAAATAAAATAAAATAAAATAAAATAAATTAAAATAAAACAAACAAATAAATAAATATATAAATAAATTACAAAAAATAAATCCATTCATTCATACTTTATTTCCTCTTAAAAAAGATTTTTACAAATGTAATTAAATATAACTTAGTTAAATAAGTATGTTTTATCTAACAAAGTTAGCGATTTTCTTTAACTTCGTGATACACTAAATATCTCAGATAAAAACAGCTTTAAACAGAATTCACAAAAAATAATGTATTATTTCAATTTTAAAAACAAAGAAATAAAAACAAATAATATTAAAATAAAATAGTGGGTAATTCCTACCTTTTCCATTCTTTAAAATATGTCGATATTTGAAATCCTTCGATGTGACAATTTCAAATCACCTTTTACATTTATCCATAACGATTCCAATTCAAAAGGATATCCCCCGATTGTCTGAAGACTCAAAATTCCCACTGAGGCGCGTTTGATGTTAAGACCAGTTATATATACTATATTAATGGCCGGAAGTAAAGCAGTTTACGATCGATGATTTTATAGCAGTGAGAATCCGGTGAAGATCAACAGCATCTCTGTTTGACAGAATGTAATCTTCAGTATCTTATTACGTTCGTTAACTTATGATTTGTAGAAATGCCTGAGTTTCCTCGATTATCCTTGGTTTTCTATGATTGGACCTATTTGATAAGTCCCGTGATATGGTGTGTAATTGGTTTGGGTATACATGAATACATCTTGAGTTCAAATCTCGCACAAGTTGATATCAAGTGGCAATTTTTAGAGCTGAGAAGTAACATGCAATGTCTGATAATAGACTAAATAAATATTTAGATAGGTTTCGAGCGAGATCACTTGCAGAATCTCTGTTCTGTTTTTTCACTGTTTTTATATGATTTCTATCTCATTTACACATAATTTGTCCAATTATTCTCTCATTAACAGCTCTAACTAACAGGTATAATAACATTAAGACGAGCAGCGACAAAAGATGGATTACAGTAGCTTATCGCTAATTGATCTACACCTCTGTTACACGCAGTAATAAAGGCTTTCATTATTAGATATCACATTTATCAACACCTGAGACGATATTCCTTGTAGGCATTACTAGTGATGGATTACAATGATATGATACGGTATGGGGGCAAATGTTGATGGACAGGTACCATACAAACAAGTTAACATCTCATCCCACTATTCCCGGAGATGTCCATCTAGCGAAACAGCCTAAACTTGATATTTATTATTGTCGCAATAGGACAATATGGGCGGACTTGTCTGACTGGTACTGTCACTGGCTTCCGAAGTCAAGGGTCGTGGGTTCAAACTTCCTTCAGGACTTGGAAATTTTCTGAGATGATTTTCGTTTTCTGCCCATACTAGAGCTACCAGAATAGTCTTTGAGATGAGACTCAAAACCGAGGTCTCGTTTCTCAGTGCACGCTCTAAAGACACCTCTGTAGAGTTTGAAAAAGAGTAGGCCGCCTGTGGCCACAACAGAGGACGCTGACAACAAGAAGCGAAGAAACAGACTCAGCAAGAAGATAATGACAATATCAATTGATGCATCATTATGTTTTTACGATTGACTTAATTCTATAATTGTTTCGCGTTATAGCACAATTTTTTTTGTAAATTGGATTGAAATTTAATAAAATTACTATTGTTAATTTTATTTATTATTACTTATATAATCTAGTTGATCACATTAATACATGCTTCAGTATTTGCAAACGAAAACACAGCTACATATGCATGTGCCTAAACTTATCTTTAATTTGAAATTTTGTCCAAAAAACACAGACAAAAGGACAACACTTCAAAATGAAGTCTAGTAAGTGGTAACATTGGTTGTAGAGGGTCAAATGGCACACAGTTAAACGTGTATATAAACGCAACCCACATGACGTAAACTATCTAAACTTTGGTTGAAATATAAAGCAAGGGGACCTTGAAACAATGGTCTTAATGAACAAATGGTCATGATGAAGAGATGATCAATATCACGGGTTGAACTTCAACATGATCGTATATAAAGGAAACCCACATGACTTGAGCTATTTAAACTTTTGTTGGAATATAAGGAGACATTGAAACAATGGTCTTAATGGAAACTTGGCTTGATGTAGAGGTGATCAATACCACAGATTGTTCTTCAACAGAACTTGAAAGTGACAACATTATATTATCAAAATTATAAATCTATATGGAAATGAGTCTGGAAACAATTACTCAACACTGGTTTGAATTAAAATGTGATGGCCATCCCAATAATATTGTTTAAGTATGATGTCCCTGTATCCTAAATTACCTTGGATTATTAAACGTCTAATAGGTCATTTTACTGTCCAGATAAAGACCATTTCCACGATTTTATTAAAATAGCTTAAAATGTTTTCTTTAAACTACAAAGTTATTTGTAAAGTTAACACCACTTCTTTGCCCTAAATAGTGCATCTTTACTTGTTCTGAAACTATCTTTGTCAGAAAATCTACAGTAATTCAGTGAAGTATGCCTTATTAATTTGTATAGTCTTAAAAAACAAAACCTGATAATGCGAGCGAGTATAGTAACAGAAGTACTAGTACTGTTCAAGTATAAATTTTAATTTAAAATGGTGGTGGAAAAAATTAATAACATGAAAGTGAAAAGGACATCACTTCAAGTCTGAAACAGATTGACCAGAACATTCGAATTGTTTTCTACACTCAGACATCATAAAAACCAGACATATATAAAGATTTTAAACGTTATTGTTCAAGCTCAATTTACAACATGATAAAAGCATAAATGTAATAAACTAAAGATACAAATTCAATACAGCACTACAGAATAGTCTTTATAAATACTCGTGGAATTGTGTTTTTTGAAAATAGTTGCCATTGATGATTGCTTATATAAGCAAAATATACGTTGCTTAGTATTAGCTGCCAACGACAATAGCGGAATTCACTATAGAGTAGTCTTGGTGAATACTCGTGGAATTGTGTTTTTTGAAAATAATTCTCGCTGATGACTTATATGCGTTGTATGGTATTAACTGCCAATGACGAATAGCGAAATTTACTAATGAATAGCTGTTGCGAATGCTAGTGGAATTGTGGTTTTTGACAATAATTCCCGATGATGGCTTATATAGTTGCTTGGTATTAACTGCCAATGATGAATACCGAAATTTATAATAGAATAATCTTGACGAATACTCGTGAAACTGCTTTTTTGAAATAATTCTCATTCATTGCTTATTTAAGCAACATATACGTTGCATGATTTTTACTCAAATTACTGCCACTGAAAATAGCGAAATGTACTGTAGAATAGATTAGGCAAATACTCGTGGAACTGCTTTTTTAAAAAAAATAAATAATTATCATTGATTGCTTATATAAGCAAACATTTGTGGCATGATTTTTACTCAAATTACTGCACTGACAATAAGCGAAATTTAACACTCTAAACAATTCTGATTAATAGTATATTCTTATAAAATGAAACATTATGTACTGCATCTCTAGGGCTTGATTAATCAATTAATCATCATACTCTCTTTATGTTTTATCCTGTAATTAACGTGGTTTTATTTTAAGACCACTAGTTATAAAGTTAATTAATTTCCTTAATATTTCATGATTTAATATTTTCATTTTTGATCTATCATATAAAGATTGTGATTTCGCTAATTAATTTTGCTCTCATTTGTTTGTATTTGCCAGATAGCAAGAAATGATTTACTTTACAATTCTGTTTTTATAACTACTTAAGCATGATCTTCCGCATTTTCTGTCAGTTCCAACGGGAAGTTAATGGCAAGTTTATGTGCACTCGTAATGCGTATAATATGTTTGGTCACATTTTATGGTTTACAAAATGCAGCTTTTATACATGCATAATATAAAGCAAACATGCACTTTCATGTACACCAGTGTGTTGAGTAGGTATGTTAAGAAAATGAATAACGTTTTTAAAACCGTATTACATTGCCACCATTTTGTTCAGTATGATGTTGCGCGTGGTGAACCGAGACGGACTAATAAACGAAAAACATAACAACAATATTTTGGTACTTTGAAAATAAGTGGAGTTAAGTAATGTTACAGAGGGACCATATAACGAGGTTTTACTGCATTCTGTTTCAGGGATATAAAGTGTTTATAATCGCAAGAAAAAGTAACTGTAGTTTTAGTTTGCTTAATTCATGACGTCATAACGACGTTACTTGATAGTTTAGTTATATATTTTCACCACTCAATACCTCTCTTATATTGGAAATGTTAATACATAGATTTGCTTTTAGGTAGATATTGGTCAGCGATATCAACGGTCAAAAGTACCATTTATGACGTCATAACGATGACACGTGATAGTACAAGTATACATTTTCACATGCCATCACGGTACCAAAGCAGCACCACTTCAACTAATGACGTACTAGTGTCAGTGACGTCATTAAAAGGCAAAATTCAGACAGAGTGTGTGTAATTCAAGCATACCGGGCCTTTGTCCGAACATTGCAATTGTGGGCGTGGCCAGCGATCCGTCAATTGGACATATTCACAATTACAGGGTATATAGATTTCTTTTAGGTGGATATCGGCCAGAGACCTCATCAGAAACATGGTCGTATTGACAAGCTGTCATTAAATGAGTATCATCACCAAGGAAACAGTATAACACAACTTCAAATACCAGCAGTTTTTTTAAAAAAAATATATTGATGTGATCAGAGCCAATTTTCATTAATATTCAATTTAAAATTTATATGTAATTTTATATAATTAGATATCAGTGTGAAATCTGTTAGAGATACGAATTTCTAAACAACGTCTGATATCATACAAACGAATTTACAATTAGAGAAATTTGTTGTCAAGGGAACAATGATTTAGTTGGCAATTATCTCATAGCTTGAGTATATCCTCAAGTGAATTTTTCATTACCATGGCAACTTAAAACTTAATGCAATTAAAACGATACATTATATTAATTTCCTGTTTATGTCTGATAATTTTGTAATACATCATACATGTTTTAAAACAATCCAATTATGTTCAGCTCAGTTGAGTTGGGTATTCGATAGTTTACCTCGCCCAGGAGTTAGCATTAGACCAAGGACTTAGTACAGCCGAACCTGTCTATAGGAGCCACCCAAGGGGACCAGTAAAAGTAACCTTTATGGACAAGTGGCCTTTATATACAGGTTCAAATAATATAAATAAAGAACAATTTGGATACAATTTCACTGGCGATTGTAACCAGGTGGCCCTTGTATAGAGATGACCTTTAAGGCAGGTTGAACTGTATTGGACAAAAAACAAGGACCTTTGAAACTTTTTTGAATGTTCGTAAAACTGGGCTCAGGAGTTATGACTGAACGCAGGAATCGAAATATTTGGCCACTTCTAATTAAACTAAGAATTGGGAATTGTACCCAAGAATCTAACATTTTCACACCACTTTAATGGTCTAACTGTATCCAAGAATTGTGTCTGGTTCTAAGAAAATTTGTTGTTGACACTACTTTAAATGTTTGTAAAATTGGACGGTTGAATTACAAGATTAATTAACTGTTAAAACAAAGGGATTGCCGATTGATTCAATTATCGTGTTATATAACATATGAACTTAAATAAAAAAAATTAAATGCTTCATTTTTATTGCAGAGGACGTTGACACAGACTGCAGTGTTGTAAACATGTCAAATCACCCCAGAATTGTTAAATCTCAAAAGCTGTTTATGACAGCTATATCAATAGCATGTTAAGAAAATTTAGACAAGATGTTGGTGATGACAAATTATCATATCAAAAAATTCTAACAAGTACAAATCGCTTGATATCATTCTTGCTATGAACCGTAGAACAAAGAGACTTGTCTTTTGTAGATTGTTTAAAGAAGCTCAAAGCTTATTAGACTTTATTAAAAGATAATCTGAAATCTTACCTGTAGCATCTGATACTGGCCAAATATGCATTAAAACACATGTATTTGACAACAGCTAACTGAAACAAAAAAACGCGACGCAATACAAATTCATGCCAGAAATAGCCGAACAAGACAAAACATTGATTATTGGGACCAACCATCAAACTTATTATTTTACAATCATAAGTTCATAAATATTCACATTTAAATTCAAGACAAAAAATACAAATCTTTGTTCAAAATACATAATCCCACTGGCTAAGTAAACGCTTTGAAAACTGACAAAAGCGCGAAACACCACCAGGGAAGTGAGACTGGATTATCAGTATTTGA
The DNA here is from genome assembly GCA_021292105.1 of Anadara kagoshimensis. Lineage (NCBI taxonomy): Eukaryota > Metazoa > Mollusca > Bivalvia > Arcoida > Arcidae > Anadara > Anadara kagoshimensis. The sequence continues at coordinate 47,481,409 of CM037870.1, forward strand.
TTTTTAATTTTTTATATCCATATTGTAATTCAAATAAAATACAGCAGTGGGTCATATAATCATAATGCCCCTGTCCGCCACCTCTCGTCCCCTAGGTTATAATCCCTAGTGCAAAAACGTTTTTCAGTTCGCTTGTCGTATGTTAGTATTTTCCCGGGGTATATGGTTTCGTCAATCATTCCAGAACTGGTCAGTAATACAACATACCGCCTTTGGTTCTGCGTGTTGTATATTGTTACTGACTTTTCTTTACTTGATAGCCAGTTTATTGTTCATTTTTGTTTCCTTTTTATGTTGCTTTATACATAGAATGTTTGGTTCAAGGACAGGCTCTACCACTAACAGTTTCTATTAAAATTCCTCTATTAGTATATCAAACATGGAATCTGACATTGTAACACTCTTGGTCTCAGACTGCGTAAAATTGTCTATAAACAAAATTCTTTTTATGCTTACCATTACAATGTTATCATATAAAATATTACAAAAATGCAAACTTACAAAGCAGCATCTATTGTTGCAGAATGACAAATAACAATGGAGGAATTCATGACGGGATATTCTTCGTGTAAACCAATTCCCTAACTAACTGCCTTAGCATTGTAAATTAGTTCTAAATATCATGGTGCAACATAAACATGACCTGGGACAGAGTCAATACAACCATTAATACAGAAAACAGACAATATAAATAGCTACATGTACTGAGTTAATAAGACATGACAAGTCAAACAGGAACACTCAAAACCAATGGTTATAAAACTAGTGAGGTGGTTGGAGCCTTCCACTAGTGCTACAACCACACGGCTATAGACGATTTTGAACACCGTCATTGCCAGTGCCCGCATTTAGTCAATAGTTACATAATCAGATATCTCTTTTTATTTCTTTTTATTTTATTTACTTCTGTAACTTAAATTTATTCCTTTATAATGCCATATTATTTGTGGTTCCAATGGGCCTACTTAAAGTGAAAGCTTAAGGGTCAAAGCGCACGTTGTCGCCACCAAGGTCCAAAAAAAACACTAAGCTGTATGAGAAAGTTTGTCAGGTTGATGGTTTTCTCCTAACACCCCGGTTTCATCCATCATAACTGAACTAGCCGACTCTATTCAAGTGAAAAAACTCCGCCTCACTTTTGATGTGCCTTTAGTTGCACTTGCTATTACAAAAATTAATGACATTTTACAATACATGGTTATTTTGAACATACTTTTGGATGGTAATTTATCATTCTAGTACCACTGTGTTGTATGAAATGGTATAAAATACTCATAAAATATTTAAAGGTGGGGGGGGGGGGATCGAGTTTAAATGTTCAGGTTTAACCCCTAGTTTCAAATCTTAAATTAGATAGTATATGTGCATCTGAGATATTCAAACAAGGTCAACCACAAGGAATCCAAATCTTGTTTAAAAGGCACTATAGTTTTCAAATAACTTTGGATACTTTATAAAAAAACGAAATATTTTATTAAAATTTTCTTTAATATTGCTTCAATTTTTTTCTTTAAAACCTTCAAATAACATAGATGATTTGCGGATTCCATGACTTATATTTTAAGCATAGGGTTACAAGCGTATGTACAGCTCCTGGCAAACCAACATCATTATCAAAATAGTTCCAGTCTTTCAATTTTCTTAATCAGCAATGCCACAAGCAGAGTGCGCTACAAGTTTAAGTAAAAAATTGATAATTATAAGAAGCTTTTACGAACAAGAAGTTCATTAGAGGTATACTAACCCTTTATTATATGTTCTAAGTCAGTGTCCTTATATAACCGCCACGACACCATAATCTGATTAAACCTTCGGAAACGGAAACAAACATTGTGTAACTATCTCACTCCACAAGGATTTATAAACCCATGACGTCGGTCGCTCTACTACACCTTGTAATGAGGTACCAACTTTGAAAGCATTATGGTAACGCTTTGAGAAATAAACAAAAATAAATTAAAACTTTATTACTCAACACGAATTTTTGACTGAAGTTATTGCGTCAGCGGTCCTCATATTTCCGTTTAATTGAATTTTTACGTCAGAATCATAGGTTGTTTACGTTTCGGAATATCAAATTATATAAAATGAAAAAAAAAATGTGTTTACAATTTCATTTTTAATTTTTTTAAATGGTTCAGAAGTTGGATTTTGCATTAGAAGTCTTCTAATTGTACAAGGAGAATAGTTATATTGGATAGATTGATGTGACGTATTTTTAATATCTTATTATTAGGCTAATTAGTTTGTATTAGACTTTACTTCTACGCGTATTCATTTTCTTGATACGTGTATTACACAAAGGGGACATTTATAATGAAAGAGCTACTTTTGATGTTTAAATTCGTAGTCCGATGGTGATTGTCTTAGGATAATTTACCATGGTATTCATGTCACTTAATAGTCCTAATGGTGACCTTTATTCCAGAAATTATCACGAATCCAGGTCATAAGTATACGACAAGTTAACCTTAAGCAATCGTGTGTATCTACCAAAACGTATTTACAGAAAGAACATTGGTGTAAACATTTTTCCACTAGCAACATCACCTACAATTAAATAATCCTTATTCAGCATGTTGTTTGGAATTGTGTCCCAAGTTTCAATTGCATGCTTTTTATTATTAGGAAAACAAACAATTTCCAATTTTCAAATTTTCATCATTGTTGACATCAATAAACTGGACTGTACTCAATTGTTAAATGTCTGACAAAAAATTATACGGATACCTTTGCAAATTTGAATCCTTTTTAGTTTAGATTCTCACAAAAATTGTGATAACACGTGTCGTGTACATATACAGACGTGTAGATTAGGATCAGATTATACAAATGCTTCTGAGAACAGATAAAATTTTATCTCAAACTAAAATAGCCTATCATTGAGATGAAGATTAGAATCAGAAATCAGAAGAAATGCCTACTCCTCGTCCTTCTGACATCTGTGACCGGTGGTTGAGTGGCTAAGGTGTAATCCTTCAAACCGAGCGAATTTTTGTATTCCGTATAATTTTGCTGCATGGTTCAGGACCGGTATAAGAAAATTAGTAGTATGCGATATTTATCTGCAACAATTCAGGCAAGTGTACTAGCATTCAAAGGTCGAAACGAGTAAGCACTAGTACAAGGCAAATCAGACAACCAACCAACAAACCAACCAACATACAAACCAACTAAACAACCATCAAACGAAATAACAAACGAACTCTTCCCACATTTACTTGTAGCTGATGTTCACAAAAGCTTTAAAACAACATTGGTTCCAAGAATGAAAACGTTCACGTCAAAATTTCCCGGCGTAACGTAATTTTAAACGGAAATTGAAACGATTCCGTTGCCATTGGAAATACTTGTTCCGCAGAAACGTTATGGGTTATCACGTGATACACTGGCCAGCCTAATTCTTGGCCACAAGTACAAATTAATTTTTGCCATCTTAAACTAGAAACTTGAACGGTAATCATATATTGAAATGTCTTGTTCACAACATAATAAATTTTAAAAAAAACATATGATATCAAAAGCCCAATACATTATACGGGGATATTCACTAGAAGCATATTCAATGGACCACAGGTTTTTACAAAAATAGAATCCCCATTTATAAAAACTAGAGAAACTCAAGGGGGATGTAGGTAACTGTTCTGATTGGAAGTTCAATTGGTCATTGCCAACCAACATGTACAATTATGGAATTAAAAAGTTCTTTATCAGTTTGGTTATATCAATATCCTCATCATGGCTGAGATAAAAAAATAAAACTTTGATCAGTCGGTTTCATTTTAAGTACAGTGTAAGCCTTACGACCTTATCTTCATTGTTACAATCAATACTGTGCTATGTATCTACATGTTAATTCATATAAGCAGATTATGGTACATTTCCATGTGGATTGAAAAATCTCTTTTATAAAATTGAAATTCTTGTCGTACACGGTCAAAGAACCATATTTAGATCAATATACAGTTAATTGAAAAGTTTATGAGGAAATTGCAAGATTTAATCTTAATTATTGAGGAAAAAAATCTCAATACATCGTAGTTATTTTTGAAATGTCAGAGTTCAGTCTCAGCAAAGCATTAAAAATTTTGGGGTAATTGAAAATTTATTTATTTTATTTAATTCATTTTACTCATTAAACACGATCTTAAAAAACAAGTATTGATAAAAAATTGTGAATATTCAGGGACATAATGATTAATTGCATAAATAATATTTCAAGTTTTAAATTAACGAAAGTAACACAAACACACGGTGATTACTGCGGTAGCTCTGTTGGTAGAGTGCTCGCTCCGTAAGTGAGAGGTCGTGGATTTGATCCCCGGCCGGGTCTGACCCAAGACTTGAAAGTGGGTAGCGACTGATCTTTCGCCAAGCACTCGGCATTACGAAATAAACGTCACGGTTCTTTTAGATGGGAACTTAAAATAATCGAGGTCCCGTTTCACGGTGGGCTTGACACGCTAAAGAACCCTGCTGTATAATGCCATCAGCGCAACACACAGACAAAATTTCTGCATCTTTGCCTATAGCTGGCGACGTCTCGATATAAGTGAAATATTCTTGACATGGACGCTAAACACCATTACTCAACTCAACTCAACAACACACAGCACAGACGTGTCCAAAGTTTAGCTAACAAATAGGTATCGAATTAGCAGCACATCTCGACCTCTACGTTAGCTATATCCCCACACCTTTCTAGGCAGCTGTTATGTATATCGTTCGGCAGACACAATGTATTCGGGCACTAGCTACTCACTTCGACCCCTTTCGTGAGCTCAGTGTTCAAATTTCGACATGTCTGTATTGTGTTTTTTTTTTGTTTCAGAATGAACTGTAATTCTTTAAATCATTGACAACGAATTGAAAAGATCAAAAGACAAGAATGAATTGTTTATTATAAACTGATATATTTTCTTCATTTTTGAGGAACTATTTGGTGTTTAGAGGAACAACTTTTTTTTTGTAAACTCCAACCCCAACTAGTGACATTAAATGTTATAGGATATGTATATTGGTTCATCTACTTGCTAATGACTCTCTTGCTATTGTAAATTGCAATCATAAAACATAACTGTCTTTGCCACCGGCTATGCACGGAAATCTATTGGTTTCTTTTTAGTACATTCAAACGCAAACTCATACAATTCTATATTTACTACTATATATATTGTACAATAAAAAAATATGTTCAAATTAAGTTAATAGCACTTTTAGTATTTCACATACCCTATTGTTTTAACGAGTCGTTTGTGAAATTTTTATGTTGAATAATATGTTATGTAACGTACATCTAAGATCCAATTTTATTTTTTTATTCTATCTATTCTCTACACAAAATAACCACATAGAATTAGCAATTATATTTCACATTCTACAAGAATTATACGTTTGCATCGTCATCTTTTTATACTTTCTTTACAAAATTACATACATGAAACATAAAGAATGAAAAAAACGTTCTTAAATACCCGAAAACACTAGAAACGTTTTTAAAAATTGATAGAAGAAGCCGTTTATTAAAGGCAATTGTTTCGACGTGTATATACGTAATATAGGGAATTGCTTGACAGATGATGTGTCATCAGAAGTGACAAAGCCTCAGAACGGTTAATCATTTTTTAAAGGTGTAATTTAGACTTTCATTTCGACATAACCGATCTGAATTTAAAAACTGAAATATAGAGAACTGTCACAGATAATTATATGTAATTGTTATTTATGTAAAATGTGAAGAATTCTGAAATTAGATGGCGTAAATAGTGATAAATTGCAGACATATTTAACGAGCATTTGGTATAAAATAAAATTTGATAGAATAGGCAGTTTTTCTAAGAATATGCATGTCTTGATTTTTCATACATCACACCAAGTTGCATCAGACAAATAGAATTGATTCGGTTTAAAACTAACGTGGCTTGCAAATGGCCGTCGCATCTGATCATTTTCTATTGTTGTTACTGCATCATGAATAAAGACAAACGTGTCTTTAAAATTTATTCGGTAATCATCATAAAATTTAAAGTTAATTTGCTGAACAATGCAAACTATTTCGCCACATTATTATCATTTTTATTATCTGGTCATTTTTCTATAGCGCTATTTTACATTTCTAATGCACATTGGCGATTTTACATAGACAAAAAAGATGATTATGTGATGACCAAATGACACCAGAGATTGTTGGCTTTTTAAAATTATTAATTATCTGTACGGCTCCTTTAAAATCAACATTTTCTGAAGGCTCCGTTCTATTATAGTTTTTCTTAACCTTTCATGCATATGTTTTCTAGATATGAAGTCTTTATTGCTGTTGTCAATTGAAAAGGCGTCTAGGATAACAATTACTCCGAAGAAGAAAACTTAACATTATGAGTTTGAATCAAGGTTAGAAAAGTTCTTTGAGTTCAGAGAAGTATGGCACCAGTATCCATATTCATCACGTGTCTAGACTTAACGAGCTTAGTTACTTCGTTATTTACAGGTGATTAACGCCATTCCGTTTTTGTTATGATGAAAACACAATAATGACATTACGTCTGATTACACCATCTTTATAATATAATATAACAAAAATATGTTTCTCCGCTAGCTACATTGTATGAGGTTTAACAGGAGTTCTCAGTTTTAGCAGTCCGTCTAAACAGGAAATGCTTACCCTTCTAGAACACCCGGCCTTACTTCCCCAGTGGAAGTTTGATTAACCTAACTTTTTAATTTGCTTCTTGGTTGTGATTCGGACATAGATTAGTATGTTTGGTTTTCATTATAATAACAACAATGTTTTTCTCTAATTTGTATCTTATATTGTATGAGAATTATACACTTCTCGAAAAGGACAAATCAGATAGTCTTCTTTGATAAAATGTGTCAGTGTTGGCTTGCAAACTGACAGACTACGTATACTCTCATTTTAAGTTTTTATTTAGACAATAGTTTCTTTAAATGGCAAATTTAAAATTTAAACAATATGTCTTTGATTAATTAGAATTTCTAACTTATTCAATACTAAACTACAAGGATACATTATTTCTAGCATTGACGTAAGATTGTCATCAACATAACTGCATCAGTAATTGTTGTCAACATTCAAAAATCGAACAACCGTAACAAAGTCGATATCGATCAAAATATAGAAATATTTCACTTAATCGGCTATTCAAAGATCATTATAAAATCAAGACAGATTTAGCATTAATTATTAGTTTTAGTAAAAACGGTATTTGTCCATTTAATAATTGCGGTTTCGCCGATATTATGTTTGAAATATAAATTTCTAGTAGTCAGACTTTGACAATCAACAACAAGCCGTATCCGGACGACATGAAAATCCTGTCTTTCAAATTGTTGTCATACCTTTAAATGTTACGACCTGTGTTCACTCTTATCGTTAATGGTCAACTTGACAAATGGTTACAATTTGTAAATATTGTTGATGTATTTGATAGAGAAATTGGTCAACATTATCTCTTAAGTAAAAGTTTGATAGAATTTCAGATAAAGCCACTTATAATGATGTTATGGATTAAACAACCGTAAAAGCATTTTCCCATGGAAAATATCTTGTTACACATTGAATATAGAGATGAAGGCAATAGAAATTCAAGTGGTACTTCAGATATATGATGTAACATTTTAAACAAAACACTGAATGTCGGATATTATAAATAGAATGTCAAGTTGATTTGAAGCATTTATATAGAATGTATTTGTTCTGTACTTGTCTTACCTAACTTGTCAGTTCCAAAGTGTTAACTTTGCTTCTGGATTGTGATCCGGACATGGATAAGTATGTTTGTTTATGATTATAAGTGCAAGGCGTATAACAAAGGTAAAGGTGACAAGACCGATAAGTAATGATGATTAACTTTATTTTGAGACGTCAGCGTCCATTGCTGCAAAAAGACATTCTGATCAAAAGTTGATACTCATCAAAGTTACACTTCAATCATGGCAAAGAACATAGGTTATAATGAACCAAATATATACTTGCTTTTGGAGGAGACAAGTTTAAAGGCCAATGTACATATGCTTCTTTATGAAAGCGTATTAGTACTACCCTAGAACTTTTATCTCACACATGTGACGAGTAAATCCAGCATTTTCACCGGTACTAGATTTCCCTGTCTCGCCCTGGTTGAGGCAGATAGCATGAACCATCTCCCGCGTTTATTGGACGTTTTAAGTCGATTCTATGAAAAAGAGGGTATTCCGGATGAGAAACTATGATTTTTGGACAGTAAATTGATGACGTCATAATCGTTTTACGCAAGAATGTCCAACTGTCATTTTTAGAAGGCACGAAAGGTGCTATGAAAACTGAACATTTGATGCAAATATTTGGTTGCAAATCGAGGTTTTATGATGCAAATGTGCGAGAAAAAGAATCTTACACCAAAAACAGTGTAAGACAGAGATTATTCTATAATTTATTGCGTAAGAGTTATATGTATACGTTGTGTCTTTTTCTGTCAGTAGTTACCATAGGCACTTCTTGTATAACGAAATAAGTGGATATCCACTCCAACTGGAAATAATTTTAATTAACAGAAATAATTGTGGTTTGGATTCAACGTTTTTAAGATTACTTAATTAAAGAATTTTTGTATTTTCATAAAATAAGATTAAGTCGTCTATTGCTGCAAAATTAAAACCGATTTAGTAATATATATATTGCAAATTGTTATATGTTATAATTGAAAAACTTAGTTTTGATGGGATTAATTATGTTACAAATCCATCTATCTCTATTTTATCAAATGTTAGAAATAGTAAGTCTATTAAATCCAATTCTAAAAAATAGCATTATAGAATTTAGACATTTGATTTCGAGACCAACAAAATTTGATTACGTTAATCATTCATCAAGATTCTCAATAAAATTGATTTTAAACACTATTCACAATCCAAAGCACAAGACTTAATTGTATAATTTTAGTTTTTAATCAACAAATAAACTTTACACAATATATCAATATATGACAGTCCAGAGCATACTATCTTATTTTCTAGAAACAATAAGACAATCATTTTATGTATAAGTTACAATCCAAAAGCAAACAAAAACATTATGCTGATGAGTAAGGTTTTAAACGTGCATTGACACCAGGGAAGTGAGATCGGGTGCCTCCGAAAAGGTAAGCATTTCCTATTTAGCTAGCTACAACAACCACATGTGTAATCAAAATTAAGGGTGAAAGAAATATGGAACTATGGGACGTCAAATATATCCAGAATCAATATGAGAACACACGTTGTTATAATTGTAAATAATCTATACGTGCGTAGACAAACAATATTGACCTTCCCGCTTGACCTTTGATTTAAATTTTCATTATGGACGAGTAAATTTGAGTAATAGGTAATAGGTATCACGAGTGTATATGTCGTCTATTTGATTTGAACACTAATTATGGGCAATGTGTATATTTATTAACTGCGAATGCTACCGCTGCCCATGTATTGGGTGGACCCTCCTATATGAATATTCCTAATTAAAGGTCAAACAGACAGTTCAATGTTGTTTATTAATTTTATACACTTTTTTAAGTGCATGTACATCATCTTTGTGTCATTGTATATAGTGTATTGATAAAATGATACATTTATCCTTTTAGATGGCATTTCAATGAGCCATCAGACACAATCGTTTCATAAAATGTTAATCCGGCTGGGTATACAGAAAAAAAGCTAAGAGTTTTCACTCAAATGCACTAATGCTGTATATTGTAAGATATTTTATAAGCACATTCCATATTCCTCGCCCCTATATCCTAAGATTTAAATAGAAGCAATACATCAAAAACAAACATACTAATCCATGTCCAAATCACAATTCAGAAACAAAGAAAAAACTTTGGAACTGACAAGTTAGGTTAGACACGGGAACTTCCACCAGGTAAGTGAGGCTGGGTGCTCCGGAAGGGTAAGCACCTCCTGTTTAGCTAGCTACATCCGCCACGTGTGTAATCAAAATTGTGTGAAAGGAACATGGAACTATGAGACGTCAAATAAATCCAGGGCAATCCTGGACACAGAGACACTGATGACGGCCATACAACTTTTTGAGGGCCTTGATAAGCTTAGGCTTGCAATATCCCTGAGTTAACAATTTATTTGCAAGCAGCCTACTTCGTTGTATTTAAGACCAAATGTTTTATTCCTATCGGGAAGGTGTTGAAAATGTTTCTCAATTGGAAGTAAATTATTTACCCAAGACAACTAAACGACTTTTAAATTGAAACTAAAACTGCATTACTACCGTTTTGACCCAGAAAATCTTTAATATAATTATAATAAATAATATTCAGGTAAGTTAAGTGCATTCTTAAACAAGACACTTGATATACCATATTGTGTCGGTGTATTCACCAATTATTACAAACCTTAAAGGATTTAAAGGATTATACAACCTACACAAATCATCAAAGACGTACATATCTAAGAACATCAAACCATATCGTTTTCTAACAACATATCAGAAATAAATTGCTTTAAAAACTAAACATTTACGTATTTGAGCGTTAATTGTAACAAGTTTATTATAATCAGTATGGTAAGTGTCAAATTATATTATTCATACAAGCATCTTGCATATAAAGGTTCAAATCTTATAAATATCGAGAATTATTTTCTTAGATGAAAGAAGATAATGAACAGTTCTAAGAAAGGATTTTTCATCATGCCTAAAGAAGAATTAATATCTGACATAACATATAATCTCATATTTATATCATTTAAAAAGACATACTGACAGGGGATCTCCTTGTTTGAATCATTGTCTGAAATAAATCTTGATATAAAATCCACGATGAACATGTTTTGATTATTGGTGTAGTCGTCTTTGATGACAGATATTAATTTAATAATAAAAAATCAAAATTGCAAGGGAAGATAACAAAAAAGACAATAAAAATGAATCCATATTACAGCATTAAAACTAAGTTAAAATAATTAAAATAACTCATGTGAGAAATTAAATTTAGTGTAAATGCTGCTTTCATTAAATACTAAAATAATATGCTTTAATACAATATTTGGACAAGATCAAATAAAATAATAAAACAAATCTTTGTTTTAAAATGAATAAAATATCCTACTTGGAGTTGTTTACTACTGAGCTTCTAAAGAGACACATCTAAAATAAATAAAATCGTTTGATAATACACTGTTTGTGTTTACCTATGCAGTAATATTGATTACATACTGAACAATGGATGTGTAATAAATAAAACCGAATTTCTCAACTTTTCTTGGAGTAAATCTCAAATGCGTCCTTTAATGTCGTTTTTTCACCTTACGTCTTTATAAAAATTGAATTACTGACTACTTCGTACAGATGAATACATATCAAAACAAAAAGGCTATATATTATCAAATCACAGTGAATAATAGAAAATACATAGAGATGCAAATAATATAATACCGTGTTAAAAAGTTTTAATCATCCAAAATTATCAAGATAGATTTTGTATTTTTGTTTGGTTTTCCATGAATAATAAATTTCGTCAAAGTCCTTAACGACTGTATTACTTCACTCATTTACATTGATATGAAACATGAAAGTATTCCATAGATAGTAGGATAGTATAATAGACGAGTATAATATGAATGGTGCCAGTAGGGACCAATAAAATATAATGTCACCAAAGGAATTCAATTTAAAATTCTTGCATTGTAAATTTCAATAATAGTTTGTACCAATTGCCTGCAGGTATTTATGAAAGGTCATGTCTGTAAAAACACTATCGCGTAACAATTTGGACCAAAGTTCGAAAGCAGATTTGGAATTTAGATTGTTTCATGATTTTTCTATAAGGGCATCTTTCAAAATATTTTTGTTTTTAGGGAGATAAATGAATTACAACGTATTTCATATCTTGAATCAGTTGTTATGCCATTTTAAATCATTACAGCAGAACCAAAGTCCTATATTTTGCCAGCGTGTGATTACTAACCGATTTGCATGTCTTTCATAAATTTTCCAAAAAATTCAAATAAGATTATCTAAAATTGCACATGGTTATATATTATCATTAAAAGTAACAAGTCTTATTGGGATTAACTAAATGTAACATATACATCTATCTCTATTTGATGAAATAGTTGAAATGTTATAATTAAGCCTGTTACATTCAAAATAAAAATAACACTGTAGCATTCAGGTATTCAGACATTTGATTTCGCTTATCATTCAACAGGATTCTCGATAATATTGGTTTTAAACAATATTAACAATGAGTAGTGCAATACTTAATTTGTATACACATAGTGTATTTAAAATCAACATAAAAAATTATAAGTCATCAGACACAATTGTTTGATGAATGCTAATCGCGATAGAAACATGCATAGATTATAGGCCGAGGATTTGTGTATACGTAAATAGCAGGACCGCCTTTTCATGCTGATTTCAAAATTCTTATAAGACTTCAAATACTCTGATGCTGTATGTTTTAAGAAATTTATCTTAAACATCTTTTATTTCATATTAATCGTCCTTATATCCTAAGATTTAAAAAGAAGCAAAATATTTAAGTGCAAATGTTTCATTCCTTTTTGAAAGGGATTGAAGCTTTTCATTTTCTTGTTTTTCAATTTGAAATCAATTAGTACTCCAGACAATCACAGCACTGTTAAGTTTGAATACAAAACTGCATCACCACTGTTTTTACCTTGCAAATCTTAACTTTTATCACTATAATTAATATTCAGGTAGGTAAAGTACATTATAAAACACAACAATTGATTTACCATATTGTTTCGGTGCATTTATCAATTATTACAGACCTAGAAGAATTACACATCCCACACATTTCATCAAAGGCAACTATGCACAGATCTAAGGACATCAATCCGAATCGTTTTCTAGCATAACAGCAATTAATTGTTTTTTAAAGTAAACAGTTATGTACTTGAGCGTTATTTTTAAAAAGAACATTATAATTTATATGGTATGCGTCAAATTATATCATTCACACAAGCATCTCGCGTATAAATATACAAATTAAATTCTTTGGAATAAAAAGATAATGAACGGTTCTAAGAAAGGATTTTTTATCATGCCTAAAGAACTAATAAGTGGCATAACATATATTCTCGTATTTATATGAGTTTAAAAGACATACTGACAGGGGATATCCTTGTCTAAATCATTGTCTGAAATAAAACCTAATATTAAATCCACGCTGAACATGTTTTGATTATTGGTGTGAGTCGTCTTTGATGACAGATATTAATTTAATATTTAAAAATCAAAATTGCCAGGGAAGATAACACAAAGTACAATAAAAATACATTTATATTACATCATTTAGATCAATCAAACTCATAACTCATGTGAGGAATTACATATTTTTAATGCCACTTTAATAAAATACAAAAATATATCGTTTAAACCAATCTTTGGTCTAACAATTAAGATCAAATAAAATATTTTAAATATCTTTGTTCTAAAAATGAATAACATATCAGACTTGAAGTTGTTTACTATTGGGCTTCTAAAGGGGCACTTTTCAAATAAATATAAATCGTTTAATAATACACCGTTTGTGTTTACCTACGCTGTAATATTGATTACAAACTGAACAATGGGTGTGTAAAAAATAAAACCGAATTTCCCAACTTTTCTTAGAGTAAATCTCAACTGCGTCCTTCAATTTGTTTTTTTTCACTCTATCTTTTTGTAAATATTGAATTGCTGACTACATTGTACAGATGAATACATATCAAAACAAAGAGGCTATATATTATCAAATCACAGTGAATAATAGAAAATACATAGAGATGCAAATAATATAATACCGTGTTAAAAAGTTTTAATCATCCCAAGTTATCAAGTTAGGTTTTGTATTTTTGTTTGGTTTTCCATGAATAGTAAATTTCGTCAAAGTCCTTAACGACTGTATTGCTTCACTCATTTACATTGGTATGAAACATGAAAGTATTCCATAGATAGTAGGATAGTATAATAGACGAGTATAACATGAATGATGCTCGTAGGGACCAATAAAATATAATGTCTCCAAAGGAATTCAATTTAAAATTCTTGCATTGTAAATTTCAATAATATTTTGTACCAATTGCCTGCAGGTATTTATGAAAGGTCATGTCTGTAAAAACACTATCGCGTAACAATTTAGACCAAAGTTCGAAAGCGGATTTGGAATTTGGATTGTTTCATGATTTTTCTATAAGGGCATATTTGAAAATATTTTTGTTTTTAGGGAGATAAATGAATTACACTGTATTTCATATCTTGAATCAATTGTTATGCCATTTTAAAGCATTACAGCACAGCCAAAGGATTATATTTTTACAATGTGTGATTACTAACCGATTTACATGTCTTTCATGAATTTTTATTTTTCTACAAATTCAAATAAGATTATCTTAAATTGCACATGGTAAAATATTATCATTTAAAGTATCATGTCTTATTGGGATTAGCTAAATGTTACAAATCCATCTATCTCTATTTTATGAAATAATTGAAATATTATAACTAAGTCTGTTACATACAAAATAAAAATAACACTGTAGCATTCAGGCATTCAGACATTTGATTTCGTTTATCTTCAACAGGATTCTCGATAATATTGGTTTAAAACAATATTAGCAATGAGTAGCGCAATACTTAATTTGTATACACGTTGTGTATTTAAAATCAACATAAAAAGATTATAAGCCATCAGACACAATCATTTGATGAATGCTAATCGCGATGGAAACACGCATAGATTATAGGCCGAGGATTTGTGTATACGTAAATAGCAGGACCGCCTTTTCATGCTGATTTCAAAATTCTTATAAGACTTCAAATACTCTGATGTTGTATGTTTTAAGAAATTTATCTTAAACACCTTTTATTTCATATTAATCGTCCTTATATCCTAAGATTTACAAAGAAGCAAAATATTTAAGTGCAAATGTTTCATTCCTTTATGAAAGGAATTGAAGCTGTTCATTGTCTTGTTTTTCAATTTGAAATCAATTAGTACTCCAGACAATCACAGCACTGTTAAGTTTGAATACAAAACTGCATCACCACTGTTTTCACCTTGCAAATCTGAACTTTATCACTATAATTAATATTCAGGTAGGTAAAGTACATTATAAAACACAACAATTGATTTACCATATTGTTTGTGTGCATTCATCAATTATTACAGAACTAGAAGGATTATACATCCCACACATTTCATCAAAGGCAACTACGCACAGATCTCTATGACATCAATCCGAATCTTTTTCTAGCATACCAGCAATTAATTGCTTTTAAAAGTAAACAGTTATGTACTGAGTGTTATTTTTAAAAAGAACATTATAATTTATATGGTATGCATCAAATTATATCATTCACACAAGCATCTCGCGTATAAATATACAAATTAAATTCTTTGGAATAAAAAGATAATGAACGGTTCTAAGAAAGGATTTTTTATCATGCCTAAAGAAGAACTAATATCTTGCATAACATATATCAGTTAAAAAGACATACTGACAGGGGATACCCTTGTCTAAATCATTGTCTGAAATAAAACTTGATATTAAATCCAAGCTGAACATGTGTTGATTATTGGTGTGAGTCGTCTTTGATGACAGATATTAATTTAATAATAAAAATAAAAATTGCCGGGGAAGATAACACAAAGTACAATAAAAATACATTTATATTACATCATTTAGATCAATCAAATAACTCGTGTGAGAAATTACATATTTTTAATGCCGCTTTAATAAAATACTAAAAATATATGCTTTTAACCAAACTTTGGTCTAAAAATTAAGATCAAATAAAATATTTTAAAAATCATTGATCTAAAAATGAATTAAAAATCCCACTTGAAGTTGTTTACTATTGAGCTTCTAACGGGACACATTTAAAATAAATATAAATAATTTAATAATATAGATCGTTTGTCGTTTGCTTACGCGTTAGTATTGATTGCATACTGGACAATGTATGTGTAATAAATAGAATCTAATTTCTCAACTCTTTATGGAGTAAATCTTAACTGCAACCTTAAATTTCTCTGTCCGTCTTAAACTGTATTGCTGACCTACGTTGTACATTGCAACAGTTACTATCTTATTCAAACAAAGAGCTCATATGTAATCAAATCACAGTAAATGATAAAAAACTGCATATAGATGTAAATAAAAAACACCATGTTGAAAGGTCTTAATCACCCTTTGCTATCGAGATCGATTTTGCATTTCCATTTGGGTGTCCTTTTATGGTACATTTTTGTTTCAAAAGAAAATTCACAGGAACTATGATGGCATTGTTTTGAATGAGCATTCACTCTTAGATATTGCAATGAAGCATTGGACTATTCCATAGATAATAGAATAGACTATTCTGTCAGTGGGGACCAATAAAAATTTATGTCTGTACAGAATTAAATTTAATCCTTGCATTGTAAATATTTAAATGACATTTTATACCAATTTCCAGCAGTGATTAACAAAGAATCATGTCTAGAAAAATGAACACTCAAATGGCATTTTGGACAAAATTTGACAGCAGATTTGTACTGCTTTTCTATGTTTTTTTCTTTACGTAAATACTTTCAACAAATTGTTGCTGTTGTAGGGATGCAAATGAAGTATAACCTCTTTTGAATCAACTGCTATGCTATTTTAAAACAACAAATCTCAAACAAAGGTCTTTATCTTGTCAGTTTGTGATTACGTACCATTTGACATGTCTGAGATGCCTTAATTGTTTAAATTCTTTGTAGGAGCAATACCATGCCTTCGTTGTTATCCGCGATTCCAACAGTTTAAAAACTGTTTGAAGTAAACAACGTAATTATTTCAACCTTTTCCGTGTCAGTTGCGATGTTATTATGTCAGCTTCGTAAGATGTCTGTGTCACATCAACATAGATGAAAGGTTTACAGACGTTGTTACTCAGCCTTATTTAAAGCTGTCAAACATGTTTATGATTTGCCTTATAATTTTTATGAACGATCTATCAAACTCAGTAACAAGCATTAAAACTGATACGAAATAGAAAAAGAGCAAAGGTATTTTTGCCACAGTCAACACAAACAAAACATTACACAAAAACAGCCAAAAAGGTACAAAAAAGACACGGACAAATTTGAAACACCGGTTATAAATTTCTGAACTTTGAAACACACAGACATTCAACCGCGACCCATTTATAACAAGCTGAAAGCAGCATGCATACTGTTATTCGTACTGTTCTTCTAAAACGGTTTCTGTTTTGAAAATTCTTTATTATACAATATCATTTAGAAACAAAACATTTCAAGTTGAAGTTAACCAATCTCCCAAACGAGGTGGGACATATAATATTTGCCCCATCTCTTTCGCCAACTTTTTTCCCGCTCTTTTCTCGAACACTATTCAATAAACCTTTATGAAATTTACAGGTATAATCTTTTGGTATTGTACTTATGCAATTTGCTATTCATATTTATACCATCCACATGGATTGGAATTTCCCAGTTGGGTTCGACTGGGGGCACTTTTGGATGAGCAATCCCATTCCATGCATGATCTGTTATAACTTCTTTTAATTTATCTTTACAATGCAATTAGGTCTAGTTGCCTGATGCCAAGGGCAATTTGTGCCGTATGAGATGACTAGATCACCATCTCCAATCAAACCGAGAGTCATTATTCATAATATTTTCGTTCTCAATAGTTATGAAGCAAATCCCAATGAACAGGGAATATTCAGCATGCATAATAGATAGATGTTCAGTGGTGTGGTTACATTTGATTTTGATTGTCTCAACCATCTCCAAATCAATCATTAATTTAAACAATGGCTTAACGAATAAATATTAGAAAGTTTTTTTGCAATATATGAAAGCACAAAAGAAAGAAGGCTCTGAAAAAATGCTTGATGAACCAGAACCGTAGCTAATAAAACAAAAAAACAATTATCTTTATAATGTCCAAATCACAACCCTAAAGCAACGTAAAATTGGTTAAACTGATAAATGAGATTAAACACGTGAACTTCCATCAGGGAAGTAAGCTCGGGTGCTTCGAAAAGGTAAGCAGCTCCTGTTTAGCTAGATAAATCTGCTATAATTGAAATCTAAAAAAATAAATGTGTTTTACAACAGTTGCTGTTGTCGAAATTTCTTAAGATGCTATGTGTGTTCTATAACCGGCACGTAAAACTGATGTTGTGAACAAAACTATTGGTTTTTCTAACTTAATTAAGCGAAGTAATTAGGGAACACCTGCGATTTACTATCATCTGTAATTAAAGATACAGGAGCTGCGCTACATTAATCAATACCTAATTACATATTGTGATTGGTAAATTTTCACTGTAGAATAAGTTTCATTGAAGTGATAAAATCATTTTAATAGTAGCCAAGATTACTGGTCTGTGGACAATTGGAGAACAATGGTTATATCTATCAATCAGACATCGCTAAATTTTCACATATGGAAATGCAGTATCAGATAGCAAATTCATGAAACATATGCGATACTTAGATAAGATATATAAATAATGATATTTGCTAAATATTTCCCAAATGAATTTCTATCAATAGATATTCAAACGCATACCAGTGAGAATACTGAAGACTTTAGAATTAGGTTCATATCTATGTATGGTATAAACAGTGCACCCCTCTGTTACATTTTTACAAACATGATACAACAGACGATCTTATTAACCCCTAGGCTCAGAATGAATGTCTGACCATTCAAAGAGAGTTAAAGTACATACCCAAAAACGTTAAAACTGTTTAATGTGATTTTATTCTTGTTCTTGTGGTATTTATTTTAGGATTATAGCTTGTTATTTAAGTGTATGTACGCCTTAAGGGACAACTAAAGATGGCTGTTAAGTAAGTGAAATGGCTAAAAATTTTAAATTGCAGACTGAATACCGTTTTGTCATGATACGTTGATCATCTGTCTGTCGAAGTTGCTCAATCAACACTTCCTTTCTTGAATAAATCTTCTAGTGCTGTTTCGGCGTTTCCTCGTTAGAATCACATAGCTCACCTTCCAACTGCTAATTACTATATAGTCCGTTTACCGCTATAGAAGATTTGAAAGGACTTGTCAGTAGTCGATCGCGAAACTGCACAAATAATGAGCAACAGGAATGACTATATTTGAAACTGTATGACTTATTTTTTTCTGTTTTCAACTTTTCTTTTCTATGTAGTTACATACTTGGTTTTCCTGCTTATAGTATATTTGTTTTTGACCCAGAGATATTGCAAACTAATGCTTGCCACTGCACTCAAACGTTTTAAACGTTAAGCATTTTATATTTCTATCTTAGTTTCCTGTTTTTGTAAAAAATAAGACAGGTATATGGTTTGTTTAAGACTTTTTTATGTTTGAATGAAGAGTTCAAGTTCAGAGCATGTATTTGTTTTGTTTTACAGTCTCTTTATACTGGTTTTGATTTAAGTCCAAGTACAACCCGTTTTACGTACACATTTCTGTCTTTTCTTTGAGTTCTATTAAACTTGAACTTCAAGACAGACCCATTTCTTGCAATACAAACGAAACCAAATAGATACTGTCGTCTACTTAAAATGAGGTAAGATGGCTTTTTAACGTGAGTGGGGTTTTTGTTTTTTCTACAGATCCATTTCCTGTAATATAAACGAAACCAACAAGCTACTATCGCCTACAAAATACAGTGTATTATATAAGATGACATTTAAACGTGGGGGAGGTTTTGTGTTTTTCTACAAAATACTATTCAATAATATAGTCCTAACATAACATTGTTTACAACTATTTTTTCAATATTTTATTGGCATTTAGTTCTACTCACTAACCCTGTTAAGAATAAATAAACAATAATTTACATGTAGCTATCGGCTTTAATTATCTAATTTATACCATCTACGTAAGTCTTAAATGAGAATTACTCAGTGGCTCAACAACATACATTGTATATTTGGCTTTTGTTAATTTATAACATAATGATCAAGAAACATAATTGTCTAAAACCTCTGTTGAATTCCCACGACAGTATATCTGGTTAACAGTTTTACGCTAATGTAGTTTTGCTAATGCTTGTATATAAATTCAATTTCTTAGAATAACAAGATTTTTTCTTTGCACCAAAACATCCGGGTCAAAATATTATACCAATATTAAGTCTTCTAGTTAATTGGCTTACATAAATCAGTATCATTGCATTACAGAATTTTAAAGTTATATTTTAACATTGAATTTCAAACTTTATACTTGCTTTATAAGAATTGATCAGTTACATACATTACAGTGACTATGCTGAGCAACGTTTCAAATTATTAGCTTTCATGTAATTCAAGAAAATGTTTAGTGTGTGTGTGTGTGTGTGTGTGTGTGTTAATACTAACTTAGTCCGTAAAATCCAAAACATAACCTAGTATATATCAGAGTGAAGAGGAATAATAATGTTGTGTGCATATTTATAGACTTTTTATGTATATCCAGGCGGTTAGTTTAAGCATAATGAAAGAAACCTGAATGCCCAGAACAAACACCTACCTTTGGCAAGCAAAGTAACAAACTTTATCACACTAGCAGCAATTCGAGTTGTAGTTGTTGTAAGCAGAATAAGCGTTTTAGAAATGATTAACTTTAATCTCAATTCAAAAAATAATGAACAATAAAAAAAAGCAATTGTATTACAATGACTATAGATACACCAAAGAAAATAAGAGCGTAGATAGATATATTAGAAATGCAAAGGTAGATAATTTACGCAGCGAGAATGAAAGTTTTGTAAATTTTAGAGGTATCGAAGTAATATGGTTTACTTACTCATGCAAAGTTTTATCTTAGTTGGTTTTGGTAAAATATATTTTGGTCCTTTGGGTTTCTTTTCAACATCTTGGAAAATGTTTTGGTTTGATAATTTTGGACCAGACATTTTTGATAAGGAATTGTATTCCGAAACGGCCGTCTAGTGCTGTAAAATTAAAACTGGTATAATATGTAATGGTATGTGAGTCTACGGTCATAATTTTCATACGTGTATCAATTTTGAGTTTTGTTCTGATCTACTGATTTTTTAAATGAATGTATTTTCTTGCAGTGCAAAGGGGTTGGAGAGGAAATGTACAAGCACTTTAAATCTTTTAACTGTATCCTGTCCACAAACTGGATCAATGTTAGGTGTTCTTGGTCTCTAATTTCCTGGTGTAATATTTAGCATTGCAGGAAAAATACTTATTTAATGCTTGTTGTTCATTCTGTCACATCTTTCTTTAAGACTGTTATATGCTCCAGTTTGGAAGTTCGAAATGTCAGGAATATTGTGTTTAATCCTGTCATCAACATGGCTCTAATACTGACCAGATCTAATTAATTTCCTAAACGCGCTTTTACTACAGAAGTCTTCACGACGGTAGAGATAGATGAATCTTGACAATGTGAGTGATCGACTATACGCCATCTCTCGCAATATTGTGACAGGTCAAATATTTATTGGAAAATCGACGCGTAAAATACCGCGGTTATTTATTTTCTTTTGATGTCAAATGAAGATTTCTGATATACCCGATGGTAATGCTAAAAGGTGAATGAGAGGTCAGAAATTTCAACAGGAACAGGAAATCATTAACACCGGAAATAATTCTTCAATGGATTGGCTTAGAAAATTAACACTTGTGCTAAATATAGTACAGACCTGTCAGAAGTTTAACACTTAGCTAACGAAAGGGGGAATAATTAAGTTTGGACGCAGAGTGGCGAAGATACGAATAGCTACTGTCCGGAGAGCTGTCCCAGAGATAGGTTACAGCTGCTGAATTATATAGCTAACGCTTGGCGACAAGAGCTGCTGATCCAGCTTTGTGTTAAACTTTTAACAGGCCTGTATTGTATCTACTCATACAAATAGAATAAGTGACGGTATAATGTAGGTTCAACTTTACGGATAAATTGTGATTGAATGTCAAATTGTTCTCCCAGCAGATAAATATTCAATAAATGATTATATTGGCCAAACTGAAGATATTTCTGCCTGAACGACACAGCTTGCTTTATTAAACTAGAAATGAAACTGTTGTGTTTTTGACAATGTGTCAGTTTTATATGTTGTGAAGCAACATCGACAGCTGTTGTTGAGTTTCAATTTATTTATAATTATGTACAATGCAAAAAGACACGTTAATACATGTAATATCACTAATATGCGCGTTTTGTTTTGGCTTCACTTAGGAGAGTTAAGGAATGTTGGAGGCTCTAACATGATTCAAATTAAAAAATATTGATCGGTTTAATATTTTATTTTACGTGTTTATGACACAAATACTTGTGTATATTATGATTTATTTAATGCTTGTTTTTATCATGACTTATGTACATAAAAAATTCCAATATATCTATTAAAATTCCTACGTTTCAAGCATTTTGGTTGGTAAAATCATTTTTTAATTATTTTTGTATAACAAGAAAATCGCTCAATGACGTCATATTATTACTGAAAACACACAGAACTACAT
This sequence comes from Anadara kagoshimensis, assembly GCA_021292105.1. Lineage (NCBI taxonomy): Eukaryota > Metazoa > Mollusca > Bivalvia > Arcoida > Arcidae > Anadara > Anadara kagoshimensis. Next base: position 47,503,878 of record CM037870.1, read on the forward strand.
GCATTTGAATTCCTACGCCATATAGAGATGCATTTTTTAAACATTGTTGCGTCAGTATTGTTGTTAGAATTGTTGATTTGTTATTGATCATTCGGCAATTCTGTAATGTTATTCCATTGATTTAATAATTAGCTTTTTTTGTTTGGAAATACAAAGGAAAAGAATTTGACATTTTGCATTCGTAACATATATGTAATTTTGGTTAGTGTATGCAGTAATAAAAAAAGTCAAATTCTTTCATTTTCCGTAACAAACACATTGATTTCATTTTAAAAAATAGAAATTAAAGTGAACAAAATAAGTAAACATATTTTTCATGAAGTTTCAGACATTTGCAAAGGTTTAAAAAAATGAGCATTTTGAGACAAAATATTCTGGAATTCAACTGAAGAATAAATACAACGGATTCACTATTAGCCTATTTTAATGTTAAGACAAAATCCACAACACCCTGACAGCCATCTTGTGCGAGCTTTGTAATATGTATTTGGTGTTCATGTATTGCAGACAAAACTTCGTTTTAATGTGGCTTTATTTTTTTTAACTTCTTGAAATCTGGTTGGCTTATAAGAATTGGGATAAATTTCTATTATTTCTGTACTGAGGTAGGAGTTGTTTTTCAAGGACAAACCGATACTCTATCAACTATATTAAGTTTCATGATATAATTATGAATAGTTTTCCTCAGTGACAAATATGACTCTAATATTCCGATTTTTTGTTTCATTCTTATGGATTTAATATCATAAATGACTTTTATCATTTTCTCGTCTCTATCTCGTTAGGCTTATATCCGCTTAATAAGATAAGCCTTCGTTAATATTACAAATGGAATTTATAAATGAGGTTTTTGTCTCATAAGATATAACGTGTAATTGGATCTAGAGAGCGTTTGTTAACTTAAAATTCGACACGCATAGAACAAAATTACGATACTATATTAAATGTATTTGCTCTTAAAATAAGGTTTAGTTCTTATCCAATTGTCTTTGATAATTTATAATTTGATTCTGTTCTGTATTTTAAGGTATTAATGTTGATCGTCCTAACTGCACTAAAAGCTTACAACCCGGAATCAACAACTAGTTCGTTAGTTTTATATTTATTTTGAATGGTTAATGACTTTTATAAAAAGTCGGTCTAATAAGGGTTTAATTAACTCTATTTCAGAAAAACCCTCTTGAGTCATTTATGACCCTCGTGACTATTCTACCATTTCGCAATCTGTACGTAAACGTAAGAAACTTAAAACAGATCAGCCTGTATTTTTTATTAACATATAATTGACCTATTTGTTCTCTTTGATATATCACATCATGGAAATTTATGTATTTCCAATTAGCGGGAAAATGTATGTTAAGGCAAAGGTTATACGTATATAAAGCGTGATTATGTCATTAACCAATCCGTGTACGTGTTTTTGAGCACGTGGTTGGTTACAGTGTACGGAGAGAACATGAGACACAAGGTACTTTGTTAAATCATTGGCCATCTGTAATGAAACATTTCGAATAGTGATACGGACTCAACCCTTTTTTTTCATGAGTACAAAGCAATGAGCAATTTGTAACTGAAGATAAGCTACTTTTCAACCGACATTAAAACCAGAATCACAAAACAACAAGTCAAACAAACAACAAACAAACAACAACATAAACAACAATTTTCCTACTACTACTAATTCTAATAATAATAATAATAATAATAACAAGTACGTAAAATAACATAACAAACAGAAAATCGGCTTCAGTTACAAAATATTTCAAGGTCAAATTTACTAATTAGTATTGTATAAATGATCGGGGTTTAGTTTGCAAACTACAATGTATTAGGGAGATAATTTTATATACATATTGATTTGATTTCCCATTAAGTTGTCATATATAAAGTCATTATTTAACGGTGGTTGTTTGATCCAATCGCTGTAATGGTAGATATCCATTACAGATACAGGAACCTGCTCGGCATCCTACACGATTCAGGCCTGTCCAAAGTAAAACTCTACGCTAACTAATTGGTACCAAGTCGGTAGCTGATCTTAACCCCTAATTACCGATACCTCGGCAGCTGCTATCTATCTCTTAGCAGTTTTTTAATTTTCAAAACGTCAAGCTTCATTTCTATTTATATCTCGGCCACTGAGCTGCTAAGAAGCATTCGTTGGCTTAATGTTAAACTGTTGACAGTACTGTATTGTTCGATATCGATACGTTTATATTGATAGGATAATTTATTTACATATGCAAAACTAGGCAGATAAACTAAACGTACGTGATTGCAATGGAAATTAGATGACACAAATGAGTCCGTATCAAAATGCATATACCTCACATGAAATAAAATTATAAAAAAAGAATGAATATCTATATTAGCATAAATTTTAGGCTACAGTAACCAGAACTAATTCTGTTTTGTGTTGATGTGTTGGCAAATTGAATATGAATTTTAATGAATTTTATATTAAACGTCAATAAAAGCATGGTCGCAATACAGTATAAACAGCGCCGAAATGTCGCCTTGATAAACAAAAGGTTTTGGTAAAAAAAAAACATGACAATTTAAAAATCACTTGACAGAAGGCAATTTATTGATACATGTACATTATTAATAAATGCACTCTGTATTGAAAATGTTATTTAAACATTTAAAAATCAATTGGTATAATTTGGAGTAGAGTTATATATCATTAAAAGTGACAACTATAAAACCCCAAGAAGGTATTCAAGATTGTTGGTGTCCCTAACAAACACAGAAATGACGTTTTGGGGTTCCTTATAAATAGAACTATATTTCCCTGTTTCAATAAAATCTTGTTTTCACCTTTAGGATAAAGAAATAAACAACATTTGCATATAAATACATGTACATGTATACCTGGGTTCGGGACGAACGAATAAAAAGTAATTGGTTATAAATATACAGTCCATCCTGTCTTAAAGACAACCTTTATATTAAAGGCACTTGCTTAAAACGGCCAGTAGAATTGTTTCCCAATTGCTCTCCATTCATAGTATTTGAACCTGTATATAAAAGCTACCTGCCCATAAAGGCCACTATTATTGGTTCCCTTGGGTGACCTTAATATACAGACTTGATTGTAACTGGGATCGGATAAAGTCTCTGGTTATAAGCATGTTTTGAATCGAGAACACAGACTATAACCGCCTTATACTCCAGTCATTGAGAACTGAATATAAACCTTGTAACACAGTAGCACTAATTACAATTTAATTCTTAAGTCGCTTTCTAATTAAGGAAATAATCAACATCAGAATCGATATTACCGGTAATTGAACGACAACACTAATTAAGTTTTGAATACACGGAGAAGGACTTGCAACATCTCACGATGAATTTCCAATGTTTAAAGCAAACATACAATTCAATTTTAAAATTCAGATTAAGTACAAAATTAACATATCCTTGGATTTCAGAAAACATCCATTAAAATGCTAATTGTTCATTAAAAAATGACATTGATTACCATTGTGCATTGTATACAAACTGTTCTTACTTTGATATATTGATAATCTGTATTCTGTTGAACTACTTCTTTTAAGTTTACTATGGCAAGCATCGTTCTTTATAAACCAGATACAAAATTAATACGTTATACGCTATCCAACTACGGAAACTTTATGCAACGAACCAAATGAATTGTGACCCATATTTTCTGCAATTCAAGGCTTATAAAGACCCCCAAAACAATTTATGGCCGTCATCAAAATTTTGTTGATAAGTATAATATCTCTATGTTAGGATTACAATTAAGATATTTGACACAACATACATAGAGTTTCATGTGCCTTTCAGTCCTAACTTTGATTACACATTGCAGGTGTAGATATCAAAGCATGAGGCGCTTACCCTTCCGGAGCACCCGACTTGACTTCCAGTTCACGTGTTTCATTTAATTTGACAGTTTCAAAGTATTTTTTGTTTTTTCTGAGAGAGAGAGAGAGAGAGAGAGAGAGAGAGAGAGAGAGAGAGAGAGCAATGATCTTATATTAAATTTGAATCAGCACGTGTGCTACACGTGGTGTTAAGTAAAAAAAGTTTAGCCGAATGATTAAAATTTAATAAAACAACTGAAAGAGATTATAGCTGTTTGCCTCAGAGCTATCGATGTTAAATAAAGCTTATGCTCATTCCTAAACGTTAATCTTGCCCAGAAACAACAGTTTTGTATCATTTGTAAAACATGACGATGTACTTGATTTAATTTGGCATTTAAGAACATTGACATTAAGTGTTTTAAACTACCTACTGTGCAATAAAAATATTTTTGATTAAATTGACATTTTGTACAAAAATGTTGCAAGAAATAAAAAATCGATCGAGCAAACAGATGGGTTGTTCAAAGATGTTTTAGTCGTGCATTAAAGGTTAATAATTCAAACGAATTGTAAGAAAACACACATAACCCTTTTTCTATACATATGCTGGGGTTCATTGGATAGGGATACAGCAGAGGCCTGTCAAAAGTTTAACACTGAGTCATTGATAAGGGGACGAAACTGGGCTGCCGCGTGACCAATATATGGATAGCTAGTAGACAAAAAGCTGTCGTGAAATAGGTAGCCGATTCGACACTAATTCGTTAAATTTGCGAAAAGTTTGTACTGCATATAGACATGGTTTCACTACATTATTGCGATTGGAAAAATGGTGTGGTGATGTTTACGCATCTATCAAGATTCCTTCACTTATGACGAGGCGTTCAGATTCAGGATGAACAACCTGAAAAAAACCATGATCTTTAGCAAACACCAAACGTCTCTCAACCAAACTAGGATCTTTCAAATTATGTTTCAAACCTAGGGGTCGAGAGGCGTTGGAATCTCTTGATCATCAACTTACTTTTCAAATATATTTCAGCAGATAATTTTTAAAAATAATTAACCATTATTAACTAGCTTATTCCTAGAAGCCTTATAATACACTTTCCCTAATAAATTGGGGTCTCTTGATCATCAACTTATAATTACTTTTTGTTTTTACTGATATTTTACTATTAGTATAAATAGCTAACCGTATTACTATTTTCTAGAGGGTCTTATAACTCATTAACCTTTATAAACACTGCTTGACGCTGCTAAATTGTCACGACAACGGTTACTATTACAGTTACGTTGTCTAGCCAAAATTATACAGTCGCAGTAAATGTACCCATTCCCTTTATCTAAATTATAAGTATGTTTATTTTTTTTATTATGAATTAGGGATGTTAAGCTAAGGATTCCCCGAGAAAAATGTGTTGTGTATTTACTCCACTTACTGCCTAATATCTAATTTGAATTATACATTTATTATATTTCCTTGTTCAAAATTTCATTACTTCTTAACTAACACGCGTTATTCAGTTTGCTTTGCACGTCAATGGGGTTTTAACACTATAAATTGTTATTTAAAGACAATTCGAATTATCACAGATATTATGATATATTTTTAAACCGATCTTGTGAGAAACATTTACAACAAGCTTCACAAATTGAAGAACGAAAAATGCTTATAATAAAGTTCAACTGTATTTTATAAGCAATGGAAACATAGGCTACAAATACAAATTATTACTTACAGTCAGTCAACTGATTTTTAAGATAACAAAAAGTTGTCAATAAAACAAAAATGTAGAAACCTTAAATAAGGTACGTTTCTGTAAAACACTTGGAATGAATAACTAACATGATTGATGTAATGTGTAGCCTAAGACCTTAACTTATAACAACAACTACAACCAAGAAGACGAAAATAGAGCAAAATCAAATAGGGAAGCCACACTAATGTAATTTATAACAATTGAATATTATTAATTTTTTTTTTTTTAAATTTTGGGAGTACTTAGTTTTTCATATATTGTACTCCATAAACGTATTGTAGTGAAATAAACCCAATTTTAGAATTTAGAATTCTTAGTAAATCTTTTACATTTTAGTCAGTAGATGTGTACTGACCAGATTATTTTGTTTATCTTGATATCATCTGCAGAGGCATTTTTCTATATTGGATTACCTAACGTTCATATCAGCGTAATTATAGATAGGCTGTCATTAAGGATAGAACGAAAGTCATGTCAGGAAGTAACATAGACGACAAACAAATCACTGCCTCAAGTCTATGTAAATTGATTATCTACAATTTCCATTACATATTTCCTATAGTTTTATAAAGCACAGTACTATGAACAAATAATGTGACGTAAACCAGTCAACACGTCATATTTAGCAATGACGTCACAACCGATGTATCCCCCTTCTAAAGGCACAATTTTATTAAATACAGTACTATGAATTATAATGTAACGTCAACTAGTTAACAAAATACGTCTTTTACAAATGACGTCTCAACTGCGAACCAATTCTACATACGTACGTTCACAACTACCTAATTGTGCTTACCAAATGTACGGAATTAAAATACGAAATGCTTAAAATATTGTGAAACGTTCTTCATTAGCTTGCAGTAATATGAATCATTGTAATCATCATATATCAATATATATTGTGACTGTCAAGCAATTACTTGGCAACAATCGACCACTGCTGTAGCTCATTTGGTAGAGTCCTCGCTCCGTAAGTGAGAGGTTATTTGCTTGATTCCGGTCGGATCTGACCTAAGACTTGAAAGTGGGTAGTGAATATTCTTTCGCCAAGCACTCGGCATTACGAAATGAAAAGGAACTTAAAATAAACAAGGTACCATGTTACGGTCAACTTCCACTAGCGTTTGCACGGCGTCAGTAATGTGAACGTCTGGGGGTAAAAAGGGTAAACAATATTAGTGTTTTTATCATTTATTCTTCGTCAAAATTGCATCTGGTAGATTTATTAGTTTGTCAATTATAAATTATATATTAAAACATCACTGACAAAACGTGCCTTTTGTCATGACAAGATACAATATTTATGATTCATTGACAACTCTACAATCTTAGGTTTTACAAGAACACTCCTCTTATAATTAGACATAACCACAAGTGATACGTAGTCATAGTAATTTAACGTAGTTAAATTGGTGTTTATTTAATTTTAGATATCAATAAATACCGATTTTAAGTTAGCAATATTGCGTAATTAAAACTACCGGAACTAACATTGCTTATAACACTGACATAATTTCTTTTTGACGATTTTAGAGAAGCAATGGTATTTTAAACACGATAAGACGAAAAATATTTGAAGTGAATAAATGTCATATTAATTATAGAACTTCCTAAGTTTTTTTTAAAAAAAACTTTTAAATTTAATCTTTTAAATACGTTCCCGATCTTTGCTCAACCGTGTTTCATTATTTGCCTGAAAACAAATTGTAATAATTAAGGAAATGTTATCGTGCTCTTAACAAATGATGCGATATATGTCGTGGCGCAATTAGAACGTTGAACAACACTACCGTGTTTATAAATGAAATCTAGCCTTAAGAAAATATAATTGGTATTACTGATAGTACACAGAACACGAAGCGACAAAAAACTGATTTAAAATAAATCGTGTATATACGATTCTCTACATTGGAGTGGAACCAGGTGTTGACAACTCGTGGGCCATGGGATTTGCAAATTCCATTAATACACAGATCTTCATGTGAATCTTTGATTCCTAAAATATAAGCACTTTACTACAAAACATCGAACAAACAATGAAAAAAAATTACTTTCACTCAATTTTGATTACACACATGCTGTGTGTAGCTTGCTCAACAGGAGGTGCATACCCTTTCGGAGCACCCGGCCTTCATTTTCTGTATGGCGTTCAAGTTTTTTACCCTACTTGTCACTTTCAAAGATTTAACTTTGCTTCTGGATAGTGATTCGGAAATGGATTAGTATGTTTGTTTTTGATTAAATAAACGGTTTTGTTTTACAATTTTAAGTGGGATAGTTGGCGATTCTTTAATTATTAAACTATAGTGACAACACTGGACATTGCCTCCAAAGACATTCCAAATGGTCAATGATCTCAATACGTAATTGTTTGTTCTTGATTTGACTTGTTTTACTGTGTCTGTAATTTAATTGGATTGTGTTGATTGTTGCGTGTTTTAGTTACAGAGATGTGACCCATAATAACAATCGAGATAAAAATATCTTTGTTTTTAAATACAAATACCACAAATAAGCTTTTGGGTCATTTCTAATGGTAAATTAGTTTTTCTATTAAGAATGCATTGTCTCACTTATAAAATATTATCATATAATTCCTTGAAAGTGTTTGTTGTCCATGTGTAGCTTAGTTTTATAGTCTTTGGTTTTTATATTTCCAAGAAAATTAAATTCTGTCGTTAAATTGAGCTTTTGTTAGCACTGGTTATTAACTCGAGTTTAAATTGAACTAGAACTGTTTCTTGAAAGCCAAATACCCACGCCCCAAACATTTAATGTTTTCCCATGAACTTGACCTTTCTCGATATGACCTTGTTTCAAGGTCATGACACACCTTTGGGCCATGAAGATTATTCATGTGAAGTTTCATGCCAGTCCTCCAAAGCATCTATGAGATATGACCCGGACTCGATTTTACACGGACAGACAGACAGACATGCTGAATCTTATATCCCCCCCCAAACTAGTTTCCGGGAAGTATAAATATTATGAGTCAATACAGTAGAGCAATAGTCCTTAAAAATAACGTTATCAAAATACAATCTTGTTTTATAATTTTTACAAATCTTTTATAAGGGTATATTCGTACTTTTAGGTTAGCTCTGCAATGTATATAAATGTATATATAGTGCCGAACTGAAAATCTCCAAGCATACCGGAAATGGTACTATTTTTTTTAATTTACTTTGCCTCTAGTCTTATCAGATATATGGATATTTTCAATAGATAAACTTCTATTGTAAAACTAGAACCTAGAACAATGAAATGAAATACTCTATATATCTTGAAGACTTCTTTGTGACCGACTAGATCATTAAAGATTGGCGTTTGTCAAATGTCCTTATAATTGGAATGATGTAACTATAATTAATAGTTTTTTCTGATTCGTCGAACATTTTTTAGAACTGCCGTATGTAAATATTTGCAATCTGGTGACCCATATAATGTATTTAGCTACAAAGATATATGTTGATGGGTCTGTATCACGAACGTTTCATGAGTTTACGTCAGATTGTATCAGCTGTGTATCTGTCATGTCAGAATACAGCTATCAATCAATCATCATTTATTGTAATGCTTAACAGTTATTTTATAATTTACAGAACACTTTTAAGACAATAAAAATATTACTGTCATCTCTATTTAAAAGAGACTTCCATCATACTTCCAATAGACCAACTATTTGTACATGTTGTTTTATGCTACTGTAAGCGAGATCGAGTCAGTTAGGAGTGAGAAAAAGAAAACATACACACTCATATTCAAAAACTATAAAAGACAGGATCCGAATGGTTCAGCTGTCGATGACATTAAAGAAATGTTGCTTAGAGCCCAAACTGATATGCATATGGTACAAAAATGTAAATACATAATATACCATTTAACAAAACATTCAATTTTACACCCTTTCAGTCAACCAAAATTCCATATACATGTATGTTTGGGGTAATATTTTGCTTGCCTTATCACAAATGAAATTATATATTCTTCAGCGCATTATCACGCGTACAAATCTTAGAGGTGGTCACAAATTGCGATCTTTTTTGTGTTAGCGCCTTAGCACCAATGACAACCATTGTTGTGGCTTCGCGTCTATTACAAATGAAAATTTTGTTGCGTTAGAGCTGACCATACATGACATCTTTGCTGTGTAAGCCAATAATTGCTGCGTTAGGGCCTTATTACAAAACAGGTGTTATGTGTCGTTAGCGCCAAAGCACAAACAAAACATGGTGCGTTTGAACTGATATCAAACACTGTAAACGTATTTAATTTTGCGTGTATTTATTTTCGAGGTATATGAAATTAAGACATTTCCGCATAGTTAATTTTTCGCGCTTTTTAGATATGCACTATAAGAAAATAAGCAAAGTTTAATTTTCGCTTGATGGTAATTTTCGCGCAAAACTAACTACCGCGAAATAAGCGAAAATTAGTACATCGCAAAAAGAAATACGTTTACAGCACACGTCTTTGTTGCACAAGACTTGATCACAAATGACAATGTTTGGTTCTTTAGCTTATATCACTAATGAGAGGTTTATTGCTTTAGCGGCTATCACAAATGACAATCTTTGTTGCGTTAAAACACAAATGAAATCTTTGCTTCTTTAGCTTCTATCACAAATGCCAATCTTTAAGTTTTCTCAACTATACAAAATGTTCCTCGGTATTGCCTTTTAATATAAAATATAAGGTTCTTTTATTCTCTTCTATAATGGTTTTCTGACTTGTCTAATTAAGCACTGATGGTTATAATACACGTATAATAGGATGTTGTCTCGTAACCTTTAAATTCATAAAAATGTCTTGAATATGTTCAACGCCTAACAGAATATTGATAGGATACCTAGTAACATTTTTTCCTGAATAACATAAAACGGTATTAAAATTCTTGAAACCCTTGATAGTTATGGCATTATTCACAATGATGTATCATATAATGGTAACATATTCAAAAATGCATTATGTGCACACTATTATCAAACATAACCATAGTTTACGGTTAACCGCGCCATGCATGTTAAAATTTTGATGACAATCTTCATGTTTTAGAAGTATATGTATGTAAATCAGATGTATCTAGTAGTTTATATCTCTTAACTTCACTGAACACTGGAATGTTTTATTTAAATATCATATTATGATGTTTTTCGATGCAATCACTTCAAACCATTTATTAACAAATGTGATAAATTATTTATGCACAATCTTGAACGCATCACTGATTAACTGTGATCGTCTCTATCGAAAAAAATTGTTTAAGGCACTAACGGCAGGTAGATTGTATTTCGTGATTGTCGCTTACGCAAAAAATTACCATGTATGGTTGGTGATGCAACAAAGATGATTACTAACGGCACAAAGATTGTCATTTTTGATCGGTTGTATGACAACAATGATTATAATGTCTGATTGGCTACGACGTTACAGAGCTTTTATTTCTGATCGGCGCAAGAAATATATTTTGGTTCGTGATGGGGTCTTACAAAGCAAATGCTTTAATTTGTGATAAGATGCTATGAAACAAATCCGTTTGGGATGGGCTCTAACATAACAAAGATCCTTTTTTTGTGATAAGGTGCTATGCAACAACTATTTCCGTTTGTGATGGGCTGTTACACAACATTAATCTCCATTTATGATAAGACGCTAAGGCAAGAAATATTTCCGTTTGTGATGGGGTCGTACATACCAAAGACCTGTATTTGTGATAAGGTGCTATGCAACAAATATTTTTCGTTCGTGATTTTTTCTTACTCAACAAAGATTTGTATTTGTGATCGGCAAACAGAGTTTTATGTGGGATCGCCTCTTAGTCTACTGAATCTATTAAAATAGGATCAAACCTCAAAGTAATTGTAACAGAAAATATTTTTTGTGACTATTTTCAGGAATGGTGCTTTTATTTACCATTACAAATGTACCAATTTCAATCCAATGTAATTTGGGTTTTTGCCAATTAAAGTTACCAATGGCATTTCAAAAGAAAAGGGAGATAATTCTGTGTTGGAATCCTAAATTTTACACAAAATTTTCAAAAACTTCCAAGTAGTTTCTGCTACTATATGAAAAACAGTCTAGAAATCAGATGAAAATTTATACATAGACTTAAAATAAGTCATTCAAGACAATTAAGAATGTAATATGTAAATGAAATATTAAATTTAATTAAATGCAAAACTTAATGCAAAACGCTAAACAAGGGCATATTGAAGAGATGATTTATTAACCTCAGATATATTTTATTATGCACAAATATGATAAAATAAGTATATTTCAGGTTAAAAACGTAACTGTTCTACTTCTACCCCATTACTCCAACTATTCTGCCATTAATTTCTCATCACTAGAAGCATTTTTGTGACAAACTTTAAATAAAATGTAACCCGAATTAAAATGGGCTGATGATTTAACTTTAATTGCTGAATGTATGTATGAAAACAATTATGATTGATTAATTCTAGGGTCTGTGCTTTACATATTGTTCAAATAGCATACAATTTGATAATGGGGCTAAAACTTCACCTGTTTACAAGAGTTATCTCCCTGGTCTATAGAAATCCAAATAAGAAATAAAAATCCACAAAAACTGTTTTCCCCTCATCAGATATTGGTAGACTTTTTACTATAATCATTTCATGTATTTGAGAGCATATTAGTAACAAAATATATTCTGTTGCAATTAGTTTAAGGTCAAACTGTAGATTGACTAGACTATCTATCTCAACAAAGGTTTTAATTTGTGACGGTTCTAATGCAAGACAGAATTTTATTCAATTTATTTTTTTTTAGACAAAAACAATAAAGCAACGTTTTTTCTTTTGTGTCAAACGCTGACACAACTCAGTTATTTGTTATAAGGTGCAAAATACCTATTTCACATTTGTAATAGCAAAGGGCACTGTCATAACGAAAACGAAAGTTCTACACAAACATCATACAATACTTGAATTAACGCTATTTTTGTTGTCTCAATTTTCTAGATCAAATAAAAAACAAAAATATACTAATCCAAGTCCGAATCACAATCCAGAAGCAAAGTAAAAACTTTTAAACTAACAACTTAGGTTAAACACGTAAACTGCCATCAGGACAGTGAGGCCGGGTGCTCCGGAAGGGTATGTTATTCCAATTTAGCTAGCTATAATCGTGTTTAATCAAAACTGAGACTGAAAGGAATATGAAACTATTGGACGTCAAATATATCCAGGGTTAAATTGGATACAGAGACATCAAAATTATCAACAATACTGTGATGACGGCCATAGAACTTTCGAATTCACAATGTGGGCTGTCAATGAAACACAAAGATACCGATCTATATTTTAATCACAATATAGGTGATACAAAGCAAAAACTAAAAAAAAAAAAAACTGGCAAATTTATTTGCAAGCATGAACTTCTACCAGGGAAATGAGATCGGGAGTGTCAAGTATTGAACCTACTCTCTTCTTAAAGTGTACCTATTATCTTCTACAACAATTCTGTTTGTTCTGTGATCAAGTAATAAAAGTATACCGAAAAAAACCAAAATGTTTAATTGGTAAAGAATAACGGTTGGAACATACACATATATACGTGTATATGACGCCATTTTCTTGTAAAAAAAGGTGTTTTCCTTATCCCTATACGGTTAACGGCTAATTTGAAATTTTTTGGTGGGTCTATTCTTGAAGAACAAATAGCCTCTCTATCCAAACAAGCGGATGATATAAAATAGCGTTTAACTTGATACACTGATACAAATGTTTATCTTAAAAATCAACTTTCTTCGATTTTCTTGTGAACTCTAGATTTTATCACATTTTAGTAACTTTTTTGGTCTATCATTTATAATTATTATTACAGTCCAACTTGTCTTAAAGGCCACCTCTATATAAGGGCCACCTGCTTATAAAGGCCAGTAGAATTGAATCCTAAATGTTTTTATTCATATAAAAATATATAAAGGCCACTTTTACTGGTTCCCTTGGATGGCCTTTATAGACAGGTTTGACTGTATTGTTATTGCATTTTGATAACATTTTTCTCACCAGATATTACGTTCATGCAGTATAAAGTTGTATTTGATATAAATGCCTGCTTATAAATTATCCATGTACGACGTCAACTGATTTTATTCATATTCCTTTGAGTCATCTTTCCCTAATTAAGCATAGTTCTGATGGTTTTGAAGTTTCAAAAGGTAGCTTTAGGCTAAGATCAGCGAGAAAAAATAACAAATTTGATTCAAAAATAAACACTGCACAAATACGGTCTCTGATATATGATGGTTTTATTTGATTAAGTACATGTGAACTCAACTTAGCAAACAGAATGTAAATAATCTTGGTTATTAATACAATAACATGTCGTGCTTAATTTTGATAGCGGTACATGAAGCAACAAGGTTTGAAATTTTGAATTTTCCACAAAATGTTATTGTTATATTGATGCAAACATCTAGATGTTAAAGATCAATTTCAATGCAAAGCGAAGAAGTCTGACAATCAATAAAGTGTACTATTGTCCACGCAAAACTCAGTAGAGCGCAGTGGCTATAAACACAAAAAGCATGCCCGTCCATGTCTATATCACAATGTAAAAAGAAAAAAACATGTAAAACTTCCAAATCAATAAATCTCGTAAACTTCCACCAGTTTATTTAGACCGGGTGCTCCGGAAAGGTGAACTTGAACATGCCTTGCTTCTTACATCCACTACGTGTGTAATTTTTGTTTTTTGCCTGTGCCATTCTCTTAGTAGCCCAAATAATCAACGCAAAAAATTAGAGTTTTCGGATCTAAAGAGTAATAGTTAACATTGGCAGCAGTGACAGTCATGCTGATATATTGTCTAGTCAGGTTTAGTCTTAATCTTAGTTGGAATCAATAAAAAGACATAATTTAGTCTGAGCCATAACGTTTAATTTCTAAACCATATATTATGTATTTAAATGGCTTCTTCTTTTACATAATTCACGGAAAGTACCGTTTGATTGATAACGATTTTCACGTGTTTAACTTTAATAATCAGTTTTCAAAGTTTTAACTATGTTTTTGGGAGTGTGATTCGGACATGGATTGTTATTTTTGTAAAAATTATTAACACTGGTTTATTTTTAAAAAAAACCACATTTTAAAAGGATTAACCTTAATTTGATTTATTACGTTGTTACCCAATACCAGATAATATATATTTTTACTGATGTAAACTGTGGAATATGTAAATTACAATGTAAAATATTTGTCACTATTATCATAATAATGAGGTAAAACAGATGAGAATGAATACACAATTTTTTAGAATCTGTTTATATAGGAAACAGCATATTAACCTGTCCGCTTGACATTTCATTGAAATATTTATTTGTATAGGGAACACGGGTGTTTTTTATGTCTACGTACACCATGGTAAACGTGCATTGTTTATATATGAACTGCGAATCCTAACACTACCCATGTATTGAATGTATCATCGTACTGGGATATTCCTAATACAAGGTCAAGCAGACAGTTATTATTGTTCGCCTGTAGAATGATAGAATGAAATAATTGTATTTAATTTATCTTTATTATTATTTGTTTTTATAAAAGATGGATAAAAATGATAATGATAATTTTATATTACTATAAAAATTAGTATTTATTAATAAAGACAAAATGCCACAGAATTCTTCATCTAAATCCCAATTCAAGCAATTTATAATATGATTTTATATTAGGAATATATGTTAGCGGTTTTGTTTAATGTGAAATAAAAAGCTAACAAGCGGGAAAAAATAATGTCTATTTTTGCAACAAACTTGTCTGAAGCGTTTCATTAAGTGCACTGAAGTGTTCACTCAAAGCGTTGTCCTTGTTTACAGAAAGTTAATATTCCTCTAGCATACTATGTAATCACACTTGTTTTGCAATATCTCTTTAAGCTATCAGTTCTATAAACAAATAATCTAAATGCTCTTGTAGATAGATATTGTACATATACTTGGCAACATCTATGAAGCAAGCAAACAAAACGAAAATTGGAAAAAATCTATTGTTTATTGTGAAGAGAAAAATGATGATTTACAAAGAATCTTGTTTCTCATTTTTCATAAACGTCGAAACTGTTATTAGTTACCTTGTTTATATCTTTGAACAGTGGATTTGATTCAGCTCCAGTGTAAAGAAGGTAATATACATACAAAAATATATCTTCAAGCTATCAGTTCTATGAACAAAAATTCTATATACTGAATAGAGAGTTACTGTAACATATTCTTGGTAACATCTATGAAACAAACAATCAAGTGCACACAATAATATATAGAGGACACAAGCCAAAAAACCCATAAAAATGTCTAGTGTTTAATGTAAACTGAAAAAAATACAAAGCATCTTGTTCCTCATATTTCATAAACATCAATACTGTATTTTCCTTGTTTATGTCTTCAATGAATTTTATGCAATTCAGCCCTACAGTAAAATGTTTGTGCATCTGTTGTTATGTTAATAATATATAATTTGTAGTAATCCTTATTGTTTGTAGTGTAATTTTTAAGTAATAAGGCATTGCATTTTAGCAAAGGTTTGTTTCAAATTACCATATCATGACAATTTGCTTATCTTGCGACAGGGAGAGATCCAAATACCTTCCACACGTGGCGGGTGTAGCTAGCTAAACAGGAGGTGTTTACCCTTCCGGAGCACCCGGCTTCACTTCGCTGATAGAAGTTCACGTGCCTAACTTAACTTGTCAGTTCTAAAGTTTTACTTTACTTCTGGATTGTGATTCCTACATGGATTATTGTCACCCTTCAAAGAAATTATTCGCAAAGCGATTGGTTAACTTACCGGAAATCTGCCGAGGTACATGAACGCACGTGAAGTTTAGCGGTAAAAGGGAATTAACTCGTGCATCTCTGACGTCTAGTTACGGTAAACAAACATGGCGACAGCGTACGCAAGTAACACAAAACATGAAGTGGAATTTAAAAAAAATTCAACTGGTTTGAAGGGTGACAAAAATGTTATACAGGGCTTTGGCAGGTTACACGGCCCCAGGTACCCCGTCAAAGAAGAATGTACCCTTCGCCTGCGGCTGACGGGGTACATGGGGCCGTGTAACCTGCCAAAGCCCTGTGTGACTTATAATATGTTTGGTTTTTATTCCTATTATAGTATTCTTATGGCTATGTATTATTTGCAAAGGGAGAATTCTGTTGACTGAATAATAAACGAGGCAATAGAAAGGAAAGAAAGTCTATTATTTCATCAACAATGTCTGAAGTGTTTCCGTAAGTGCATTAAAGTGTACATTTACAGCGTTTTCCTTGTTTACAGAAAGTAAATATCACTCTATCTGTCCATGTAGAGTGTAATCACAATTGTCTAGTGATACTGAAAGAAGGCAATATAAATAAAAAAATATCTATTTAAGCTATGTGTTCTTTATACAAGGTATCTATATGTTAAGTAAAATAGTTACAAAAAGTTGTACTTGGCAATATTCATAAAACAAGCAATCATATTCACAGAACAATAATAATGTATGAAAAAACAAGCAAAAACAACGAAATCCTAGTTTTTATTGTGAATTGTGAATAAGTTTTTCAAAACATCTTGTTCCTAATTTTTTATAAACATAATAACATCAAAAAATTAATTGCCTTATTTATATCTTAAATGAATTTGATTAAATTTAATCCTAAAGTAAAATATTTATGCGACTGTTGATATGCTAATTATATATAAACTGTAATACTCCTTATTGTCTGTAATGTAATTCGTAAAAATAAGACACTGTATTGTAATCAAAAACAAACATACTAATCGATGTCCAAATCACAACCCAGAAGCAAAGTAAAAACTTTGAAACTGACAAGTTAGGTTAGCCACGTGAACTTCTAATTTTGTTTCAATACACCAAATCATGACAAGTTGCTTAACCTGCGAAAGGGAAGATACCAATACTTTACTATGAAACGGTTATTTGCAAAGGAAGATTTCTGATGACTGACTAAAAACGATGCAATAAAAAGAAAAGTAATGTCTATATTTTTTATCAACAATGTCTGAAGTGTTTCCGTAAGTGCACTTATATGTACACTTACAGTTTTTTTTGTGTAGAGAAAGTAAATATTACTCTATCCTTCTATGTAAGCACGCTTGTCTAGTGATGTTCAACGAAGGCAATATACATACTAAAAACCTCTTTACGCTATTAGTTCTATTTAATAATGAAACTGTTTTGAAATGGCGTGTGTAGTCAAAATAAATGCCAAACATTTGCACGACAAACTGAATAATGCGCGATAGTTCACATTGACTATGAACGCCATTTCAAATCATTTAAAATATTTTAACAAAAATTCTGGAATTTATTTTTGAAGGTTTATTTGCGTTCAATCGTGGGATTATTTGTCCGAGCGTTTCAACAACGAAACTGAACGTGCACGAGTCACACGCATGTTTACGGCATAATACGTATACGTCGTGATGTTGTTATGTAATACGTCACCAATTTCGTCCTTCAATCAGTGCACATCAACTGGATGGACACGAAGGCGTGTCCGATGATCCTGTAACAAATCCACTTGTATTTGAGGAAATATCTGAGGAGGAACACTTCTGACAGACTTTGTGAAGTTGAAGAACGAATTGATCATCAACCTCAAAGGCAGTCGATACCACAAGAAGTAAACCACCTGTGAACATAGAGCAGCCATTTTGTTTACAAGGTTATAGTCCCTCGGGACTGTGTATTGCAAACGCAGTGACGCGGGCGTTTGGAATTTATAGTTTTATGAATGTCATTGCTCTCAAACTGGCAGAAATAGGAAATACACAGGCTAATGAAAATATATAGATATTAATTATGCTTGCTTTGAAGATATCACTTAATAATAAATGAACATCTTCAAATAGCATAATGTAACCTTTCAGGTTAACATTGTAATCTGTGTTTTGGGTACATCAAATATATTCAACACGTGTATCTTTGATCACAATCAAGTAAACATACGTTTTATTGAAGCTATTTCAACATTTGACATATTTATGTTTGATTGTATCAACAAAATGACAAAATTTCTGTTTCAACTTCCCAATGTCAAATAGGACTTACAAACATAACTGAATCACAAACATTTTCATCAGTCATTAGGTGCTGAATATATCAATGGTTTAACATTATGTTTATGTTAGGAAGCTAGCAAGAACAGTTGATCTTTTATTCACCTGTAAGAAGTTTTTAGAAATATGGCCCAAGTTTATCAGAAGAAAAATTGTCTCTAAAAACTAGAAGAAGAGTAACTTTGTTTGGATATGTTAATGAACTTTATCGTTAATTTTGTGTTGTTTACACTGGGATAGCTTCCACATCAGTTTATGTTTGAAATTGAATCATGCTCTTTCCCTGTTGCTAGCACTATATAAATTACTATTTAATTATTTTATGCCTATCTTAATTAACTGCAGAAACGTAGAATTCTTTGTCTATTTTATTTTCGGACATTGCAATATATAACTCAACTCGTGCAGATATCAAAAAATTATTTCAACAAGTGTTAACAATGATTTTAAACACATACCTAGAGCTGATGCAAAACAATTGTCTTGGTGTAACGTTTTCCAGCATTAATGAATCATTCCATCGATCTCTCTTTTCATTTATCTGAAAACGTGAATTAAGGCTACATTTTTGCGTATTTTAACGTTATATTGTACAACAAATGACGTTAAAACGACAAACAAAACAATCCTTATACGTGGTTTATTTGGAATATATATGAATGTAGTTAACAAAAATGCATATAGAAAATTAATATAAAGCAATAAACGAAAGAATAAAAACCAAACGGGATTTGAAAGGACAATCATATGAAAGTATGATTTGGCATTTTTCAATGATGATAATGATGAAACAACCGCTTTTCGTCTGTTCCGTAGTGTACATATGACATTAAGTAAAAGCTACCTGACAAATCGTAATTTAAAACTCTTTTAGCACAAATAAGGATTCAAAAGTTTATACCTTGACACACTTCTTTTCCAGTTTGTTTAACCTTAATTTTTTTTAACACTATCATATTCATTCTCGTTGAAGACTTTTACTTCAGAGCAGAATGAGATTAAAATCGTGATAAAACGTGAAAAGAACCTTAGTAAATCAGAGAAAAATGACATTATCGACATTTCCAAGTTCTAAACACTTCTTTGAAATAAGGTATTTTAAATGATGCCTTTATGATTTCCTATATAAATCTTTTTCTACCTGACACAAATTGCAATTAATAAAATGTCATTGTGCACATTAATAATTAAGGTGATAAAAGTCGTGATATGGTTACAATTGGTACGACACGATATGCTAGTATGAACTCTTTATGATATTGTATAGGATATATTCTCGCAAAATACTTTCTCTTCAATAACAAAACAACAAGTATACTGCAACCAAACAATCAAAACCAAACATACTAACCCATGTCCAAATCACAATACAGGAGCAAAGTAAAAACATTGAAACTGCCATATTAGGCTAACACATAATTTTTCATAAATATAGATATGTGCGTTAGCAACAGGAGTTTTTCCATGATGATGATAATGATGATAAAATAACTTTCCGTTTTCCCAAGTATATAATAATTATGTATCAATTGATTATTTGTCATAATGATAATTACTAAACTATGCAAATGCTTTTATAATTATTTTTTTTTGTTTTTAACAATAGCCTGTTTTAATAGAATATTGATTGTATTGAAGAAAAGTTAAGTGGATCATAATGATTTCCCCTACATAATCTTTGAGAGTCAGTACAGGGTATGGTGAAGTAAACCTGAGTGTCTTAGCAAAATCACTGACCGACTCGCACAAGCAGATGAAGCAATCTCATATCAGAACTAGGCGTTAAGGACAAAGTTATAATGGATACTAATAACAGTATTTCAATTTGACCCAGTTACTTGACTAATGTTTGCCACATTGGTACCGGGCTAAGTTTATCTCTTTTCTGCACAGACACTTGTTTCTATGAATAAAAGGGGGAAGGTCAAGACCCATATTACTATATAATACAACAAGGTGTCTTACGACGATCTCCAATTTTTTGTGACCACTCCACTTCAGTCAGAATTTTCTACTATTAAAATGTTTAAAAATATGACGTGCCATACATCGTTCGATTCAGAAATAATTTATCATTAAATCCAACACAATTGTATTACCCTACATGTACCCTCGTATTCATACCAGCCCATTATTTCCACCGGACCGTGACCGACATCTCGACTACAGCTTTCGAATGCACATTACTTCCGGTCCAATCTGCAGAAAATGAAAGGTCGCAGCTGATTGGCTGTTTCCTGTTCTTAAACGAAAGTGAAAGTAGACGAACATGGAGATGCTTCGAAATCGCCAAGTTATACTTGATCATGCAGTTATGGGCCACTCAGCCCTAGTATTAGGCCAGAGCGGTACGGGTAAAAGTACATTGAGCAAAGCTATAGCAAAAGAAATTTCTTCAAAGGGTAAAAATGTAGCGTGCACAGCTACAACAGGGATAGCATCATTAAATATAGGAGGTAGGACAATACATTCTTGGTGTGGGATAGGGTTGGCAGATTCACCAATGAAGGATTGTTAAATAAATTAAAATTTGATGAACATTTTTGTGAATACAAAAATAACATTTTAAAAACTGATGTTTTACTCATTGACGAAATTTCAATGCTGTCAAAAAACAGTTTGAGCAAATTGAATACATATGTAGGAATATTCGAGAGAGTTGTTATATTTTGGGGGTATTCGCTAATTGCAGTTGGAGATTTTTTTCAGCCGACCAGTTCCTGATAATTTAAAACAAGATGCAGGGGAATATTGTTTTCAATCAAAAATATTAACAAAGTATTTCCCATAAGTTTTCTTGACAGATGTAATGAGACAAAGCAAATTGTTTTATAAAAGCAGTGAATGATTTCTAAAGGCAATTTACCAGAAACACATTTAATTTAATTAAAAGACTTAAACGCCCTTTACCACCAGGTGAGGATCCAATATTTATGTTCCAGGAATTTTGACTGTTTTGTCTTTAATTCATGGAAACTTATGGACATGGTTGGAAAAGAATGTTTTCCATGCAGTTGATGATGGTGACATCAAAAAGCTGAAAATATTCCAGCCCCCAAAAGTTTACATGTTAAAGTAGGCTGTCCAGTAATGTGTTAAAAATCTGAGTGCAAAGTTAGTAAACGGATTAAGAGGTACTGTGTCATATATTAACCATGACGATGAAAAAATTGGTGTAAATTTAGGTTACTAAATTCTGAGACATTTTCTGCTGAGTTAAAAAGAGAAACATTCACCCTTTACAGTTCAGTTGAGAGTAAGGTTGTCGCTTCAGAAGGCAGTATCCTATTTGCTTAGCATTTTCAATCACCATACATAAGGCCCAAGGTCTCACTTTATCGCGTGTGGAAGTTGATGCCGGCTGCATATTTTCTCCAGGGCAGTTTGGTGTTGCAATCGGTAGAACCACAGAAAAAAGGGCTAAGAATTATTGGGTTTAACCCTACCTGCGTTGAAACATGATCAGTCCCTTTATGATTTTTACAATGATACTGAACAAAATGTAAAGTTTGAAGAAGATTTAAGTTGCTGTAAATATGTTTTTGATAAATTTCATGAGCAAAGTGTTGCAGAGTCACATTATACATTGTCTGACCCAGAGTTGTCTGACTTTAGTGAAGATGAAATTACTGAAATTGACTTTTTATTAAGTAGTGACAGTGATGTAATGGCTGTTGGTGAAACAGGAAATAAAACTGAACATAAAATTGAAGCAGAAGTGAAAACAGTTATTAATATCAATAAAATAACTGCACTATTTTGTGGAGAAAAAACTGCACCAAGAGATCATATGATCAGTTCATATTACCAAAACTTAATTAGCAATAAACCAGAGGCAGTTGATTTTTTTGTAAATACTTTGTTTGCTTCATTAACTGATATTTTTAAGAAAATATGTGGTGATGTGTCATCAGCAACACCAGACTCAAAAACATGGAATTTATTTTTTACAGAATTGTATAATTTTTCTATATCATCAGATTATAACTCGTTTGTACAGTCCCTTTTTGAAAGCTCACCTTCTGAACTTGATTATGAGATATGTAGTGTGATATTTGATAAAGTGAATCAATTGTCTTGAATAAACAGTCTCAGCATTTAACTACCTCCAGAGAAAATATGCCAAAAAATGTGAGCCCCCTTATATCTGAATCTGGACTAGGCAAACTGCGATATATTTTTGGCCGCTGTATTGCAAAGTCCAGATATTCATATATGAAAATTGCTAAACAAAATTTGTATAAAAAAAAAAAAAAAAAAAAAACAAAACAGAGCATCTATGGCAAAATCATTCCTGAAAGTAAAAATGTTGGACTATCTCACCACAAGTTTTTCAGATTTAGAAAAACATTCTGATTTTAAAAGTACTTTGTATGAGACACAAAGGAAGCAGAACCTAACTGAAGGTTTGACAAATATCAGATTCTACATTTGTGTTTGCAAAAGAGCTTGAAGAAAATAGAACTTGTGTTCATTTTACAATGAACACAACTTTCATGTATATGGGTCAGATTTTTTGAAATATTGTCATTCAATTTTGATTGAAAATTCAGTATTAATTAACAAATGGAGCTATTTATTTAATGGTTTTGAATTGTCGGACAAATACTTGTTAATGAATGATCAAATGCAGAAAATTGTTTGCATGAGCTTTATGTTGATGTAATTCAGAGATTCTGTCGTATAGCTGATAATCAGTTCCGTAAAGATATCTTACATCAGGTTGGAAAAGCAAAAACTGAACAATTACGAAAAAGGATTGACACTAAATCAACATCAAAATCTGAGTTTAGTATGAAATCTGTTAATTAAGATAAATCACATGAAAAATATAGTACACATTTAAATCGAAATCCAAAATATTTGATGATAGCAAATCATGTTTCAATAGATTTTTAAAAACTGACTTAGCTAAAGTATGTAAGCATATGAAATCCAGTTCACAGCAAAAGACCATTAATAATTTAAAAGAGAAATTGTGTTCTGTCATTCCAACACGAGACAAAATCTTACATCCTGTGTATCTGGAAAAAGACTCTAAAGTACCAGAACAAGAATCAACATCACAGTCTGCAGATTTGCATGAGCCAAAACCAGGTCCTTCCACTGCTTAGATATGACATCTCTTGCTGAAACTGCAAGTACATCTGCATCACAGTCTACATCAAAACTGAAAAAAAAAACAAACTTCAATGAAATCTAGGAAGAAAGGTAAAAAAGCAAAAGAGAGCAAGGATAAAACCATATGTCCAGTCTGCAGAAAACAGTATCAGGAATCTGAAGTATGGTTAACATGTGATATCTGTGACACGTGGTACTGGGACAATGACAATGACTGGGAAAATACCCAGGAGACTGATTGGTATTGTGTACAGTGCTTAGAATAGGTAATGTGTGTGTTTGTGTGTTTGTGTGTGTGTGTGTGTGTGAATGTAAATGGGTAATTTTCATGTGTGTATGTGTTTGTGTGTGTAAAAATTGTAACATATTTCTAACAACTCAAGGAATAACATTACAAAGGCTCAAAATGGGCCTGCATCACTCACCTGGCAGAGTCAGAACCAAAATGGAATATGTACCGACACTGATTCAAGGATCAAGCTAAATGCATATTATGTGAATATTGCACCAACACAACAATTTTACACACACATGCACAGACAGACAGACACACACCTCGTCATGCCATAAGCTCACGTGGCTTTGCCAGGTGACCTAAAAATTACACATGTTGATAAACATGAAAAGCACTATTTTTGTGTTAAGCCATACTTACACTTTTGTTTCCGGGGTGGTGGGCCAAGAGCTAGGGGTTTTGCTGCAACTCCTCCAACATTTGATTTCCTTGAGGTTGTTGTTTGCCCAAAAATAATGCTGTTAATGCCACTGCGATATTCAATGTAGTTTGGATTTGTGTTGGCTCCATGGTAAAGTGAGCGTTGCTGACAGAAAATGTTTTCTATGATGTCACTATTTATGCGGTTTGGCACAACTTCAGTTTTTAATTGGTTAATGCAAATTTCTGTCAAGGAAACAAACCCATGATACATAAAATCAAAGTCTTCCCTTGTTTCCATTGTGATTAGCGAGTTGATTCTCTTATGAGGATTGGAAGTTTGTTGTTTTTCCCATGCCTTGAACCAGTTGTATGTTTTTGCAAGTGATTTTAACCTGTTATCACTTATATCTTTGATTGGTCTATAATCTGTGAAAAAACTTACAAGAAAACTGGTATGTTTCAGAAATTCCAAAACCCCTACCATTTCATTTTGGCTTGCTTTGTTTAGACTTGCAGTATAACATTTCATCAGATTTAACATGTTTTCATCCAGAACATTAAAAGCTAATTTGTTTCTCATTTTTTGGCTTTGGCTGGGAAAAATATGCTCATCAGTCAACTTATGGTGAATTTTAAAGCTGTTATTAGTGCGATCCCATTGATAAGCATCAATAAACATTTTCCATATGATAAAATGACTATCAATAGTAAGAAGACGTTGATGACTTTGCTGAAAACCACTTGATAATACACTGTTTAGAATCTTTTTCAGCAAATGAGGTGGATCCATTATAAATACAATTTTACGCAAAGGGTTTTTATAATGTCTTGCAATCATTTTACATGCAACTAGGTCAGAATGGGGAAAATGCATCTTCAAAAAACTTCTGTTATTGGCTGAGCCATCCATACAACAGTATAGGCTTTAAACCCCCATTTATGAAGCTCTTCAATACACAACCATGTTGTAGTGAATATCTCTGCAGGTGAGGCCTGTGTGTTTGGGAAATTTGCAAAGGGCCACCTAAAACCAGACAAACCACTAAAAAGATATTGCTGGACATGGTTTGCCAATTCACATTCAATCTTTGAATTATTAAGAGTATGCATTGTCCCAATGTCATTGTCAGTATATGAGAGACCATGCAATTCAGATTTTTCTTTTGTGTGCACAATCTGCAGATCTTCTTGTATGGCATTTCATCTAAAATTAGACCCCATAATAACCATCTGGTGCATTGATTTGTTTTTAGCCTCATTTGACATCAAATCATCATGTCAGTCAATTCCAGGTTTTTGTTGAACTGCACTTTTATAAACCTTAATTAACAGTTCTGATGGCAAAGTCAACCAGTGATTAAGAGTCAATTCTCAATATGATGCTGGGTTTCTATTATACATAATAATTGACATACACAGTAATTCTTTGTCCCATCTTATAGACTTTTTACATTCAATATTTGAGGCCATTATCTGTGATTGGATAAGCAATAACTGATTTTCATGTAGATTAGGAGCTAGAGCTTTAAGTTGGTCAAGTATTTCTTCTTTTAAATGATATACTGGACAGTCATTTTCTTTATCTCCTGTACTTTTTGAACGTTTTTTGTTGCACACAAATTGAGAACATTTTCCACAACACAGGTTGAATTTTCTGTTTTGTAGGGGAACACAATGCTGACAGTTTTCATGTTTAAATACAGAACTTATGGAGGTTCCTATTTTACGCTGGACTTTTGTACACTTAGTGCTTTGAGCAAAAGAATTTTCATCCTTGTTTTTTATTTCATAACCATGGCATTGTTGCAATACCAACATGCAGCGAAATATTGCAGGTAAGGAAGTTGCAGTGAAATTTACTTTTTCAGGAATAAAAAATGCTGCCAAGTCTACTTGTTTATTATCCATCATTGCTGATAAAGTGTCATTGTCATTTATTGTCAGAAGAAGGACAGAATTTTGTCCATTAAACTGTATATTATAAGTATATTTAAAAGTAATTGAAGTTGAGTCTTCATTGAGACCAAACCAGTCAGGAGGTTTCATTTTCTTTTCATTATGAAATGAAATTTTAGAACTTGATACCAATTTTTGTACTGAAATACTTTTAAAACTTTTAACCTGTTTACCATTTAGCTGACACATAACACGGGATGTTTTCACAGTTGGAAATAATGCTTGTATTACATTTCCTACAAGCTGTGTGCTAATTTCAGGAACATTTATATATTCACTGCTCTCCTTAAAGTCCTTTGCCAATTCATCAATTTCTTGAAGAGAGGTATTTTTCATTTGATCAAGGACAGTGTGTTCTGACAACCTACAATTTAAAAGTAATGAGTCAGCATGGCTCATTTTCTTGAAAACAATTTTTGTCAGATTTCAGATTTTGTCAGTGTCAGTATTATGTATAACAGAATAATATTAACATGAATAAATATTGATATTGATTGAGCAAAAATATTTTCATAAAATAAGATTGTATTGTGAATAAGTAATTCATTACTATTGATACAAACAAATGTCTGTGTTCATATAGAAACATCAGTAAATGAATGAATGATGATAAATTGTCTTAACATGGATCTTCTCTTTGTTTTCTTACCAAAAAGTTACTGGAAACGCCATTGTCATGTTTGAATTTCCCTTCAGATGTCTGTACGTGATGCTTGGGTGTTTTCATAAAAATTCGGAACTCTCGGGACTTACCATAAGTTATAATGGTTGGAACGATTTGGTTTTGAAAATCCATCTTACAAAACCCCGAGTCCAACTGTAATATTTTTTTCAATTAAAAAAAATATTCATTAAAAATCATGATACATATTTAATTTTAAACACTACTTAAAATTATTTCAAAGTAAGCATTTACCGCGGACCGGAAGTAATGTGCATTCGAAAGCTGTAGTCGAGATGTCGGTCACGGTCCGGTGAAATAATGGACTGGTATGAATACGAGGGTACATGTAGGGTAATACAATTGTGTTGGATTTAATGATAAATTATTTCTGAATCGAACGATGTATGACACGTCATATTTTTAAACATTTTAATAGTAGAAAATTCTGACTGAAGCGGAGTGGTCACAAAAAATTAGATATCGTCGTTAGACACCTTGTTGTATTATATAGTAATATGGGCATTGACCTACCCCCTTTATTCATAGAAACAAGTGCATGTGCTTTTCTGGCAATTTTTTTTAATTTATTGATGAGCCAGATTTTTACGTAATGTATCTATAATATGTGTTGCTAATTTAATATGTTTAATTATTTAAATTCATATCGCATTGTGAATTTTACCATACCACATAATGATACAAAAAGTTACACCCTCACACTTCTTCGTAATATTGCTTTAATGAACTTTAACCTTCAATAATTTATAACACTATGACATTAAATGTTCTTGAACACTACAACTTGAGAAAATAAGAATTAAATCGTGATTAAATATAAATGTGAATAGAACTTTAAAAATCGAGGAAGCTTGTAATTATAGGTATTTCTAAATCCTAATTTTTGTTTGAAATTAGATATTTTAAAATGGTTTCTTGATATTTTCCTAACTATTAATCATTTTCTTCCAAACATAATGCTAATTAGTAAAATTCATTGTGTATTATAATAAGTGAGTCGATAAATGTCAGGATATACTTACAATCTGAATGGCACTACATATTAGTATTAAAGCTAATGGGATAACGGATGAAACACAGATTCCATGAAATATTTTTTCTGCATGATAAAACAACAAAATTAACTTCAAAAAGTTCCATTGATTTTACACATAACTTGACTGTGATTTGTTCTAAGAAGATGTACATACAACAAACATACCAGTCAATGTTCAAATCACATTCTAAATCCAAAGTATAAACTGATGTTGTGAACATTGAGATGGGAAAGAATGTTGAAGTATAGGACTGGAAATATACCCAAGATAGGATTTATTGAGACATCATACTATATACAACAACAGTGGTATAAAATGTTAAGAGAACATTGATAAACCTGGTCTTGAAATATCAAGACAATTTATTTGTAAGCATTTTGCTTTGTTGTGTAAGTTTTCCGTTAAGTGAACATGCTCTGCCATAACGTATTAATTATAAACAAATACACCATAATCAGGAGAAGCACGTTTATTGATGTACATGTAGAAAAGGTCAAAACAAAAAAATCATCACGTTTGTCATGCATCATTAAATGAATTATTAAGCGGATGCCATAATGGAGGTACAGGAGAAAATATGAAACAGAAAATGAAGATTAGAAATATTAAATTAAAAGTCTTTGAATAGGGTATATAGTGACATACCAAATTTTAGAATTTTCTGCAGTTAATACTAGATACTTTTCTTATATCAATAACAGAATCCTTTAGATCATAGTGTAGATATTGCCTGTTATTTACAGGTAGTGTGTTTTCAATGGCCTTTGTTTTAATTAGTGATACTCTGCTTCTTAAGAAAATAAAGACACTTAAATTTAAAGTTATAATGATTGGTTAACTGATATACAGTAAGATAATAATAAACTTTAAAATATTTTATATATTTAATTTTGAAAAATAAATTTTAGAAAAAACTATAACAAAATAGTTAAAGTATTTTAACAGGTTCTAAATATTTTTACCAGTAACAACAAAACATGTTTACTCCTTCACAAGAGGTTACTCTCTATATAATGTCCACCCGTCTAATGAATTCATTTTTGACCACCTCCCCCCCCACCGGGTTGGTCTCCAGACACAGATAATCCTGTAATTCTAGATTCGTCTGTTCAAAGCAAATGTTCTTTTAGACAAAGGATCTTCACAAAGAGGTTATTATAGGTTCAAATAAAGAATTAAGTAACCATAAACACTAAACACTAGTCTTATTGGACAGAAAGTTCCTATATATGAACAGTCCCCATAACAGGTGATTGTTCTATATAACGATCACTTTATGGCTTGAAATGAGTTTAAGTCCGCTATGTTCCCTCAGTCATGTTAATATCAGTCATTAATCATTAAATAATATGATCTGTTTATCATTTGTAATATTTGTTAACAATTACCATTCTTTCATGCACATGTTTCGTGTTTTTGTCAATTACATCAACAATACTTATACATGTTCGACATAATCTATAGATGGATATGCTGGACTGACTGTTGGTAATAAAGAATGGATTGAAAAAGTTATTATAGTAGACTAATAGTAAAATGCACGAAATAGTGAAATGGTACAGGAACCGTTTATCATTATATTCTTTTTACTTGCAGATGTGCGTTTATCGGAATATTCTACAATTTCTCTAAAGAGGAGTCACAGTAAACAATTATTTAAATTTTGTTCAAAATGTAAAAATTCGACTTTCTTACTACAATCGTCACATCAGGTTCTACGTTTTTGCTGTTGGCTTACTACATCCTTAAAATGTTTAAGACGTGCCTTAAGTATACATTATCGATAGCTATAATTATTGATTGCTTTAAGTATCGATTGCTATAATGTTCAGCATGCAGAACGTTATTATCCTACCTCTGTGCATTTCCAATACTAAAAAAACTAATAAAATAAACGACAGATATGTCTGTGAATTAAGTATTGGTTACTGAACTATTTTTGACATTATTGTAGAAAATGATCTGCCTTGCTGCAAACTATAAGTCATTTCCTGGATATCATGTATGGTGCACAGGTGCTCTACACCACCGGGTAATCATACTTCAGTTTCACTGTAGAGATTCGATTCGTTATATGAGCAATGATAACATAGACTTCTGCGCCTATCCAAACGCCCGGTTTCTTCTGATGTTATACAAACATTTAAAATTTGAAAACTAAAAACTGATTGTCTAGGTTTATCAAATTTGTTAGTGTTTAGATTCTACATAAAACAGTCAACCAAACGAACTACCAAGATACTTTTTGCAATTTATGGTCCCCCGATTAATAAATTAGATCGGATGCATATCATATATATATCAGTACAATAAAACATTCGGTGTAATAGAATAAATATTACATTTCTGATAGGGTGACAGTTCATATCTCAAAACATTATCAGCCTCGGCATACAATTTTTCCTTGAGGTGACCATACATATGTAATATTTATATATTGTCATTTGTTTTCATTGCTTTGTTCTATTCTTTTTTATCAATAAGATCTTTTTTTGTCATTCTAATGCATGTCCAAATCGCAATTCAAAAGCTTTGAAAATAAAGCCATTTAGTTAAACACGTGAGCTCTCACGAGGGAAGTGAGACCGGGTGCTCCGGAAGGGTAAGCTCCTTCTGTATAACTATCTATAATAGCAAAGTGTGTAATCAAATTTAAGGATAAAAGGAACATGGAACTATGCTTCTTATCACCAATATTGTGATGATGACCATTCTTTTTGAGGGCCCTAATAAGCCTACTTTTACAATATCCATTTAACTATAATTTGAAATCCAACATTAACATAAAATGAATGGATAAGTAACATAAATGCTGTACATATAATTTGTTTTTGTTGCAACAACTATATTCTTAACTTATATCTAATATTAACAATAAACAAATATACAATCTGTATAGAGTTGTCACTAATATGATATACACACTTTTAAATAATTTTGTTGTAATTTCTTGGAATCTTTAAGCTGCAATTAGGGTTTATTCCCGGTTTTAAGGATCCTATTTCGCTAAAACAAGCAAACTATAGCACTTGTCTTCAGGTGAAGATCAGTGAAATATATAATTAAAGCAAGATGACGCCTAGAGCATTATACAAAGTCAACTTTATTGAAAACATAATTTGAATCAGTACAAAGGTGCCATTCTCAAGAAAATAATTTCGAAACAGCATACCGATGACATTGAGATAATTGCATGTATTACTTTATATCATTAACACGTGTCGTGTTCTGGGTTGTCTCGACCTTTGCAAAGTACATGATGTCAGTCAGAAATCTCGTTCTTTTCTTTTAAATAAAAATTCTTGCTGAAATCATCAATTTGTTGGAAAAGTCAATGAGGAATCATTGTTGTATTTACGTGGTTAATGCTTGCAATGTTAGAGAGTCGACAAAGCCTATTATTATTGTTACATAATGACACTACAGCACTGCTAACAAGACGCTTTTACATAGAATGAATTAGTGCGTAAAACAATAGGTTCTTCCCATTAACTGAGACCTGTTATAAGAAAATTAATCGAATTTAAGCCAAGTCTAAAACTTTCTGACTGTAAAGATTGTTGGTTAAAGATGTAGATTATAATTATGCAGCAGGTCAAAAAAATTAAGAAAGTAATTACATATGTGGTTGGGTGTAGCTAACAGAAAGTGCTAAATCTAACGGAGTGCCCAGAATCATTTCCATGGTGGAAGTTCACATGATTTTAAATTAATTAGGCAGTTTTTTATTTCTGCTTTTGCTTTTTTATTATGATTTAGTTACGGGTTGGTCTATTTCATTCAGTCACATTTAGTCTCATTCTAGTTTGAAGGCAATAAAGGACATACTATAGTATTTGTGTTTTTTCTAAATCTTTAATTCTTGATTACACAATGAAGTGAGCTGCTTACAAAAATGTTGATTTATGAATATTGCAATTATGGGCTTGTAAAGAACCTCAATTGGCGTTATAGCTGTAATCACAATATTGTTGATAGGTTGTTGATAAGCTTCACCTCTCTGTATTTAACATAAGCCGGGGATATGACTTATGTCCTATAGTTTCAATTTCTTTTTCTGAATTTTGATATAACACGTACTGACTGTAGCCGGATAAAAAGGAAATGCTTACCTTTTTGGGATATCCTTGGTGAAAGTCAACGTGTTAAAATGAATACCTATTTTTCTATTTTTTAATTTTCATTTTTCAATTGTAATTTGGTCATAAAATGGTATGTTTGTGCTTAGTTATAGATTAAAAAAAGCTGTTTAATTTTATTATATATGGTAACTTATAGTCCTACGAATACTTAGAACCATGTTTATTCTGTCATTCGCCTGCACGATTGACAAAATATTTTGCTATAGAATTATTTAATACAAGTATATGACAATCGGAACATGCTAGTTAATATTTAAAATATTAAAATCAGCTTTCATCAAAAAGTAAAATTCCAAAGAATGTTACCATTCAGGTGATGCTAAAATATGGATAAAAGCTTAAATAAAGGATGAATAACTGTTGTGTTTAAGTTTTTTCTTATATCATTTTAAAATTTTAAAAAGTTGAAATGAATTTCAAAAATTGTTTCCTCTGTAGGCTTAAATTTTTAGTGGCATTCCGCTAATTTGGAGATAGGTTAATACAAGCTTATAATCGAACTTTAAGCATCTTATAGCAAAGTGGTGCTGTATTTTTGATTTGCTGTGTTTTCCTTTATAAACAATATCTAATTTCAATATAGTCTTCAGATATTTCTAAACAAAGCAGTTTATTTTTATATATTTACGTTATACGAAAATTAAAAAACATGACATTGTCTGGAACTAAGTGCATTCTTTGCAGTACTATACTTTATTAACGTCAATCAAAGCTCGAAGGCAGGAAGTCAGTTTATTAAGTATATATAAACAAGATTAAGGTAGATCAAACAAACAGTCCATATTATATTACTTATATCGAGACGTCAACAATTCCAGGCTTAGTCGCAGAAATTAATATCCTAATAATGCATCAGCTTCTTATGGCTATAAGCACTAAGTCCCCTTTTTTACATAGTTACCGTCAAACAAATTATTGTTGAATTTATCTATATTTACAGGTATGGCCTTTGCATGTTTATTAGGTATAACAGGTATAATTTCAATACAGCAAACTAAAATACCATAATAGATGATTAAGACATAGTATGATTCGTCTATGTAGTATACCTCTTTTTCTTTCGAATGCTAACTTGGTAAATAATTTTGAGACACTTGAAACAGTCACATTAAGTTTTTATACACAAACTTTGGACTGGCACTGATTTGTTTGACAAAATCGGTTTATAAAGGTATGTGTGTGTATAAACATTTATCCTGCAACTAACGTGTACATTGACATCATAAAGCCTGACCCAATAAAGCCACGCGCTAACTGTGACGTCACAGTTACGGCACTACTTTTTCCATTTAACATTTGACGTAACCTTTGACCCAAATGAACCCCATTCTCAATGTAACCAAAACACAGTAGAATAACATGATCAATAAATTCATAAATTTTAATATTTTATTTTAAAAAAGATTGATTTTTAAAAAAAAAAATACACGTAGCTATATAAATATGATTTAAAAATAAAAATGAAAAATTATAAGTTGTTACTTTATTCCGTCCGGACTTTTAGAATATGCAGAAATACAGAAAAACGTCTGCAACATTTCATCAAAGAATATTTATTTTAATATTACTATTGTAAGAATTTAAGATTTTGTTACATATATTAAATATGAAAATAATATCGTATTGTAGTTATTTATTTTAAATAAATTCAGAACTACATGTGCTTGAACGTCGGACTGAGCGAAAATGACAAGTACGGTGTGATGGGGTAGCGTGACGTCACGGTAACTTTTGGATCCTTGCGCTTGGAGTCAAACAGATGGATAACACGCAGTTACAATAATTATGATGATTTAAGGACGTATCTGTTTGCAGGATAAAGTAAATACATGGTCATTGACGGGTGAATAAGGTCGTATTTGGCTCGGGGGCCTCACCAAATACGACCTTTATTCACCGTCAATGACCATGTATTTACTATGTACTAAGCAATATAACTGGAGGATATCCACTCACACATAAGTAATTTGCAGCAACTTTGCTTTTAAATGTAACATAATAAAATACCAAATAAATATTATTGTATCAATCAATGATTAAACAAAATACCGATCCAAGCTAAATTTATAATCCCAACAGCGACAACGCAAAAACTTTAAAAAATGACAATTCAGGCTAAATACTATGGAACTGATGCCTCGTTGTACGAAATAGTAAGCACTTCCTGTTAAAAAAGCTACACTCGTCACGTGAGAAATCAAAATTGATACTGACAGAAACATGTAACTATGGGAACGTCAATCATCAATTTTATGATGACGGTCATAAACTTTATGTTAATATGTTGCATGAAATAAATATGCAATCGCTTTTCAATACATGTTCGTTGACAATTTATAATTTTGGTTCCATCAAACCAAACTTAGATAAGCAATTTGGTTTTTTAACAATAACCTATATGTCTGATTTTTCACACATTTTTGTTTTAAAAAATCTTTCTTTATTACTTACAAACCATGCATTTTTTACATTTAATTGGAGCAGTGAAATCTATTTCAAATGTACAATTGCTTTCAGAGGCTGTGATTAAATATTCTAAAAACAATTTTGTATGATTAGCGCTATTGTTGAGTCCCATTATTGTTTCATATTTGTATAATATGTATGAAGTTCATGGTTACACTTATAGCGCCATATCGTATTGTACATTTCACTTTGTCCTTGACAACCACGATAAAGATTTACTATCTAACACATCTTTATGCCCCTTGACCCAGATTCAGAATCATTTCTGAAAAACGAGTTTCCTTAATTTAAAATCTTGTACATAATGTTTGACATATTTTATATTACTACAAACATACGTTTCAACAAATTAAAAATATACTACCACATTAAAGCTTGATGGTCTTCAAACGACAACTTAAATTCATAAAAATAGAGAAAAATAATTCATTATTCAGCATTCAAATGTGCCCGATTATAATTAATGTATGATTGTAAATCTGGGACCTGCAGTTTATTACACATGGTGTTTAGAAATGCTTCAGGATGTTTATGATTATATCATACACTGCACTATGCAGCAAATAAGTACGAATAAATATAATTAATTGTCGACAGGTAGCTATAATTGATGTTGCATTTAGATAAATTTAAAACGGCACCAAAATAATTATAAAATTATATAATGCACAGTAAGCAATCATTAATATATCAGAAAATGCAGTCTGCCTGATTAGAAAACCCATGCTGAACTGAAAATTGAAGCAAACAAAAAATCTGAAAGATCGTAATATAATTTAAAAATTTATGTTTCAGCTAACAATACTTCCTCACTTATGCTATAGTGACTAATTAGATAAAAGGTAACTTTGTTTGATATTTTTCTTCTATTTTTACAGAACTCCCCTTCTTTATTTCTCTCAGTAAAATTATTTTTGTCCATTGTCTCATTATCGTTGAAGATTTCATAAAAAATTTAATTTTGGAAAATACGTGAAATGCTGTTTTTACTTTCTTTTTCGTAGCATATAGCGTTTTGAATGTGAACTGGGGTGTATGTTTGTAATCTTCAGGCCAGTGCATCTGCTGTATAGTTTGATGAAAATAAAATGAGTGTCTAAACACATTCGTAATAGGGTGTGGGTGTATATAAATATGTCATTTATTTTAAAAATGTTGCTGTAAAAAGTGAATCTCCCAAATGATGTTTCTTGAAAAAAGTTATGAAAAAAGGAATGAAACCCCAGTTTCACACTCATTCCTTAATCTAAATCTGGCAAATTTCAAAGCTGAATTATTGAATTATTTTTCTCTATATCCATAATTTAATATGTCATTGTAAAAACTATTCTAAGCTTATGAAATTTATAATCATATTTTGTTGAAACTTTTTATTTTTTTGTAGCACTATAAAATAATATCTTAAGTTACCAGATTTTTAGTTGGGGGCAATCTTAGTTACGGAATGATTCTGTATCTGGGACAGAAAATATGTGAGATGAAGTAGATTAATTACGTGGTTGTAAAGCAGTTGAATTGAGTAATAGTGATTAATGTCCCAGTCAAAAGTATTTCACTCATATCGACACAGCTATAGGCGAAGGTGCACAAATTTTGCCTGTGCGTTGCTTTGATGGCATGATACAGCAGAGCTCTTTATCAAGCCAAGTCTACCTTGACATAGGACTTTCATTTCGTAATACCGAGTGCATGGCGAAACAAGAGTCACTACCCACTTTCAAGTTTAACGTCAGACCTGTTCAGGGTTCGAACCCAAGACCTCCCACTTGCGAAGCGACCACTCTACCAAAAAAACTACCGCAGTGGTATGGTTGTAAAGGAGCATTTGGACGGTAAACCCCGATTTGAGGACAAGAGTATGGACGTGAACTTCATACTTATACCATAGGAAACAATTTTTGGGGTCAACTGTATCATTTACCAAGAAGATCAAATTCTATGAAGGCAATTGTGTGGAAACAAATTTACCTTCTCCTCTCTACATTAATAAGGCATGGTATGAAAGTGATAACGAAAGAAAGTTTTGAAAATATGTGAAGGATCAGACTTATAGCTAATAATTTAAACCAAATAAGCCGTTTCCAAGATACATAGTTCCAGACGAAGTGTCACGTAACTTAATTTAGGGCACTATTCTACCGCTTCGATTGTAAACAATCAGGTGAATCGCTACACGGCATCATTTTCAGTGAAAAATTGAAAACGATAATATTTCGTCTAAAAATGTCATTTGTAAATCTTTTAAGTGTTGTAAAAATGTTAAGGGCAATTTAAAAAAGAATATAAATTTATTTTAGTCAATAAAATTGGTCAACACGGCGCTCCATGTTGTGATCAGGTGATCAGGTGATCGTTGCATACGATAATTCAAGCGACCAAAATTCAGATTTTGAATCACTTTCGGATACATTTTTTTGTATATTTTTGTTTATTTTGTCTAATAACAAAGGAACTCGTACTAAAATGTCCAGTAAAGCTTAATGAACTAAATTTAAATGTTGAAATGTCATTAAATCTATTCGTTTAAAGAATCTTAATTTTTTGATGCAGGAATTAGTTCGAAAAAATGTGTTTTAAGTATTCAAATACAGTCCATCGCTACCATTCTTTAGCCGATCAATATTGACATTTGCGTTATGTCCTAAATTGCAGACTAGTCGCGTGATTTAGGTCGACACTAAAATCCGAATCGGCAAGGAATGAATGCATCCAAAAATCTGTTTTAATGGATTTAAAATCATGAGTTGACAAGGAACATGTACTCAAAAGCTATTGTATGTTTATTTCATTAGAACATATTTACAAAACGTTTTATGACCGCAATAAAAATTAATGATAAGAATGAGTTTACTATATCTAAAAATATCTTGAATATACTTGACGAAAGTGTTGACGAAATGCCAAAATACTATTTGAAAGAGAACGAAGAAAACTGTAAAGACGAACAGCAACACGCTTAATCCTAATCATATGTTATGATATATTTTATTATGTTTGGTGTGATAAATATCAATAAATAAAACTTACAATAGCCATACCTTTATTGTTTTTATATTAAAATCTAACAATTGTTTCTATCACGGTACCTTTGTTAAGAAAAAAGACTTAGGGCTGATAGACATAAGGTAATAAATTATGAAGGAAATAATTTCTAAAATTTCTGACTGAAACTGTTGACGTCTCGCTATAAGAAACATAATATAGACAGTTGTTTGATCTACTTTAATCTTATTTTAATAAACTAACTCCATGTCTTCGAGCTTTGATTGCTGTTAATAAAATATGGTATTGCAAAGAATGTACTTAGTTCCCGACAATGTTTTCGTTTTACTTTTGTATAATGTATATTGTAACATTACAACTGCCTTTTTTTTATAAATACATGAAAGATTATATGAGAATCAGATAAAGTTCATAAAGAAAGAAACAGCAAATCAAAATATAACACCACATTGTTGATTTTAAGCTATCTTTAAATAATCTAAATGCCACTAAAATTTTAGTCTCCTTACAGCATAGATTTTTTTTCTGCTGAAATATATAATTTTGTCAAATTTTCAAATTTATTCTATTGTTTTTAAATTTTCAAATGATATGAGAAAAGTTTAAAGACCGCAGTGCACCAATTATCAATTTTAGAGCGTTTTTAATCGCATCTTTAAGCATCAACTCAGTGGTTATAATTCTCCGAAATTTTATAATTTGATGATTGCTTATTTTCATATTTTTAATAATTAACTAAATAATAGGATTAGAAATGTTTACACAAGCATATTTCTGTTGTCATACAATCAAAAACAAACATACTTATCCATTTCCGAATCACAATCCAGAAGCAAAGTAAAAACTTTGGAACGACAAGTTAGGTTAGACACGTGAACTTCCACCAGGGAAGTGAGGCCGGGTGCTCCGGAAGGGTAACGCACCTCCTGTTTAGCTAGCTACACCCGCCACGTGTGTAATCAAAAATTGTGTGAAAGGAACATGGAACTATGAGACGTCAAATATATCCAAGGCAATCCTGGAAACAGAGAACATCAAACTTATCAACAATACTGTGATGACGGCCATAAAACTTTTTGAGGGCCTTGATAAGCCTAGGCTTGCAATATCCCTGAGTCAACAATTTATTTGCAAGCAGCCTACTTCGTTGTACAAAGTCCCCGTAGTGGGAACAAGCTCTACCATAGCGTATTAATTGGGAAACAAATACACCATAAGCAGGAGAAGCAGGTATATTGCTGCATAAAAAAGGAAAGTTGACAATAGAAAAATTGAAGTCATCACGTTTGTCATAAAGTTTCAAATGTAGCCTTTCCTGTGCGTCATATTTCAGGTATAAGTCTAAATATGAAGCAGAACTTGAGGAATCAGTCGTGTCTTTTATTTCAAGCTCACTAGGATAGATGACATTTACATAGTCTCCAAATTTAGGATGGTATTTATTAATTCTAGTGTATTTGTATTGGAGAACATATTTTGGCAATCCTACATTTGCGGGCAAATATTAAAATTGCACTAAATCTTAACGTTGGAAAACAAAAACAAACAGACCAATCCGTGAAAACATGATCCAAAAAGAGAGAGGAAGAAATAAGAAACACAAAAAACTGCCAAATTAATTTAAGAGCATGTTAATTTCCACCGTTGAGATTATACCTAGAACTCCAGTAGGATTACCATCTTCTGTTTTGGAAGCTACACCCAAACACATATTTTATAATTTTCTTAATTTTACAATATATTGTTTACTCAAAACTATTTACACGATTTATCACTAAGGTTAATTTTTAAATATCAATAAGTTTAAATTATAAAATTCCTTTGTTTTGTATCGAGAATCATCTTGCACAAATAAGACCTTTTTGAACTAACAAATTATCGCTTACACAACTAACACATGTCCAACATTACCATTTTCAATATTGCTAAGGTTATGTCTTAGATATTTACGTTGTTAATAGAAAAGTGTGTAGGCCCTATTTCAACAAACATCCTTTCTAGAAAAAGACAATGTATTCCAGTTTCTCTTTAATACAACATAATTATTCCTCTGTCGGTGATAATGTCACGAATGCTAATGTCTCTCAGTTATATGAAAAGTATGTCAACGCTTTGTTTTCTTCAAAAATTAGTTTACCTGCTGTAGAGCATTAATTGTTTGCAGATTTTATAAATTGTATTTTCTATAATTACAGGACATTTACAACAAATAGAGAAATGATTGTGTTCATGCATAAAACATCCTAATCATTAAAACATACAAGTCATAATTATGGATAATCTATACATGTTGCACACTCTTGACATAAATTGTTATCAATGCAGCATTTGTTACCTTGATAACCAAAATTATTAGATATGACGTCCTGTCAGACAATGTAATCAAAAACAAACATACTAATCCATGTCCGAATGACAATCCAGAAGCAGAGTAAAAACTTTGGAACTGAGAAGTTAGGCAAGACACGTGAACTTTCACCAGGGAAGTGAGGGCGGGTGCTCCAGAATGGTAAGCACCTCCTGTTTAGCTAGCTACAACCGCCACGTGTGTAATCAAAATTGTGTGAAAGGAACATGGAACTATGAGACGTCAAATGTATCCAGGGCAATCTTGGACACAGAGAAATCAAATTTATCAACAATACTGTGATGACGGCCATGAAACTTTTTGAGGGCCTTGATAAGCCTAGGCTTGCAATATCCCTGAGTCAACAATTTATTTGCAAGCAGCCTATTTCGTTGTATAAAGTCCCCGTAGTGGGAACAAGCTCTACCATAGCGTATTAATTGGAAAACAAATACACCATAAGCAGGAGAAGCAGGTATATTGCTGCATAAAAAAGGAAAGTTGACAATAGAATAATTGAATTCATCAAGTTTGTCATAAAGTTTCGAATGTAGCCTTTCGTGTGTGTCATAATTCAGGTATAAGTCTAAATATGAAGCAGAACTTCAGGAATCAGTCGTGTCTTTTATTTCAAGCTAATATGGAAATATAAATTTTGAAACAAAATTAACAGGAAAGCCAAAACATTATATTTAAAAAATACCTGGCTTAAAAGAGGTTTATAACTTATTTGATTTGAATATTATTTAAGTACCACGGATTATCCGAAATTATTAGCATATTTCAAAAAGAAACTTGATGTATATATTATGACTTACTGTTAGGTCAAATAACATTCAAATATTTTGCTTAAGGTATGCTACAATATAAGAAGCTGTCCATATGATATCCATAAAATAACATTTTTTATGTCAGGGTTAAAACAAACGAGTTCTTTGTGATAGTCTTTCACTCACGAATATAACAGACATTAAGGTACCTTTTTATATTAACGAATATATATTATAACATATATTTGGCTCTTTATTTGAGGGAAATGACAAAGTGATCAAAACCTATATTGACCTGCTCAAGGCATTGGGCATTGGAGGTAATATCGCCAGTTTGTTAAAACTTGTCCTTTAACCTTAAAATGTGAAGCTGTTCATATCTGATCATGATTTAAATGAGAGTATTTTAGGTCATTACGAAAGACTTCACTATTCAAACGCCTTTCAACTGTAACGAGACGAAGTAATTTCGTGTTTAATGGTGTTTAATAATCGATCTGTTTGATATTGAATTCAGTGTCTTAGTCTTAGTAACATGTTTGGATAGTTAGAGATATTGCCTTTAAACTGCATGACAAAGATGGAGGTCTAGTACAGACATATAGCTGTAAAGCTGTATTTGACGCATTAAAACAGTAAGGATTGTCTAGTTATAGTTTGTGGTTCGAACACGATGTGTTAACTCACTAGTATTTTGATTTGATACCATCCAAAATGTTTGTTAAATTTGCCTGAATAAGTTGACAGGCTATTCCATTTCTATAGATAATAGGGCCACATAGTCATTTCGAGTAAAGGGCACAATGTACCCTATTTAATTGACGTATCGCCGGTCATGCCTTTTATGTTCCGACCCTGGCGGCCGCGAACACGGTACAAAAGCAGCGTCACGACAACTAATGACGTACTAGTGTCAGTGACGTCATTAAATCTTTCATTTTGTGTGTCATTCAAGCATGCTTGTCCTTTATCGGAACATTGTGGGCGTGACCGGCGATCCGTCAACTATAATACTTTTGAGAATGCATAAGATATTTGAGAATTAACCTATTTTAGACTTTTAAGAAAAATATTAGCAGCTTATAAGTAGCGCTTGTTATTATATTCCCCGCAAACTAGTTTGAGAGGGTATATAGGAATCGCCATGTATGTCTATCTATCTGTCCGTCCGTCTATCTGTCAGTATTTCCTTGTAGAACAGTGTCCGGGACATATCTTATAATTGCTTTAGACGACTGTCATAAAACTTTACATGAATATTCTTCATAGTCCATAAAGGGCTATGACCTTGAACCAAGGTCATATCTGAAAGCTCAAAGTCGCGGAAAAACCTGAAATGGCTTATTTATTATTTTATTACAGGAAATAAATGTAGAATAATATACTAATTCAGCATGATAATACATAAACCTTTTAACGTCTTGTTTTGATATTCTCTTCGTTTAATATGTCATGTTGTAGCTGGCTAGGGCAAAGCCAACTTTTTAATCTATATTATTTCTGTTCACAAAATAATTGTTCAATTGTACTTCATGTCGATTATACGTTAGCATCAAACTGACCCCCTGACATTAAATGTATATAAGTATGATGTTAGATATTTTTCTAATTTCTAGTTGAAATCTGAAAACAACACTTGTATCATTAGTCCTTGAAAACGATCAGATCTCTCGCAGCAAAATGTCTATAAAACTATTGCTAATAGAATACGTATTTATAAATGATCCTTGCCTAAATTACTAAGATTTTTAGAGATGTAAATGGATTTATTTTTGCTCCCTTAGGGCTACTTTCATAATTGAACTTAGTCTCGGTGGTTTGAAAGTGTCAATTGGTAGGTTAGCTTTAGGATAGGATCAGTGAAAAAAATAACAAGATTAAGTGTGAGATGAAGCCTTGAGTAATACATGAACTTAGATACATGGCAAAATTTAATTATTTGATTCCGTACAAAAGGCCAACATTTTCAAAACGGTATGTTATTACCTGTCTCGTTGACACAATTATACGTGCTACTTAAGTCACGATTCTGATACATTCAAGTGAATTTAACATTTTCAATCGATTTTAAATGCCAATGTGGAATATGCCTAATGTAAGAATTGACACTTTTAGATCGTGAGTAACCCGTTATGTATATTACTGTTGTATGACAATGATGCAGAATAAGATTTTGATAAATAGAAAATTAGTTAAATGGATATGTGTGAATACTTAGTATCAAAATGTTGCACCAAGAAGGGCTTTAAAATTAATCCTCTTGCTGCTAAATTAAATTCCAAAACATCGTTTAAAGTACCGAATTGGATTTCAACGAAACGTTTTCAGCGCCAAATTGAATTTTGATTATAAATTTTAAATGGTTTAAAGTCATTTTAAAACACCATTGGTGGTAAATGTTGTTAGTGAAAAAAATATTTTTACACGTATTGTTGTAAGCGGCTTAAGGTATTAAATCAAACACAAACATACCTGTCCATGATAATAAATTAAAACATTCAGATCTTAAGACTCAAAAGTTACTTAGTACTATTGTTGTCATAATACTAATGCATTTTATATCAGCTAAATACTAAACCAAGGTGGAGGTCATATAAAAGTCGTAAAGTAGTACAATAGAACTGATACAATGTTTCGTTTCATTTCCAAACAATGTTTTTGTCGGCATTAAATTAAGTATGCCTTAATTTAAAGTAACCGTCAAGTTAATCTGCAGATAGCCAAGTGAACTTTGTTTGTTCTGCGGGAGTTCCATTTCTCGCCTTGTCGATACACTTGTGAACAACAACAACAACAACAACAAACACACACACACACACACACACACACACAGTGAACAAAGTAATGGTTTAATGTTTTAATATTGAACTGCGAAACTATCCAAACACGTATAGCTCATTGTTAAAACAATATCAAGTTGTACACAAGTTTAAAAAACATCAGAATAGTATGTAGTATCACGCTGTATAAGCATTATATTCTACTTTTATTTTCTGTAATTAAATAATAGACAAGC
Source organism: Anadara kagoshimensis (assembly GCA_021292105.1). Lineage (NCBI taxonomy): Eukaryota > Metazoa > Mollusca > Bivalvia > Arcoida > Arcidae > Anadara > Anadara kagoshimensis. The sequence continues at coordinate 47,547,775 of CM037870.1, forward strand.
CAGTGAGTAACAACACTTTAAATGTTTCCCGCGACTTTGACCTTTCAGATATGACTTTGGTTTAAGGTCATACCCCAACTTTGGACAATGAAGATTATTCATGCCAAGTTTTATGACAGTCGCCTTGAAACTAGTTTACGGGGGTATAATAGATAGCGCTATCTAAGTAACTCATAAAATTTTTAAAATATCTTTAAAAAAATTGATTTCACGAATATCTTTTCAAAAGTATTACAATTGAATATGAAACGAAGTGTCCTTTACTCAAAATTACTATATGTCCTATCATATCTAAAAATGAAATAGCCTGTCTTCTGATTAAGGCAAATAGTTAACAAAAATTTTGGGCTCTTTCAAATCACAATACTAGTGAGTAAAAACATCGTGTCTGAATCACAGATCATAAAGAAATAATCATCAATTTTTAATGCGCGAAATATAACAAGAAGCCATGTGTCTTTACTGTGGCGCACGAATAGCAGATCGTCTCTTCATCTTTTTCATGCAGATAAATGCAATATTACTAACTATCCAAATATATAAATAAGACTACGAAAGTATACACTGAATTCAATATCAAACTGATTGATAAATAAAGACCATTAAACGGGAAATAACTTCGTCTCGTTTCAATTGAAAGGCATTTGAATGGTGAGGTCTTTTTCAAATAGAACGATGTATGACCTAAAATACTCGCATTTGTATCATGATCAGATACGGACAGCTTGACATTCTAGTGATATAATAACCTCCAATAACCTTAAACAGGTCAATATATGTTTCCATTACCATCAAATAAAGAGTCAGATATATGTGTTATATATATATATATATATATATATATATATATATATATATATATATATATATATATAGATAGCGCTGTTTAATATATATATATATATATATATGCGTTAATCTCGAAAGGCACCTTAATGTCTGTTATATTCGAAAATGAAAGACTGTTTCAGGTCTTATTACAAAGCACTCGATTGTTTTAACCCTGACATCAAAAACAATCATACGCATCCATGTCCGAACACAATCCAGATGCAACGTTAAAACTTTAAAAATGACAAGTCACACGCAAAAACGTGATTTTATTCATACCATATGAACAGTTTTTACATTTGTATTATAAAAATTTGAATGTTATTTTACCTAACAATAAGTTATAATATACATAACAAGACTGTACTAAAAACGCTAATAATTTAACCCGGAATACTAAAAAATATCAAAATCAAACGAGTTTCAAATCAGTTTTTCTTTAAATATATTGGTTTTTTTATTCCTGTTAATTTTGCTTCGAAATTTATATTTCCATATTATATTGTCAGAGAAGAAGTCATATATACATACTTATGGTTACAAAAGTAACAAATGTTGCATTGATAACAATTTATGTCAAGAGTGTGTAACATGTATAGTTAAATATTATACCAGTTTTAATTTTACAGCACTAGACGGCGTTTCGTAATACAATTCCTCATCAGTAGTGCTTGGACCAAAATTATAAACCAAAATTATTTTGAAGATGTTTAAATGCTACCCAAAGGACCAAAATATATTTTACCAAATTAAGCTAAGGAAATACATGTACTTTGCATGAGGGAGTATACATTAGTTTTTGAGAAATTTCAATTTCAACTTGCAGGAAATTAAAATTATTGTATATTTCTGACAATAATACGACATTATTGCCTACTGAGTTTGTGATATCCTCGGGGCACCAGCCACCAGCAGAGATATCGGCTCAGGAGTTACATATTATACCAGTTTTAATTTTACAGCACTAGACGGCGGGTTCGGAATACAATTCCTCATCAGTAGTGCTTGGACTAAAATTATGAAACCAAAATCATTTTGAAGATATCGAAAAGCTACCCAAAGGACCAAAATATAGATTATCCATAATTATGACTTGTATATTTTAATGATTAAAATGTTGTAAGCATGAACTTAATAATTTCTCTATTTGTTAAAAAATTGTAAATGTCCTGTAATTATAAAATACAATTATGATGGGTAAAATCTGCAAACAGTAAATGCTCTACAGCTGGTTAACTAGTTTACGAAGAAAACAAAGCGTTGACATACTTTTCATATAACTGACAGACACTAGCATCAGTGACATTATTACCGACAAAGGAATAATTACGTTGTATTAAAGAGAAACTGGAATGCATTATGTCTTTTTTCTAGCAAGAATGTTAGTTGAAATAGGGCCCACTCACTTTTCTATTAACAACGTCAATACGGAAGGCATCACCATAGCAATATTGAAAATGGTAATTTGATTTGGACATGTGTTAGTTGTGTTTGCGTTAATATATTAATTCAAAAAGGTCCTATTAGGCAAAATGATTCTATACAAAACAAGCGAATTTTACAATTTATACTTTGTGATATGTAACATTATTCTTATTATATTATGTATGTTGTAAAGTTTTTGAGTATACAATATATTGTCAGAAGACATGGTTCATTAGAACAAATGATATTGTTATGGTATAACACATATAATTTTATTCAGCAACGGCTGTCTAGTGCACAAACTTACACTACTTTTGGTTATTATTTGTACTTTGCATGTTATTGAACTATTGATATAAATCAACGTTATGTTAGAAATATGCATTTCGCATTGCAATTGCGAGTATTAAGGGTCCACTTGAAAATAAAAGGAGGACCCACAAAAGGTTTTAGAGCGTGATCAATGCATTGTTGATAAGTTTGATGTCTCTGTGTACGGGAATACCCTTGATATATTTGACGTCCCATATTTCTCAATTTTGATTACACGCGTGGCTACTGTTGCTAGCTAAACTGGAAGTACTTACCCCTACTGAGACTCGGGTCTCACTTTTCTTTGATTCGTTCACGTTTTCAGCCTAATTGGTCAATTTTAATGTTTTAACTTTGGCTCTGGGGTGTGATTTGGACATGGATCAGTATGTCTGTTGTTAAAAGGTCCATCCAAAATAATTTAGCCATATCCAAAGACGCAATGTTTTCTTCATATGCTACATATCTACATATATTTTATTTGCTTCACTTGTTTTAAGTTTTATTCGTCGGTCGTATTGTAGTATTAGTTATGATTATTGTTTTCCAATTTATTTTTGTTACTGTGACCGTTTACCTTGACCCCTGAACAACAACAACAATGAAAAAAATAATTTGAAAAACGTCAGAATCGTAATAAAGTATGACATTTCTTAGCCTGTGTATTTTCTATCTGACATTTCAATTAATGATCCAACCCATGAAGATATTACTAAAAGACGTCAACTAGTAAAAAGTGTGTCAATACATAGACGATCAGGCGTTTTAATACAGTTATTTTTATGTCTATTTTCTTTTAGGATTAAAGAATTATCTCATCAATTTTTCTGATAACCTAGATTATAGACACTTTCACGTGACTATATCAAAAAATAATATTGCATGCATGTGATTGGATTGTAGATAGAAATGCAATAAAAACAAAGGCTTATCTTGGGGTTTATTAAAGCATATAAAATTAACATGACATTGCTGTTTTGCATTTAAAATTAAAAAAATGAAACCAATCGTTCTTTTTGTTTAATGAAAAATAAAATAATTGGTTTGGAGTAGTTGCATTTTGTAGATTATACAATTTATGTTACATGTGTTAAATGTCCAATAATTCTATTAAAGAAAAAAGATAGATAAATTGTTTTCATCTCATAATTCAATTAAATTTTTCAACAAATCGGTGCGTTCAGTATTTCATCAATACTTTAGTTATTGCAAAAACTATTATTTCCATAGAGTTTAAGAGTGGAAATCTCTATATGATCACTAAGGATTAACAATCGGTTTGCAACCAAAGACGATAAAGTTGTTGTATAGTTACATCGAACCAATAGAAGAATCTGCTTCAGACAGCTAGCATATGTCAAAACACAATGGTTTATAAGTTTCTTACAGGAATCACGGAAACTCGTTATTGACAATGATATGAGAACAAAATCATCAATGCATATTTTATTTCAATTTTTGCTTGATATACCGATTGAAGGAAACAGCATTGAACAGAAAATATCTATTTAAACATTGTTTTGAAAACACTTAAGAAGTTACGAATAATTTTCTTAAATAATATTAATAACCATTGACACATGCATATTAAAGAGCTTTAAGAACATCACCATCGACCTAAGACCAGTTTACAATTGGAATTCTATATCCATTTCTTTTATCGTAATTATTTCTTTCAATGATATTACCAATAAATACTATTAGGTGGATTAAGGATAATAAGTGTTGATGATTTTATCTGTCTCATTCAACGTTTCAAAACATATTAAGATTTCCTTAATTTTGGTCGAGCATTACTGCTTAGGGAATTGTTCCTAAACGGTCGTCTAATTCTGCAAAAATAAAACAGGTTTATTAATAACTATTATTGCAAAATCAAATCAAGAAAAGACATATTTATGAAGAGATGTGTTTACTAATGTTTGTTGTTTGGTATAAGGACTTCCAAGGTTCTTTTTCGATTTTAGGGTCCTTTACACTCTGAAGTATAAATCCGTTTACCCCAAATAGCTTGTCAATGTACGTTGGATAATTATTTGTTATTCTCAGTTTCAGGCGCCATTATGATCATACCCCTATATGACAGCATGGTTTCAATAAGTAAATATATAGCCGCGGAAAACACAATACTTGTTTGACTTTTGTCTATTCCCGTTCTGATTTTAATGACTCAATAAGTTTTCGCTGTCTCGAAACTTGAAACTTCTGTACATCACTAAAACTTTGTTGGTGTCATATTATGTATAGATGCTAATATTTTCTGTCTGCCTTGGGAGAAGCTTTAACATATAACTCGTCGTCTAGTTGTCAAACTCAAATTGCTTAAAATCAGTAAATCAAAGCATTGCAATCACATATATCACTTTACATGTAATGTGGTTAGGGGAATAATAAGCATGATCAAATAAACCAGCTATTTGATTTGCATTGCTTCTGGTGATGATGAGCAATTCTCGCTGTGTTTAAATTTTTTTCAGACGATTTATCAATATTAAACTCAAAGCCATTTGAAAGGCGCAATTTGGACTTTGTTATGTTAAAATACGGTGATCGCATTTAAAACGATTTCATTTGTTGTATTATATTTTCGCTTCTTAACTAGAAATTACACTTTCAAATGTTTATTTGATTTAAAGCATTGATTCAATTTCATATTGGTAGCGTTGGGTAACATTTACATTATTTATGACCATTTTTGTTATAAATTTCTTTCTCCAACACATTTTAATTTGCAGTTTTTGTCTGAAAGTTTGGTGTTAGGCGTTTTATTCCCATAATAACTTGCTGTGTCCAACAGAGTATAAATGTACATTCTAAACAGTCAAATATATTAAGCAATGAGCTTGAAATAAAAGACACGACTGATTCCTCAAGTTTCTGCTTCATATTTGACTTATACCTGAATTATGACGCACACGAAAGGCTGCATTTGAAACTTTATGACAAACGTGATAATTTCAATTTTTCTATTGTCAACTTTCCTTTTTATGCAGCAATATACCTGCTTCCCCTGCTTATGGTGTATTTGTTTCCCAATAAATACGCTATGGTAGAGCGTGTTCCCACCACGGGGACTTTGTACAACGAAGTAGGCTGCTTGCAAATAAATTGTTGACTCAGGGATATTGCAAACCTAGGCTTATCAAGGCCCTCAAAAAGTTTTATGGCCGTCATCATAGTATTTTTGATAAGTTTGATGTTTCTGTGTCCAGGATTGCCCTGGATATATTTGACGTCTCATAGTTCCATGTTCCTTTCACACAATTTTGATTTAACACGTGGCGGGTGTAGCTAGCTAAACAGGAGGTGCTTACCCTTCCGGAGCACCCGGCCTCACTTCCCTGGTGGAAGTTCACGTGTCTAACCTAACTTGTCAGTTCCAAAGTTTTTACTCTGCTTCTGGATTGCGATTCGGACATGGATTAGTATGTTTGTTTTTGATTATGTGACATGTTACTAGACGTCATTATTACCCACAAAACAAAAATATGTGCTCTTTTTATCCAAACAGCTTACCATTTTTTCGGTTTTAATCAACATATTAATCTTGATAAAATGTATACGGATTCCAGTTTGTCTAGTATTGTTTACCAATTATTTATCATTTTCTTTATTTTTGTTTATTGCTTTTTAAATAACGGTTCAAGTATGCCCAAACTAAAAAGTAAACTATTTTCCTTTGGATTAGTTTAACTTGTAAGTTGTTTGCCAGTTTTGGAAGGATTATTGACGAACGATTTGAAACTGACAAGTTAGGTTAAACACGTGAGCTTTCCAGGTGAAAGTGAGACGGAGTGCTCCGGAAGGGTAAACACTTCTAACGTCCGCCAAAAATTAAAACAAAATTTGTGTTCAAGTCACTGATGACCCTGTTAGCATATACTGTATAATGTGCCATCATTTTATAGATATTTTTTTCTTTTTTGATAGATTTAAATACAATTGCACGTGTATAATTAGTCATTCTAATGGTAATGGTCAGGTGTCGACAGATGATATAGAGTATATTACAGAATGATAGTTATATATCGTGTATATGTGATCAGTTGAGATAATTAATAGCAGTTCTTCCAGAATAAAACCTTTAAATCAAATTATATTTGACTGCTGTTTGTTTTGCTCGACGTATTGCTAAATTGATAAAGCGAATACAGATTTGTCTTCTGACAGAAGCAGCTATACGTTTCAAAATTATTTCTACGTTTTTTTCTGACAAAAGTAGCTATACATTACAATAGTATTCAGTCATTCTTTCAGACAGAAAGTAGCTACATCTTTATCGCATTTACATTACCTAGACCTGTATGTCTATCACTTCAGACATAAATTGATCATTAGAAAGAGATGTACAAATGCGATTGAGAAATGGTAACTAGATGTGTGGATGTGCAAAAAATATTAGACCGTCATATTGAGGTACATGTATATGTTGTTCTAGCTATGTAGTTGAGTTGCGGATTGCTGTATTGTCTAAGTAAGGTGTTTTAGACTTGCCGGTAGCTCAGTCAGTTGCGTCATCGGTCCACCTATGCTAGAAGACTAGATTCCGTAGGTCATGGGTTTGAATCTCATCTACGGTAACTGTAATTGATTTTAATTACATTGTTTCATTACAAACGTAGCTATGGTAAAGTACCTTCGAAATGGTTGGATCATTTAATTCTTAGATGGAAATGTTATTAGAAGCCAGTAATTAATCTATCAAAATGTAGATGGTTTTCCTATGACAACCTATTTGATTTTGTCATTAGAACTATTACCTCAGGCTAGGTAATAATTTATTAAGAAGATCGTGTTGAACAGAGACTTAGATGATCTTTTCAGAATGAAATTTTATGTATCTTGTTACAAGCTAAAATCATATTATTCCTTCCAATTTATGAAATCTGTCTTCCTGTGTCTAAAGCTTCAAGCAATCTTATTTTATACTTTCAAGTTCGTTATATTAATGGATTCACTAATGGAATTCAAAGACAACATCACCACACGCTTTGCTTACAAAAATATGATGTAACACTAAGTAAGAATATAAAGGTAATTGGCATTGACAAAGACGCTATATACGTCAACTTTTAAAAGACTATATCCAATTGATAAGTAAGAAAATTTCGCTTGTATGGCTAAATGTAAAACGCCAGACAAACATGTGATAATCCGGCAGCAGGTTGGTTAACAAGATTAGATAAGGATTTTATTTCGAATTGCCAGTAACAATAAATGTTTTTGTCTCAATATAGGTCAAACAAAATACTCTGATAATCAAAAACAAACATACTAATCCATATTCGAATCACAATCCAAAAGCAAAGTAAAAGCTTTGGAACTGACAAGTTAGGTTATACACGTGAACTTTCACCAGGAAAGTGAGACCGGGTGCTCCGGAATGGTAAGCAGCTCCTGTTTAGCAAGCTACACCCGCCACGTGTGTAATAAACAAGATTAGAAAATAGTCAATAATTTACATATCCAACATAATATTCAAATTTTATATATTTGAAAATTAAAACGAATGTTTTCTAGCTATACTATTAACTTTTAATATATCTGATACGTTGGATTCAATTAAAGCGACAAGTGCATAAATTTATATTGTGTTTAGAGTCATCATGAAACAATAAAAATGCATGATTTAGTGAATAATTCCTGATTTTGATATATTGTTAAAAACAATTTGTGTGCACATGTACAAAAAATGTGGAAAATGAAAACAATATGTCAATTCAATACTCATTAATAATTAATGTTTAAATGGATTCAATTAATCATCCTGATAAATGATGTAAGAAATATAAATGAAAACTCGTCAAAAATAAAAAAAAATTAAAACCATAAAACTGTTACCATTATCTGAGGTTTAAAATAATTTGTGTTGTTACAAATACACAAATAAAGAACGTAAAAATAAAAAATAAAAATACAAAAAAATCAGCTTACTTGTTAACGTAAGATGGATCAAAAACATACATACCAATCCATTTCCAAATCACAATCCCAAAGCAATAAATATTTCGAGCCTGACAAATTATGGTAAACACGTCAACTTCCACTAGGGAAGTGAGGACGGGTACGGACTAAAATAACGTGAAAAAATGCAAATATTGACGTAAAATTATCCCTGGAAAGGAATTGTGGTCCGAGATTACTCCAGGGCAATGAAAAATGTCGCGTGTTTATCGGACACAAATCATATATTATCATTGCCTTACACGTTTATTTATTTTGTATTATCTTCGTTCAAATGTCCATTTTCACTATATGTGTCCGTAGTATTTATCACATACCCATTGAATCTTACTATGGCGATACATTACATTTTCTTGCCATGTGATACAAAGGTCCGTATCGCACATGTGCTATACAATATTGCGTATCACCATAGTAGCCGGAACTACTTTTAGGGGAATTCCCTTTTCCGACAACAATAATATGACGTCATTCATTGGTTATAATGTGACGTCATTCATTGGTTATAATGTGACGTCATGTTAGGTTGGGAGAATTTTTCGAGTTGGGAGAATCGCGAACGATAAATTAAATATTTTTTTTAAAAGCAATGTTTGTTTTTTAATTTTTTTCCCTGTGTTTACGATGGTATTAGTAAACAATTAACCAATGATGTTTAAACGAAGAGTCATCTGTTGTTTTTAATTACTTCTTCTGCAGTTTTTCCAGTCAGGTATCAGATTTTTCGAATCAGATCAAAATCAATATAAAATAGTTGATTGTGAATTTATTGACAGATTAAGCTAAAGAAAGCTTTTCATTTAGTTTGGTAGGGTATGTGATAAATACAAAACCACACATATGTGGTTTTCTAACGTAGCTGGTCGCACTCGTTTATTGTGCGGACGCATACATTACACTTGTGCGATCATCTACGTCAGAAAACTACATATGTGTGGTTTTGCGAATTTATTCTACATGTACTTGGTTTCACAGCGTCCTTTGTACATGTCGCAAAATGAATAACGCTTTTCAAACGATGTCTAACGAGGAAACTAATCTTGCGCTGCCAATGCCAAAGGGAGATTTATTGTTTTGCTAAATTAAACTTTAATTCAAATTTAGAATACTTTTCAACATTCTTGTTCAGATATACCTCACTTATAACGGTGCACGTCTCAAAATAAGTGAAATATTCTTGACTGGGACGTTAAACACCATTACCCAACTCATATCAGTGCAAAATTCCAAAGTTTCACATAAAAAAGTATTGGTGTGTGCGAGACAGCGTGTGTTCCCGTTTGTAAAAGAACCAAATTAAGAGTTAAGCCACTTTACTGTAGTAGTCTACACGGTAGGTGAACAGTGTTTCTCAAAGACCACTCTGTCATGCGCTGATTTTGAATTTTTATTAAAATAAAAATGCAAAATCAGCACATGCCAGCTCTAATTAAACTGTTGGTTCGTACGAACTTGCGTTTTTAAAAGACACATTTATTGTTTCCTTCAAATTAAGGGGCTACATGGAAAATGACTGCGATTTAATTCAATTAAGAATACTTCATACGTACATAATTGTCTTTTGGGATATTACGTATGGCGATTAACATCTAATATTTATTCAGTTTTATACAATTCCAGGTCGACCCGCATTAATTTAATTATATAACTACCTGATGCAATTTTAGCATTTGTCTGCACAAGTAAATCACCTCAGGGAAATATACTTTAGAGTGATCAGTTGCTATCGATTTTCCATTAAATAATTAAGTAGGACAATAGTGTTTAGAGACTTTTACACACACGCGTCATAATGTCATCTTCCATTTTGTATGGGTGAAATAGCATGGTTTGGAAATAATAACAAATACACATTTTTCGAATTCAGACCATTTTGAAAACTCAACCGTTTTACTGGAAATACGAAGGGCAATAATAGTAGTGAAACAACAATCAAGTCGTATACTTTTGATATTATAAAACATTTAGAGAAAGAAGTGTCGCGTTATTAAACCATCGCAACAGGAAGCATCGCATGCATTATCAAGATTTCTTAAAACCAGAACCATAGTTTTATAAAAACAATCTCGGTGTAACATTCACAGCAAGACCCATCGCGTAATTAAAATATTCAATGCACATGGAGTGGTTATCAAGATACTGGATCAAACATGCATCGCATAATCAAGATAATAGATTGTCATTCACTTCACAGCATATCAAAATATTTGATGTAAAATTTACAGCGTCGCGTTATTAAAATATGCCATATCCATATATCTTTTACATCAAGAAGCATTGTGTTATCGAAATACCATTTGTATCATTCAAAGTAATTAGAGGCATTGCGCTATTGTGATGATTGTTGTAATATGAAGACTCGTATTATCAAAATACTCTATGTAACATCCACAATAAGATAAGAAATAACGACTTTAACGACAAAAGAACAAATAAACACTAAGTGGGTAACAGAAGACCCAATAGTACCTATAACGCTCAATTGCAACTGGCAATTAATTTATGTATTTCATGAGTACCAAGCTATAAATGTTACGTGAAATGGCATCATGTGTCATGAATCCATGCCAACCAGAGGTTTCAAAAAGATTTTTTTCTTTCAAATTATTGGTTTAAAACTTCATCTTATATGCAAAATTCATGAAAACAAGTTCAACGGCAAACTCTCAGTAAGATTTTAAAGAATTAATTTATTAATACATCTCATTTGCATTAATCGTGAACATCGGGTCTAAGAGAACTTTTTTCGTAAAAAACCTGTCTTAACAAAATCGATTGAAAACTACAGACATAATGGATACGTTTGCATAGTAAACGGTCATCTTTGATGTACTGCGGTACAAATTTAAGTCTTACCCACCTAGAGACCTTACACACCAAATTGTTTTCAATTGGCTTGATGGTTTCAGAAAAGAAAAGATTTTCAACGAATTGACAATTTTTAAACCTCTTTTGCATATTCGTGAAAATCGGGTCAATAAAATAAATGTCGTAAAACCCGTAATATGTGAAATGGCCCGTTTTCTTTTTTCTTTTCACAAACTTTAACAAAACGCAACGTTTTCCACTTTTACTATTTATTGACAAACATACACCTTTACAAACTTTATTCTAACCAACGTATTCTAATAACGTACAAACGAGCGGGAAACTGAAACATATTTTCAATGGCCATAATGAGTTCTACACCATGTTTGTCTAAAATTAAACCAATTCGGTTAACAAATACACATATATGTACAACTGCTATATATCTGCTGTTCTATTAATGGCAACGGCAACCATCTTGGATTTAGGATCAGGTCAAAATCATAACTTTGATCTGTTTTATAAAGGGACCTTCCACATCAAATTTGGTTTTATTTGATGAAGTTGTTTCAGAGAAGAAGAAAAATATAGGCACACACGGACACTCTGACATGTCATAAACTCAACTAGATAGCTAGTTGCGCTGAAAACGTGATTATAAAAGGAGAGGCTAAACACGAAGTTTTCACTTGACAAAACCGTGGTTGCAAATGAACGTCAAAAGACGAAATTATGGGGGGGGGGGGGGGGGGGGTAAACAATCTTGATTACTTAGAAGCTAGGGTTGCCCTAACAGAAAACAATTTGTTAATTGCCTTTACTCTTGTTTAAGCAGCGACAAAACACAAACTTTGAAAGGAACAAACAATGGTTGAAAATGAACCTCAAAAGGCGAAGTTTGGGGGTAAACAATCATGAGTATTTAAAGATGCCCTATTAGGGCACCATATGTTAATTAATTGTCACCCACCTTACTCTTGTTAAAGCAGCGACTAAAAACAAGCTTTGTAAGTAACAAAAAGCAAAAACGTGCTTGAAAAATGAACTCTAAAACGCAATATTTGAAATGTAAACGATCTTTATTACTTAGAAGCTAGGGTTTCCTTAACAGAACATCATATGTTAATTAAATGTAACCTACCTTTATTCTTGTTTTTGTTCAGCTGACACCACCTTCATCTTGGTTTATTATCTTCAGTTACTTAGCCGGTAGATGGCACAATAGATCTTATATGTATATCGTTTATCTAAACAGTAATTCTACTGATTTTAATGCCAATCCTTCGTCAATCGTTTTTCTTTTCCTAATATATTATATATTACGACGAGAAATGTTGCTGTTTCATAACTATTCTGTCTTTTCAGTGTAAACTACACCAAATGTCTTTATAATTTAACACATACAGAGAATATTCCAGATGTATTGTATTGCCACGCCTTGTGTTTAATTCTCAAAGATTATTTAAAAACAAAGATTATAATCTACTCGTAGATAATCTACAGTGATATAGCAGTAGTACGGTTTTGAAAGGTTATCCACTTTGGCTTGTATATCATCATCAGCAGCAGCACATTAGCTAGCTTCAGTAGCTTCAATATTTATCTATTTTATAGCCTAAGCTACAAATTAATGTTTTCTGCCTGCTTATTAGTTTATATTTCACCTAGTAAAATGAGAAATGAACAATGGATATTATATCTATATCGCCATACACATCTCCTGTAATCTGAAGTACAGCCCTGTCGAAAATTTGACGGTTGGCTAATGAATTAGAACAAAATGTGCAAATCATCTCTGTCCTTCTTTAACTACGTTCGTGTTTATCTCGGCAGCTGTCATCTATCTCTCGGCATCGTTTCGATCACTAGCTATCCATATCTCGATCACTCGGTAGCTAACTTCAACTCCTTTTATTTCATTTATCTCAGTGTTAAACTTTTGACAGGTCAGTACTGTATATTAATTCCCAAGCTTACATAGATGGAACTAAATGATATTGCCTTATCCGCGAATCGTTTATTTTAGCGTGTAGATTTAAATATTTACTAAACAAATTTCACAACATATTAATATGTTCTATACCATTAATATTCAATATATAGATTATAATCTATCTTCAGTAATGACTCCTGTATATCCTATATGTATTAATGAATTTTAATTATAAGACAATGGTAATGAAGTCCTCTGTGTTTACCTGCAGCCTACTGCAAAAATCGATAAATGCGAAAACCAGAAATCATTTGTTTTAAGGAATTAGTGAAATGAAGCATAGAGAAATGAGGTTTAACATATACCGTATACATGACGTGTAAAAGTGCAAAATGAAACCTGAGAAGATCCATCATTTCATAGTAAAGCCTGAAACGAAGGAAGCTTTAATGAGAGACAAAGCTTGTTCAACGAGGATTCCAGTTCTGTATTCATTTAAAACAATACTATATTTGATTCAAATATTAGTTAAGTTGTTTCAATTAAGTTATTCATAATTAAATCACAGCTTCTTACCAAAAATTAAGGCAGCAAAAAAGCCTTTTAAACCAATATTATTAGATTGATTTTACTTTAATTTCTAGTCAAAATTTCGAACAAAACCGGTTAAAAGATTAACCTGCATTAGCTGTTTGTAAGTGTGACTTTTGCTATTCATAATAATAGCAACCATTTTGAATTTTATGTAACGATAAATGATGTACTATAACCCGAATTAAAATTAAACTGACAATTTTGATTTGAAATAGTCTATTGGTTTCCGAAAACATGAAACAAGACGCCCGTAAGATAGTTTCGCCAACCATCATATCAGGTTATTTGGCTATAAGCAGTTTAGCCAACACTCACGACAACGTTATATATACTACATGCACATGTAAAAGGTTTAGACCTTAACATATTGATTCATTCATATCTTAAATTAAATCTAATACCAGCATATTTTTTCCTGACTTTAAAAACGGAAATTAACCTCACGTAATAAACACAAAATCCAAAATTGTCTTTTACCTAATTCATGTATAAAATGAACCTAACTAGATAAACTTTAGGTTTGCTCGTTTTGGACTAGGTTTGTATAATCTTATGCAATATAATTTCCATTGTTGTGTATATGTTCGCTTATGTGCTGTTTCTTTTTTTGGATAAGACAAAATGCTACTTTCAGAAGCAAGACACGATAAATCAAAATTATTATTTCGACAGCTGAGATATACGAATGATACAAAATGGTCACTGGAAAAAGTGTCGTTGTTTATAGGTATTTGGTGATTTTTCTTATTTCAGTAATGTCTTGTTTTTATTCTTTTTTTACATAACACTCCTGCATCGGCTGTTTTTCAAGACGTTGGATATGAATGAGGTCAATAATTGTTCACAATCTTGAATAAAATTTTGGTCTCACATTATGATCCAAGCATTACTGATTAGGAATTGTATTCCGAAATGGCTGTCTAGTGTTGTAAAATTAAAACTGTTATAATGTGTAACTAATATATGCACTGATAATGAATAAACATAAAATATTTAGAATAACGATGATATGAATCGTCACAAGCTTTATTTACTAAGCTAAATTTACTACATGTAAAATACAATTACGTTTTTGTAAGACTTTCTATGTTCCTTAATTTTGTACATTTTCCAATCATTGTAAATGAATACTTATAATATTAAGTATATAGTGTTTTTATCAACTTCGTGTCTTTGTGTGTTATATTTAAGATAAATGGTTTTAAAGTAAATTGAGAAAGTTCCTTGTTATATTTTGATGACAAGACGAGGTTTAGATTGAAACCTTACTGGCTGCTTTCACTAGAATTTTCATCTAGAGCAAAATATCATAAGATTTTGTTCAATTAGTATATATCGGTAAAATCGAGGTCAAGAGTTTCTTTCTTAATGTTTGTATTATCATTGGTTTCATGCAAAGATGAACTCAAGCTGCGTGTGTCAGATCGGTTATGACGATACATTATATATTGTCACGCTTCATTGATTTCACGCATGTCAATGAGGGTTAATTTGGTCTTGCGGTGCTTCAAATCATCGTTAGTCTTCAGAATCCGTTTAACAGAACTCTACTGTGTTTTGTGTTATATGAGAAATAAATATTTGCAAAAATGGCAGCTGATATTGAAATAAGATTTATTTCTCTTCTTAATGTTGCTGAATAAGATTGATCAAATTGATCAAACGCGCCACGATTACCTAAAGAGTACAGCACAAGAACTCACAGTGAAGCTGTCATATACCCCTGCATAGGTTGTCATGGAGTAATGACCCTTGATCTATCTAACTACATGTATATTTGGTTTTCATTTGTGTCAAGTGTGATCAAAGTTCGTTCATAGACATGGAAGATTTGGAGCGGACAAAATATTGAGACGGACAGACAGACAGACGGTAAGGGTTATTCCTATACAACCCAAAGTTTATGGAGTATTAAAAATACAAACGAGAAGATATTGTATTAGACCAATCGCGGTAAAATTCCAGACGGCCTTGGTCCAGAGTGTGAAATAATGATTATAAAATATTTTGAACATTATAATGTTATATTTACATTTATTTTTATTTTCTTCTTATTATTATTTACTTTCTTTTTTTTTTTTTTTTTTTTTTTTTTTTTTTCTTTTTTTTTTTTTTTTTTTTTGATTAATTGAAATTGTATGATTACATTTTGGTACTTTATACTGTGGTGGAAATTTTATGGTATTTTTATATTTGAAAATTGTAATGTTGCGATATATTTCTTATCTAAGTCGTGTTCGAATCGAGTAAAGCTAAAGTAAGCTTAGTAACTATCACTCATCTCATCCATCTTTTGTAATGCTTGTAGACACATTTTTGGCTCAGAAAATTATTCCAATTTCATCAAATTATACACCTGTCATTGGCAAGATCCCTATTATCATTTCGTCTTATTTAGATTTAAAACATACATGTCTATTTTTTGGATCATTCAATTGTTTCATTTTGTTGAACTCCGTGTACTCTATGTGTACTTAGACTGATGCTCAAACCCGGCTACCCTAGCATGTTATTGATAGTGAGTGGGAATGAATCAAAGACATGTCTTTAATAATGCATCAGTTACACTACATCAAAGCCAATCACGTTAGAGTTAGAGATCGAGTTCTTTTATCTACACAACACTACTCGACAATCTCTGCATGAGGAAATAATGCGAAAGAACCTTGTAATTAATGACAAAAATCAAACAGGTCTCTTTATAATTTTAATACATTGTTTCCGTAAAAAAAATTCCTTCTCTAGGAATTTCATCATGGAAAATAGCTAATTAAAATAATATTTAATTAACATTAATGCCAAGTGCTACTTTTGAATTTTTATGAAATAATATAATTCAAAATTCATTAACAATAACAAGTCACTGTGTAATGTTGATGTATAAAATTCCTTTTTTTGGTATGTGTATCATGGAAAATTGCTAATTAAAATAATAATATGAAAACGATTAATTTTAAAGCATGTTTAATTAGAAACCTAAACAATGATATAAATATACTGTAGATAACTTTGAATTCGCGAGTATGACCTTTCGCGTGCCGGGCCTAGGCGTCGTTTGGCAAATATGTAAATTCGGGACCACAATCCATATAAATATTAAAATTCGCGATCGATAGGCAAATATCTCCCTTTCCTTTGCCTTGTTATATGTTACTTAAAGTCATAGTCGATTTCAATTTTCGCGATTCTTGAAATATTCGCGTGATATATGAATTTGCAACCGAGAGTCGTCGCGAAATATTAATTATGCGTCAACAAATCTCTCGCGATTAAAAAAAGTTATCTACAGTATGTGGTATTTTCAGAATATTAAGGATTATGCCACTGAATGACGTGGTAGTTATCAGCATTGGAAACGAAATCCGGATCCCCTCTATCTACATGCACAGTTGTTGGACTCATGCCACACAGCTGAAGAACCATCTATAGATAAAACATATTACATATTACAAAAGACGAATTGATTAATTTGGAAATATGAATGGATTCGAATCAATTTGTGTTCCCGACCCCACTTCATGATCAGGTGGAAGTTCATTGTTAACTTAATTTGTCAGTTTTAAAAGTTCTCGCTTTGTGTTTGGAATTATGAATTGGACCTGGACAAATATGTTTGTGTTTGATCTGATAAGTCTAGGAAATGGATGTTCACATTGTACAATATCAAAAAAGTAACGAATTACGTTATGCTACTTATCCAATTCTTTAATTTTATCAAATTAATGTCTAGTAATATAATCAGTAAAAATTAGATAAACAATCAATTCATTTAACACTTAAATTACTTAAATGGGTAAAAATGAACATCGCTATGGCAAAGGTCAACGAATATTATGTACAGTATTTGTCGTACACGCTGTCAAGAGACAGTTCTTTCTAGCAAAAATAACAAAAAATGTTTGACCAATCAAATTGTTTTACAAAGAAAAATTTATTATATGTAATCATTAATAAAGAGTCAACTGTTTTAATGTCTGTGGAAAGTACATAACGTAAGGGGGCACTAAAAAGTTCCAAACTTTAAATGATAAATAATTTTATAAGCAATAGAATTACAAATTGTAAGCATTTTGGATTAAAAATTGTAAGTGAGCAGTAAAATTACTAACGAATAAACAGAGCTACATGTATAAGCGATAATGAAACATATGCTTCTTTATAACTTAGAACAATAGAGCTAGAGATGCCTTCACCAATGATAAATGGAAAATAAGTCGGAAACCACAATACCAAAAGCCTTAAGCAGCTAAACAGTTTCTTATCTTACAAGAAATACATCGTAGTTTCTATGTCTTATTATTTGATTCTTACCATAAATCCATTTCCTTCACACGATATAAATACTCCTATCCCGGACCTGTCATCTGTGGGGTTATAGAGACCGAAGTGTACAAAGGTAGCCACTGGTGTATATTTAGGTATCTGATTACAATAGTCCATTACCTAAACCAAAACGAAATAAAGAAACGATGTATCTGGCAGTGACAATCACAAGAACAAAGACAAACAAGACTGTCTCCGCCCCAAATTTGTTGGAGAAAATTGGTCGATGGGGTTTATATTATGCTTAACATCTATGTATAGTTTCAGAACAATTGTATCATACATGACAATACCCAGGACTATATTGTGTCTACGGACTGTATCCTTCCTATATTTCCTTGAGAAAATTGGTCGCAGGTAATGGGTTTTTCTTATGCTGAACATCTATGTATATTTGCAGAAAAAATGGATAATACATGACAAAATTTACATCAGGATTAAATTGTGTCCACGGACGAACAGACATATAGACATTGTAATTCCAGTAAACCATTTAAACTTCGTTTCCGATGTACAAAATTAAAAAGAAAGCTGTTTATTGGCACAGCTTGTTATACTGCTTTCAACGGGTATTGCACCAAAATGGCATTTTTGCATGAATGTGGTTAAGTACTTTTGGAAGTACTGAAGTGGTTCCATTTATAACTAAAGAATTTTGAATTTACAACTAGGCCTCACATTCAGGTACTGGCCCCGGTTTCACAATCATTCCTTAGCTAAGATTTTCCTTAACTTAAATTTTACAAAATTTCAAATCTTTATAATTTTGTTAATTTTGAAGATATTCAGGAACTTAAGGTGTCAAAGTTTAAGATAATTGCTAGAATTAAACATTTGCATTTAGTAGCGGATTAAAAAAGAGATTACCAAATGTTGCTTAATTTAAGTTAAGGAAAATCTTAGCAAGGAATGATTGTGAAACCGGGGCCTGTGTGTTTATACTGACCTTTGGTCCCCTGTGCCATTGTGATATAGCAGGTGCACTACACGCATTGAGAACAAACGCCTCCTTAGCCGAGTGTGTGCCGTCTGGACATGTTGCTGAGCTTGGATGTTGTAAAGATGAAGTTCCGACAGAAAATGTAACTTTACTGTGACTACACACAGGGAACACTATAAATAAACAAGAGGGGAAACGAAATAATGTCTAGTGGTTTACTATAAAAGGTGCTTATAATGTATTGAAGATTTCATAGTGACTGACTAGATTGTCATTTCTTATACAACTAAAGAGTTTCGGATTACACTAAAATTTAAGTTTTTAATTCAAATTTTAAGTATGAAATCGGATTTTTAAATAGTAGCACTCTGGTCAAGGAAGATGAATATTCCCTGCACCACCTGATATAATTCTTTGTTAAGTCAAACATGGAGCTCAAGCGCAGAAATTTGATGAAAATAAGGAACATGCAAGCAATTCGGTACCAGAAAACTTAACAATACGGAAAATTAATGACAATGACGTCATCAAATGCCAACGTGACGTAATTCACTCAAAACTTTTAACTAAAATTTTAACATCAATCTTTTTCAAATTTAACGAAGGAAAATTTTATAACATTCTTCTACGTGAAAAATGCATTTTATAACAAAATGTGCACCAATACAATCAATATATTTCCCCAAAATAACATGTGTTCGTGAAAAAATTCCTTCTTTTGCACCTCATTACTAAACAAATTTTCTTGTACATCAGCCATTACTGAAAAACGATCACATCATTTATTGCTGGAGACTAGGTGCAGTATAATAGTAAGGGGGATAATCGTTCCTTACATATTGTATTTGCAACAAAGTTTTCAATGAAAAATATTAAGAAAACCAAAAAGGATAGAACAATTAATCCCAAATTATACGAAAATTGATTACATAGATTTGTGCAAATTTGTAAAATTTTATTGATTAAATATCAAACATCATCGGCTTGAAGCCAGTATTCAAACTTACAATTAGGGTTTATGTATGGTAACTTCGTTGTTACGGGTACTGCTTTTGTTTGAGGAGGTTGGGTTACTTTTGGGGGTGGTTGTGTGACGTAAACTATTTGTATCTGTTGGTGACCAGACGTTACGCTATCCCCTGTGTTTGAGCTTCCGCCATTGTAATGCGCATGTGCAGTATGACTAGGCGCTGGAAATCCACAATGCCATCTCATGACGTAATCATTGTCTGCACGTGCATACACTACCTGCAATAAAACAATGATTCATGAACCACTTTAATAAATACATCCTAATGCTACACCATAGATGAAGGGTCTCGGGAATATTTCGTAAATACGGGAATGCGGGAGAAACACCAAGTACATACGTTTTGATGTAGACATGTTTTTGGTAACTGATATAGCGGTAATGCTGGTATCTATTTCAATCCTCTGGAGTTTATACTTTTTACGAAAATGTCAGTCTTCTGAAGTATAAAGATTATAATAAGAAATGAAACTACAATTATGTAACGTGAATATAATAACAATCTACCGTTATATCAATGATGGATGACAGAATAATTGTTACATGAGATGACGCGTTTTCTCTCCCATCATTAATTTGTCATTTCTTCCAAACTTTGAATCCATCACAAGACAGTAGAACACGAAGAGTACGCGTCACACTAAATTTTAATAGAACAAATTGTCTTCCGATTAATAACGCTCTGTGCTTTGAGCATAACTTTTGATTAGAAACGTTAGTTTTGGATTCATGGCCAGTTAAAACTACATTTATAATATTTTTATAATTGTTTTACTGTATTTTTTTTAATTATATTTTTTTTAATTAATTAATTTGGCTTTCCGCTATGTTAGACCTTTATTTAAAGATATTCATTAAGAGGTTTTTGTCATAAATCTTCGTCAGGACAGGCCAGTTCAGAAACACTCTGAACGACAACAACCATGTAATCCAAGACATTTTAAGCAAACACAGAGAACCATAAATAAAAATAAACAAATAAATAGATAAATAAATAAATATTCTTTTTTCTTCATTTTTTTTTACAAATCAAAGGAAAATGTAATAATATTTAATCAACTGCAAAAGTACCAGTCTGCCCAAATCAAAATCCCAAAAGCAAAGTAAAATCGTTGAAAACTGGCAAATTCGGTTAAATGAGTGAACGTCGATATCAAAGCAAGGGGAGTAAAAATGAGTGATCCGGTAATAAAATCATTGTAGTTCAGTTTCTAACAAGAGGTAAGACATTTGGTGATAACTACAACATTTAATATAATTCACCTATATATTTGCATTATACGTACCGCACCATTGTACTTGATTCTATACCAAGGGTGTCCATTTTGGTGGATAGGATCTCCATCAAGCAGTTGTGCACAGTCCGCCTTCTGACGACATGGTGTTAGGGTATTTACATGGTAATGAGAGCTCGAATCCGGTCGGCTAAATACGTATGTGTTAACGGTTACCAAGAGACAATCACCATCTGAAAGGTTATTTACAGTCCAGTTAAATGTATTTGTATAAGAGGAAAAATAACCAAAACCAAAAGTATTAGTTTTAGACGTAACCAAGACTCAAGAACCTATATTTATCATAAATGTAGTATTAATGAGAACCATTTCACTTCAGATGCATTTTATAATCTTGGTGTTGTGTAAACAATATGTACATGTAGTTTTCCAGGTACAAAACTGACTTAAAAGCGAGCACCCGGACGTCTTCGCCTCCCTGTTCACGTGTTTAACTTAATCTGCCAGCTTTGAAAGTTTTTTACTCTTGTAACATGGACCAAACTATATGCTTAATATATGTTTGTTTTACGGAAACAATGGTGTTATTTGTTTTACGTTAAAGGAAACGTCTTTCACAATATTACACATTGAAATAAAATAAAAAAATAACCAAATATTACATTTTACAAGGCGTGGAACATTCATAACTGTACTTAGAAAAAAAGATTAAAATTTCAAATTATAAGTACATGTGTATTCCATGGTTTTACTACAAACTAATTTCATTTTGACATTAACGTCTAATGTTCAACATAAAAATTTAAAAAAATTAGCACTTCTTCAAAAGTTAAACAAAAAAAATCATGTATGTAACTATGTATAAGCCTGGTCAATCTCCTTCTTAGTTTGAAGAAATATATCATTTGCTTGAACAATTTCATATTTAATTTTTTCTGAAGTTTCAAGCTTTGTTTGTGTGCAATGCCAAATCAATTTTTAAATTACCTTTAATCAACCTCATATAATCTAATTTTGTAAATTGCACATGCACGTGTAAATTAAAGTAAAAGGTGGGATATGTTTGTTAATAAAAATGCTACAAAAAGGCATGTTTTAAAAATTTTGTTGTGAAAACACGTGCTTTTGCATATCCAATGTGTATATGTTATGATTTAGGCCGAACATAATCATATATCAAGTACTTTTTTTATAAAAGAAAACATTTTACATTTAGAATAACAACATATTGTATAAATATTATGGACTGTCACCCTATGAGAAATGTAATATTTATTTTATCATACCGATTGTTGGTGTTTATTATACTGTGCAACCAAAGTATACTGGATTGAAAATCATGACAGTCGGCTGTCATCTGTAAGCAACTTGTGAGACGCTTATTTAACATTACCTTAGACAGCTTTTTAAAAATTAAAAAGACGAATGCGTTCGAACCGCCACACGCAGTGTTTCGTGTTATGTCACCCTGTGATGTCAGATTTTCTGAAATCCGATGGTGACATTAAATTTACCCAAATACTCGTTAACCAATGAAATTTCGAGACCTTTACAAAAGGTATGATAGTCGTAATTGCCAAAATGCATTATGTATAGAAATGCAAATGTCATTAATGCACAAGCGGTAGTGAAACAAAAAGTCTCTTTAACAATTTCACGTATAAGAATCATTAGTATATTTATTCCGTTAGAGCTTCAAACCACTTCCAGATTTTATACCCTTGTCTATATCATCGCTAAAACTAAGCTTTGACTTCATGACCTTGACCTTTGACCAATGAAACTGTATGTTGTATGCGACACATCGTCTCATGTTGGGTTATAAGTTTTAATAGTTCAGCATTTGATCAAAATCCACCCATAGCTATAGACCTGGACGATATGGATCGGACACAATTCTTGGACAGACAGACAGGATAATGCCTATATACCCGCCGTTTGCGGGTGGGGGTGTAATAAATTTCGGTTAAACTTCAACTTACTATTTCCTATATCTCTGATTGGGTTACTGCAGTCTGTTATATGAGGTTCATTGTATCCGACGATCCAAAAATAACCATACTGAATATTAAAATATAATACACTTGTAATAGCTGTCATACATGTATACCGTTTTTTGAATGCATTATTTTATAAAAATTTTAAAGCAGCACATGACATAGCTGACACTCTAACACCACTGTAAAATGTACGTACGGTAATAACTTGGTTATAACTGATCTGAAGATACACATTATTAAACCTGTTATAATTTTGCAGCACTAGAGGACCATTTAGGAGCGACCTCAGTGGTGCCAGTCGAACAGAAACATACCAGCCCATGTTTAAATCATAATCCCAAGAGCAAAATAAAAACTGAAAACTAAGCTTATTCAGTAAAAAGCATGCTGTTCCACCAGGGAAATGAGGTCGGATGTTGTGGCCCATGTTCAAATCACAATCCTAAAAGCAAAGAAAAACTTTGAAAAAACTGGCAAATTAAGTGAAACATGTGAACTTGGCTCTTAAAACCAACAGTATCAAAATTGCATACTCTTCTTTTGCATGTTTGATTTTACATAAAAAACACGCCAAATCTAAATACAAAAACTGAAGGGTATACCTTACAAAACGTAATGTTACATTAGAAACGAGAACTCTTGTTCTGGAAGAGTTAGTGTCTCTGTCATATTATAATGTTTGAATTTTCAGAATGAAATGAAATATTAAAATTTATAAAATATTTTTAAATATTCCATCCAAAAATGCAGAAATTTATAATATGACACTTTCTATTCTAATAATAACACCAAGCTACATACATCAATAGAAGCTACAATATACAAACGTTACCATAGAATTGACTTTAGTTTTCCAGTACGCTCCTTCAGTACCCAGATACAGAAAGCAGTCATATGGATAAGCCACGGCTATAACGTCTCCGTTAGGATCACGTGACCCGTGTATCTGATAAGCTGGGCCATTATTACATATACATCGATATCCTTCTGATACGGAACAGTATGCAATGTTCAGCAATATCACCAAGTAAATTCTCATTCTGTTTAAACAAAATAAAATCATATTTTATGAACCAATGTATTGAAATAGAAATGTAGCGACTAAATGTCCATCAAATGCATCAAATTCATAAACCTAAAGTTCAGTAAGATATGTCACTATTTCTATTTGGCTACTTGCATATCAAAAACAAACGTACCAATCCAGGTTCAAATCACAATCCTAAATCAGAGCAGAGACTCTGAAGCTGGCAAATTAAGTTAAACACGTGAACCTCCATCAGGGAAATAAGGCCTAGTGATCTGGAAAGGTACGCTCTTCCTTTTTCTTTAGCTTAACCCGTCAAATTAACAAAAATGTCCGATCAATGTAAGACCTAGAAAACCTCTTACATAACTAAGCAAGATAAAACATAATTGTAAAGACTGACCCCTGCATTCTTACATAATAACCTACTGGGTCAATGTTATGCCTTCCTTCATCTTTCGAAACAATGTATGTTCAAAGGTAACTACAGGTAGTAATAATTTGTTATGATCATGATTGAAACATGGTTCGGTGTCCATTTAGCATATTAATTCAGAACCTTGTATTTGTAATTTTGTAATAACATCTTTATCAACTGGACGGAAGACAAAAACAAGTCAAGAAATAATTAAGCGTGGATATAGTCTTTGTACCTTTTGATTTTAGCTATGTCATTATGACTTATCCAACGATGCGACGGCATCCAACACAATGTCCTTCAGAAGCATAACACTGTTTTAAGAATGACGGACAGGTGCCGATTTTAAACGTTTAAAGACCTGATAAGAAATGTGTGTAATAAGGCAAGGTACAAAAGCACCGTATTACACGGTTTGTTTTGTCTTATTTGCAATTGGAAAGTATGAAAGCTGTATATATTCAGACAGCTAGAATCTCATAGATAAAAAACAAGACCAAAAGCGCATGCGATATCTACAAACCCATGCCTAGGGTTAGTGCCGGTAATAAATACAGTAAGTCATGTTGTCAGGGTAGATGGTAAAGTATTACCTTCAAAGGCTTCAAATGCGGTACAGGAGTCGATAGCCGAGTATTCTGGAGAGTCTAGAGTGACCGGCGTTTACAGTCTAGTTTAATACTAGTATTTCTGCCATTCCATTGGATCAGAACACGTCTAATCAAAATCGGGGAGATAAGAATATAAGAAATCATGATTAAAGATATAACAATGACATATCAGATTGTTTATGTCAGCAATACCAAATATGATTCGTTAGTCAAACAGGGTTCAACATTGTCATTCTAGAACGACTGTGATTGGTCAAACTGAACAATTATACATGTGTCTGTCCCTGTTTTATGTACAGTACAGGCCTGTCGAATGTTTAACATTGAGGTAACGAAAAGCTTCAGAGTGACCATGATAGGAATAGCAAATGTCTAGAAAGCTAGAAAACCATAGATAGTATCTGTCGAAAAGCTGTTTAGATGTAGCTAACAAGAAGCTGAGATATGCTGCACTAATGAGTTAGCTCAGTGTCTGTAGCTAACAAGAAGCTGAGATATGCTGCACTAATGAGTTAGCTCAGTGTCTGTAGCTAACAAGAAGCTGAGATATGCTGCACTAATGAGTTAGCTCAGTGTCTGTAGCTAACAAGAAGCTGAGATATGCTGCACTAATGAGTTAGCTCAGTGTTAAACTTTCGACAGGTCTGTACTGTAGCTAACAAGAAGCTGAGATATGCTGCACTAATGCGTTAGCTCAGTGTCAAACTTTCGACAGGTCTGTACTGTAGCTAACAAGAAGCTGAGATATGCTGCACTAATGCGTTAGCTCAGTGTTAAACTTTCGACAGGTCTGTACTGTAGCTAACAAGAAGCTGAGATATGCTGCACTAATGTAGCTAACAAGAAGCTGAGATATGCTGCACTAATACGTTAGCTCAATGTTAAACTTTCGACAGGTCTGTACTGTAGCTAACAAGAAGCTGAGGTATGCTGCAGTAATGAGTTAGCTCAGTGTTAAACTTTCGACAGGTCTGTACTGTAGCTAACAAGAAGCTGAGATATGCTGCACTAATGAGTTAGCTCAGTGTTAAACTTTCGACAGGTCTGTACTGTAGCTAACAAGAAGCTGAGATATGCTGCACTAATGAGTTAGCTCAGTGTTAAACTTTCGACAGGTCTGTATTGTAGTTAACAAGAAGCTGATATATGCTGCACTAATGCGTTAGCTCAGTGTTAAACTTTCGACAGGTCTGTACTGTAGCTAACAAGGAGCTGAGATATGCTGCACTAATGCGTTAGCTCAGTGTTAAACTTTCGACAGGTCTGTACTGTAGCTAACAAGGAGCTGAGATATGCTGCACTAATGCGTTAGCTCAATGTTAAACTTTCGACATGTCTGTACTGTAGCTAACAAGAAGCTGAGATATGCTGCACTAATGCGTTAGCTCAGTGTTAAACTTTCGACAGGTCTGTACTGTAGCTAACAAGAAGCTGAGATATGCTGCACTAATGCGTTATCTCAGTGTTAAACTTTCGACAGGTCTGTACTGTAGCTAACAAGGAGCTGAGATATGCTGCACTAATGCGTTATCTCAGTGTTAAACTTTCGACAGGTGTGTATTGTAGCTAACAAGGAGCTGAGATATGCTGCACTAATGAGTTAGCTCAGTGTTAAACTTTCGACAGGTCTGTACTGTAGCTAACAAGAAGCTGAGATATGCTGCACTAATGAGTTAGCTCAATGTTAAACTTTCGACAGGTCTGTACTGTAGCTAACAAGAAGCTGAGATATGCTGCACTAATGAGTTAGCTCAGTGTTAAACTTTCGACAGGTCTGTACTGTAGCTAACAAGAAGCTGAGATATGCTGCACTAATGAGTTAGGTCAGTGTTAAACTTTCGACAGGTCTGTACTGTAGCTAACAAGAAGCTGAGATATGCTGCACTAATGAGTTAGCTCAATGTTAAACTTTCGACAGGTCTGTACTGTAGCTAACAAGAAGCTGAGATATGCTGCACTAATGAGTTAGCTCAGTGTTAAACTTTCGACAGGTCTGTACTGTAGCTAACAAGAAGCTGAGATATGCTGCACTAATGAGTTAGCTCAGTGTTAAACTTTCGACAGGTCTGTACTGTAGCTAACAAGAAGCTGAGATATGCTGCACTAATGCGTTAGCTCAATGTTAAACTTGCGACAGGTCTGTAATGTAGCTAACAAGAAGCTGAGATATGCTGCACTAATGCGTTAGCGCAATGTTAAACTGTCGACAGGTCTGTACTGTAGCTAACAAGAAGCTGAGATATGCTGCACTAATGCGTTAGCTCAATGTTAAACTTTCGACATGTCTGTAATGTAGCTAACAAGAAGCTGAGATATGCTGCACTAATGCGTTATCTCAGTGTTAAACTTTCGACAGGTCTGTACTGTAGCTAACAAGAAGCTGAGATATGCTGCACTAATGCGTTATCTCAGTTTTAAACTTTCGACATATCTGTAATATATTTATAAAATACTAATACAAATTTCTAATATTATGTGTATTTCAAAAGATCGATATACTTTGCATAACACGAGGAAATAGTTTGCTGTCTAGTTCGTGTAAATATCTCTGAACTTTATCCTTTAATGTTGCTAGTAGATGCATCACAACTATATAGTACATTGGTATGAAGGCAACTCGTTCCCAGGTCAACTCCTACATCATATCAAGACAACTAGCTATAGCTAGTACGTACCCATGCGTTTTCTACATCAAGACAACTCGTACCGAAGAAAAACCAAGAAAATTAACTCTTTTTTTTTTCAAAGTTTTTTTTTTTCTAAATTTGTATTTTTTATCTTTAAATTATATTTAATTAATTAGTTCAAACTTATTATGTATTGCTATAAAACATTTTTAAAAAACAAAATATTTCATATTTTATTAGATATTAAAGAGTTTAATAACAAAATAGACGTTAATTTTCTTGAAATTGCCTTCTTTGGTACGAGTTGTCTCGGTTTTGGTACAAGTTCAATTTGGGTATGAGATTTCATAGGTACGGATTGCCCTGGGTCCGAGCTATCCAACAATCATTACGTTTGCCCATTCTCTGCTTTCAGATCACTTG
The DNA here is from genome assembly GCA_021292105.1 of Anadara kagoshimensis. Classification (NCBI taxonomy): domain Eukaryota; kingdom Metazoa; phylum Mollusca; class Bivalvia; order Arcoida; family Arcidae; genus Anadara; species Anadara kagoshimensis. The sequence goes on from CM037870.1 coordinate 47,576,276, forward strand.
CCTTGGATGTTCGTTCGCTGCATTTGAATTGTATACATTTTCAAGTACTTTCCATATGAACATGTGCTATTTATTATACAGACTAAAATCATCTCTATATCTTTCAGCCTTTATCCATTGGATCTGGGTCCGCTCACATGTAATTTTGTAATTCGGCGTACTGCCATATACACCACTTTTTAAATTAATTATAAAATACATTCAAAAAGTGGTATATATATGTAATTCTAAAGATTTTTGTATCTTTTGGCAGTAGTTCATTCAATCAGAGCCATTGGTTATATAATAAAATAAAATGGTTAACGCATTCTCTTCATTCAATCTGAATGTGTTCAGTACAGTCAGGTCTCCAAAAGTTTAGAACTATTGAAAAATGATACTGGGTATATTAAACTGACTTGTTTCTACTAAATGATTTTTATTTGGCTACATCATATCGTTGTATCAAGTGCACAGAGTTTAATAATGGATTTTACACAGACATAAAAAGAAACAACAAGGAAGAAAAATGCAATGTAGATCATTTTTATATAAACAATCAAAAAGACAAGATATTAAAAGGCATTTAATGAAATAACATTGGCAAGCAACTCGGATAAAATATAAAATTACAGTACTATTTGTTACATGAAAACTTGTCTATTAGAACGTTATAAGCATTGCAATGTATATTATATGTAATATAAGCTATACAATTGTATTTATTTATGGGATGAATACAGTAGCAAAAAAAATAAAGAAAAGTAGATTATTGAGTTTAAGATTTTTTTTCCACGTGACAGACATACTGATGTCATTTTTTCTAACGTTCCTTTGTATTATTAAAATATTGACTAGCTACATATACATACATGTAATATGTGTTAATATTATGACTTTAGATATATACATATATTTTTTTTAAAAAAATGCCTTTTATTTTATTTTAATTTATCATTATTTTTTATTATTATTATTATTTTATTAAAAATTTCCCTATCAAGAACCTTTTTATTATTAAGTATATATACATGTCATGTATATTTGATATTTGATTGCTATTGTCATCATGTGCTACTTTCACATGTCTATGAATCAGTATGTCATGTGTTTCTTTTAAATAAAATCCAAAAGTAGCGGCGCATGACACATGGTGACAAGTACATTATGTTACGGTGGAGTTTTATCCCTTTTACATAGCATTTATTTTGATGAAAGTACATTACAACAAAATCACCATTGCATACAACAGAGACATATAATACCCTCTCTGCATACAATATGGGACTCTGGAACATTAGTTAATTAACCTGTCTCAATGAATATATAACATATTATAATCAACATGCAGTTATAAATTTATACCCCAAAAATATTTATTTATTTATTTATTTATTTATTTATTTATTTATAGTTATTTGTTAGGTATAGCTCGTCAAGTTTTACCCGGCCGCAATCTATATATCGACCTCTGAATATTTGTTTTGTTTTTCCGCTTCACGATTTTAAAATAACCCACGTGATAAGTCACGGGACATTGTTGTTACACAACGAATATTGACGGGAAGTAAATAGCCCAACCCGTAACCTTACCGGTCCAGTTATAGTATGTAAAAGATGTCAGGGATCAAGTTTAAGCAACCGTATGGAAAATTAGAGAAGCAAAAGAAAGGAAGAAAGTGTTGTGGTTGTTTGTCTCGGTGTTGTTGTGTAAAAATTGTTGCCGGCATCGTCGGTACAATTGTACTGATACTTGGGCTAGTGGTCGGAATATTTGCTCTCAGTAACCCTATTCATGCAAGCTGCATTGTCCACTGGTAAGTTAATTATATAGTTGTCAAAAAGCAATTATAATCTGAATATAGATATATAATTAATTAATTAATTAAAACCAAGGCATAGTTCATAAAAATTTGGTAAAATGATATCAACGGCTAAAGGGAAATAACTCTTGTAAATATTATTTGGAAATATATTCAGTTAATAGAAAAAGTAAGACAATGATAATGACTTTCATATTTTTTAAAACACACCAAGGACTTAATATTCAGTTAATAAATAGATATATAAAAAATAAATAGACAAGTTGCAATTATGAATGTGTTATATTTTTGTTACAGGAGCTTTGGAATTCCGTGCTCAGATGTTAGAACAAAAATACTAGATCAGATTCAGAAGTGGAATGGACCTGCTGGTTGTGTTAAAGGTGGTGAAAAATGCTTGTATAAGGTAAAAAATTGATACAAGTGATTTGGTACTCAACCATCACTTCATCAAACTCCATCTCATGTATGACTTCATTATGGCTCGTAAAAATCATTATAATTGTTTGTCAGATTGAACGTATTGATGCCATGTATGTGTGTTTCTACTAGTGGTTATGTACACAGTATAATATGTGATATGCCTTTTTTATTTAATGCTTAAAATCCATTCTCCGGGTACCTGTGCACGGAGCGTACTGCATTTGTATTTCCGAATGAGTTCAAGTCCACTTCAGGAGGGATTTCGTATTTTCTATCCTTGAACTTGCGAGATTTAAAGGGGGGGGGGGGTTGAGAGAAATCGGGTAATAAAAATGAGACTGCCTTTATAAAGCAATTTTTGTCCCACATATTTGTATGAGGAACCCATTCTGACATATATCTCGACTTTTTTCACAAAAGTTGATACTATAACCATAAGAAGACATTGTTTAAATGAACAACTGCGCCTGATGGCTGGCTATGCATTCGATTAATCTCTATCGTGGCTCGTTAGCCCAGAGAGTCTTAAACACGGACTACAACGCCTATCGCCACCTAGGTTCGGATCTCACTTGTTAAAGATTCTAGTGTGAGAAAGTCTGTCAGCTCGCTTGCCGACAGTCAGTGATGTTCCCCGGATACTCCGGTTTCCTCCACAATTCCTCGATTGATGGTCTTTATGTAAGTGAAAACATAAGTGAAAACTTTAACTGGAACATTAAATACCTTTGCTCAACTCAGTTTTATCTAAACTGAATCGGCTTGCATTTTTTCAAATTTTAATCTTTTTCAATGTTTATATTTCACATTCAAGCTTTTGTTGTATTACTCCAGTCATACAATTTTATTATAGCTTGTCAGTAATAGTGGAAATACCCTTAAAGCCACCCATGAAACCCCTAAGAAGCATTATGTTGATGATTTGACCTTCAGCTTTGATCCAGAGGGCAATACGTGCAATGTACAGGTAAGTGGGAATATACATGAATGGAACATTATATCATATCTCATATGTTTTACAAGGATAGAAATACAATAAGCGTAAACGCATTTCGAGACCATTCATATAGCAATCACCGAAATTGGACGAGTTATTCTTTCTTTTTCTAAAATTTGTATTCACCATTCTCTAAGTGGGGCTTTTGTAGTCCGGTTATCTAAAGCCCGTGCCCATGGATCATAGTACCTCTTGCTGCCCAAGTTGTCATTTTGCTTAGTGAAGGTTGTTGATATTGTCCGGACACATCAATTTCCTTCATCTCCCTGAACTGACAGTTTTAGTATAAGTAAACAATCTCCACCGAGTCCTAAATCTCAATCCCACTCACTAATATTTGAATCCAATATCTTCTGAACAAGGATTAAAAAAAATGCGATTTTTATTTTTATTGAAACTTCAAAATGTTCCATATTGTATTTATTACTAAGTTGAACTTTCAAAGTAAGTTATGATGACAGTGTCTTATAAGTTAAATTGTCTTGACATGTATACATCTTATTTTGAAGCATTTGTTTTAGGTATATTTTTATAAATGTTGTTTTACACAATATGTTTTTGTTGTTGTTGATGATAATGATGATGATGATGTTGATGATGATGATGATGATGATATTGTCGTTTCAGGGCCATTCTACATCTGAGACCTGGTACGCTGTGTTGGACTCTGGAACTAATTATTGTAATCTGGAAAACCTAATTACTGGTAAGTTACCGCCTGATTTGTTACTTTATCGGTATCCTTTATTTACAATTATATATTATTGTTTAATATATTATTGTAATGATCAGTGAAGAGCTTAATGTTTTACAAAGGTACCTTCGTGGAAGTTAACTAACGTTGTTTCTTGAATTTGTACACAAAGTTGGCCTTTTAAAGTCATTATATAACTTTTGGTTGCAATTTCAATGTATTATAGAAGTTTGCAACTAAATTGCACTTTGTAAAAACAATATAAACACTACAACAGAAAAATAAAATCAGAAATTCAAAACAAAACAAGATAAATTCTTTGATACCACTGATTATAAATTTTCCTTCTTTGAGCGTCATTGTCTAAATTAAAATAACAAAATCGTATCCAGTGGTGTGATTTTGATACCTTTTCCCACTGGACCAATGGTCATAGGCTCCATACTTGGCATGTTAAAATGGTATTCCATTTTGTGGGTCAATTTTTGTAGAACCTTAAAAATTTGAATTATTTAACACCGTAATCCTTGATTTGTATAACGAGTTTCAGCCACTACTAGTGTGAAAAATATGTAATTTATAACAAACTTTATTCAGTTTTTTTTTTACAATTTCTTTGATAAAATGCTATGTTATCGAAAATTGAACACACCTTTCATATTTTTGCTTAATATTAAAGAAGATGGTATCATGCATTGCTTTAGTAATTTTTTTTTCTGTTTTTTTCTTTTCAGGGTCTGGTTTGAACAAAGCAAAAATTACAAAGAACAAACATCTAATGGTGAATGTACGCAATATTCCAGTGCTAATTGTGATAAATATTAAAATATGCGATATAAATGGAAGACAAACTTCAGAGATCTGATTGATGATATTACACAGAATGACAGATATTTTATATTCTAAAAAAATATTTTTTTATAATGAATTAGTTGTTAGTCTTCATCTAAGATGGTAACAGCCTTTATTAACCTACCGATAATTCTTTTCCATGAAAATAATTTGGGAATAAAATATCACCAACATGTACAGTTATTGTGGAATACAGAAATTGTGTTTTATGCTACAATCAAGATTCACTGATATCAAGGCTGCAAGTTTTGCGACGATGGATGAAACTGGAGTATCCACAGAAAACCACATACATTCGGCAAGCAAACCGACAAACTTTCTTACACTACTAGTATCTAGTTAAGAGTTAGATTTGTACATAGACGATGATAAGACCTGTGATCCAACTGACAAGAATCGAAGTACGAGCATCGACATGAAACTATTTCACTGAAAATTAATTTCCAAAAATTAAAAACTAAGTATTACAAATGTTTTGACAGAACTTCTATACGCACATTTTTCATAAGAGTTCTCCCCCTTTTAACAGTGGATTTATATCCTTTCGTTACTTTGTAAATAGCCAATGCAACAAAGGAAGCCAATGACTTACTATGTGCAGCCTGTATCCTGACTGCTTTTTCTCTTTCCACTGCGGTAGCTCAGTAGGTAGAGTGCTCGCTCCGTAAGTTGAAGGTCGTGGGTTCGATCCCCGACCGGGTCTGACCCAAGACTTGAAAGTGGGTAGTGACTGTTCTTTCGCCAAGCACTCGGCATTACGAAATGAAAGTCACTGTTCTTTCGGATGGGAACTTAAAATAAACGAGGTCCCGTGTCACGGTGGGCTTGGCACGCTAAAGAACCATGCTGTATAATGCCATCAGCGCAACGCACAGGCAAAATTTCTACACCTTCGTCTATAGCTGGCGACGTCTCGATATAAGTGAAATATTCTTGACTGGGACGTTAAACATCATTACTCATCTCTCTTTACAACGAAAACGCCTTACAAGGAGTTAACTGGCAATGTGCAGGTTGCATCAAGCTGATTTCTCTCTTAAGGAGTCTGACTTGTTAATATTAAGGATATATTGAGGGAATTTCCTAGAACCCATCTAACGTGTACATGGAGACTATTATTTATGTGTAGGTTGCATTGGACTTATTTCTCATTTTGGTAGAGCTTGTTTTCACTCCAAAAATATTTTAACAACGTAGCGATCTGCTTAGTAATAAATGGTTGGCACTGGGATATTGGAGGCCTAGGCTTCACAAAACCCTCAAAAACTGTTATGGTCGTCATAACGATATTGTTGATAAATTTGATGTCTCTGTAACCGACCGATAGTTCCATATTCCTTTCATTGTCAATTTTTTATTTTACAAGACTAGTGACGGCGGGAGTAGCATCTCTTTGTTTTTGATGATATCTCATCAGATATCTACTATTTGTCATATCAACAACTCGGACTGATATACTGAGGCTGTGTATTCTGTTCCTAGCACATGTTTAAATATTTGTTACCAAATGCGTTTTTGTTACCAAATGCGTTGTAACATAGCTAGACAGGATGTACTTACCCTTCCGGAGCACCTGACTTTACTTCCCTGGTGGGAGTTTCCGTGTTTAACTTAATTTGTTAGTTTCCAAGTTTTTACTTTGCTTTTGGAAATGTGATTTGAACAAGGGAATGGGCTGGTTTCTAAAGTATTCCGGGAGACTATTGTTAATGAGTACGATGTGGTGAGACCAATTTTTTAATTACTCTGGGTATTGCCAACAGAAAAGGGTATTAAGGCTATTCTCCTTGTGATGTGTCCAACACCTACGTGGAAGCATATGTAAGCTGTATTTAGATCACTTCACAATGAAATGGATTTTTAACGCCTATAAGGGGAAATTGAGCATGATGTAATAAGATAACCTTTAATCCTTGCTCGTGTGTCGACTGTATTGATTGATACTATTCACTCCTCGAAACGAAGTAACCTGTACAATTGGGTCATTGCCCATGTATTGAAACTAAAGAGTGGATTAATGGTGTTTACGTCGCAAATAGTACTTGAAGCGCCAACAGTGGGCTTATTGCCTATGTGAAGACTGCATTGAGACCATCTCCTCTTAAAACAGATCGAATCTCTACATTTAGGTTACTTCCTGACAACTAAAACATTCTGTTTGATAAAGTTTACTAACATTCAATGTTTCTTGAAATGCCATGGACAAAATATATTCGGGAGTTAAAAATCATAATAAAAAAGCACTGACTTTAATTCAAAATCATTCTCGATTCATGATTTAAGGCTTAATTAACTTTGAGGCCATAATTGTATTCTAAAACGTACTCCAAGAAATTCAATATTGACATTTCATAGCTCAGACGCTTTATGTAGATTAATTACTAGTTATTATGAAATAAGGGTTTCTTCAATATACACCCTTTAGCATTATTGTCATATACCATTTTTAGCTCACCTGACCGAAGGTCATGTGAGCTTATGGCATAGCGCAGCGTGTGTGTGTGCGTGCGTGCGTGTGTGCGTGCGTCGTTAACACCTATTTTCGACTTCTCCTCTGAAACTACTGGACAGTTTTTAATGAAACTTTGTCAGAAGTATATATGGGCTGGTGCAATTCAGATTTGTTCGTGGCGTTGCTATGGCTACCATAACTAGGTCAAGGTGACCTAGGGGTGCAAAAATCTTAAAAAATCTTCTTCTCCGAAAGTACTGATTGAAGAAAAAATCTGTTGTGATATTTGGCTTCTCTAGGGTCTTAGGCCTATAGTTTGTTCATTTTGTGAAATTTGGATAAAAAATAGGTTACGCGTTTTTGCGTTTAATTTTGAAAAAATCGTAAAATAGCTTCAAATTGTTATAACTTTACTATTTGACCAGATAATGACATGGGGTTTTCAGTTTTGACATCTTCTTGTTAGTATCTTCAAAATGAGGTCAAGGTCAATTCTGAAGGTCGTGACCTAATTTTTTTACCTCTGATTATAATTATTATCTCGAAAACTATAAAATTTTTGTATAGGCATGTATATTAGAATGTTGTAGGTATCGATACAACGATCATTTTGATGTATAGAAAAAGGTCGTGGGTTCAAAGGTCAAGGTCACAGATGCGAAACAATACCGAAATGGTTAATTATCTCGAAAACTATAAACATTTTGTATAGGCATGTATATTAGAATGTTGTAGGTATTGATACAAGGATCATTTTGATGTATAGAAAAAGATCATGGGTTCAAAGGTCAAGGTCACAGATGTGAAACATTACTGAAATGGTTAATTATCTCGAAAACTATAAACTTTTTGTATAGGCATGTATATTAGAATGTTGTAGGTATTGATACAACGATCATTTTGATGTATAGAAAAAGGTCATGGGTTCAAAGGTCAAGGTCACAGATGCGAAACAATACTGAAATGGTTAATTATCTCGAAAACTATAAACTTTTTGTATAGGCATGTATATTAGAATGTTGTAGGTATTGATACAACGATCATTTTGATGTATAGAAAAAGGTCATGGGTTCAAAGGTCAAGGTCACAGATGCGAAACAATACTTAAATGGTTAATTATCTTGAAAACTATAAACTTTTTGTATAGGCATGTATATTAGAATGTTGTAGGTATTGATACAACGATCATTTTGATGTATAGAAAAAGGTCATGGTTTAAAGGTCAAGGTCACAGATGCAAAACAATACCGAAATGGTTAATTATCTCGAAAACTGTAAACTTTTTGTATAGGGATGTATATTAAAATGTTGTAGGTATCGATACAATGTATAGAAAAAGGTCATGGGTTCAAAGGTCAAGGTCACAGATGTGAAACAATACCGAAATGGTTAATTATCTCGAAAACTATAAACTTTTTGTATAGGCTTGTATGTTAGAATGTTGTGGTATTGATACAACGATCATTTTGATGTATAGAAAAAGGTCATGGATTCAAAGGTCAAGGTCACAGATGCGAAAACAATACCGAAATGGTTGAAAAGCTTGAAAACTATAAACTTTTTGTATAGGCATGTATATTAGAATGTTGTAGATATCGATACAATGATCATTTTGATGTATAGAAAAGGGTCATGGGTTCAAAGGTCAAGGTCACATGTGAAACAATACTAAAATGGTTAATTATCTTGAAAACTATTAACTTTTTGTATAGGCATGTATATTAGAATGTTGTAGGTATTGATACAATGGTTATCATGATGTATAGAAAAAAGTCATTGGGGTTTAGTATTTAAGTTTTCTTTAAATCTATCAGCTAGCCATTAGTTATCAGGTGAGCGTATCAGGCCCATGGGCCTCTTGTTTGAATTTAATCATAAAATACATTCAAAAAATGGTATACGACAATATAGACTATTTTTTTTAATGTATCTTATTATTAAATTAAAAAAATAGTATATGACTATCAACACAACATACGGTAATATTTTTTTAAGAAATGCTTCAAGTTGTAATTTCGTAATAGTCGACAAGATAAACATACATAGATTATAAGCTGTCAACATTGCTATAGTTCTGCTTCACTGAACTTTATTTTCGAAACATGCTTTCCTATTTTCTTCTGATATAAAAACACAATTTGTCTTCACATAAAAGTTAAACGATTCAGGTCGGATATTAATGATGATGAATGACTTGCAGTATCTTTAATTGTAAAGTATATCCTAAATGTATGTACAAGTAATTTATTTAATTTTATAGTTCAGTAGGAATTTTTTATCATACACTGCCTAGCATTATCGCCATAACGTAAGGTAACAATTATGGAAAAAAGGCTAAATGGTCGCCTACACTCGCCTACATGAGCATAATTAGATTTTAAGCTGTTAAATTTCTCTATTTCTTTCGGTGGTACTGTACCATCAAAACATTCTTTCTCATTGATATCAAATCACAATTTGTTATATAAAAGTTTTAAGATACAGATTGGGTATAAAATGGTGATGGTTAACTAGCAAAATCTTCGATTGTAAAGTGCGTCCTTACTTATAATCTATATACATGTATACTATATACTAGTAATACATTTAATTTTATAGTTCAAGATAACAATTATGGAAGAAAGTTTTATGTTTAGTAGTGGTCGGCTACGTTTACATGAGAATAACTAGTCCAACCTGCCTTAAAGGTTACCTCTATATAAGGACAGCCTGCTTATAAAGGCCAGTAGAATAGTATCCCTTTATTCATACATTTTGAATCTGTACATAAAGGCCACCTGCCCATTAGGTTCAGTTTTACTGGTTGGTTCCCTTGACTGTAAGCCATAAAATTGTTTTCTATGGTACAGGTCAATCAAAACAGTCTTTCCTATTGATATAATCAAAAACAAACATGCTAATCCATATCCGAATCACAATCTAGAAGCAAAGTAAAAACTTTGGAACTGATAAGTTAGGTCACACACGTGAACTTTAACCAGGGAAGTGAGGCCGGGTGCTCCGGAAGGGTAAGCACCTCCTGTTTAGCTAGCTACACCCGCCACGTGTGTAATCAAAATTGTGTGAAAGGAACATGGAACTATGAGACGTCGAATATATCCAGGGCAATCCTGGACACAGAGACATTAAACTTGTCAACAATACTGTGATGACGGCCATAAAACTTTTTGAGGGCCTTGATATGCCTATTCCTGCAATATCCAATATTGCAATATAAGGCACAATTTGTCGACACATACAGGTTGGGTATAAATGATGATGAATGACTTGCAGTAATACATCCTTAATCCATTATGTATGAATAATACAAATTTTATAGTTCAGTAAGAACTTTTTAATCATTCACTGCTTAGCATTATCATTACAACGCAAGGTAACAATTATAGAAGAAAGCTTAATGTTTCGTAGCTACGTATACGTGAGACTAGATTATAAACTGTCAAATTTGTTCTCTATGGTACTGGACCATCAAACATTCTTTTCTATTGATATAAAGACACAATTTGTCTTCACATAAAAGTTTAAAGATACAGGTTGGGTATAAATGATGATGAATGACTTGCAGTATCTTTGATTGTAAAGTACATCCTTAATCCATAATATATGTATAAATAATGTATTTAATTTTATAGTTCAGTAAAATAATGTCTCTAGAGCAGCACGGAAACAATAACATCAACGTAGGAACACTAAAATACAGGCATCTCGGTTAATTTAGGACGTCAATAAACCGACCTCTAATAAAATGTGATCCTTAAATTCAACTTAAAATTTCATTTGTATCAATTTGCCATGTACTTTATGTCTTCTAAATGGATGAAAGATTAAGTTTGAAATGTTCCTGGAATGGTTTATTTCCGGAGGTACAATGTTGTAGTAATAGGATAAGGGTAAACTTTGTAGTAATGTATCCATAGCACATGGAACTTCAAATTGAAGATGTCGTTGTAAAAAGAATAAAAGTTGAAACGTCTACATAATCTCGTATAAAACCCCCGCCTTTCTTGCATTTAACTTAACCGAGAGTGGTAAAAAGCTCACTTAATTGAAATGACCTTCTGATATCTAAAGAGACCATTGGCTGTACATGATTAGGACAGAGAAAATGTGTAAGCATTTCCTGTTTAGCTAGCTACACCCGCCACGTGTGTAATCAAAATTGTGTGAAAGGAACATGGAACTATGAGACGTCAAATATATCCAGGGCAATCCTAGACACAGAGACATCAAACTTGTCAACAATACTGTGATGACGACCATAAAACTTTTTGAGGGCTTTGATAAGCCTAGGCTTGCAATATCCCTGAGTCGACAATTTATTTGCAAGCAACCTACTTCGTTGTACAAAGTCCCCGTAGTGGGAACAAGCTCTACCATAGTGTATTAATTGGGAAACAAATACACCATAAGCAGGAGAAGCAGGTATATTGCTGCATAAAAAAAGGAAAGTTGGCTTTAGAAAAATTGAAGTCATCACGTTTGTCATTAAGTTTCAAATGTAGCCTTTCGTGTGCGTCATAATCCAGGTATAAGTCGAAATATGAAGCAGAATTTGAGGAATCAGTCGTGTCCTTTATTTCAAGCTCACTAGGATAGATGTCATTTACATAGTCTCCAAATTTAGGATTGTTAAGAGACAGAACGTCATTTATTTATCTGTATGTTGAGTTGAATGATTTGGCGACAGTCTTCTCTCCAGATTTAACAAGGTTCTGCATAAATTCTGCTTCATAAGAATAAAGAAAGAAATCAGCAAGCAATGGTGCACAGTTTGTACCCATTGGTTTACCGATTGTTTGCTGAAAAACTATATTACCAAACACAACAAATATGTTATCTGTCAAAAGCTCCAACATTTAATTGATGGTCTCTTCGGTATATTTTTGTTTGGAATCCGTATGATGCTTGACAAAATAACCATATCCCTGTTCAGAACCAGATATTTGTATCTTGGTTTACCGTTTTTGTAAAATAAAGACAAGTGAATAATTTCTTTAAGACGTTCTTTCAATTTAGAATGAGGAATAGTGGTGTAAAGTGTAGAAAAATCAAATGTTTTTATACTTTTTAGATGAGATAAAGTATTAGAAGCAAGATGTTCAAGTAATTCTTTAGAATTTTTGAGAATCCACATTTGGTTAATTCCAGATGTAGAATATACTTTTTCTGAATAAGACTGAAGACCATCTTTGACGATTGTCGAAATTTGTGTTAGAGTTACCGATAATGATTTAGTAGTGCATTTAGATGAGCCTGCTATATATCTTTCCTTGTATGGATTTTTAGGAAGCTTAGGAATCCAACACAAGTAAGGAAGATCTTCCTTTTTAAGATTGATACCGAAAGACTCGAGAACTCCCCTATGGTTGGAAAGAACTTCATCTTTGGTAAAATTAGTTCTAGAATATGCAGGGTTATTTGATATACTATCTAAACCAAGCTCCTTAATAAGACATTCAAGGTAGAATCTCTTACACGCGAGAATAATGTTGTTGGAAGCCTTATCAGCTGGGACAACAACATATTTGTTGTGTATGTCTGTAAGAATTGCCTTGATTTCTGGATCCTTGAGTACTGAAGACGGTTTAGTACTCATAGACCCTTTAAGTTTGGCAATCCTAGCTTTAACAAAAGATCTCACAACCTTTATCCAGTCGGATAAGGTATCAAGTTCAACATTTTCTAATTTAGCCCAACGTCTGGCGTACTCTTCAACAGAATCCTTGACAAGTCTGAAATTCTGTCCCCAAGTAAAAGATTGAGCTTCTCTATATTTAGAACCTTTTAAAAGTAAAGATCTTATATATTGTATATAATTTTTTATTGTTGGTGCTCAAATGACAACATACTTTTGACGCTTATCAACATTGCCGTTTAAAAAGTCTATTTTTATTTATACAGGATTGTCAGTGAGGATTCTTTTACTCTGATTGACCCGGATAATAGGACAGTTTAAAAATTTTTAATGGTCTATATATTTTGTATATTGGGAAAAGGTTTGTAAGTCTTTCTAGTGGCCATTCGACTTGAATTATTTAATATTCTTTTTTGAAACCATAGGACCAAGAATAGACTTTTTTTCGATATGGCTTAGAAGTCTAATTATCTTTAAAAATGTACTGAAAGCTGTATAATTATATGATGTTACACACCTTTTATCTTAGGAATGTGATAAAACTACATGTTTGTTTGCCAAATTATTTTTGAAAAAAACACGCCATTTTATTTCCAAATAACAACCCCAAAGCAAAGTAAAATCTTTGAAAAGTAAATTGTGTGTAGTTTAACACGCGAACTTCCACCAGGGAAGAGAGGTCAGGTACCTCAGAAGGGAAAATACCCCTGTTTAATAGCTACACACGCCATATGTGTAATCAAAACTGAAAATTAAAGAAACATGTAACTATGGGACGTCAAACGTATCTAAGATAATTTTTAACACAGCGACATCATACAAAATGATTACATGACCTTCGCATATTAAACTAATCTAAAAATGACATTTAGAAGTTGTAAATCACATATTAAAAAGTAAGACTTAAGACTGATGATCAACAACGTGCAAGTAATGTGGTAATACAAATCCACTTCTTGCTAACTATTACAGAAGAAATCAATCACAGAGTATTTAAGCACCTATTCAAAAATCACTCAACATGGTTTTACAATCTTAAGATTTTGTCAAATTATTCTGTTCTGACTTAAGTTTCATCTCATGTATTTTATTTATTCATTAACGGTTGAGGAAATGTAATGTTGATGTGAACGATGTATTTGTGTAAACGAGACACAGTAGAGGAATAAATAGGGCCATGAGATGTTTAATTTCAAAAAGGACATCAAACATTCTGGGTGGACCCGGATTATTTTTTATAATTATTATTATATGTTTGTGCACTTAGCTACAATGTATGAACATGTATGAAATTAAAGCTAGGATTACCCTCTCGTTGTGTTTTAGCGATCTAATATACCGGACAGCTTTTATTAAACAACCCACTTCCCTCCAGACAAACGAGATTGTCATCCAGTAATTCTTTGATATCCAACAGATCATACAAACTTTAATTTGTTTCTGTATTATTAGAAGTACTGGTTCATGTATAGACGGTTGTTTTTTTTATAAATGTACGTTTTGTGAGCATGTAGACCGATTTGGAATCACAAACGATATTTGTATGTTTTATGAATTAATAAGAAAGCATGAATGATATAATTCATCAAATTGGCCCTTGACTCATTAAAAATATTTTCTTTAGTTTTAAGGATTGTTTTGTGTATTGAACAACTCCAGTCTCGACGGTTCTCCCGGTAATATAGCACCCGGCCTCACTTCCCTGGTGGAAGTTCACGTGTATAACCTAACTTGTCAGTTCCAAAGTTTTTACTTTGCTTCTGGATTGTGATTCGGAAATGGATTAGTATGTTTGTTTTTGATATATAGCTACAGTAAACATAGACCTATCAAAGCCTTAACACTTATTTAACGAAAAGGAGTCAATGTTGTGGTAGCGAGTGGCCAAAATATGGATAGCTAGTGGGTGAAGAGCTGTCAAGAGACAACTGTTTAGATGGTTCATTCCACCTACTACCAATTTTTGAAAATTCATATTCCACCTATCCCGGCCCACTTCAAGAATTCAAAACTATAAAGGTTTTATATTTGCTACATTTAGTTAGAAAATTACAGTATAGCTAACGCAAATATAGGGCGTACCTCCGTCTTTAGCTTAGTGTTAAATTTTCAACAGGTATGTACCACTGCGGTAGCTCAGTTGGTAGATTGCTCGCTCCGTAAGTGAGAGGTTGTAGGTTCGAACCCCGACCAGGTCTGACCCAAGACTTGAAAGTGGGTAGTGACTGTTTTTCGCCAAGAACTCTGCATTACGAAATGAAAATCATGGTTCTTTCGGATGTCACGATAGGCTTGGCACGATAAAGAACCCTGCTGTATAATGCCATCAACGCAACGCACAGGCATTATTTCTGCACCTTCGCCTGTAACTAGCGACGTTTCGATATAAGTGAAATATTCTTGACTTGGGCGTTTAACACCATTACTCAACTCAACAGGTCTGTACTTTACCGTTAACGTTATTTGAAATTACTTCGACAGGATTGCATTGTTTTATTTGTGTTTTCAACAAACTTCAGATTTAGAAAAAACCAATTTGTTATACCTTGTCGCTGGTTGCTTTGGCTTTTACCAAATGCATGATTTGAGCTGCAAGTTTGACATTTTCCGTCTAATTTGAAATTAAAATCAGCTCATTTTATTCAGAAAAAAAGACGTTAAATATATTAATAAATTACAGGTTAAATTACTGTCGTAAGGTCATATTTCTATCTTGTCTTATTATTTCATTTACAAAAATATCAGCACTACTAACAGTAATATAAACCTTCTTTATTATTACCCCCACATGAATAAATGATCCATTAATTAAGAAATACGATTACTTCTACAAAATATCATTAATCAGCAAATGAAATATTAATATTAATCAAACTACTACAATGCGGCTTGAATAAATGAATAGAAAATACGAAAAGAAAAACGGATAAGGAGACAATGCGGCGTTCCGTAACAAATACCTTGATTATTAATATTTTCCCTTTTCTAACAAAACTGAACATTGTGAAAAGTCAATTAAGGATCGTCATTTACGACAACTTTGTGTGAAAATATGATTATACTTTTGAATGAAATGGACTATTTTTAGGACAACAAAACACGTGAAACAGCATACGGTTATTATTATCATTTGAAGGGAATAAGAGATCTTTCCACATTCAGTAAGGCCGTTTTGTACTAGTAAGCAAATATCAATGCAACCGAAAACACGACACAACAGACGACAGAAACAAAATTACAAGAAAAGACATATATACATGTCCTGGGATAATGAAACACAAACTTATAACTTAGCAATCCGTGACAAAATCACTATCCCAAAGCAAAGTTAAAACACTAATTGTAAACACCTGAATTTCCACCAGAGAAGAGAGTCTGGGTGCTCCGAAAGGGTAAGCATCTCCTGAAACTGATGCGCTAAGTTAAATATATATATTGAGTCATGCTTTTCAGTTTTTCAGCCTCCACTTTCGTTACATTTCCAATACCTTATCTACGGTGTTCAAGATAATTCTTGCAATTGGTAATCATTTGACGTGTTGATGGTCATATTGATCTTTTTATACTACATGTTCATGGATTGTTAATATATATTTTCAAATATTTAAACAGAGTTGTAATACAGCTAAATATAAAGTTTTACATCATTATTGGAACAAAAAAGTGATATTTCTGTAATCTAGATTGATTGTTTAACAAAACGTTAAAATTATGATACAGTAATCTGTATAATAAGTTGTCAGATTATTATCAATGCCTTGTTTTAATACCTTGGATCAGGAACTATTACTGTTTTGACTGATCTATTTCGTAATTCATTTTCACACAACATGCGTGCCTATAATATCCTTCTGTAACCTGATTGTTTTAGCGGTATCACGTGGTTATTTAACAGCAGAATATATAAAATTGATACACTGCCGAAATAGGTTGTTATCATTAATATGACGTCACAGTATGCTGAAATCTTCGTATGACGTCATTAAACCATTAGCTCTACCATAATATGACCTTATAGTATGCAACAAGCTTCGTATGGCGTCATTTAATCAAGCTCCATCATAAACAAAATAAAATACAAAAACAAAAAAATCTTTGAAAACGTGTGACGTCATTAAATCTAGCTCCACTATTTTCGAAATGTCTTCGAAGCATAATCCTAAAACCAAAATAAAAAATTGAAAAACTGGCAAACCATGCTGACCACATTGGCTTCTATTAGGTATTTAAGTCCCGGTGATCCGTGTCCACTCGCTATATTAACCAATTTTGAATTTATAACTACATTTTTCAAAACATTATTACCCTAGAACATTACAATCTAATGAAATTTAGGGAAAAAGTCTATAACTCGTCTGATTATATGTTAAAAAACAATAACGCGCGCGCGCGCGTGTGTGTGTGTCTGTGTGTGCTCTGATTTATATTAACAAGGAAAATTTATATTGCCATAGACAACAATTGTAAAGTGATCTCAAAATGCCACAAAAACTAGTGTCATTATTTTTCTCAATTTTCACCCGTGTCAGAAAATAATTCTATAAAGACAAGTCGCAGCTATTTACATAGGGTTAATATTATAAGTTTATGTTGTATAAGTTTAGCCTGTTCAAAAGAAGACCACTTTGATACGGAATAATACATTGTGCAAAAATCTCGCCTCCGACTTGGTAAAAGGTAAAAATCTTTAACATCTTTAGCTACTCACAACCCTTCCGTAACAACTGATTTAGTTCAAAACCACCTTGGATCACTGTTATTCGACGAAACTTTACGATTTTTGTTTTTGTTTTTGTGAAATAGACAATTATATAATTGTGGTAATTGATTTGTTTTTTGTTTTTTGAACATGGACAATTGGGAAATTAATTTTACCAAAAAGACACCATAAAAAACAAAATCACTAAAAACCACACAACTAATTACATTTGAAGACGTATAAACATTCGAAAATATAGTATTTAATTTCAGCAAAAGAAACAAATAACAGATTACAACCAGGCAAACTCGACTTCTTAAATGGAGAGATTTCCAATACCCCTAAGTCTTATAATTCTAATTGACACAAAGAAAATGGGAAATCAATATTGTAAATGTTTCATTAGATTAGTTTTCCATAAAAATGTCATTTGAGAAATTCACTTATTTTCTTTATAATTACTATATAGTCCGAAATTAACTTTATATTAGCCGCGAATATAGTTATAATGATCTTAGCCCTTCTATAAAGAAATGATAAATTTTGTTACGACAATATAGATAGAATGACCAATGTTGTATGTTTGTTTCAACAAGTTGTTATTTTGCGTGGTAAGAATTCAGGATTCAGAATCGCAGACTATACCAATACGCATGTGTACTGGTGTTAATTACGACAAACTGTTGATGCGAGATCATTGGTTAAATGGACAATAGGTGGAAAGGATAAAGAGTAAGTGATGAAGCTTTGAGAGCCAGACATGGATCAACACTGAGTTAGATTACTTTGAAACATAAATGACATTGCCGCTAACAATAATCAAATTATCTCCGAAAGTTGGAATAACTACATTGAATTGGACAAAGTCAACATTTGAGGAGAATTGAAAACAATGCACCACCTTTCTATTTTGCCACTTTTTGTGTTAGTGGTTGCTGTTCATGCAATGGTAAGTTTTAAATTATTAACTTTTGGTTGTTTAAAATTAATATTCAAATATACATTTTATCTGAAATAAAATAGAGATTGATTTAATTTAGGTAATTTTCTTAAAAGAAATTGTGGAGCATTAAGAAAAACATTGCAAAAGGAGTTTAAAAGCATAAAATGATTTTTGGACATGGATTGGTATGTTTGCTTTTTATTTTAGGCTTAGTAATATTTGCTTTCATTAAGTTTTGAATATGGACAATATGGGATAGCTTATAATACTATAAACACAAACATACCAGTCCCTGTTCAACTCCAAAAGCTGGAAACTGGCAAATTATTTTGAAATATTAAACCGATTGAACACACCACATTACAGTATTGCAAAGTCAGCTTCGACGTTTCGCTATATCTTTTACTATTTGATTCGCTAACATTAAGTTGTTTTTTTTTACTTTCATAGGACACGTTTGCATCAGTTAAAAAATACGAAATGCGAAAAATCAAAATAATTTTCTTACATGCTTATCATATGCGAATATTTCTTTCATAGAAATCCAAAATTGAGCACATGGCACCTTATAATGCCAAAATAAAGTACGCGAATAATTTGAATCATGATAAATCTGACGTTTAAATTTATTTACTCTGTTTAATTCAATTTGTATAAGATATTTAACAGTTAAGTATATATATGAACAGTATTTTGTCGAGTGAAGTGAGAAAATAATATTTCGCCTAAAATAAAAAAATGAAGTAAATAAAAACTGAGGATTTGATCCAAAGCAACGAATGCCGAATTAGTTATGGCAAATTGTATCTAAAACGTGTTCTTGCAATAGAAGGCACAACATAGAACGTGATGAAATAAGGACACCAGACAAGATATCAGAAGCATTTTTATCGAGTGTTATTTATGATGAAAGTCAGTCCGATTATCTATTTAATCTGTATTTGTTTTAAGATTTATACAGTAATGTCTCCATTATCCCCTCTATAAAATACTGTATAACCTTCATGTTATGTATTGCGTCTGGACATGTATAGTAATCGGTAAATTTAAGATGGTATTTCGCTCGTCTTGTAAAATAAAACTATTACATTTTCGTAAAACAACGTAAAGCTGGTTTATTATTTCTTTTGTTTCTAATTGCAAAATGCAACTTGATGTATTTGCTTTAGATGGCGTGATTGTCTCGACTTCGTATTGCGTACTGGTCCTTTAAAAAGCACATATCTTTTACACAGTGATGTCAATATGGTATCCAAGGTTGTTTTTTATCTAGAGGGCACTAAAGCACTTCACCAGTCCTATTTATTTGACAGCCATGTGTGGGCATAACAGATATAAGTGATTTGTCTTTTTATACCAAACAGTTCGTTAAAGTCCTACAGCTTTATATTTATTATACGTCAAAACAAACATTTAAATCAATTGTGTTTGTTGTGTCAAGGTCTTCACATAGGTCTCCAAACACGCAAAAGAATGTCAGTCAAAGAAAAAGTACAAAGTATTGTCGCAATCATAGAGGGTGAAGATAGCTGTATTGAATTTTTTCTGATTAAATTTTGGCCTTTGAAAGTCCAATTTTAGCTATGTATGATAGTTCAAACGAATACTTGATCGGCAACCATGGCACAAGCATATTACAGTCAAATTTTCCCAGTAGCCGAATATCAAACAGCAACAAAAACTGAATTAATATACAGGAACATAAAATGAAAATTTTAGTTATATATATAACTGAGAACAAAGGTATGCCAAACTTATGACTTACCTACTTCGGACAGTCGATGCACATTGGATGGCATAACCATGAGACATATTTCACTATTAAAGGTCTTCAAAACTTTTTTTCTCATTTATTGGCGTAGGTCAAAATTTAGCCCTCGTAGGCAATGTTTGGATAGTGAATTTGTCTCAGGAGTCCACATAATATTTTTATAACCAGATTTCGTAATGCTAGCTTATCACGTCTTGTTTTCGATTGTTGCACCGTGGTTTTAGTTGAATTTTCTTTTATCGGGTATATTGATTTTAAATTATTTACAAATTACAATATCTTTTTACCGTTTTCTAATTGGTTTTGGCTATGTCGTATATAATTTGCTTTTAATTTTATCATGATATCCATTCAAAACTGGTAAGCGGCAATTTCTATATGCATGTCTACCCTTTCTTGGATGTACATGTACGTACAGTTCATTCTTCAAAGGAACGTCACCCCCAAAATTCAATAAAAAAACACCAATCCTTATTCTATAATAGTAAAAAATAATAATAAAAATACAACAAAATGCGTGGTTTAAATAAGAATCAGTGACATTGCCTGGTTTTAACAAAAGTTTGTTTCTAGCTAGTATGTTGTTAGAGTGTTAAAGCACCTCTTGTTTGAATAAAAATAAGATGAGGTAGTGTGCGATACAAATTTTGACATTCTAATTTCTTGATTTGATATCAGTGCATTTTAAGAGACTAACAAAATTCTTCATCGACACTGGGCACAAACGACTTGAAAAACTGTTTTATTTCTAAACAAAATTCATTTTCAAATGTCGCAATAACAGAAAAAGATTCAAGATTAGACGTCAATAACACGAGTTCGTGTACTCTTTTCACAATGAAAAATCCTGCCCGATTTCATGTTTGAACTATGTAATATAATGGTGTATTAAAGAGGGTTACTGACACCTTAAATAGTCACAGCTACCAAATAAATATAACAAATGACTTACGAATTCAGTTTGAATGTTTAGTTTTCCCCCGAAAAAAATCCTCCATCAAGATCTTGCTGCTGTATATGTATCTAAATCGACTAAGCGTTTTTTTTTGAGACAATTATTATTCCATCCTTCACTGGCTCTACTTCTCTTGATATGAGTCTAATTGCAACTTTGTGGAAATCCCACAAACAAAGCAGCCAGAGAATCAGGACAAGAAATAAGAATGTCAAAACTTGAAATACATACTACCTCATCGTGTTAGAGCTGACGTGCTACTACAAAATACTAGCTGGAAATAAGCTTCTGTTGACACCAAACATTGTAACTGATTCTACCTAAATGAAATGTATTTTGTTGTATTTATTTTTATTTGGGGTGACGCTTCATTATGGAAATTAGGAAGTTGCATTACTTTGTGTAATGAGATGTATATATATATGAAAAATAAATTGGTTTTTCATTGTATATGGATGCTTTTATATATATATATCAGAAACGTTTTAATCTGCTATAATAATGCGTGCTTTTGAAATCTTAATTATACAGGACATTTATTAAATATAAATAGTGCGTCACTTTGTGCATTTTTATGTCAGTTTAAGCCAATCTGACCTACATTTTAGTATTGATCATGACGATTTGGTGTAAACTAATGAATTCTGTAATCACGAATGCATTGTACTACACAGCAGAACAATTTTGTAACAATCGTGTGAAATACATTAATCATGACAAACTTCAGGGGGTCTCAATTCAAAATGTCCAAACAATTTATGCCATGGTGTCATTGTATGTCAGTTCTAAATATTGTATTAAAAGCCAATTAGATAATTTCCTAGTAAATGACGTCATTTATACCCAATACTGTTTCAATTACGTTTTTGTGTCTTTTTAAACAACGATATTACACACCCACTAAGAATAGATCGTGTTCCTTTTGTACTGACTTATTTTGGACTATTATGTGTTTATATCCTTAAGATATCTTACTATAACAGTTCAAGGGATTTAAATCAATTAGAAGTGCTTCAATGTCTGCTAGCTCTATAGATAAATGCTCCGTTTAGACGAAGCAATGCAGACACCCCCTACAATGTTGGCATAAAAATAAAGCCAATTAATATATCATATTGGTGGCATATATTTTGAGACAACCTGTTGCATAAAACGAGAGACTCAAAGTCATTATATCTCAAATTTACTTCTCATCGAATAAAACATAGAGATTACAACTTCACACAAAAAACAACAGTAAAACATTTTAAAATAATAAAATTGCACTTGGGGATGTGTTATTGATTGAGAAGTTGTTGCAAGGTTTAAAATTAAATTTAAAATTAAAATGTAAGTTGTATGACTGCTAAGTGCACGTTTTACATTCTGATTCTGGAATTACGCTTCTTATTTTAATAATCAAGTTAAAAAAACATTCATATCTATAGCTTCCCTTAAACTGGTTCACAGAATGGAAAGAAGGTATTTCAATCATTGCGACAGAGAAACATTTAGTACCCCTTTGAAGTATTAAGCATTGGTTTAAATAATCAATTATCCCCAATTATTATCGAGATGGTAATATTTAGAAATCACCAAAAACGTATACAATGTAATAATAGCTGAAACATATGTATACCCTAGGATATGAACAACAAAAATGTAAAGAAATACAAATAATCTAGACTAATGGTCATAAACTACCATATATGGCTAATAAAATGAACATTAGTAGCCAGATAACAGTTACATAGGTGCATATTTTGTTTAAAAATGAATGATAAAGAAATGGTACTGAAGATTGGCCTAGCAGAATTGCATTTAATTGAGACGTTCATTTAGTCAGACATAATAAAGTCTTCATTATTGCACAAAATGCTTTTTATCACTAGTGACCAGATGCCAGATATCATTACTGTTAAAGTTGTATTATAAGAGAAAAAGATAAATAGAATTTTAAGGTTTTGCATGCTTTTTGGACAAAACAAAGAAAGAAGGATCAGTACGCAATCATAGGCTGCATGTGACCTACATTTGCTGTAAATGGGCCACGGGACAATTCTCGAAAGGAAATGGTGTGAAAGCAAATTATTATAAGAGTCTGAGTATTTGAAACCAAAAATATATTATAAAATGCTAAAATTTAGGAATTTTAAGTAAAACTGATATGCCAACGGCAATGTACAGAAAACTAATGATAACTTAAAATATCATTTGATAAAATACAAATTGATCCATGTAGTTGAAAGACGAGTCTCCTAAGTTTAGATAGCATCTGACAAATTGATAAGTAAAGAATTTCACTAAGCCATTGCAGTAGACCATAAAAGCTAAACAGCTTGTATTACATTTAATTGTGGCCCGGGGATAGAGAATAAAGGTCATATACAATCAAAATTATTAACTGGTAAAACGTGTACTTTGCTACCTTATTTTTAGACCTGTTTTTATGTGAAGGAAGAGTTTCCGACGGGAAATGATTTCAGCTGAATATTATGACAGATGCGACTTTTACTCGCTTCTATTTGTAAAATTAATAGGTAGTGTTACTTATATGCTTATTTAAATGTTATTGAGCTTTATCACATGTACTTATAATAACCATAGCCTTCTACCAACACATCTAAATAAAACGCATTCAAAACGAAATAGCACAAGTTGTAGATTTATATTTTTTGGCATTTTATACAGCACCTGTCCATTTTTACTTTCAGTGTACCCTTCCTCGGAGAATAGGTGGGTGTCGTCTTGTCTTGTTCATATGTTTCTTAAAAAAAATTTAATGTGTCGTTTTCTTGGTTACCTTGGTTGCTTTTAAGTGAATATGTTAGAGCTTATGATGTGCTTGCTCTTATTTTAAATAACGAATGATTGATATCTTAATCCCAACTAGCTTTACCAAATTAAGAAGTAATACTTCCTTCAAATCGTTATTCAAATGTTTAAATACAAGACATTATCAATCAGATTATGCGTGTGATTAGAAAAAGTTCAGCTAGATTTCTGATCAAACTAAATAACATATTAGGAAAAAGCATCACGGTGAAGAAAAGACGGATCCCATGAATCAGGATAAATGTCTTCTGTGTCTTTTATTGTCTAAACCGTCTGGTGATAGTACTAAGAAATCATTATCTAGATCTTCCTTTTAAAGGATATGGCTCTTTAAACCCATTGTTACTCAGGAATATATTAGAAAACCAAAAGTATAACTGAAACTTATCTCACAACTCAGAATAAAAGACTAGAATAGACTAAAATATATTATCACATTGGCTTTCTTGTCACAAGTGCTTTGAAGTCTGATAATGATACTTAGAAGTCATTATTATTTACACGAAATTTACGAACAACGTCAACTCGCAAAGAAACTCAATGGTTTCAGCACGCATGTACATATATGTTTGGCGAAAGTGTGTTTGTATTTATTATAATAGGTAAACTCAAACCAAGCTTTCCTTTTCGTATTCGTTCATGTTAATATGATGCAAATGAAGCTTTTAGACTTGTAGATAATTCTGAAAATGGATCTCATATACAAAATTAGTTTTTTCTATAGCATCATGAGCATGTTAACTTAAAATATTCTTCTTATATATGTCTTTTAATTATAACCACCGAGCGAAGCATCTAAAATCACCACTGTCTGAAAAGAATTGCTGGTGAAAGAAGATGCTGAATATACAGTTTCTGAAAACATTGTGGCTTCATGTCCTTTGTATTGCAGCTAGCTATGCATTGTGACCACTAACGGCCTGGCCTGGTAACTATTTTAAGAAGTCATTTCCATTCTACTTTTCAATTACAAGTACATTGATATATTGAAAAATAAAATGCGTCGCTGAAATCAGATATCAAATTATCATATAGGCCTCTTTGCTTTAATTGTTTAAACCCTCTAATGATGATGCTGAGAAGTCATATAACTCAGATTAACCATTAAATGAATAAACTAATGATATCCACTATTATAAAAAAAAATGTGTAATCAAGATATATCTCACCAATCAAAGTAAATCTCTAAATATTGTATCATCGGCTTTGACTTTTCTTAACTGTTTTGTAATGGAACTAAATTGTCATTAGACATGGCTAACCTATTAGATGTTATTATTTGAGGATGAATTAAGACGGCTTATATAATAAACTACTTGTTTTAGGCTGTTGATAACTGCTTAGTGTCTGGAAGGATTACCTTGAGTATAAAAAATGAAAAAATAAATAGACTGTTTATACAATTCCTTAAATGAAGGTTAATCTGTCTCTTCTGATTCATGAATATTGAAGAATTTGAACAAGCTCTGATCAACAACCAACGTTCGCGTCTCTGTTATGACCGTAGTAGCAAAACAGAGGTAGTGTACATGTTTCTGGGCTTTGAATCTTAAAGTTTAGTAAAATAACGACAATACAACCAATCATGTGCTCTGGACGAAATAATTATTGCAGAGTAAAATCTTAAAAGTGGAAGCGCGTGGCCTAGTGGTTAAGGCGTTGTACTCATGATTCGAAGGTCGTGTTCGATCCCTGGACCGGGCGATGTGCTGTGTCCTTGAGCAAGACACTTAATTTCACGTTGTTCCAGTTCACTCAGCTGAAAAATAAATGAGTACCAGCAAAATGCGGGGGGTTAACCCTTCGATGGACCGGCGTCCCATTCAGGGGAGAGTCTTGTTTTTTCAGTCGCTTAACGCCACCGAAACCGGGATAAGCTCCCTCCTGATGGGCCTAATGGCTCGGGACAGACTTTTTAAACTTTTAAAATCTTAAAACAACTTGTAGTGCATGTATTTAGAATACAATAATAATAAGACTAAACTGAAAAGCTATTAATTTATTAATTTTCAAATTAAAATCCAACGCAACCAAGAACATTAAAAAACAAACGTCAAGGTAGAAGAAGACGAACGTAGATTTCACCTTTGATAATAAAAACTTAGGGCATGAACGAGCATGGATTTAAAGACAAAACAATATCTAGTGGTGTGATTATGGTGCTACTTACGTTACAATCAATGGTCTATAAATACCACGTTTTTAACAGAAAATGGCATTGAAAATATGACCAGAGATCAAATACCACTTTCTTTTATCAGTATATATAATTTGGTAAGGTAACTTGCTTTGTCATCCCTTTTACAAGTTAGAAACCCTTCTTTTTAAGGATAAAAAGTGGGGTTGTTGGACATTAAATATTTCAAACTGAAATAAACCTTGACCACTTCGTCTTAGAACAGCAATATTTAATACAAATTCAGTATTAAATGCCGCTGCTCTATGTCAGCATTAAGTTCCTCATCAGGAATTCTGGTACCCAATTAAGGAGATTGATTTTAATTTTCTAAATATCTAAATATCCGAAATGTAGTTTGGATGATTTATGTATAATTAGTTCTATCTTACATTTCAAAATAAGCAGCTGTTAATCCTTAATTTGTACACAAAGAGCACTGTCCTGAAGAATTAGGATTAACCTTGGTCAATTTTCCCTATCTTATTCTTCACTGTTCTTGTCAGGCCTGTATAGTAACTCATGTGATAGAGATTCTAGCAGTTTTATAATTGATCAACAAAACGTTCTTGGAATGGAAAAATGCAAGACCACGCTTTTGCTAACCAATGGTTTTGGATGTAAATATCTTAGGCGAGGATGAATCATGGTATTTTCATTACAGAGACTTTTAGTCTCCGGGACACATTCACGAATTCGTGTCTGATCACCTTCAATAAATGTGCAGAGAAGGTTTCTAAGTTCCAATTATAAATACCACGAAGCCCGTGATCGTAATTAAAGTTTAGGAAGTGATATGATGCTTCTGAGGACCAGTCTTGTATTGCAAACATCTTGGTATGAAATATCAAACTCCCTTATTATGTCATCCATCTTAGTTGGATGATTATCTATTATACGAATCTTCATACACATTGTGCATAGGTGATCATTTCCGTTTTGATGGCATTAGTTCATGACTTAATCCGCCATGCAGTGATCTGCGTCAACGTTTAATTCAGTTGATCATTTGCCACTGTTGAATAAGCAGGGCTACTTTATCTAGCTAAGCCGCATGTACTTGGAAATATCCAGAACCATCAAGAACGTAACACAACTAGAGGGAAGTTATAAGTACATAGACTAACACAGTTAAGTGCTGTCTAGACTTATTGCTACTTTTGTAGAACCCTGGCTCACTTCCCTAGCGTTAGTTTACCTTTTACGTGTTTTACTTCATTTGCAAGTTTTCAAAGTTATCTTGCGTTTGGGATTGTGGTTTGATCATTGGTTTGGTAATGAACCGGTATGTTTGTGTTCTATTACATTGTGTATACTGAACATTTCTTGTCAGCCATTTCCCGACAACTGAAAAATACAAGTGTCACATTAACAAGACAGATAAAAAACTTGTAGATGAGTTATTAAAACGCATATCAAATAGTTTTAACTCTTTCACTGCCACATTTCTCATAAAATGGCCTTCTCAGTGCCACATTTATTTTGGACGATTTGCAGAAATGCACTGTATATAGGAAAATCCTTGTAAAATCTTTATTTATTGTTAGATCTTAATAAAACTTTCAGTATATGAAGATTATTGTTTGTTGTGTTTAAACCAATCTCCCAATTAAGTATACATATATCATATGACCTTGACCTTGACCTTGATTGACCTACATTTGGAATTTTTTCACCAAAGTTGAGTATTTTGTACTAAACTGTCAGATTTAACATGTTTTCACTTCTGAAATTGATTGAAATAACAACTAGCATTAAGTTTTAAGAAGAAACATATTTATTACCATTTTACTTCATTGCTAACTTCAAACTCGGATCCAGAGTCAGAATCGTTAGCGATTAGCTCCAGTACTTCCTCCCTTGATAGACGCGCAGCCATATTGTTTATCCCGATCTCGCTGCAACTGTCATATGCTGTTTTTAGCTTCAAAATCAACAAAAACTATCTTTTTTGTGCGTTTTTTTTTCACTTCCGCAACGCTGTGTCATAAATGAACATGCTATACCATAAAGTAATCGTATGTCGTAAAATTGTAAGTCGTAATGTATGAGGTATGATACGGGGTATCTGAATCGCCGATCGGCGAGATTGGCATTCAGCCTAAAATAGCCGAACGGCGAGGTTGGCAGTGAAAGAGTTAAAAAGCGTAAATAATTTGTGCATTATTGTCCATGTATGGTCCCTAGACGCTGAATTATACCGACCATATGACATAACTGCATGATCATCTTTTCACTGTAACAATTCCATTTCCAAATAATTTTGATTTGATAGAACATTAAAACGGATTTAGAAGAACCCCGCTGTTTTAATCATATTGTTGTTTTATAAACCTTTGAAGTTTATTGCAGTGGTGTAAACACCAAATTTAAAGTAGATGAACTTAATCCATTCGCTTGGGAAGGGACTTTTCAAATGTTTTAACTATCACGCTACCATTGTTTTCTAGCTGTGGTATTGATCGCCAAAATAAACGTAAATGGAATTAAAAAACAATAAACACAATAGACAAACTAGTTCATCATGAAAAATCCGCGATAAACAAGCAAATCAGTCATGAAAATATCAGTTGTTTAGAAACACAGCGGAATTAGAAAACAAGACAAACGATAGCAAGTCAGTCATGAAATATTTCTGAGGGACCAGAACACAGTGGGATTACAAAAAAATGATCATGGGTAACTTGAAACACGATATAAGTAAGCAAATTAGAATTAGCTTTAAACTGGTTTTGTGGAATTTAAAATCTTATATTTAAGAATTTAAAGAAAAGGTGTTGATATGTTAGCATTTTTCTTTCAAAAGACTAAATAATATTTCTAACATGCCTATACAAGAAGAATATTCAACAAAAATATGTTGTTTTTTTCAAACTGAATACTTGAATAAATGAGGCGTTTCTTACATATAATTGTGAAGATTATATAATATTAATAGTATATGATTATAATACATGTACAGTATGAAGCCATGTATTTACCCAGGTATGATTTCTACAAGGTGTAAAATTTGGTGATTATTCAGCATAATCCTTATCTCTTCGGGGAGGTAAAAGGGGTACAATTACGAGTTACGTTGGATATTTTCAGACGTATAAGATGTAATACATATTGTGTTAGGGGAATAATAATGTAAATTCCATTACACTTCAAAAACACCAGCATTATGTAATTCTGTTACTTTATATACAAAATTTCAACACAGATATTACATAAGAAGCGTAACACAAACACCATTTCAGACATTATCGAAATGTATGAAATATGTGTTAATTTTTTATGTGTAGAAAAAAAACAGTGTCGAGTTTGTCAACTGTTATATAAATTACACTGATATTATATAGATTAAAAGCAAATCTGAAGTCAACCCGGAAAAAGTAAAAATAAGGACAAATTGAAATACATGTATAACACACTCAGTATTTTCTTATCGATACGGAAAATGAAACGGAAATTAATCTCTTTTTGTTTTCTTTTTAGGATATTAAAATACCATAGAAATCTTTTGGAAACGAGTCAACAAACAATGAAAGTGTTTTATTTGTCTCTATGAAAGATTTAACAATACAACCCCATTTAGCATGTTGGGTACCGATTTACACTAAAAGAAAAACGAACAACAACAATATTTTTTAATTTGTGCATCGTCTATTTTAATGATTAAATTTCACAGAGAAATAAAAAGATTTTATAAATAACGGAAATGAATTCTGCATTACAAATTATTTCATTTGATCTAAAACATGCAAGACTTATTCTTCAAAATCCATTCGAATTGCAAGAAAGCACATGCGCACATTGAAAGATATTTTCCAATACAATTTTGAACTGTGTAAATCGTAAGGTTCGATTTGACCTAAAGATATTCTGTCAAATCAACAAGAACATTTTGAGGTTAATATGGAGTGAAGATTAATGCTTTTTTATTAGTTATGCTGAGAAGTTTTGCTTCTGACCTTTTCCACTGGATGTGACACACTATTATACAAGCCGTATCTTAGAAACCTGACCATTAATACATATTAACGGATTACCTTTTTGGCTCTACGTAACCCTCAGTACACCAAGAATCGGTTTCTGTCCGTATGTGACGCACTGTGAAAAAATCTGACAGTTAATCCATAATAACATATTAACGTTTTGTTTGTATGTGTCGTCCTTTGATCTGAGAAACATTTGATATAAAAATGAAATTAGTTTTTCTTTTAATATGGAAAAAGGAATGAATTTGATATTTTACACACTGTATGATTAGCTACATAAATTTATGCTTCGTGTGCAAAATGTCCAATTCTTTTATTTTGCCATAACAATCGAAATTAATTTCATCTTTATCATAAAAACACAGCTACAATTTATGTTCAAATAATAAACAAAAAACCAAAGTAAAAAATAGAGAAGTGAGGTCGCACGATGTTTTAAGCTCTGTTTTACTTCAGCCATAACATAATAGAACATCATGCAAAACATTTTGCATCAATGGTTATTATTCAGAGCAGATCTTGTAAATTATAGAACTCTTGCTATCAATCACAAACATTTATGTCCGTGTCCACGTCACAATCCCAAAACCAAAGTTAAACTTAGAAAACTAACAAAATTAGTAAAAGATGTGATCGGATGTACAAGAACGGTAAGCACGTTTTGTTTAACTAGCTTGACCCGCCACGGGTAAATGTAATATAAAAACTTAAAATGAAAGGGACATGGAACTATCAGGCACAAAATATATTAATGGGAATTTTGAATACATTGACCTCATATTTATCAACAGTATTGTGACATTTTTCTATAATAGATTTAAGAAAAGATACCGACAGAGGCTCAGCCATTGTATATTTTCGAAAATGAGTCTCCACTAAGCAAGCTGCATACAAATAAATTGTTAACACAAGGATGTTGCAGAATTAGGCTTATCGAGGCCCTCAAAGGGTTTCTGACCATTATCACAATATTAATGATAAGTATGATGTCTCTGTATCCGAAATTACTCGTAACATATTAGACATTACATAGTTGCATGTTACTTTCATTCCAACTTTTGATTATACACGAGGCGAGTGTAGCTACTTAAACATGAGGTTCTTATCCACACGAAGCTCCCAGTCCCACTTCCCTGGTGGAAGTTCACATGATTAACCTAACTTGCCAGCTTCAACGTTTTACATTTGTTTGGGATTTTTGTTTGGACATGGATTGGTATGTTTGTTTTTTATTACACTTATTAATTTTAGTATCTTGTCTATAAATTTGAAAATGTCGAAGAATTTAATTTACAATATTAAAGATATTATTTCAAAGGAGAGTTAGTGCGCGCTTCCCACTTGGACTACACAACGCAGCAGTTTACTGCAAGGTTATACCGCAACCATTATGTGGATTGAAATGCCTTTCCATAAAGACACTACACAGTTAATTAATGTCATAACCCCTACATTTTTCAATTTATAATGTACCAGTAGCATATCCCAATGTTACACTATAATGTCCTTTTTGAGATCAAAGTCATTGATTTAATTATCTTAGTATTTTATGTAAGCAATATAGTTTTTAATCAAAGTTAAGTGCCAATTACTACTAATATAAATAAAACGAACCTTCAAATATCGCGTAATCAGAACTCTGACTTCGAGTATAAAGACTTGGTAATTGGTGCCATTTACGATTACTTTATCAATTGCTATATTCCTTCCAACTCATACGGTACAAACCTGTCGAAAGTTTAAAACTGCACTAAGGAAATTGGGCCGAACTCAGTTGCCAAGTAGGCAAAAGAGGGATACCAAGTGTCGATACCAAGCTGCCGGGAGATAGACATTAAATGCCGAAAAGATATGGCTTACGAGGACTGGAACGAAATTAGCTTTCGATTCGGTTCTTTTTCGTGATGTTAGTGTTAAACTTTTGATAGGTCTGTAATGTAGTTACTGGCATTGTCTAAATCTATAATAATAATAATAGAAAATAGATTCCCATTACTTATATTAAGTCTGACGTCCGAAATAAGCATTGATATTAATCCAGTATTACACTGCCACATATAATGAATTACTTGTCTACTGTCCATGCGAATTTACAAATACATGGCACACAAATCTGGTTGTTTATGTTGTTCTCCAACATTCAAACCGAGGCGGCGATAGGCGTTGCGCGTAGGATCACGACGACTCTCACCATCTATTTATGTAGGTTCGAATATTTGTTTTAAGGACAAAGAGGTCGGATTTTTTTTACAAAACAAGTTAATAACATCAGATTCTATGTTCTGTGCATTTAGTTTCATATGTAGTATTAAAAATTTCAGTATATTACTATAATATCCATCTTAACAGATGAACAATTACATAATGTTTAAAAGAATTGATTGATAACTTTATTTGCATTGAATTTGCAACGACGCTACCCATTGCTCAAAAGACGTCGGAATATTATCACGACCTATCAAATGCAAGAAATATAGGAAATTCATTAAAGAATATCATTGAGGCTACAATAAAAAACACTATGGATTTTAACATGTTATATGGAGATTAATGTCCAACAAACCATATCAAATTACATAGAAAAGTTTTATGACTGTCATCCCAATGTGTGTAAGTATAATGTCTCTGTATCCAAAATTACCCTTGATATATTTGACGCCCAATAGTTCCAAGTTCCTTTCGTGCTCAATGTGGATAACACGTGGCGAGTGTAGCTATAGAAAAAGATTAGTGCTCTTCTGGAAAACCCGGTCTCACTTCCTTCGTTGAAGCTTGACTTACTTGACTTACTTAATCCTCTGTACCCCTGGAGGGGCATAGGGCCTCGACAATAGCTCTCCATTTGTCCCGGTCATGTGCAGCTCGTTTGGCCTCTCTCCATGACATTCGGATCAACCTCAGATCGTTTTCTAATGTTCTCCGCCATGTTGTTACTGGGCGCCCTCTCTTCCTTTTTCCCTGTGGATTCCAGTCCAGAGCATGCTTCGTGATGTTCGTTGAAGCTTGTGTTTACCTAAATTGTCAGTTTTAAAGGTTTAACTTTGCTTTGGGATTGTGACTTGAACGTAAATGAGTATGTTTGTTTCTGAAAGATATACAGACGACAAAAAGTAAAATGTATGCTTATTCTATATAATATGTACATGGCAAATCATAATACGTCATTCATGGCATATTAAAAAAATTGAACAATGATAGTACATATTATTACATGCATTTTTAATGATCAAATGATTAATTTCAATTTAAGATGATGATCATTATCTCCATGTTCTTTGTATATTACATATGAAATCTTGATTATAAATTAATTTTCTACGAATAATTAGAATGTTATAAAAACAGCTAAGATTAGTTGCAATACATATTGGATCCAAAATTAAATATGGTTACTATAAAACATGTGGCGATACACGTGGTTGTACAATGACACGTGGACCTTCACAGTTTGAAAAGGAATTAGAACTGACGTCAGTCATGCAATTGACATGTCAAATTAACAGGTTTGTTGAGTCCATAAGTTCATCTGATTATCTGCTCTTAGAAATTTTACAATACAAGGTTCCGATCAAATTCATAGGATCTTTAATGAAAAGTATTTGATGTAGTAATTATAATTCAAAATACATTTAACGAGGTCTTTATATGTTTTATGGTTGTATTGAGAGAGAGAGAGAGAGAGAGAGAGAGAGAGAGAGATGTGAAAATAACATTTTCTAGTTAAATTTTGTTAGAATTTGTCCATATGTTCTTAAAAAATGTTCACAGCCTCCTTTTTTGTTGCTGTAATTCCATTAAAATATACGGGAGTCTCAAGGACTACTAAAAGTAAAGATTGGTTTACAATTGAGATTAAATCTAGCTCCAGCTAAATATTACACACTATAAGACATGTGGACGTCAATGTGTTGGAAATTGTGAGTTATTTCAGGTTAATAACCCTACGACACATTGTTAATTTTTTGTCAGTCTTAAGATACCTTTGCAATTTCTTGATGCGTTTTAGCTACTACCATATATCCGTTTTTCAAGTAATCATAATTAGTTAGACATTTACCTGGAAAGCTCTCCACAAAAGAATATTCAACATAAACCCAAATCAGAAGTAGCTGTCATTAGAATGTCTTGGTATTTCTTAAGACGGTATTGATTAGCGTTACAAAATCATCCCTCTGATGGAAAAGTCTTCCGTTTTGTAAATGGATGAATTAGTATATTAATCAAATTAATTCAATCATAGTATTTCTATTTATTAATGTGCAGAAATGACATCCATAGTTACCGTGCAAAACAAACTAATATTATTGCGCCATAAATTCTAAATAACAAATTTTATTATTTATTATTAATATTTATTTTTCTGCAATCCGTACAAAATCAACCCGTTGTTGTTGACAACATGTATATGTCAAGTTAGTCCGACTAATCAGCCCACTAAACCCCCACTTTAATTTTTTGACTTTTTGGAGGTTTGTGGTCTGACAGCTTCCATTATTAAATTCTTGTAATTTCTGGCGAAAACGGCAGAAACGAAAACACGCGTTGATAACTTCAAGTATTTCCTTACCTTGCTCTTGCTGACAACACGGAACACTTCCTAAAACAATATTCTAGCGATCCATGCTTAACTTTTAATTAAAATCCATCGATATCGGTAGAAATGCAAGGTTTTCTGATGTCTCTTTAGCTCTCTGTTACTTTCGTATCGTGAAGACATTACTAATCTGCATTGACCAATCAGATCGCACGTTGCATTTGGATGGTGAAACTAGAAGTTCTATCTTTAGAAAGCACGTGGTGATGTTTATTTACATTACAAATTCGCGTTATTAATGGTGATTTACACTGTATTTTACGTGGTGTTTTAACACTTACAAAAAGTAACATTAAAATAAATGCTTGTATAAAAATATTTAGAGATATAATTGTCAGATTTATTATATATGTAGACTATTAAATGGAGTAGATCTTATCTGTATATATTTTGATATTTTTGACCCCTCTCATCTTTCTTTGAATTAGTATCCTGGAAATATTATTCCAGTAATTTCAGGAAAATGGCACCTCCCTGTATATAGGTACATTCATGCAAAAAAAAAAAAAAAAAAAAAAAAAAAGTTAAATAATCAAACCCTATGACAGTGTGGTCGGGATGAATACAAGAGAACTAATTTTTTAATGGCCTTTAAATTTGAGGACAGGTACTCTTGTGTTAAACTTGATATATTACAACTGGTTTATTAAGTTATAATTTCTACGATCTGCAAAAAATATGGGACAATATTTGACAGCATTTCTAGAGAACATGCAAGTCCCAGATATGGTGGTATGTCACTAATTTGAGAAAAAACTCACTTCGATACAAACGAGAAAAAAGATGGAAAATCTTTAGTACACGTCTTCACATTGATATTGATAAAAATGAAATAACTAAAATAATATGTTATACGCGTGAAAACACCATTAATACTGCGAATTGGTAATGTAAATAAACATCACCATGTGCTTTCTAAAGATTTACCATCAAAATGCAACGCGCGATCTGATTGGTCAATGCAGATTAGTAATGTCTTCACGATACGAAAGTGACAGAGAGCTGAAGAGACATCAGAAAACCTTGTATTTCTACCGATATCGATGGATTTTAATTAAAAGTTAAGCATGGATCGCTAGAATATTGTTTTAGGAAGTGTTCCGTGTTGTCAGCAAGAGCAAGGTAAGGAAATACTTGAAGTTATCAACGCGTGTTTTCGTTTCTGCCGTTTTCGCCAGAAATTTCAAGAATTTAATAATGGAAGCTGTCAGACCACAAACCTCCAAAAAGTCAAAAAATTAAAATGGGGGTTTAGTGGGCTGATTAGTCGGACTAATGTCAAGTCACATTAAAATAATCAAATAGGTGAGTACACATGTTTTTTCGATATGCAAATAAGTTCATATGAATGTCATGTGACCAAAAGAAATTCCAGAGACCTAAATCATTGCAAATCAATTGATGCGTGCAATTTAAAACTGACAAAAATGTTCTGGCAATGGACACTGCAACCAAAAAATCGAAACAATATGCATGTACTAACATTTACGAAAAATGGAAAACAAAACTAAACAAGAAAAGTCAAGCATATTTGGATCACTGCTAAGAACATCATGAGCGCTAGTATTGTGCAATTAGATGATGACTCTTAACCATCCCATTGGATTTACAATCAGTTGCTCATAATTGCGCACATATGAAATTTCAAAATATGCCTTTTTGTAACTAAATCTGTAAACAAACAATCTTGAAAATATCCTCTTATATATACTTTTTGAAAACGTTTTTGTACATCTGATACTTTCGTTTTTTAAGCTAATCACGTTTATTTCATAAATCCCAATTCTACATAAACCAGCAGAGCATATATTTAGATCACTTATTACAAAAATTCCCGAGACATTGGCCGATTGATGACAAAACTTTATCAAGCAGCCTATTCTCATAACTAGTCTTTTTGTGCACTAAAACCGACACCTTTCATAGCTTGAGTCTATGGTTTTTACACCCTGTTGACAATGTTAAATTACAATATGGGAAAGATGTTTTACGGTACAAAATATACTGTAAAGGTTATCGCTACATACGGGTCATATGCTTTTAGGAATCAGTCAAACTCTATCCCAATTGCTCTTAATTCTTATTTTTAATTCAGTATATAAGAACCACCTGTCCATAAAGGCCTGTTTTATTGCTTACCTTACCTTTATAGATAAGTGAGATATTGGATTCATTTAATCATTTTACAACTGGAGTATAAGTACGAGTCAGAGTTATTTTATCTAAGTCAATGCGACCCGAATAATATGGTCTTTTGAATGTTGAAACCGAAAGATGCAACATTCGATAAACGCCTATTTATAACCTAACTAATTGTCAATAGTTCACTTTATAACGAGTACTGGAAAATAATTATAATATATTGAACAATAGTGTGAGTGTGATTCAAGTGTCTATATAGTTTTGCAAGATATACATTTGAAAACTTAATTGAAACAAACAACTTTCCAAAAACCGAAAACGTCATAAACGTTACAGTAAGGCGTGATTCAGCAAGATATACATTTGACAAATTAAGTGAAACAAACAACTGTCCGAAAACCCAAAACGTCATAAAGGTGACAGTAAGGCGTGATTCAATCTATCACCATTCTTATATAAATAAAATTATGAAACACATTCGACTGTATGGAAATTGTCACTTAAGCAAATTTGAAGAACAAAATAATGGACACTCTTGTATCAATACGGATATTAAATGAAATATGTTCCGCATCTTCTATTCCTCTTATCTTAATGAAACACATGATAAAACTTATTATCAGTCTAATCATCTTCAGAGATAATAACAAACCAATAGCATAATTGATAAAGGGATTGGGTACTTGTTTGTTTGTATCAAAGCAACACATTAAATACATCATACAAACTTGCTTCTCAAGTCACGTTAAAAGATTTAACCATGCATCAAATATTTATTCTCTTTTATTATAGCCTATTGTTATTCTGGTTGCAGCTATTTGCGTTAAGCTTTTTCTTTAATCTTGTTGTCATACATCACTTCTTCTTTTTCTTGTTCTCATTCTACTTCTGTAACTTTTCCTCTGCCTCTTCCTGTTCTTCTTCTCCTGTAAGGTAGATAGATAAATCTAGTACAATAAAAACAATTTTAAAAGATACAGAAGTAACAATCGTTACGTTATGAGTTTAATTTACCTCTTACTATGGGCTGTAACTAGAAACACATTTGGTACCCAAACTTTCCAAGCCAGTTTTATTTGTTAAATTAGATTATTCTGAAGTTATATTTGATGGACCAAAACCACAACTAATAATGTGAACAAAGCAAACGTATTTTATAACCATTTCCGGATCGATTGGAGATGTTAATCTTGTTGGATTCTTCAGTAAATTTTAACAACCAAGTGCTTCATATGCTACTAAATAACAAGTATTTGAGGTATTTAAACCCACTCTCTTTTGATAATGACTAAAACCGAAATATAATTCTTAATGTCAAAGTAGCTGAGTGCACCCTATTTGTGTGATGGATGAGCGATATGGATGATCCCGGAATAATTTCATTATGGTTTGTTCAAATCCACACTTCATTCATCTCATCGGATTGTACCCGGAAATACATTAAGACATCGAACTCAGCAACTATAGGCCATTGTTAATTCTATTACAACACATAATAATGCATAAATTGGTTTTGACAGTTTGAAAAATCCTAATTAATTGAATTTTAAGAAAATATTCTTGCTGGAAACAACGACATTTGCATTTTTTTTAATTCTGAAAACTCCTGGTTGTTCGTAAGTCTTAAAGGCCTAATCAAAATTAAAGAATTGTATGCGGAATATAAAGTCGATCCAATTGAAATTGAAACTTTATTAGCTGCATGCGGTAAAACCCATTTATCATCTGCCAAAGCCAATTACTATACAACAAGTAAAAGCATGGGTTTATTTCAAAAGTTATAGACATTTTTTTATATATTGCATTGTTCTGACACCTTATATTGGAACTTGATCAACATGCTGTCACCACTGACAAGTGTTAAGTATTTAATCTTTAAGAAATACATCGACAGACATGCTTCTAGATTGGTGACGGTTTTGGTTTTGCATTTACATTGCAAAACAATCTTCCAGTCTGTTCCAGATTCAGATATAGTTATATCAACATGTCACAATCAATAAAAACAAGCGTGACTTTCAATAAAAAAATAATAACAAAACTTTTATCTGTGACAAACGGGGATTGCCGTAAACTGGCTGTCGTCTAAAGTGTTGGAAAACAGTTATTATAACTTTGTGAATAAATTATCACGAAAAGAAATCTAAAAAACTTTTTCATAGTTTTTAGTGACATTTACTGCTGAATAAAACTAAATGTACTTGAACAATATTGTCATATACCATTTTTAAAACATTTAAACAAAACATACATCAAAAATAGTAAATTATAAAATACATTCAAAACTGGTAAATCATAAAGTACAAAAATGGTATATGACCATATGTACATGCCTATTAATTTAGACAGTCGTTTCATAACACAATTCAATAAAATTCAGTACTGCTTGGACCATAAACCAAAATTTATTTCTCAAGACGTTGGGAAGATACCCAAAGTACCAAAATAAAATTTTACCAAATTTAGCGGAGGACATACTTTGCATGAGGGAGTATACCTCAGTTATTGAGGAATGTAGATTTTTTACTAACAGAAAAGACGAAACGGACACGTGACGAGACCACGAACTGTAAAACTCTCCCATCTATGGACGGGCATTAGGGGAACCATAGCCAAACTATCCAACTAACACAATAAACATCTAGTGGTACCGAAATCGAGAAATCATTGAGAAAACTCCCATCTATGGACGAGCATTAGGGGCAATTTAAGCCGTTCAACTAAGCTAACAAACACCCAGTGGTCCCTAAATCGACAAAACATCCATATTATAATTAACAATAATAAAAATGTAGTTAATACAAAAATACGAGTAATATTAGTCACGTTTTTAAAGGTGGTACATGTTTTAGTAAAAGCATTTGCTTAACAAATCGTGAAACACATTCACTTAAACCACAAGTGTTCCAGTTGAAAACATTTCACCATTAAATTTAGCACCCAACTGTTGCCATATACATTCACCATTTTCCCGAATTGTATCATTAAACATCAAAATGGTACATGACAATATTTTTGTATGTGTTTAAAGATAAAATTCTACAACTAGTGTATTACAATATCAAATGAACGTAGCACTTATTAACTCTAATATTTACCGAACCCATGTCGTTTTAGCGTTAATTTTGTGCAGACTGGAACAGCAGGATTTACGGATTTTATGGTAAGAATGGCCAACAAAAATCCTATTCGTTAGAAGTTTACTGATTTTATTAGATTATATAAAACAATAAACCAAAATCAAAAGGATTTTGTCATTCAATACCATAATATTTCCATTAATTCTCTCATAAAATGCTACAACATAAACAAATGACAATCCACTTTAGTCTTACAAAGACTGGATTAAGATTAACTTGCGAATACCGAGTTATTTTGAGCTGTTTGATATGGATGTGGTAAAAACCCTCTGGTGGAAAGAGCGCATTTGCCAGGCTTTTGGAAAATTTTACACTAAAATGACTCATTGTAAAATTTCCCATTTACAGATCTAACGAAAGTAAAACATTGTCACCTTGTTTATCGCCACAATATTTTTCTGTTGTTTTTTCTTTGTCGTTTTTATAAACCGTACAAAACTTATCGTCCAGTCAATGAACAAATGGTGGCGATGAGGTCAGGATTTACTATACCTAATTATCAGCCAAACAAGGTACAGAAAGTGGAACTGGTGTTGTTACTTGCGCCTTAGTTTAACACATACACCAACAACCCAACAATAGAAGTTCTTGACAAATATTTGAGCTTAAAAAAGAGTAAACTCGAAATATCTTGTTTACCGTTGTTATTTTCGAGACACCATCTACAACATTGTTTCCGAGGTTCAAACATTAACCGATATACACGTGTTATCGCTGTTACTATGTCCAATTTTAAAGAAAAATTTATATAAGCACATGGTAAAATGGCCTAACCTTTTGTGTAGTTTGGTGTATAGTCAATAGTACGTTATGAGTTTTATTTGTACTTGTAGGTTAATGGGGAGCGTATCCATGACAACAACGATGGTAAAGATGTGCCTTTAACACTTTCCAGAGTCAAGAGAGACAAAGACATTGATGATGTTGATGATGATGATGACAGCATCGGAATCGATAAAAAATTTATCGGACGTTGGAAGAATTTCCGTTATCAATTAGGAAATCCGGACGATAAACGATTTTTTGGAAGATGGCGGAACGCTAACTACTTGAGAGGTATGAAAGTTGACGACGATGAGTCTGATAACGTAGATAAGCGATTCATAGGACGCTGGAAGAATACCAACTGGAAAATGCGCAATTTTTTAGCAGGAGACGATGACGACAATGCCGTATCTAAAAGATTTTTTGGACGCTGGAAAAATAGAAATTACCTGCTTTCAAGATTGCAAGACGCATCTGATGTAGGAAAGCGTTTCTTTGGCCGCTGGAGAAATAGAAATTACTTGTTATCAAAAGCTAATGTTGATTACCCCCTTGGCAAGAGATGTCTCTGAGGGAATAGTTTATATGCTATTACTCACGCCAATCAACATTTATATGTATAAGATAATTCAATTGACATATCAGTTAAATATCACAAATAACACAGGACAAAAGGTTAAATTAATACAAATTCTAAGAAAATGTTGGGTCACGTCTTGTTCATCAGGGACAATCCATACGAATTCCAGTAATTCATTTAGTCATCAGTCTTTATAAATAATAGTTGAATAGGGAAACGAACCTATATCTACCTTTACAGATTTATGACAAAACATTCAAGGACTTTTCGGATCTTTTTTATTTTGACTATCGCTTGCTAAAAACAATGTAAAATAGATAATCTTTATTAAAACGTGTTTTTCGTATTATTGTTTTAGTGTTCTTATCACAAATCTTTGTTGCCTTCGAAGTTGTTTAATTTGTATACTTTTGTG
Organism: Anadara kagoshimensis; assembly: GCA_021292105.1. Lineage (NCBI taxonomy): Eukaryota > Metazoa > Mollusca > Bivalvia > Arcoida > Arcidae > Anadara > Anadara kagoshimensis. Next base: position 47,618,108 of record CM037870.1, read on the forward strand.
TATAGTATGAAAATAAAAAAATGTAATATACGAAAGGATATATGTGTCCTACCTATAGTTTCGAATTTCTTAATTTTCATTTCACACGTGATGGACCAGGGTGTTGCTAGCTATGCGGGTTGTGCTTACCCTTCCGGAACACCCGACCTCACTTCCGTGTTGGAAGTTTACGTTCAAAGTAACTTACTTTGCCATATATCAAAGTATTACTTCACTTTGGGATTGTGGTTTGGACATGGGTTGATATGTTTGTTACCAAAACACAGGAAATGTTTGTACCCTGAAAAGCAAAATTGAAAACTGCTGTTGGAACTTTAATTTGATTTGGATAAAAGCAAATGCCATAGTTACCTTTCAATATATTAAGACCGAACTGCTAAACGGACGTAATGATATCGCCGATTATAAAACTCTATTTTGAATGAGTAACGTAAGTAATTAGAAATAAAAGACAATGAGAACCCAATGAGTAAAACCCTATTGCAGTCATATGATACAAGAATAGCATAAATAAAGAATGTATAGACAACACAATACTGATTTTATGATATTTCTTCTTTTTTTAATACAGAATATTGAAGTATGTTGTAAATGAAAACATGTACAGTCCAACCTGCCTTAAAGGCCACCTCTATATAAGGGCCACCTGCTTATAAAGGCCAGTAGAATTGTATCCCAATTGTTCTTTATTTATATTATTTGAACCTGTATATAAAGGCCACCTGCCCATAAAGGCCACTTTTACTGGTTCCCTTGGGTGGCCTTTATAGACAGGTTTGACTGTATTTGACACAATGCTAGCCAAACAATCAAGAACAAAGAACAGGGCACAACAAACGAACGACTGGAGTAGAGTAATGGTGAATTGGGTCCAAGTCAAGATTCTTTCACTTATATCGAGGTGTTAAATACCAGAATGGACAGCCATTGACCTTCGGCTGGCAAAGTAAAACACTTTTTGAAAATAGAATCTATCCAAGTGGAATTCGATTCTAGGTAATAGAGTTACAATAATACTTAAAACGCTTAGACAACCCGTCCTCCTGCATTCCTATACAAAATAAGAAAGGATAAAATAAACAAATACTGAGACCTCTGCTAATAAAACTTTTCCAGTGTAGAAAAATAATTATGTTGGATAAAAATTGAATAAAAGTTCAATTTATCACAAGTTCCGAATATCTTACTCGTTTTGAAATTAAGCTTGAAACTATTATAAATCAAATAAGCTTGAAAGCGTTTAAGAGTGTAAAACCGTCAAAACACTAAAATTCTTTTCAGAAATTTTCTCTCAATTTTTTTAACTTGCACGTTTTTAATTCATGAAATGGATGTTTTAATGTTCTATGTCGATATTTTAAATAATCCAATTCAAGCATAAATAATTGATGGATTTTAAAAAGACAAATAGAAGCGCTTTGGGATTTTGAGAAGGTGTATTGGTTTATGGTACTAGGTCTTAACATTGTCATGTACCAGTATATTATATAATCAGTAAGCGTGTGTAATATATAGAACAGTACAGACCTGTGGAAAGTTTAACAGTGAGCTAACAATTCGAAGTGGCCGAGATATGGATCGCAGGAATATTGCAGAGATATATGTTGCAGCCACAGGTGCTTGGGGACAACTCTACCTGTTATATCAACGATTAAATCTGTTTCAAAAGATATTTTTCTCTCTGATAACATAACATTTCAGTCCATCTATCCACGTTTCATCCAGAAATATATTAATATTTACTGTCGAAGGCAGATCATGTTGACATGTTCAAATAGAAGTAACGGAAACTACATCTGAAACAACGAAAAAGATCGAGAGTAAGCTAAATCGTCACTTCCGTTACATCTATTTGAATCATTGATTGAATGAATGGGGTTGTACGTCCCAGTCAAGAGTATTTAAATATCGAGACGTCACCATCTTTAGGTGAAGTGCCAGAAATTTTAGCCTTTGCAGTGCGGCTATGGAAATGTGCACTCATGTGTTGAACAGGTCATCGGTGTTTTTTAAATTTCTTTCGAAGGATCCAAATGACTTCCATTTCTAAAAACCGAATGCTTTGCGAAAGAACAGCCGCTAATCATTTTAACGTTTTAGGTTAGCCCGGCCGAGGTTCGAACCCATGATCTCCCACATACGAAGCGACGAGGCTGAGCCACTGTACAGTGGTACAGTGGTATAATAAGAGATAGGCTGACGATATTCGGCACTAAATCGTTAGCTTGGTGTTAAACTTTCAACAGTTCTACTGTTACACGAACTATTGAGATAAGTAACTATAACTTGTACGTTTAGTGTTTACTGTAATACCATGTACTTACACCACTGCATAGCTTCTGTTTTACGTTTAATAGAATTAAGGTATTTATGTGAGATTTAGTGACAACATAAAGATGAAAAGGAAATCAGATCCAACTAAAACTAAAGTAATTGGAATTCTTCATTTATTAAGTGGGTGATTTTAAGTACGTAACTGGCAATAAAGAGCTTATATTATCACATAATAAATCCTGTCATCGCCGTAAACATCAATACAAGCTTCCATCAAATAACGCCTTTAGAAACTATAAAACTAGTCACCCTATGTAAATACATTACATAAATAAAAGTACAGTCTACGAGCTGGTAAAAGGCTTATTAATACATGTAAGTAGAACGCGTTGCTTTAAAAACAGAAGAATGTTAAAAGAACATGAACTGCAAAAATAGATACTATTTGACGCATGTTTTCTATAATAAGCTTCCATGGCGTATTGTAAAACAATGTTGAATGTTAAAAGAACATGAACCGACACACTAGATACTATTTGGCGCATGTTTTTCCTCCATGACGTTTTGTAAATCACGCTAAAAGAACATGAACCTCAATACTAGATACTATTTGGCGTATGTTTTCTATTAGCTTCCATGTTTAACTTAATTTGCCAGTTTTCAAAGAATTCACTTTGCTTTTTAAACTTAAACAAGGACTGGAAATATGTTTGCATTTGACCATTAGTCACAGTGGTTTTCCTGTGGTTTGTTTTGTACTTGATTGATTTCGTTTTGATTGTACTTTGTCTTCTTATCTGTTCTTTGGTTACTCATCCCAATGTCAAGCTGAATGAAATATCTATTAAGAATTTTCTTTCTTATTTTAAACAATCAAATTACGGCTGTTTACTTCTCGTTGATATCTCGTTTGAAAATTATTTCAAATATATATAACACTTGAAATGTGATTATTTGGAAACTGTTAGTGAATTCAACAATTATGACCATCCAATTAATCAAACTTTATGAACAATGTGTGTGTTTAATAACAAGTAGTTATTAAGCATTGTTATCCTCAAGTTCTTTAGCTACAAAAAGACCAATTGCGTTAGTCAAAAGTTGGGAAAAAATGGGTAAGGTTGACAGAAATTGGTTATTCAAAATAAATGCGCATATAAAGCTTTTCGAAATTGGCACATGTACATGGATAGTTTTACAGGCATATGATAAAATAAAGTTGATATTGAATTTTCTTTGTTTAAAAACGTCGAAAAAAACACAATCTATAACAAAAAATGCCTTCATCGTCAATTGGGCCAAGAAAAAACAAATATTTGTTGAAAACTTGCTTTTTTACAATAACATATATTAGATATTTTTCGTTATATTTATATCCATTGGATCGATCTTCGGGTAAAAATTCAAAAGTTTGATTGTCAGAGTAAATGTTCTAGAGTAGGTTATAATTGATAAAATGTGACAAGGTTGTTACAATAGGGTTTTGACGTTTGCAACAAAATTAGTGCACCAACAAATTACCTTTTCTTCCTTTATCATCGTTTTACAGTTATATCCGTTCAGATATAAATTATAGTAAAGAAGAAAGAATAAAAAAAAGAGAAAAAGGTTTTTTTTTTCATTTTTTCAGGAGAGATTTTTAAAAGCTTATTCCAATGCAGTTTTGTTGTAAATTAATCTTATTAAAATATCTAAGAAAACCGTTTGATAATATACATTTTGTTCTGATAAATCCATTTTAATCTAACATGAATTGTTCAATCTCTCTTTGTTCGTCAAAGACGTTTCATCGATGGAACTAATCTAGTTAATATGACAAACTATTCTGTTTTTATCAACATTACTAAATTTCGTTCTTTATTAGACTAAATGAATTCTTAGTAATAGCTTCATAGGAAACTATTCTTAATCGGTACATTAGAACTCATACAAGTGTTAATTCTTATATTACCTTTGCGGTTCGTTCTAATGGTTCAAATAAGGCACTGAAATGTTTTTGTTAGAAAAATGGTCATTAGCATACAAATAGTTTGAATTCTTAAAAACCCTCTCGATATAAGTGAACTATTCTTGACTGGGACGTTAAACATCATTATTCAAATCAACTCTTTTGACGAAGTGTGTGTGTGTATTTAAAGAAGGAAATGTGGATGTATGTATTCCATTAAGCATATATATAAAGGCAAATGCTGAAATACCAGTGAGATTATAGAAATTGAAGATGGTTTCTTGAGTGTAGGTATATATTAATTATTTTTACTCACCTCACAGAAAATGTCTAAAATAGTCTGGATCATATGGTGTTTTATTTCTATTTATAAATCAGTTAGTAAGAATGTCATATCTGGTCTTTCGAGAGAAGTAAAAATACTTTGATTAAAAGAGTTTAAATTCCCTTGCTTACATACAAATGCCATGTTGCTCCAGAGAAAATAAAATAGGTTGACTACAGGGAAATTAAAAATAAATTCGAACAATACACAGTTTCAGACGCACATATTTTACATGTATGAATAAACGCCCACAGAAATATATAAAATGTTGTGTCTAGATCTATAGACATTTTAAATGTCACCTTTTTCTAAGTGTTGCTTCTTTAAGTATTTTGTAATCATTACCTCACCCAAAGATTTGAGGAGGTACACAGTTAATGGAATCAAGTATGCATCCTGCAAATAAAATTTAAGAAATAACTTAAAATTACTTGAGGTCAGGGCGAGTGAATTAGTTATTGGAACCCACGTTCGCGAAAAGCAAACTGTGCATTGCTTGACATATACCATACACAGGATTATTGTCATGAAGCAACAAAACACATTGGTTTAACTTTTCCCTCTATTTTTCTTTAAAAACAACTCAGCTGCTTTGTTAGATCTCGATGGTAAGCCCCAGTAGGTGTATAGTTGACCAACAAAAAGCAAAGTTGCTATGTGTTTGCAAGCTAATGGTTGAATATTGAATTTCTTTGTCGGGATGAAATAGGGTGATTAAATTGCAAAGGGACCAAATGATCAATCTGTTTCATCGAAACCACAAGGAGAACATGACAGATTGTACCTACCTACCTAGTCCTTGTTATGGTCGGAGGCACATAGGGCTAGGACTAGGGATCTCCACTCGTCTCTGTTCTGTGCCTTCTTGTCTAACTCTCTCCAGGTGGTACCCATCTGCTTGATTTTGGCTTCTATGGTACGCCTCCAAGTTGTCTTTGGTCTTCCCTGCTTTCTCTTCCCTTCTGGAGTCCATCTTTAAGCAGTCTTTGCTAGGTCGTCCGATGGTCGTCTCATGATGTGCCCAATCCATCTCCATCTTTTCTTCTTTAATATGGTTGGCATGTCTTCAGAGCCAGTTGTTTCATGTAGCATTTTGTTGGTTATTTTGCTGGGCCAAAGTATTTTTAGAATCTTTCTTAAGCAACCATTATGGAAGCTGGATAATTTATTTACGTCCTTTTCAGTGATTCTCCAACATTCCGCTCCGTATAGAAGTACAGATAGGACACAGCTGTTGTATAGTCTCATCTTTGTTCTCTTACTTATATTAGCTGATTTCCAGATCTTTCCCAGCTTGATAAATGCATTTCTTGCTTTACCTATTCTTGATTTTATGTCTTGGTCTGCACCACCGTCAGAAGTTACAATGCTACCCAAGTATGTGAAAGATGGCGAGCATTTCAGACAATTTCCATTTATTTCAATGTTAGAAGGATCTTTACAGTTTAGGGCCATGACTTCAGTTTTCTTGATGTTGACATTCAATCCTATTGAGGCTGCATTCCGGTGTAGTTTGGATGTTTTGTCTTGCATGTGTCTCTCAAGATGTGTGAGTAAGGCAAGATCATCTGCGTAATCTAAGTCTTCGAGATGTGTAAATAAGGTCCACCTGATACCTGTGTTGTCATCATCAAGGCTGGTTCTCATGATCTAGTCCACTGCCATAATGAATAGTAGAGATGACATGACACAACCTTGTCTAACTCCGGATTTTACAAGAAAGTTGGTGTCTGTTGTGTTTCCAACACAACATCTGAAATCTTTGTAAAACATTTGAATAAGTAAGACAATTTTTTCAGGTATTCCATAATGCCGTAATATTTTCCAAAGACTGTTCCTGTGAATAGAGTCAAAGGCTCTCTCAAAATCGATGAAGTTGATAATGAGTTGTCTCTGTCATTCGGTACATTGTTCTATGATATTTCTTAAAGCAAATATTTGGTCACAACAGCTCTTTCCTTTTCTGAAACCTGCTTGCTCTTTTCTTAATTTACAGTCCACAGCCATCTTGATGCGTTCTATTAATATTTTACTAAATATTTTGCTTGATATAGACAGCAAAGTGATTCCTCTCTATTTGTTGCAGTTTGAGAGGTCTCCCTTCTTTAGTAGCTTGATGTTGGTGCCTTCTGTCCATGATCTTGGGATGGTGTTATTCTGCCAAATTTGTTGAAAAAGTGGAAATAATATATCAGCAGTTAGTGATGTGTCTGTTTTAAATACCTCTGCTGGAAGTTGATCCTTTCCAGGGGCTTTGTTGTTCTTTAGACTTTTAATGGCTCTAATTATTTCATCTTTGGTTGGTGCTTCTATATTGATATCAAGATCTATGTTGGCCTCCTGTATATTTGGTGTTACTTCTGGTTAAGGTCTGTTAAGTACTTCTTTAAAATGTTCTGACCACCTTTCATTTTGTTCATGTTCAGATGTTAAAAGTTCTCCTTGCTTGTTTCGTACTGGTAAGTTGATATTGTTTTTCTTTCCATTCAATTTCTTGGTAATTCGGTAAACGTCGCCCATTTTTTATCTGAAGCGGCCTTTTCAGCTTCAGAAGCCAGTGCTTCTATAAAGTTTTGTTGGTCTTTCTTTGTTGCTTTCTTAACTTCTTTGTTACTTTCTGAATAGTGTACCCTCAGTCTGTCTTTTAATCTCTCTGAATGCGTGTTGTTTATCTTATCTTTTAGCTCTTTTCTTTTGTCAATAATTTTCCAGGTTTATGGAGTAATCCATTCTTTATGGACCTGTCTTTTGTATCCCAAGACATTCTCACTCGCTTTGCTGTACACTTCTTCAACCTTGTTCCAATGTTCTTCAACTGAGGCTTGTTCTTCAACATTGTTTCTCTCTAAAAGTTAAAATCTATTTTTGAGCTCCAAGTTAAAATCTTGCATAATCTTTCTGTCCTTCAACTTGCTGATGTCAAAATTTTAGTTTATCATTAAATATCTACATCTGTGATGTTTTATAATATGAAACTGTTTGAGAACAAATGTAATTATGTGACTGTTATTACAATTGCTAAAATGACGTTATTTCTTTTTTGTTTTTGTCTGTATATTGGCTGTTCCGACGATTGCAAATGCATGTCGTATATATGACAGATTTTTTTAATTACAAGATTTAAAAAACCAAACTAAGATTTTCAAAAAATAAGAAATGTAAATATAACCATTTAACTATCTAGAAATGACGTTCTTCCTAGCTAGCGCGTTATACAGTTTGATTTGTACGGCAATTAGGGTTATAGCACTAAAACTATATTTCTAGACAATTCAGTGGTTAAATATGTTACAAATTGTCTTTGGAAGCGCTTCAGCACATTGGGGTGTCTAGGGATCAAAATTGCGGATACTGGTATCAGGATGTTCATGATTAACACTTCCTCGTCAAATATTACACTACAATCGTCCAGCACGAATTAAAGTAGCTGAAATAATTACAAGTTTTGGGAAATTGAAAGCAAGATATCCCAGATTTATTTATTTATTTATTTATTTATTTATTGATTTATTTATTTTTATTTATATTTTATTTATTCTTTTATTTATTCATTTATTTTTTGTATTTATTAGCAATTTCGTAATTTTAGGTTTTCTTCAACTATTAATATACCTACAAATGGTTACAAGTATATACACGTTTTCGTGTCTGCAATATTTAAGAGTTTTAAGTATTTCTACTACAAGTCTTTAATGTTTACACACGTTTTGTGCCTGCAATAAAGAGTTGTGACGTATATACTACAGGTCTTAAATGTTTAATAAAACGGTTGGTGACTTATCGAAATTCAATATTCTTAGATACTAAGCTTTAAATAATGAATAAGATTGGATCTAAGATTGGATATAAGGACAAAAATATTAAATACGTTTCCAATTTCCTTAACTACAGTATATATTATATGTGACTTATTTCTGAAATAGAATAGATGGGGGGGGGGGGACATTTCACCGAAAACATTTTTGTCAGTGGTCAACGTAACCAAGAACACAAAATTATAACAGAAACAAACAAATAAGATAGGCAAACACATATTGGCACCATGGATTATAAAATCACTGACGTTGGAAGAGCATTGAAGTAAATGTCCAGTTGTGAGGTTATAGTACTATAAGAGTGCCCACAACCACGCAATCTCATCTTTTCAACAACCAGTGGTTCATAAATACGTATATTAAAAAATATTTTACCAAACAATGACTAAATTCTAAATTTGCTGATTGCTATTAAAAATTGGATAGGAATGAAATCATTATTTCGATGCAAACATGCACTTGCCCTTGAGTTGCCAAAGAGTACTATACAGTGTCATTTTTGTTATATATAAAGTTTAAGCATTTGATCTGTCGTTATTTCGCATATGGAGCTCGTTGATTGATCAACACTCGGAACGCCAAGTCGGCAATTTCCACAAATTGTGTTTCGGCTTTACAAATTTTGTATCCTTCCGCCGTATGGAAATTTGGGATTACTTTTTGACACGTGTCTGAGGGGCGAAAAGACACCCGTTTTTAAACCTATATTGGGACATCATTAAGTAAATTTTATCGATGAAACTTTTGAATTATATGCCGAATAAACAACAGTTTGAGATTTAATTTTCAATTTAGCGATAAGATACTGTTATTTACACATTTTTCGGATTTCTTGATGACAATCAATTTCTTCTCGCAATTGCCCCAAAATTTTCGACAATCTTTAAAACTTGGACGAATTTTGTGTACACAAAATTACCACTTTATATTGGGTAGAATGTGACATCACACAATTAGAATTAAATTCAATTAAGAATGGTTTCTGAGCACGACCTGTTAATATCTTAAAAACCCGAAAGACTGGGTAGTACATTTGGTTGTCAATGAAAACAAATATGGCTGCCTCCGCGATGATCGATGCTTCAATATCAAGTTTCAAATGACGTTGCAACTAATTTTAATAACACTCACGTGATAACGATTTCAAATTCTTTCATAAAAATACACATAATCAAATTTTACTGTATGTTGATAAATCATTCGACGAACTAAACGGTTAATTTATGTATTCCATTGGTCAGTGTCAAGAGCCATTTACGAAAATGAGAGTTATCTCTCTTGTCTTGCATAGAACTTTCTGTCTTAGAAGTCTTTGCCTTGCCTAACTGAAGCCCCACCAATTTGTTTAAAATCTGTATTCCAGTTCAATGCCTGGTCCTGACTTGAGCACCATATACTCTCTTTCTCTCTCTCTCAGCACCATACTCTCCTCTCTCTCTGAGATGACAAAAAGTTCCCATTATCACACATGGGATTGATTTTATGCATTGTAAACAAAGACAAGGCCTATATGACAGTTTGACAAACTGAAGAAATGAAAAAACCAATTCCATGTGCATTAATATTGGCACATTTTAAATTTGATGGTTATTTATTTATTTATTTATTTATTTATTTATAAAAATAAATTTATTTATTTATATATTATTTAATTGATTATTTATTTATTTAATATTTGCCTATCTCACTACAGAATCAGATGGATTTACAAAAGAAAAAGAGACATTTATTGCTATAATTAAAGTAATTTTTTGTGAATATTAGGAATGCTAAGTGTATGTTTAAATTTTTAGCTTGCTAACATGCATTTCATTTGATATTATATTTTCAAATATATTTACAACATATACTGTGGCATTTGAACACATAGATTTGGACAACTGAATGACCATTGTATATTGGATTTCTATTAACATTTGAAGAAAAATGACTGTGTTTTGCATTTTCATAATTAAATAGCTACATGAGTAGTGTTTCAGTTACAGATGCAGCAAGAAAACTCATCACTTAATGTCTTTAAATTCATTACATGTAAACTTATGGATTGTTTGAATTTTATAATTGTTGTTTTAACATGTTAAACCAATGTTGGGCTGTCAAAAGCTATACCATACATATCATGTATTCCCATCAAGCCAGCCTATTCTGGCATGGCAGTATCTATGTAGCCTTATATGTACTTATATTTATCATACCTCAACTGCTACCCAATATATATACTGTATAATATAAAGCTAAACCATACTGACACTTCTCTGTCAAGATTTAGTGAAGTTTACATTTGTCCATCAAGATCAATGCACAATTGTGCACTGGCCCATCACAGCTATACTGTATACATACAGGCATATAAAAATTTATACTGTATACACTGGCCTGTCAAAGCTATACTGTATATATACAGGCCCGTCAAGATATATACTGTATACAAACATGCCCGTCAAGATATATACTGTATACAAATATGCCCGTCAAGATATATACTGTATACATACATGCCCATAAAGATATATACTGTATGCATACTGGCCTGTCAAAGCTATACTGTATAGGTACAGGCCCGTCAAGATATATACTGTATACAAACATGCCGGTCAAGATATATACTGTATACATACAGGCCCGTCACGATATATACTGTATACATACAGGCCCGTCAAGATATATACTGTATACATACATGCCCGTCAAGATATATACTGTATACATACAGGCCCGTCAAGATATATACTGTATACATACATGCCCGTCAAGATATATACTGTATGCATACTGGCCTGTCAAAGCTATACTGTATAGGTACAGGCCCGTCAAGATATATACTGTATACATACATGCCCGTCAAGATATATACTGTATACATACAGGCCCGTCAAGATATATACTATATACATACATGCCCGTCAAGATATATACTGTATACATACTGGCTCCTCAAAGCTTAACTGTATATATACTGACCTGTCAAAGCTAGACTGTATACATACTGGCCCTTCAAGATGTGTGCATATAGGCAGGTCAATAGCTTTATCCCATGCATAATTTTGTTAAAATTATTTGCATCCTTATTATTAGTCCATAATTTTACTGTCACACAATATGTAGGCCTATCTTCATGGTATTTATATACAATGTTTTTTGTATAAAATACATATATGCTGGTATTTTGTGACACATTACAGCCTGTCCAGTTAGAGTAGCTCCTTTGGGAGAGGATTTGTTCTGTAAATGGATTATGGGTTTGAACACAAAGACCTGAGAAATGGTAGTGGTTATTATTGCCTGGTACTATGCCTTTAGATATGAATATTCTGTAAAAGTGATGGTCTTAAGACTGCTGACTCCAGTTTAACATTCATTCCTTATTTGAGATTTTCCTCAACTTAAATTTAGCAAATTTGAAAGCTGAATACTTTTTTCTGTATTCAAGATGTTCATAAATTTAAGGGGACATTTTGAAGACCATTCTTGAGGATTTGTTTACATTTATATTCGAATTTTGTTGAAACTGTATTTTCAGTTGCATAAAATTGTTTCAAAAGTTGTAAGATTTCAATTAAGGAAAATCTTAGTTTAGGAATGACTGTAAAACTGGAACCAAATATGTTTATCAAACACTATACATTTAAAGAATGCTCACTTTAAATAAAAATAATTGATAAACATGTCCATTTAATGGAATTTACTAATTTTCAGTACCAGTAATCTGACTGATTATTAATTTGTTGATTTTGGAAGCAGCAAGTTTCATTTTAGATATTTGTGTTTAGCATAACTCAGGTGTTGATTGTTGATTGTTTATAAAAACAAACTTTTAGTGAATATGGATGAGGATCCTCTAGTTGCACTGTTTTGTTATGTGACACTACTGGTGTGAAACCCAATCTTCTTATTGAGTTTCAGCTTGGTTCTTGCTATTTTGCACAATTTGTTCTACTTACACTTTGGACAGTGAAACTGCATTGTAAAACATAAAACCAAATTGGCATTTAATTTTCTGCCAAAGATAATGCCTCATTCAGCAAAAAGTATTTATTCAAATGTAGGTTCCATATGGTTGTTTATAATTTCTTAACAACACCAAGTACTAAAGCTTAGAACAACTGAAAACCATATCTGTTGCACATTTCTAAATTTCATTAGGCCTATCAGCCTATGGTGTGTGTGTGTGTTGACATGCGATAACACTGTTTTTTAACAGATATGGGGAGCTGTGCCTATCTTCAGAAAGGCACAGGCTGAGTGATTATATTGAGACCATATAATGATAAATTTCAAGGCAAAAGTTACAGAAAACATGACAAGCCATTTTGGCATCCTAGTCCTAGGCCTATAACTCGCACACGCTTAATAAACGGTTGCGCATGTTTTCAAGTGTACCACAAATTCACTGATACTTAATATACACCGTAAGGGGTCAACCAACACAATATTTGTGCACGAGATTGGCCTGTGAAATTCAGATTTGTGAAATGAACGATCGAAGCGGCATATGGCCAAATTTAATATGGAGACTGAAAGTAGGTCCTAAAATTCGGCATGAATCTTGAGAAATCTGACGAAATAGATGCTAATAATCGCCAAAACTTACTTTATTTCAGCCGCAAATACCATTCTGCGTCTTCTGTGTGTCCAAACTATATATAGAACATAGTTAGGAAGCAGTACTAACAAACTTTCTAGGTCAAATTAGACGGAAAATGGACCGACCCCATCCAAGATTCCGGATTGACGGCGGCGTTTTTTTCGCATTTAAAACTTGGACGTTTTTTGTGTACAGGAAATTATTTGATGTATTATATATGGAATTGTACCTTGTAAAAAGGTCTTTCATTTGGTATAAATATTGTTTCTGAGCACGAGCTGTGTGAGAAATGGGAAGGAATCTTGTGACGGATAACATTTTGAGTTTTAGCCTGTGGCTCACGTTTCACTATAAATTACGAAATTAAACTGTAACCGGAATTATAAAAAATAGATTTTGTCGGTTTTCAAATATTCTGAATTTTTTATTTTGCATCCCAATCTATGGTAATCTGTAATACATTCAACACAGTTCCTCATTTTGTGTCGTTCAAAGGTTCGCCATTTTTTGACAAATTTTACATCACATTTGCAAGTTCACAAATTTTAATGAATCCCTACGCCGACGGGGTTGGCGTTCCGACTGCAAACTCCCTATATATCAAAGAGTAATCTTTGTTTGATGTGGACATTCTGTCTCAAACAGTTACCATAAAACTACATGTAGTAGATTTATTTGTTTGTGTATATATATACTTCTGATTAAAATTGATTTCGTCAATCAGTGGACAACAGACAAAATAATACGTTTTTCAATATATTAAAGCTTTATTGAAATACATCAATCGTAAATGTCCAGTCTTCTGACTCAATCAATTAATCTGTTTGAATTTTATACAACATGCTGAACAAAACCAATCACCATTTGATGTTGTACAAATGCCATCACTAGAGTTCGGAAGTAAGGTTAAATGCCCTATTCAAGATTCTTTAACTTATATCGACAGGGTCAGTTTTTGGAGATCAATGGAAACAGGAATTTCGGAGCAAATTAAACCATTTTATTTCAACATGCGAACTGTCAATGTTTCTAGCAATAGGATCTGTCTGAGTGGTATCCGGACCTAGACAGTAAAAACGCGCCATGATCCGCAAGTCCATTGTAAAATATGCGAGTTTGCTAGAATCTTAAAAAAGTACCCATGACAACCATTTGGCATCAGTGTAAGATGGGATATTGACATACTGTGTCAATGTGTCCTTGTCTCTTGAGCCTCGTTGATCTAAAGCACGTGCTTATGAGTTACAACGCCTCTGGCCGCCTATAGGTTTGAACCACAACTAGCATAGATCCCATAACAGTTCATTTGCAGAATGTTGGCATTTAGATTCCTCCAACATCCATAAACTGATAGCCTCGATATAGGTAAAACGCCATTTACCCACTTCTTTCTAATTTTATTTGTTTGTTATTGGCATTTTGTAAGCATTGGTCTCAATACGTGTTTGTTCTGTCTTGTTGTGCCTTGTTGGGCTGTACTGTAATTCGCATGTTTTTGGTCATGTTCCATTTTAATTAGGGTGTTATGTTACTATTACAAGTTTTTCTGTTACGGATTTTCTTCTGTTTAGATTTGTGGTTTCTCCTTTTTGTACTAAGTTCTCTGTATTCTAGCCACAAACTTTAAGAGAAGAAAAATGATTTAAATGAAAGACAATCAAGCTTTTATTATTCCTAGAAAGACATTAAACCTCTTGTAATGAACGAGTGGTGTATAAGCCAATCAAAAGTTGTTTCACATCAGGTGATGGGCGGATTTTGAAATAAGGCCAGTCGTTATAAGTATCAAGGTGTAACAGCATTATGCCTTTGTCTGAAAAAGAAAGCGTTGATTATCTTAGTGAAAATACTAAGCTTATTATCTGCCCTAATCTGTTTACACGGACATCGAACAGAAAATGACAAATATAAGAAAAAAGAGACAAAATGGTAATTTTATAACAAGAAAAGTGTTTTGTTTTACATTGTAAAACTTGTTCCTTTAAATCGCATTCTACTATTTATTGGACTTGGTATATAACTAGTTATCTATTTATTAAGGCTGCAATCTTTGGAGATGACCAGTAAAGACCACTTCGTATTTGCATTGATCAGATTAACAGGTCTACTTCTTAACAATCTTATACGAGATATAAACCTATATTTGTATGCACTGGAAGAACTCAAAATACCATTTATAAACGCCTAATAGATTCTGGTAAATCCAAAACCTATTAAAAATAAGATCAAGCACATATTGTTAAGATTTATGGAATCAAAACAAGAAATGCGATTACAGTTTTATAGAGATTTTGAAAGGGTGGACAATCAATTCTGTTTGTTCATAAATGGTCATAAATAGAAACTTACATTGTATTACAGGTGTAATTTAGTATTTGCACTTTATGAGATATTATTTATAAAGCTAAACAAGTTGAGTGAAGTAATATTGTTTACACTCCAATCGAGATTATTTCACTTTAATCGAGGTGGTAAAATTGGGAATCGCAAATGAATTTTTTTCGGCAAAGCAAACTGACAAACATTTTCACCCTAGGATCTGTCTCATTGGGTTTCGAACATATAGGCAGTGATTGTTGTGATCCGTAAACATCTTGAATAATTGTTTTTAAGAAACAATTGTCGTAAAAAGTGCAATCTTTGGCAAAACAATCCGGTAATCATTCTCATACTAGTGCTAGGATCTGCCCTACTGGGCATCGAACTTAGGCAGTGAGAGGTGTGATTCGTAAACTGACATATCGAATAACCGTTTTTCAAGAACAAGTGGTCGAAAATTAGTGCGATCTTTGGCAAAACAATCTGACAAACATTCTCATACTAGTGCTAGGATCTGCCCTATTGGGCATCGAACCTAGGCAGCGAGAGTTGTGATCTCTAAGTCGACACCTTAATTCACTATATTTCAAGAACCAGTGGTTGTAAAATAGTGCGATCTTTGACAAAGCAAACTGCCTAGGTTGGACTCGAATCTAGACAGCAAGATGCGATGTGAACCGTTAGCACATTGTATAGATCACTTATCAAGAGTCCGTACCTTTATTGCTAAATTTTGGCCATCACTAGTTCGGTAGTTATTTAGAAAGGTAAGGAACTTACAAATGAAAGTTAGAAATTCATATGCATATGCACCAATATCTATAAATTAACAAAGCGACATGTATTAGCTTTCCATATTCAAAACATGACTCACGGATTGTACGAGTTGCGACCCCTTAAACAAATGATAAAACAATACTTCCTGATCTAGCTTCCATTTTACCGTGTTATTCTATTAGATAAGTGATATATATATATATATGAATTGACACTGCTTTGTTATAGTTGTTTGTTTTATTTTATTTTTCTTGAGCTAATGTATTGAAAGTTCTTTACATCCACGTGTACAATGTAATGGGAATGTGACAAATGGTTGGTTATCAAACACTAATTTAAACACCGATATCATTATTCCGTCACGATATTGCACTTTGTAAAGAGAAAGAGACATAATTTTGTTTTCGATAGATTACATAGTTATTTGGTAATGCTAATTGATTTTTTCAGTATAGTTGGCTGGTAATATTATCTTAAAGTTTCTAATCAAAAACAGATACACTACTCCATGTCCAAGCCACAATTACAAAGCAAAGTAAAAACAAATATACCAACACATGTTAAAATCACAATC
This sequence comes from Anadara kagoshimensis, assembly GCA_021292105.1. Taxonomy (NCBI): domain Eukaryota; kingdom Metazoa; phylum Mollusca; class Bivalvia; order Arcoida; family Arcidae; genus Anadara; species Anadara kagoshimensis. Next base: position 47,634,725 of record CM037870.1, read on the forward strand.
AGAAAGCAAAGTAAAAACAAACATACCGACCCATGTCAAAATCACAATCACAAAGTGAAGTAAATACAAATATGACAACCCATGTCCAAACCACGTGTCATTTGATTTTTTAGTATAGTAGGCTTGTAACATTATCTTAAAATTTCTAATCAACAATAAATATACTAGTCCATATCCAAATCACAATCAAAAAGCAAAATAAAACAAACATAAAAACACATGTCCAAATCACAATCAAAAAGCAAAATAAAACAAACATAAAAACACATGTCCAAATCACAATCCCAAATTTAAGTAAATACAAATATACCAATCTATGTCAAAGTCACAATCACGAGAGTAAATACAAATATACCAATCTATGTCAAAGTCACAATCACGAGAGTAAATACAAATATACCAATCTATGACAAAATCACAATCACAAAGCAAAACAAAAAACAATCATACCATCCCATATCAAAATTACAATCACAAAGCAAAGTAAAAACGAGCATACCTATCCATGTCCAATTCACAATTACAAAGCAAAGCAAAAGTGTAAAAACGTAAACGTCAACCTGGGAAACGAGACCGGGTGCTCCAAAAGGGTATGCAAACCTTTTTAGTCAGCTACAATATATCAAGAATTATTTTGGATACAGAGACATCTTATTAATTAGCAATATTTTGATGTCGGTTGTAAACTTTTTGAGGTCCTGGATAAGCTAAGTTTATGCAATTATTATTTAAAAGCTACATTAAAATAGTAGAAGGAACGCAACTAACGAACTCAATAGTTATACGGAGGCCAAACTAATGCAAGTTAATACAATCGCAGGTACCCATGATCACTTTTTTAATTAATAAAGCTGATATGATACTCACGAGCTCGATTTTAGGCTGCCATTCGTGACAAAAATAACACTGAAACTGCTGTTTTTGAAAGATTTTGAGACACACTCCTTTTTATCGTAAAAACAAATTGCAAAGATTTTCAATAGTATCAAGAAAGAAAAAAGACTTCTGCTAGATATGCGACTAGGAAAAGTTTGCTTTTTTGTTCTTAGACAAACTACATGCATCAAAACGGTGGTTTACAGGTTAAAAAGGGATCCTGTCATACGGAAAAGGAAGATGTAGGTGTTTTGCAAATAAATCGTTTTACCTCTAGCTTATGTAATCACGTTTTCCCTAGGTCTATGGCACTAAGTGCAGATTTCATAACAATACAAAAAGAATAATAGGTTATCTCTTTACAGACTTATAAAGGTTCTTGATTTATATATGTTAGATCCAGTTAAAAAGAAAAATTAAAGAACTCGGACAAAAACATATTTTCAACAATATGGGATTTATTATTTCATCAGTATTGTTGTTTTTGTGTGCCACATTACGTAAGTGAAGTATATACAAAAATAGTGGTTTAGGTCTATACTATTGTCAATATACTACCAGCCACAAATGACTATACAAATGTATATTTGTCAAAGGTTTATATTATAACCGTCATGCCAAATTTCATTCATAAAATTTAAATACTTAATTATTTTAATATACGGCACTTTTTGTAAATACATGTTTTATATTAATAATATTTATTATTTTTAAATTAATAGTTTTAAAAGAAGCCGTTTCCCAGTGCCCACACAGCAATGAACCAGTCAAAACATTTGGAACGAAATGTTACGAATTTGTAATTCATAGGAGGCTCCCACGACATGCTGCTAAAACATATTGTACAAATAAACACGGACACCTTGTAACCATTGATAGTAAATCCGTCCAGGACTTTGTGTATCAAACATTGGTATCACTAGGATACGGCGGAGAGGGTGTGTGGATTGGATTGACTGATGAGGGACATGAAAACAGATATACCTGGGACTCAGGTACATACAATCTATGTTTCAACAAATTTAAAAACATTAGTAGGCACATTTTATAAATTTGTGAAAATATAGTTCTTTTGAAGTATTTTGCAGTAATTTGGTGAAATGGTTACTTTTTGAAAGATTTATTTCAAAATTAGTATCCAATGGCGATTTTTGTCTAAAAAAAACATGCATTGACAATAACAATTGAATGTAAAATTACCCTTTTCTAGTTTCGGTGACATAAAAAATATTAATAGCATCGAGCTGGATAAGACGGCAACCGGGTTTAAATTAATGATCAGATATCTTCTTCAATGTACCACAAAGACAAACAGGACATCATTTACCCATTAAATTATGGATTATTTTCTTAACTATTTCTTGACATCTTAACTACACTATAATAAAGATTAAATTAATATAATTTCAAATTCAATGGACACAAATTTACATTTGTTAAGTTCCTTGTGATTAGGAGCCATCTCTGCTTACCATTTTGTCCTTATAACCAGTGCTCTGCGAAGGTCGTGACGTTTTGTGATCACTTGTTTCACGTTTCGTTTATACGCAATACATATTAATTCTATTAATATCAGCAATATGTATTTTTTAACATATTAATACTATCGAGATTTTGAACTAAACTTACTGCAGTATACAAATGCATTAATTCATGTGATCACGTGACTGTGCAAAAGTGCTTCTAAATGCAAATCTACGGAAGCATGATTATTCGAATTTTTTTATTTTTCCCTATGAAGAATACATACAACAACAGAAAATAAATAATTTTATTTATTTTTTTATATTCAGAATTCGGTTGTTAAATATAGATATAATGATAAAATACCGCATACGTTCTTAAAATTTCGTAATAATGATAAACGTCACGTATTTATAAAGGTGGTCTGAGTTTTACGATCAGGCGATGTAAAATGGTCTCTGTGCTATTTCTGATGTTCCGATGTTCTGAAAAATGACCAGATAAATTTATGATTGAGAATCCTAAGAGGTTATGAGGCATGACATGAATTTGACATGTATATGTTTTATGAATGATATGTATATTTGTTAATCATTGTTTGGTAAAATTATTCTATTATTATTAAATGTACACAATAAGAACAACTAATTCTCAAATGAGTTAGATTGTCTTGTAAATTCCAATCATAAACGAACATATCAATCCATGTACAAATCGCAATCTATCCTAAAGCAAAGTAAAAACTTTTAAACTGACCGATTATGTTAACACGTGAACTTCCACAAAAGAAAGTGTGGCCGGGTGTTCCGGTAGGGTAAGTAACTGTTACGATAGCTGCACCCACAACGCGTGAAGTCAATATTAAAAATGAAAGTACTATGGAACGTAAAAAAGCCAGGGTAATTTTGGATTCAGAGATATTATACTTATCAATGATATTGTAATGACGGCAATAAATTTTTAGGACCTTCATTCGCCAAGGCTTGCAATATATATCCTTGTGTTCCAACTAAAACAGATACACATAAAAGTTTAGCAGTACTCGTTGGTTGTTGTACATGTTTAATTAAAATAACTATATGCAGTGTGTCTGAACCAAACAACAGCCGACGTCATAGCGCGTTCACATTGGAATGTCTCGCGCTGGTTACTAAGGTCACAAAAACGATATTACACATGTGTAATATGATTTTTATTACACGGGCTTATCGTATGGAATAATGAGAAGATTATAAAATAAAACATGATATATTGATAATACGTTTGCGTAAAATGACACAATTTATTGTTGCAACACTTTGAATACACCTGTTCAGAAAAGTACATGTATGTAGTTGTTGAAAAATATGTATAATCAATATTATAATTGCACTAGTTTTTAGCCTAATGTTTTACTTTTTAGGATCAACAACTACTTATACACACTGGGCTCCTGGACAACCCGGTTTTCTACATAGTCTAGAGGACTGTGTGTTGTTACATATGCAGGAACACGGGCAGTGGCATGATTATCGGTGCAGTGATATACTCTTTATAACAGAACATGACGCTTTTGTTTGTGAATATGGTAAGTCTTGGACTCAGTGACTGTCCTGGCTAACTTCAGTGGTTTTTTTTTTTATTTAAGTCTGTCTAGAGCTCAAAATTTCAGTGATTAAACGCAATTTGTAAGTGTTCAGGGTAGATCAAATGTAATGATTGGTACACAGTGTCGCAGGTTACGATTCAAACCAATTTGAGGTGAAGGTAAACAGTCAACAAAAAGTTCAACAATGTTGGTGTTTCTTAAATCGCTATTGTCTATCAATATGGTCAAGATACAGAATTACTTAATCGATGCAAATCGTCTTCAAATGTAAAATGTTCATATCCCAGTTTCACGATCAGTTCGTAACTAAAATTTCCCTAGCAAATTTTGGCAATCTATTAATAAATTACAAATTTACAATTTTTTGCAAAATTTAAATAAAGACGTCATAAGTTTTATTTTCAAAATGAAATGGCACCTTAAATCCCCGAATATTTGGGAAATTAATAAAAGCATTAAGATAAACCTAACCAAATTTCAGTTCAAGAAAATCTTATTTACGATAGGAATAATTGTGAAGCTGGAATTAGATCTAAAATGTTCGTAGAATGGCATTCACTCACTCATTTTAATCATTCCATTTCCTTATCAGTAGTAGGAAGGGACTTACCTACATGTACATGTACTACTACTCTTATCACAAAGAGTATCGGACGATGTGTTGACATAAAACTCCTTTTTCTTAAGACAATAGCACGAAAACCGATACAAGCAGTAGGCTTACGTTAACAATGAGTTCAAGGTGAAACTAAATAAGAAGGAATGTCACTACGGAAGCTCAGTTTGTGGAGTTTTAGCTCGTATATATGTTGGGAGGCCGGTCAAATTTCTGTAACTTCAACTATAGATAGTGATGTCTTGAAATAAGTAAAATGTTTTTGACTGGGACGTGAAATACCATTCAATTAATCAAACAATACAGGGTGGTAATACGAGAATATGGACCTCATACCTTTGAAGAAAGAAACGTAAAATAAAATAATGGGATCAGTTGAAAAAATAATTAACAAAGGAACGTGAACGAAACTGAATATTAAACTCTGAAACAGGGGACTGTCTTATAATCACCTGGTACACGCTGTATTGAAATATTGGAGTAAAATAGAAGTGTAAATGGTTCCGAAAAATATTTAATGAAACAAGGCTAATATTGTAAACGGGAAATTTTACAATCTCTGGTTTTATTGGCGATGTTTTCTAACCGATGATCATACATTCCTAAATATATTTCGGAATACATGTATATGGCAGTTGCTGAAAACGTTTGGCAAAAGCTGAAAATATACACCATATAACTATTAGTCTGAACTAGTTGATGAGATGATTGTCGGAGTTTTACGTCTACTGCACATGTCAATATAGATGTACATGCAGTTGATAACTATGGGAACTGTGAATTCCTAAAAACGCAATTCATGGTCATCAAACGCAACTACAGTTCTCTAGCCTTTGAAGTAGAGCTCATTGTACGCGAGAAAAAACACTGGACTAGAACTAGAAAAATTATTTATACTAAACAACTTACCGGTCTATGGCATAAATCTTAAATAGTTCATTTCATAGACTCCAATGTCCTCACATACTGTCAGTGTTATATAAGCGAAAAACACAAGAATTTACTTGTTTTGTGTATTCTTTTATAGACATGGGACCAGTCACTACAAGATTTCCCACAACCTTTGTACCAATCACACACCGAAAAACAACACTGTCATCGACAGAAGCACCAATAACGATGTCACCTACACAAGCACCAACAACAACGTCACCGACTCAAGCCCCAACTACGGCATTACCGACGCAGGCACCATCGACATTAATCTTGACGGATGCAGTTGTTGCAACAGATACACTTCCTACTACGACTACAGAATCAGGCGTTTTAATCGGAAAGAAGTGATAAAAGGAGTTTTAAAAGTACTTATTGTAACCGGATTTTTGGAAATAAATTTTAATCCCTTCATTTCAAAAACAGTTTTTGAAGTTTTGTTATTATTATAAAGAATATATTGCAACTAAACATAAATTTTACACCTCAAAATTTTTAGAATGTATCGACAATCGTCGCCACTGCTTCGGGACATATTTTTCTGTTTGGACTCAACGCGGTATAATTTATCTGCCCTTTATGATGCATTCTGCCTTCCTATTTCCAACATGTTGATGGTTTTTAATAACCAAAAACGAAATCTTGGAAACGTTTTTGTTGTTGATTGTGGACTGCAATAATAAGCAATATAAGGTTTGCTTCGTTAAATGGTGAAGAATTGTTCAACTTAAGTAAAGCAAGGCATTCAAACAATACAAAATAGTCAACAAGGTATGCAGAACATATTGGAGGGAGAAATGCTTACCTGAACACTTAACATTTTTTCAGAATCTAAAATTGATGTCTGATTGAGGTAGTTTTATGCAGAATTAAAAAGATGAAATTTTTAAACGTTAGTCGTTGGTTGCAATTAGCGTATCGCCGGCCACGCCCACAATGTTCCGATAAAGTGTCGACATGCTTGACCTGCACGCAAAAAGAATGAAAACTCAGCCTGAATTGTGCAATTTAATGATGTCATTGACACTAGTACGTCATTAGTTGCTGTGACCAGGTGACGCTGCTTTGGTACCATAATGGCGGCCAGTGTCAGAACATAATAGGCATGACCAGCGATACGTCAATTGGTAGTGGTTTAGTACATCATTAACCTGTGTACTCATATAACATAGCAAAAGTGGTTAAATTTATAATTATAGTCAATTAAGATGTTTGCTGCTGTGAGCACGACTTGTATCCAAAGAGGGTTTATGGCAAGTTAGACCACGAGAATACAATGCAACTAGCTTGCACGCAGAAAATTAGCAATTCTATTTTTTAATGTTTCCTGTTATAAAAGGTATGGATTGGGTTGTATGTCTGCTTTTTGTTGAAAAGATGGTCAAAACCGGGGAGGAGTGGACATAAAGCCCTCTATATTTACTGTAAAACTGTAAAAACTGACGATACGGTCATGAAATATGTTTGTCACCCGAGCTCTAAAATTTCTTAAAGGTCTGTAGCTCATCTCAGTTCATCTTTACCTACATCTCGGCAGCGTTACCTTTATCTACATCTCGGCAGCGTAACCTTTAGCTACATCTCGGCAGCGTTACCTTTATCTACATCTCGGCAGCGTAACCTTTAACTACATCTCGACAGCGTTACCTTTAGCGACATCTCGACAGCGTAACCTTTAGCTACATCTCGGCAGCTGTAACGTGGGTCATGTCATTACCCCACTCTAGTCCTCATTTTTCTATCTAATCTTTCTACCTTTTCTTCTATCTTGGGTAATGGCTGGACTTGCCCCCTTTTTGACCTCTCCTTTACTACATTTAATTTAACATCATTTTTAACACACGTCTGTTAGTTATTCTTATACAAACTGACTTGTTAATATTTCGTGGGTAATTTGCATGGGCATACTTTGGTCGTAGACAGCATGGTCCAACTGAGTTAGGGTACGTGTCATGTCTTGGTCAGTTAGATGCATGTGTTGCAAATTTAATATGGTTACATGCAAACGCTCCGACGACTGTGACGTCATTAGTTATATGCCTATAAATAGGGAGACTCGAGACATGTGCTCTCTCTTTGTCGTCTGCCGTGCTGTGAAGTGGTGTTCGTGGCGTCTAGTTCAGGTATTTAAATAATTGTATGGCTAGAATGTCCTTGTATTGATTCTGTACGCTGTTTGCCATTTTATTTATTTAGTTTAGTTTAGTTTCCTTTTATTTTCAATTTCTTGAGTTCGGGAGGGGGTGGTTTCGCGTAGTTTGGGGTTTTATTTGGGACAGTGCCGGCAGTGTACAGAATCGATATTTATATTTTTTTTGTCCATGATTTTTTTTTTTTATGTAGGGCAGTTTAATAATTTTTCAGTATTAGGATTGTCACATGCATATTTTTCAGGCCAGTCATGTAGGGTTAACTTTGCTTGACATTTATTTTTAAATGTTCCGCCCTTTTATACACGTGATTTACACGTGTGTCATCCATTAATAATGTAAATATAGTACTCGTTTTCATAGTCCTAGACCATTACATGTTGTAATTGACTCGTGTTTTGGGCTGAGCTATACACCCTTCCGATAAATCGCGACACCTGGCAGAATGTGACGCCATACAGGGAGTTTTCATATGTTGAAATTATGAAAAGGAAATACTAGCATTTCGTATTTTCCCTCAATATAATATTGTTTTATAGTGAAATATTAATTTTCAATTTTAATTACATATCGCTGGTATTTTATTCCATAACTTCTTGAAAAATATTTTGAAATAAATATATATTTTTTCAATAAAAAATTTAAAAATTCATTTTAATTGTTACATAATAATAACTGTTACATGACATATATGATATTGTAAGACCAAGTCATGGGCAGTCAATCGAAACTAATTAGAGCACTGATTCTTATTACCTGATTTACAGGAGAGAAAATGCTTCGGTCCAACCTACGGACAATTTGCTTATGCATGAATGAATCCAGGTGTGTCAGAAGTATAAGAAACTTAACATATTTGTGTTGCAGTTTAAAGATGATAAATAATAATAAACATCACATAATTAGTATTAAAAGTTATTTATTTATTTATTTTGATTTTTATACTTTTTGATTTTTTGACAAATAAGTATAATATAGCCAAAACAGTGATACGACACTACATGAGAATAAATCAGATATTTATCACTGTGTATTATAATCAGGTGTTGCCTTGGTCGTCTGTTCATCTCGTAATCAGATAATCTAGAGAGGTATGCGTACTTGTATTTTCCTGTTAATTGCAAATTGGATTAATGAAACCAATTAAAAGTCCTATTTTTTAAGTCAACACAGGTAAGGATGCCATCATTTCTACTTAAAATCAGTTGTTATTTATATAAATTTGACCAAAATTTTAACCATACAACCAAAATTTCAATGTTGTTGATTTTTGTTTTTGGTTTTTTAATATTTTTATTAATACTTTTGAAAATAAATTTTCATTTTAACATATTTAACAATAACGGATCCTTTTTAATTAAAGTTTAATCCGTTGAACAATGATTTTAAATACAACTTTAAAGGTCACCGGTCACCAAATTTATCAATTTTGTATTTTTCATCCCTATGGGTAGAATAGTCAATAATGATGTGTCTGGTGGTTTCCCACACCTTACAGTTACCTTTAATATACTAAAACCTTACCTGAACGAACTGCTAATACTCGGTAGTTTCCGACACCGCTCGTAACTTTCCGGCGATCTAGTTGATGACGTACATGGTGTTAAGCTGCTGAGGAAAGACACATTACCTATATATGTTAAATGGGGGTTTGTGTGGCATTTTGAAGGGTTTTAAAGTTTGATTTCAAGTCCAAATGATATATTTTGTGAAGATTAGATATAATAATACCACAATAAACGATAAACAATTTTTTTCACAATTTTCAAAACAAATTAAAGCCAGATTTAGACAAGACCTGCATGCAGTTTTGAATGTATTAAGATTCAATATTACGAGACAAGTCAGGGAAATAAGAGTGATATAATCATTTGAGACTATTCCAATTATTATGAATGAATTTTGTCAAATAAAAAAATCATTGATTTTAATCAATTTTAATTTTTAAAATTAATTTAATTTCGCAATTCAATCATTTCACAAGTTTAAACGTTCAAACAGAGACTTGTATGCCTCTTGTTCAAATCAACCAATCTTACTTAACTTTAATTTATTCGATTTTCAGAATCTATCAAAAATGACAGATAACATATTTACCGGGTATATCATAAAGATGTACACACGTGTCAATTAATGTTGCATATTGGAACTCTGTTGATTACAGGTAGATGTCTACTTCTACACAGGATGTTTCCCAATGTAGCATATTGATAATCTTTTAATTACTGGTATGTGACGGGGGTGTAAATCACACTTTAAACGATATTAATTTATTGTGAATAAATGAAAAAAAGTTTCACTCGTGTTTTGGTTTAGACGTTATTTATTAAGCATAATCCCACTGGTATCAAGTTTCGATCCGAGTTATAATTAGGCGTATTGTTATTTTTATTAGTATTATTGTTATTTTGATGACATTTTTTATTAATTTTATCATGGAAACACTGAAATAAATTTAAACAGAATCAAACATAAAGACTTTTTTTTTTAAAAAATACGCACTGACATAAACTTTTCATTATTCTTCTTATTATTATTATTATAAATCGGAAATTGTTTATAAACGTTTATCCTGGAATGAAATATTTGATATGAGAGACAATGAGAAGTTATTTTTTAACCCGTATTTTGATATTTCGTTGTACCAAAAAACTACAGGTCTCGGACAATTTGAGGTCATAATATAGCTGTTTTTAGAGAGAAGATAAAAAAACCTACAAACTCCGGTATAAAGAACTAAAAAATTGCGTGTTATACAAAAATTAAAGTGCATATTCTTTCCTGTTAGAATCTCTCTCTCTCTCTCTCTCTCTCTCTCTCTCTCTCTCTCCGAAATAAATAAAAAAAAAATAAGTAGTAAATAAATAAATAAATAAAAAACCAAAAAGAGATATTAAAATAATTAAAATGATATTAAATATTAATGAAAACAGGGTTTTATATGTCTCTGATAAAAATTAATATAAATAATATTTTAAATAAAAAACGAAAATTTGTGTTGTTCTTTTTATTAATTCTTTTTGGTAAATAGATAAAAATAAACAAATAAATAAATAAATAAATAAATTTCAAAAGAAATTATGAAAATACATCAATAACTATAATATATATATATGAATATATGAAATATGAATAATATTTTAAATAAAAAACGAAAATTTGCGTTCTTTTTATTATTTTATTGTGATAACTAGATAAAAATAAATAAATAAATAAATAAATAAATTTCAAAAGAAATGATATAAATAAATGTAAAATTATGTCTTGTAAAAGTAATAGTAAAAGTTTATCATACTTCACAGTTCTTTCTTTATTTATTTATTTATTATTATTATGTTTTTTTTATATTTTGTTGTGTTTTTTTTTTTGCTAAAGGAAATTGATATCACCAATGCTAAAAATAAACCAATATATGTAAAAAAATGAGAAGTTACTATTGATAAATCTGGGTAATAAATACAGTTCACTATACAAGCTTCAGTTACTAAATAGCTGGGATAACACCTTCTGCGTCACTTCCGGTTTTATGCCCTTTTACCACCAAAGGGAGATAACACTGTTTTTCAACAGTTTTAGGACCTTATTTTACGCTGTAATTAATGACAGAAATGATTAAAGAATGTTATTTGTGGCTAAATCGACTCTTTATTATGTAATCTTTCGGAAAATAGCACTAAAAAAAATTCGGTTTTTGGTGACCGGTGACCTTTAAGATGTCGCTAATTTGTAATCACAGGAAAATTTAAGTTTTCAAATTATTTTGACTATCAATTATGTATCTGAATTGTTTAATTTATATCAATATTTTGTAAATAAGTTTTATGAAAATCCCGTTTTATAAAATAAATAATAATAAAGTGGAAGGTGAACGTTTGTAGTAATTTGATTAAAAAAATTAAAATATTTCCAGTCGGATAAAAATATGAATTTCAAATGTCCCTGAGGGTAATTAAATGGTCCAAGATAATAATAAATATACGTACATGTATTTTATATTTTTCAAATTTGAACATTTACAAATTGCAATTTTCTAGCAAGAAGTAAAACTTGTTATTTTGTTGAAGAAATTACAACAAATTCTACACAATCCTGAACAATGTTAAGTGTCTTTTCGGATGATCATCTATGTATTTACAATTGGTTTAATTAGCCCATTCATAATTTGTCATTTAGCTACATCTCGGCAGCGTAACCTTTAACTACATCTCGGCAGCGTAACCTTTAGCTACATCTCGGCAGCGTAACCTTTAACTACATCTCGGCAGCGTAACCTTTAGCTACATCTCGGCAGCGTAACCTTTAGCTATCTTTAGATAGCTTTTCACCAGATAACCACCCACATCTCGGACACTCGGCAGCTAGGCTTTGACTGCTTTTGATAATGCTAAGTGTATAGCTTTCGACAGATCTGTACAGCAGTACAACACCAAATGAAAAGAAAGAAAAATATACATTTCTAAAAGCTTTATTTTGTGAATGACATAAAAGAACGCAATGTCATAAATCTGGCAGTAGCTATTCAGCTTCCGATTACTATAATATAAATTGTCCATTGTTCTATTTAGAACTAAATCTTTATTATGTCGTACTATCCGTTCTTCTTTTTTTAATTGAATTAATTACCTGACTTGTTTAGAAGAATAAAAAACAACTATACATGTGTTTTGCGATTTTCGACATAAAAAATAAACGATTCTTTCTTGTATTTTTTTAATATTAAAAAAATATAATACATGTAATAAAATTAGCATCGAAATTTCAATAAAAGAGATCACACCTCCATAAGGTGCAACACTTTCAACCCTGGCATCCGGTGTAAAGTTTTAACCGGTAACGTCAAAAAGACCACGTGAGATATATTTGGTGAGCCAAATTCAGATCATTACCCCAGTTTCCTCTAATAGGGGTTCTAAAAAATAGGCGTAGTAGAACGTACCACAAATCACCTCGATCAAAACCTTTATCCTGCTTGATTAGAGACGTCCATTCAGGGAGCCATGATGAAGTCTTAAATATGGCACAAAGCGTCCTTCACCACAAATTACTAGACACTCCATAGCACAGTAGTTTAAACAGTGTTTTAATTAAAACCCAAATATACTGGTCCATGTTCAAATCACAATCCAATATGCAAAGTTAAAAGCTTTGAAAACTGACAAAAGTTAAATGCGTGTGTTTCCAGGGAAATGAGGCCGGGTGCTTTGAAAGGATAAGCAACTCCTGTTTCGCTAGCTATAAGGGATTAATAGAATCTTACATCAATAACAGGGTAAAACAGAGATATCTCAAACAAGGATGAATATTTTCCTGTCCAGAACTAGCTTTAGCGAGTTCTGAACATTGAAAATATTCATCCGAGTTTGAGATATCTCTGTCTTAAACTTACCGTGTTACTGGTGTAGGATTCTTTTTCTCACACATTTGCATCATTAAACATGATTGATAAACAAAAAATATTGCATTAAATGTTCAGTTTTCATGTCACAATCTGTTCCTATTGAAAATGACGTAGTTAATTTTTGTTGACGTTCTCACGTAAAATGATTATGACGTCATCAATTAAGTGTGTGTAAGTGATTGTGACGTTGAGAAATTGTTGGTTGACTTCGGAACTTTTCTCAACGATAAAAACAGAGCAGGTATAACTACGCGGAAAATTCAGTGTGTAGCCTGTCTCAACCCTAGGGTGAGACAAGGAAATCCCACATGAGTAAAAACGCGGGATTTCCATGTCTCGTGTGTGAGAATAATAGAATCTGTCACCTGTTTGTGACCGATACCGTATGATTTCAGTCGAGGGTGATGTGATGTAACATATATCCCAATCAAGGCTTTGCCGAGATTGGGATAAGTTACATCACATCACCCGAGACTGAGATCATACGGTGTCGGTCACAAACTGATTATGGATTCTATTTCTCGTACCATTAAATTGTTCATAACTGTGATACTTACAAAACAAAACAATTACACTCATGGGACTTCTTGCATTCCTTTGGACACTTTATGTATTGTACAAATCCGCACTTTGAAAATAATCCGATTGACAACACTTCAAAATTTTAAGATATCAACGATTAGTAATCAATGCAAATATACAACAATAAAATATTTTGAATAAAAAATAAAATAAAACACAAATTTAAAAAAGCGGGTATTGTCCATATATATTCAAAGGCCAATTAATTACAGAGAAAATACAAATTTTTCAGCAGTCGGGGACCAATATGCAAGGAATTTTTGCAAATTAATTATGGCCTTAGAATGCTATATATAACATATCTACAGTCTACATGCAGTATATTTATAAACATCAAAAATAAATAAATAAATTAATTAATTAATTAAATAAATAAATAAATCTAATTTTAAAAAAGTGTAATATTCCAATGTGCGCGCGATATGACGTCGATTTTAATAATTTATTATGGATAAGTCAACATTATGTTTTTGACAAATGTTAGCAGTACTCTTAGGGCGTATGCGACACGTTTACGTGACTTCTCTGAATTGCGGTCAATTGGTCCTTTTCTTATAGAGGAAATAAAATGGATTGTATTTTCATGAGAAAAAAACCTGCTTTTCCAGGATTATATCTTAAATAGAATTTTAAATTCGAGTTTATGTAATATTCAGAATGCATTAGTCTCGTTGCATAAAAATTATTCAACTCATTTTATATTTAATATTATATAATCACTCATGTAAGGCCCTCAATATACTTGCGTATACAAAATGTTATAACATGAAGTTTTGCAGAGATATTGACTGACAGATATCACTTATTTCAGCAATTTCCCCCTTACTTGCCATTTTTCATTTTAGGTCCTACAGCTAAGACTTGTGCAGGGCACCAGGAGGGCAGACCTCTTCATCTGTGCAATTTCGAAAGCATGAAAGCTGACTTATATCATCAAATTGGTCGAGTAGTTTTGGAGAAGATTAAAATGTAAAGTTTAAAACGCACGACACATGACAAACAACGCATGGCGGACCGCAATAGCTCACCTGGGCTAAAACAAGCGCAGTTAATTTGTTATACGCCTGTTTGTTCTCAGAAGCAATAACAGATCATAACAAATAAATGATAAAAATTACTGAGCATGCAGCTTACGCCATTCACAGATTGTGCATTGCATGGTAATTTCGGCCTTCCTCTTTTATTTCTACCGGACCTTTAAAATTGCAGAAAAATTCTCCCTCATTCTGTATTTTTTTCTACAAGGGAGTTCGCCCAGATGGCCTATCTTTTTTTTAATTATTTATTTATATAAATAATATATTTTTATATAAATAATATTATTTATAGTCATTCTCCACTGAATTTTATTACATTTAGGACTGTTTGTGTAAACATAATTGTAGATTTTTATTATTCAAGATTGTATACCTCGAAAACGTATTCCTAACACTTAACAGTGGTGCTCGAAAATAATCGAGGAAAATCCGAATCCAAGATGAAGAAGCGGAACTTTATAATACTTTTTTATGTTTTAAACGCAAAAGATTTTCTAAGAGGCCGCTCGTATACTTGAAAAAATTTCCTTAGTTAAGATTTTCCTTAAATATTTAAGGAAAATTTAAGGAAACTGTGAAACGCGATTTAAGGAAATTCTTAGCTAAGGACGAAAATATAGAAATTAGGATAAGGAAATTCTTAAGTTAAGGAATGATTGTGAAACCGGGGCCTGCGATATGCATATTATAAATACATTCTTATTCTGACTTGGATAGGGTGAACAAAACATTGGGTTATATAATTGTTCTAGACTTCGTGTCTGTGTCTGTTTTCCGTCAGAAATTTTATAAATGGTCGACTCAGTCAGTGACTGATGCTGCTTCTCCCCGTGTGAGAACAAACTACGTATACAGCTGCACATTATACGTCCCGTTTACCTATTTTGTTTTCGGAATAGGTGTCGGTCAAGTTGAACCCAGTTTAACGACTCCAGACAAACGTCTTTGTTGTTATTCCTAACTGAGATCATACTGAGGCGGTATGTTATACCATAAAGGTCGAAGCACTTCATATTATTTCACAATTCCAGTTATGGTCTCTGAGATCTTGACATCTGCTCCTGTTATCTGGCCAGACACGACCCTTTATGATACCAAGTGAGGTTGACTGATCTAAAGCTGTGCTTCAAAATATAAAAACGGTTACTGGTCTAATAGTTCTAGTATTCAACCAACAGCGAACAAATTCCCAACAAAAATGAAGCTCATTATTTATTTAACTACAATTGTTTCACAGATTTTAAGTAAGTACAGTTTAATTGTTATCTTTGTAATAAGGTAACCCTACTTATATGGTACCATATGTCGTAACCTTACATTGATCTTGATGCAACTAGCTAATCACTCACAAACCTATAAAATAAGGAAAGTTCTGAAAAAATAATATATGAATCTTAATTCAAAAATAGCTCAAATGTTTTGGTGATGTTTTAATTCTGCCATTTGCTGATTTAAATTTTTTTTATTGAAATATTGCATTTAAATTCAGCACATGACAATTCAAACAATTCACTCTGAGATCACAATAATTTCGAAGGATATGTGCGTTTTGAAGGGAATTAATCTCGGATATATTTGACATCCTATAGTTCCACGTTCCTCTCATTTTCGATTTTACACGTTGTGGGTGTAGCTATCGAAGCAGGAGCATCCGACATCACTTCTCTGATCTAAGTTCACGCGTTTTAACTAATTTGCTAGTTTCAAAATTTTTGCTTCGCTTTTGGGTTATGGCTTGGGTATGGATTAGTATGTGTGTTTTTTACCCGAATTCTGTAAATGCGAACAACATAAAACGTACTCGGAATAGCATTAGGTGGCATTCATAAAATTTCTGAGGAGGTAGTTCCGTAAACATATTCAAGTAATATCTATTGAAATAAAATGATTGAAATTATAACACAATAATGAGTGTCTATATAGGCAAACAAATGTGACCTGTCCGCTTGACCTTTCATTTAAATAATTATTTTTTATCAATACATGAATGTATATAGGGAACTCATGTGTTTATTTCGTCCACATCACGAGAGATACTCACTTCAGAGAGTAAACCTGTACACTGTGTATGTATTAACTTGATTTTTAACAATGCTTAACACTGCCCATGTTTTGGTTGGGCCCTTCTATATTTCAAGTACAGGTTTAAGCGGACAGATCAATATGGTTTGCCTATACCTGAGTCGATATATTAATTTTACACACCAAATTAATTTTTAAAAAAAAGTACCCTAAATGAGGGTTTAGAATCTAATTTCTCATCATAAACTTGAAAGAGACAAATACATTTTTTAAATTGAAAGCATTAATAACGGTTTACACTTTAAGTATTGTTGGAAGTTTACTTTACATTAAAGAACTTTTTTTTATATTTTGTCATTAGTTACCTTACAACAAACTAACTTTTATCGATGCCCGAGAGTTTCTTCAGAACCTATGAGAATATATGGCAACAAGTGCTATGAATTTAACATACACAGAAGACGATCTGCAAATGAAGCCAAGAGTGATTGTCATAGGAAAGGAGGGCGCTTAGCCACTGTAGAGAGTATGGGAGTCCAAGCATTTATGTATAATACGCTCAGGTCAATTGGTTTTGGCGGGGAAGGTGTATGGATTGGTTTGACTGATGCCGGGCATGAAGGTCGTTATACCTGGGACTCCGGTGAGTAGACTGATCTGAACATGAAGGCCATTACATTTAGAAATCGGGTCAGTAGACTGGTCTAAAAACGCATTTAGAATTCAATGTAAATGGGAGTGAGTATAGTGGTATGAAGTCGGAAATGAAAATCGTTATACATAAAATTCTGGCGAGTTTGTAGTTTCGGTGAAACCGGACATGAAGGTCGTTATACCTAGGACCGTCCGGCTACTGGCAGCTCATGTTTGTAGACTGGACAAAAGGTACTAGTATCCTGGTGATTAGATTGTTGGACGGATTAAAGTTAATCAATGATGTATTAAAGAATAACGTGAAAATATTATTGAAAAATTATTATGTACCAGAATAACACAGCTAAAATGACAACCAAACTGCTTACCATTTCTTGTTTGATTGTAGATGCTCATCTAGTCAGCCATTATAAAACTATAAAACTGTCAGTACAGCCGAAAATAGGCGATTAGACGCCCTGTATTATTGATACGCTAGCAGTTGGTTATACAAGACCAATAAAATGCACATCTTGAAAAGGCAAATAAAGGACTGACTATATTCGACACAATACACTCTGGCTTTACTTCAAAAGATAATGTATCCCGTTGGTGCCATATGTTGTAACCTTCGTAATGCATTTGCAACTTGAACATAAATATGATATAAAGGATTGAGTGGTATCAATATTTCTTGCCAAATAATATTTTTTTCAAAATTGATTTTACCTTTTTGCAGCATCTTTTGCATAAAACACGACTATGTAAGTTTATATAACCTGAACTATTTTAGGTGCGCCATTAACCTTTACCTATTGGGCCAAAGGTCAACCTGGTTTTGGAGCTTCTCTAGAAGACTGTGTATTATTTAAAATTAGCGATGGTGATCACGGACATTGGCACGACTATCAATGTGATGACATTTTGTTCGTAACCGAGGACGATGCTTGGATATGCGAGTATGGTAAGTAACTTACATTTATTACAAATCTGGAAATTTAAAATCTAAATTATTTTCAATCTATCAGTTAATTTAAAAAGGAGCTTCAATAATTTAAATTTTTAATAATTTTAACCCTAAAATAAAGGTCTAAAAAAAACTATGCGTTTGTTTCACCCGATACCGAGTACAGCCAACAAAAGTTTATGGTAATATTTAGCCAACTGTAGCATTTTTATATTGCTTATAGTATTCATAGATAATAATGTTAGTAAAGTTATATATATTATTTAAGAAGTTATTATTAATTCTTGAATATTTCAATATTGGGTGATCGAGACGTCGTTTCATACCTATTATATGAGGTCATTAAATAATTTTTTTGTGATTTTCGTTTTGGTTCTACTATTGTAATTAAGCCGCACTTATTTAATTTCTGTCACCAGCTATGAAACCAGTCACTACAATGAAACCAATTGTTACCACTCGGACAACTACGAAGATGGTACCAACAACAACGCCGATAATAATGACTGACAAAGTCACTCCAGAACCACCAACAACTACAAAACCAACAACAGCAATGCCCACAACAACAACAACAACCACGCCTATGCCAACGACAACAACAACCACGCCTATGCCCACGACAACAACAACCACGCCTATGCCAACGACAACAACAACCACGCCCACCACGACACCCACTACCACAACTACTACTACAATGCAAACAACTACAACCACGCCTACAACTACACCAATGCCTACAGCACAACCTACTACACCGCCACCTACAACGCCAGCCCCAGCCACGACAACTATGCCCTCAACTACAACTGAGCCGTCGGTACTGATTGGTTGATATTGTTATCTATTTATCAAATAAACTGTTCTTTTTGTTGTTTATATATTTTTATCAAAACAAATATTTGATAATGGAAATAAAACCAAATAATTAGTCAACTGAAACATTTCAAGTAATACACACAATTCGTTAAGGGAACTCAACACAGTTTTGATCCATATAGACGGCAAATTATATTATTGTGTAAAGGACGGTTTATCAATTTCTGTTAGAAAAGCTCAGCTTCCATGCCATGACACCTAACAAGACCCATTTTGAGATTTGGCCCCCAAATGGAAGATTGTCTTGTTACCATTTATTTGAAATTCCTATGAATTAAAATACCACACACACACACACACACACAACACACACACACACACACACACACACACACACACACACACACACCTAACGTTCAACTTTTAGTCATGATTCGCTTTGAAATGAGTGGTGATGGACCTGGTTCCGATTTTCGGGCTTTTTTGGGTTGTAATTTTTTCGGGTCTCTTTTTATTTATAAATAAAACTTACTTTCCACCATAACGTATTTTAACACTAATTTAGGTTTCATTTTACATACAAAACAATAAATAGAAAGGTGCCTAGTAAAGTGATGATGTTTAATTACCAAGTCAAGATCCTTTTACTTATTCATTGATGCGGTTAACACTGGGATTAAGGATTATTGCGGAGCAATGGTGTTTAACTCATCAACCAATGTTCTTTCACAAGATAAGCTCGGTGAAGGATACACAGCGGGTTCATTATACACCTAAAGGAAGATCGCAAATATTTTATAACAGGTACAAATCAATGATGAGCCGAGTCGTTCTGGCTCCATCCTTGCTTTATACAGCATTTTATGCGACAAAATATAACTTGGGTGTTTACGATGGTATTTATTTTAGAAATGGCGGGTTACTTTTTGTTACGTAGTGATAATGGAAGAATTGACTATTTACGTAGGTTAGTGCAGCTCCAGAACGGATTAATTTTGGTGTAACTGGGTTGACCTAAATTGATTTAATATACTAATAAAGTGAACTACCTTTCTGCATTTTCAAATTTTGAAAAAGTTTAAGTAAATGGATACTTTTAAACTCATCCCGACCTTTGAGCTACCCTTGATTGTACTCTTTACGCAACTACGTAAACAATAAATTCTTCTTGCATCATTACGTCACACGAAAGATATTTTGTCAAAACTTTTACCATTGTAAAAACCCATTAAAATACGTTTTGGTGTGTAAAAGGGATTATAATGCATGGATTAGTTTGAATTTAGGATTTCTAGCAAGGACTCGGCTCACACAAGTAAATAAAGTATTGATGTTTAATAGTGCCATTGAAAATTTGGGAAATATTTGCCTTTTTCCTTTCTCTGCAGCAGAGTAAACTGACAGTAATCTACAATTTCCTTAAGTCAGAACTTGGCTATTGGCTAGAACGTTTATGTCATTGATGTAATTAATTGATTGGAGTTTAACGTCTTACTCAAGGATATTTTACTTATATTAGGACGTCACCAGCTATAGGTGCAATGGCAGAAATTACTTTTGCAACAATAGATCTAGATAACAACAAATAAGCAAACAAAATTAACTAATGACGTAAACCGTCATGTGCCAAATGTTCTAACCAATAGAATAAACAGAAATAATCAAGATTTGTCCAGTAACTAGTTTCCCTTTTTAGTGACGCACCAGGAAGATCTCAGCCGTTGTCCGGGTAATATCCAGAAGGGAACTAACGTGCGGATCCATGGCAATAAATGTTATGAATTTATAATACATCGCCGCCATGACTGGGACCATGCACGATCAGACTGCGTGTCTAAAGGCGGCCATCTTGTCACAATCCAGGATATAAAAACGGAGAATTTTATTATGAGTGTACTTAACGAACTGTATTTCAAAGGTAAAGGTGTATGGATCGGATTAAATGATAAAGATTACGAAGGCCGTTTTAAATGGGAATCGGGTAAGTCTTCACATTGATCATCAGAACTAAAAGCTCACATGAGCTATTGCGATCACTACCTGTCTGTACATGTGGTGCGCCGTCTGTCGTGCGTACACTTTACCAGAACCACGGAGCCTTTGGATGTTATCATGTCTAGGCGAAGGGCTTTCAGAATTGCACTAATGAAGGAGTTTATGATGTCTATGTTTTAATTTTTGTTTCGTTTCATTCGTGCATTTTGCAACTTTTAAGTGCTCTGTTGACGCGTTTCAACGAATGCTGATTTGTTTGTTTTTTTTCTTAAATTCTTTGTTTTCTTTTACCTGCATGGTTATGTCATTATAATTGTTAGCTATATAATGTAGCCACATAGATTGAACACATCATAATGGTTGACTCGAATGCATGGGCATTATTAACTTTTATTCATCAGCTAGACAGTACAATTATTGCAATTTCTAATACTGTAATCAATTCGTGTGTGTGTGTGTGTTTTTTTTTTTTTTTTTTTTTTTTTTTTTTTTTTTTTTTTTGCGGTCTCGCCTACGCAACCACTGTTTCCAGAAAAAGCACACAGTATTTTATGTATCATTATTTCTGCAATTTGAATTTGAAAATTAAACGTGGTTACGTGTTCCTTTCGCTTTCGGTTTTGATTACACATGTGGCGGATGAGATTGGCTGAGCAGGTGTTTCCCTTTCCAGAGAACACGGTCTCTCTTCCCTGGTGGAAGTTCACGTATCTAACCTAATTTGTTAGCTTCAAACTTTTAATTCTGCTTTCAGATTTTGATTTGGACATATAATACTTTTTTAAATTAATATCATTTATGCTGTTTGCTTTTAGGAAGTTCTTTAAATTTTACCTTCTGGGCACCAGGAGAACCAGGTAATATTGTAAATATATTACCAATACATCACGAAGAAGACTGCGTGTTATTGAAGTACATAGACTCCGGACACTGGCATGATTATCCTTGCACAGGAATTATATTCCTACTTCCGGAAAATGATGCGTGGATTTGTGAATATGGTAATGTGTTTTGTATATTTAGAAACAAGGAATTTGGTTGTTTAGCAAAGATGTATGCATTTGTTGCAAAAGAAACCGTACTTGGCTATATCTAGATATGTCGATGATATAATAAAATCATCCCCATTATTTATAGTTTATATGTTAACTATATTTAAATTCAGCATAAGTGTTATAAGCAAAATCAAATATTCAAAGACAATTGTTAATACTCGTTCACTCTTTGTTTAGTGTAGCATCTCCTTTATGCAGCCTTTATTAGTGACGTCAGTTTGACACATTGTCTGTTTCTACAGTACAGACCTGTCGAAAGTTTAACACTGACATAACTGAAAAGGTGGCCGAGAAATATATAGATAGTTATTGGCCGAAAAGCTACCGTGAGATATATATAGCATCTGCCAAAAAATAGTAAACAAGAGGTCAAGGTGAGCTGCAAATTCGATATTTATTCATTAGCTTAGTGTTAAACTCTCTACAGGCTTGTCCTGTATTTAGTTAAAATATAAATCGCTTAACAATATATTGTTGTTAGCTAACTTGCGAAGTTATGATAAATATATATATATATTATAACATAAAATTACTTTTACTTTTTTATTTAGATTTAACAGGTAGTAAACCAGCTTTGTCAACGAAGATACCTACAACCTCAGGTATTTCTTCACTTTATGATATATTGATTTAACAGTTTTATAACAAGGCTTCCATATGTTGTAATTTGTCATATATTTTTGCGCATGGAATTAAGTTGTGCAAAATTAATTTTTTGCATGACTTTGAACAACACTGTTTGAATGTTCTACACAGTTCATCATTTGTATAGCTAGCTCAACAGGAGGTCCCTATCCGGAATTTCTGGCCTCGCTTTCCTTATTAAAGTGCACGTGTTTAAAGTTAATTTGTCAGTTTTCAAGTTTTAATATAAATCTTTAACATTCTGATAGCAATCAAGCTAAATCATGATGTTTAACGCCACAATCAAGATTCTGTTAGTTATATCGAGGCGGTCAGGTCAGAGATGCTAGAAGGTTCCTCAATACTAAAACTGATAAATCCTCTGCAAGGGGGGATTCAAACCTATTCGTTGCGAGGCGCTGTGCTCTGTAAGCGTGTGCTTTAAACAATGCGGCTTTAGAAAATCCCGATAGGTAAACTGTATCTACATTAGAGCCTATTTAATTGATGGTGTGCGCGTGTGAACCTCTAAATACGGCAAGTCATGAATGAATGATTTATTCAGGGTGCACTTATTTTCGCCTATTCCGCTGTCGAAAATTTTTCTGCCAAAAAATTGTACCATGTGTACAATAATATAATAATATTTTCGATCTTGTAGTCAGATTCTAAAATCCGCAAATACAACATCCCGCGAATTGGTCGGAAATTACAAAACCGTGAAAATTTTGAACCCGTGAAATTAAGTACCTTTACAATATACAGTCCTTCTACAAAACTATATTGCATTGTGCTTTCATTATTTTTTTTCTTTCAGAAGAAACAGAACTCGTAGCTGAATCCACGAGGCGTGCCTCGACTTTAGAGATGGAAATAATTGGAAAATAAAATATTTTAATCCGAGTTGCTGCGATTTTTTTCTCAAAAGAATACAGTGCAAGTCGAAAGTTTATCACAATTCTAACGAATGAGTGCCAGTAGTTTATCTCGATTATATATCTCGGTTATTTCTTTGTCACTAGTTACCTATACCTGAACCACTCGGCAGCCGAACTTTGACGTTTTTGTGTCTTTTGACGGGTCTATGTTGTATATTTTTACCTTCAACATTTCCCCCTGTACCCAAGAGGTTATAAATCTGTATTTGCGCAGTATTATGTTATAACTTACATTAATGAGGTGGTTATTACGGTAGACACCTGTCTAAGGGGTCGAAGTTAGGCCTCCCAGTGGTCGAGATATGGATGGATAACTGCAGACATTAAATAGAAGCTGATGAAAACCATGGAGATATAGCCAGGTAGGAAGCGAGATGAGCTGCCGTTTCGGCACTTATTTAGTACCTCAGTGTTGATCTTTTGACAAGTCTGTATTGTAGGTATAACGTCTATGACGCCTAGTAGTCTATCAATCTGCTCGATAGATGTATGTCATTGCCATGTGCATGCATGTCAATTATGCTATAAAAATAAAAAAAAAACATACTACTCCATGTCCGAATCACAATCCAGAAGCAAAGTAAAAACTTTGAAACCGACAAGTATGGTTAGACACGCGAACTTTTACCAGGGAAGTGAGGCCGGTTGCTCCGGAAGAGTAAGCACTTCTCCTGCCAAGCGACATTTTGTATATCTCGCTGTATCTTTTTTACCCTTTTGGTTTCTTCCTTAATTGGGTTGGTGAATGTGGGGGCCAGTGGCCTGAAATGCACATATACGAATCACAACGCCTCTAGCTACCTAGGTTCCAGCTCCAAAGATCACAAACAAATACAGTAATATTATTTACTTTAACTAATAACGCTATAATACACTTAAAAAGAATTGCTGCGGTACAAATAATATGCATATCGTTTTCTATGTACAAATTACATAATTTATTCCTGAATACTGCAAAAATAGTTCTAACATTTTTTTGGCAGAACAAATTTAGTCAATCAATTTTTTAATCTTTTGCATTGTGATGAATCATTTGAAAAGTTTATATCAGCAAGTGTGTCTTAGATACCATACCAACAGAAATGTTGTACCAAATACCTTTCTAATTACACATATTTGTAGATAAACGTATTGTCTGTAAAAACTAAGTTTTACATCTTATTTTCTCTTTAATTGTTCAACGAAACGTTTTATTTTCTTATTTTTTGTTTTACAATGTCTTTTAATTCCTTTCTGGACAGTTTTCCCACAGGACTTTTCGGAAATGCATCCAAAAATATATAATGCTTTGGTGTTATTCCTCTACAAGCTGGAATGACAGCAAATGTGTCTTTAAAATATGACTTCAAAATGTTTTCGTCAAGTCCACTACCTTTCCTTGGGATGATACAAGCACATATTTCCTGGAACATATTTTCATCCGACACCGGTACAACTGCGACGTCTTGTACACCTTCATGTTTGCTAATAATTGATTCCAGATAAGACGGTGAAACCAGTTCTCCTCCAACAATAAGTGTGTCCGACTTTCTTCCACACACCACAAAAGCACCATCTTCCGTCATATACCCAACATCGTCCGTTTTGTACCAGCCCGATTGATTTAGTATTTTTTCTGTCATTGCCTTGTTGTTATAGTAACCAAGCGGTCTTACTAAGTTTCTAAGATACAATTCACCAACGACATTTGGCCTTACTATTTGACCTTCATCATCCACCACTTTCATTTCAACGCCCGGCATGGGATTTCCTACACAATAATCCGGGTACTTGCCTGGTGTACTTGTCCTTAAAGCAGATATACCACCGAACTCAGTCGCCCCATAGATAACTACGAAAGACCCGGGAATATCTTCTAATATCTTTGAAGTCGAAGACAAGATTGGCAAACCACTAGTCAAAATGGTTTTTAATGATGAGGCCCATTTAAAGTCACGATTCGTACCTTTAATCATTTCTTGAACACATGGAACACTAAGTAATGCAGCAGTACACTGTTCACGGCTAACAGCTTTGACTATGAAAGCATTGATATCATTAATACTGATAAACGTAAGAAGGTTCCTGCATGTGACTGTTGTAAGGCCTGTACGTAAATAACAATGTGGATAACCAGCCGCCCAGTTGAATGAATTACCACTGTAGTAAACGTCATTTCCTGTTATGCGCATCGAATGTGTAAACGATTCACCAAAATGGAGTAGAACCATATGCGACAACTGAACAGGCTTAGGGATCCCTGTACTTCCTGACGTCAACAAAATGGCGGCAAGGTCGTCAGGATCTAAATTTGGTAATTCAACGGAAGTGTCTTTCCTTCCAATCTGCAAAACGTCTTCTGTTCTAATTCCACCAATGTCGCTTATATCATTGGTACAAATAATAGCATGTTTCAGTGTTTTAATTTTATCACTGTCGACTTTTGAACTATTTCTATCGTATCGAATAAAGTTACGACTGATTTCCAAATAAATGTTATTCTCTCCAGGATGAAACAAAATGGCGGAACATCTTTCTATATTTGACAGTGCATTTGCTATGTCATTTCCATCGCGTCTATAAAACATAAAATGCAATGGTACAGCCCCAGCAAGTTGGATACCAAAGGTACAAACCATCCATTCCGGTCCATTTGGAAGGGACAGAGCGATAATATCCCCTGGTTTTATACCTATTGCGATCAACCCTCGGGCAAATTCTGTTACACGTTTATAGAGATCAGAATTGGTTATACATTCCCGACTGCCATCGACATCGTAAACAACGCATGCCTCCTTGTCCGGGAATACATCGGCGAATTTTTGTACCTGTCTGGGCATTGTTGTATACAAAAGCTTTTTTAGCAGTGGCGTTTGTCTGTAGCTTAGCTGTTGGTCTTCCATACTTACGGATATTCCCCTATCTATTTAGACCTGTAAATAGAAAACGTTTATTTTAAACTTATATTGTAAATGTTGGAGGAAATGGCAAAAGTATGAATAAAACTGCTTTGTTGTTTAACATACACATGCTTATGATCATACGTTCGGTAGGTAGTCGTCCTTTCTTATCTGGAGACATCGGTGGCAGAGTGGTGGTCTATAGTGTGTCCAAACTGACCACAGCGTCAGATTTAAATCCTACTTGGGCAGATTCTATTGTAAGAAAGTTTATCAGTTTGCTTGTCTAAGGTTAGTTATTTTCTCCGGTTACTCTGGTTGTCTCCACCATCCCAGAACTGACCGCCTCGATATCAGTGAAAAAGTCTTTCTAACCTACTCCAATCTTACAAGTCAAAGTTCCTTCATGCGTATCAAAGCGATCAGTTCTGTGATGGTGGAGGAAACCAGAGTGTCCGAAGAAAACTAGCCGATCTTAGTTTATGAGAGGCGTTGCTATCGATAAGCTGACACTTTCACCCAAGCACTGACAAACGTGATGGTTATCACTAATATGAAAGAATACGAAAAGGACAAAAAATCGATTTAAACCGTCAAAATTTAAAAATAGAGGAAAAGAAAAATATTCAAATTTAGACAAATAATATTGATTAATGATTCATAAATGTCATTTTAAAACTATCCAACAAAACTAGTACTCATCTTGGAAAGAAGCCATTTGGAAAAAAAGGAATCTAAAAATTAAAAAGTATTTGGAAACTTTTTCAATTTATTATAAACTGATAAAAAAATCACAAGGCCTCTAAAAGAGATGAGACAGATACTGGCCCCAGTTTCACAATAATTTCTTAACTAAGACTTTTCTTACCTTTTAGCTAATTTTGGCAAGCTCTTTTTTTGAGTTACAAATAAACACTTTGTCAAAACTAAATGCAGATGTCATATAAACTTGATATAATCTTTAAATGACAATAAAATATCTCAATATCTTAACAATAAACAAAATTATAAAAAATGTATTCTTGTCAGATTCAAGAAAAGGAAAAAGTTAAGAAATGATTGTGAAACCGAAGCCTGGAATCACATCACCACTGTGGCGCAGAAAGCTCTGTAGCAACTCAAATATTAAAGGAAAATGTTTGTATACAGTCCATGACTGCCAAAACACCCTTGTGAATTCAGAAGCTATCAATGGAAAACATCCCAGCTCAAGAAAATACATTGTATACCACAGTTACAAGAGTGCAATCAGTGATCTTGAAAAAATGAATAGATCTGAAAGTTATAAATTTCATTAGCACACTCTTTTTGTATATGATGTGGACTTACTTTGCCACGCATGATGATGCATAAATTATATATATATATATTATAATTAGAGGGTTGATTATCGGACAGGTCACATGTAGACATTAAACTCGGACAATCATCGGAAGTTACTCGTCTATATAGTAGTCATATTAAATAATCTGGAGACGGATATCACTGGATTAACAGTGTGTAATCGAATTAAAGATGGGGATGCTGTACAATCAATACATGATACACAGTCAAACTGCATCAAACCAACCTCTACATTATGGTCACTTGCATTTAACGACCATTTAAATGTTACCCCAATTGGTCTTCATGTTAGTAGAACCTCTATTTATAGTCGGCCTGCCAATAACGACCATTTTAACCTGTATCAGTGTGTGACCTTTACATACAGGATTGAATGTAATACATAATATAATACATATCGGTTATCTGCTTGCTTAATGTTCAGAGCACGCTTCATCCTGACACAACACACATCATTGAGAACATACCACCATGGCACTACACACATTACTGAGTACACATCACCCTGGCACTACACACATCACTGAGTACACATCACCCTGGCACTACACACATCACTGAGTACACATCACCCTGGCACTACACACATCACTGAGTACACATCACCCTGGCACTACACACATCACTGAGTACACTTCACCCTGGCACTACACACATCACTGAGTACACATCACCCTGGCACTACACACATCACTGAGTACACACACCCTGGCACTACACACATCACTGAGTACACATCACCCTGGCACTACACACATCACTGAGTACACATCACCCTGGCACTACACACATCACTGAGTACACATCACCCTGGCACTACACATATCACTGAGTACACATCACCCTGACACTACACACATCACTGAGTACACTTCACCCTGGCACTACACACATCACTGAGTACATATCAACCTGGCACTACATCCGTCATTCAGAAAACACAGCAACAATGCACTACACGCTTCATGGAGCACACATTACCCTGGCACAACACACATCATGGAGCACATATCACCATGGCACTTCACATATCATAAAACACATATCACCCAAGCATTACACACATGATTGAGTACACATCACCTTGGCACTACACACTTCATTGAACACATACCACCATGACACTTCACACATCACTGAGTACACATCACCATGACATTACACATCACTGAGTACACATCACCCTGGCACTACACACATCACTGAGTACATATCAACCTGGCACTACATCCGTCATTCAGAAAACACAGCAACCTGGCACTACACGCTTCATGGAGCACATACCACCATGACACTACACACATCACTGAGTACACATCACCATAGCATTACACATACACACATCATGGAGCACATATCACCATGGCACTGCATACATCATGGAGCACATATCACCATGGCACTGCATACATCATGGAGCACATATCACCATGGCACTGCATACATCATGGAGCACATATCACCATGGCACTACACAGATCATTAAACACGTGTCACCCTTGCACTATACACATGACGATTGCAACACACACATGACGATTGCATTACACACATGACGATTGCATTACACACAGGACGATTGCACTAACACACATGACGATTGCATTACACACATGAAGATTGCACTACACACATGACGATTGCATTACACACATGACGATTGCACTAACACACATGACGATTGCACTACACACATGACGATTGCATTACACACATGACGATTGCATTACACATATCACCCTGGCAGTACATACAGCACCCTAACACACACACAGGCACACACCATGACAAAATGGGAATAAGTGTCGTGGGCAAATTACTACTTTAAACAACAAGTGGTGCCAGCTAAATATTCTTAATATATAGGAACTCTTTATTGACATTCACTAAACCAAAACCAGAAGCTAATTAAGGGAAGTAATTTCATTAACTTCAAAGATATTCTGCAGTACATGCATGATTAGCATATAAAAGGTACATGTCAATCACATTGTACAGATGATGGTTTGTAATAAAAAAAAAGACAAATAGTTGTCTCTTGTTGAAGTTTTTCCTATTTTCGAAAAATATTAACTTTGTTGAGAAAGCGATCTTACCTCAAGTTTATTTCGTGCTGGCGAGTAACTTACTGCACAATAGAAAAGTGACCTAAATATACAAGACCTTAGAATACAGACCTGTCAAACGTTTTAACACTAAGCTAACAAAAAGGAGTCGATGATTGGTTACCGAGTAACGGAGATATAGGTAGTTAATTAACGAGATATATATATAGCTAGTGGACGGAATAGCCGCCGATAAACTGTCAAAAATAGCCAGCGAGGTGGAGGGGTCTACTTGAAACACAGTGTTAAACTTTCGACAGGTCTGTACAGTAGGTCATTCGTTATCTACACGTATGCCAAGTCGACAACTATGGTTCAATCAAAGTACTGGAGTACTGATAAGCGGGATGGTGATTACTAGAAAATGACGAAAATCAAATAAAACCGTCAAGACTTTAAAATTAGAGGAAAAGAAAAATACTCAAAATTTAGATAAATAATATTGATTAATGATTCATAAATGTCATTTTAAAACTATCAAACAAAACTAGTACTCATCCTGGAAAAAGTCATTAGCAATGACATTCAGAAAAAAATCCAAAATACGTTTTAATTTTGAAAAAAAATAAAACGAATTCGGAAACTTTTTCAAGGAACATAAACAATTTACGATTTTGAAAAAAAAATCCAAGATTCCAAGTGAACAAAATTCTAATTGCAAAATTAAAAAAATACTTATATTTGTTGAAAAACTGTTTCAAGAGAATCATTTTGTTGAAAAAGTAGGCAAATTTAATGAAGCTACCTTTTTTTGTTACAATGCTTGCCATTTACAAATGACGATATAAATTTCCCTGACAAGTTAAAGCTAATTTTCTCATTATAAATGAGAAAAGAGGCGCTGTGGGACCCCTATATGTAGTAACTACCACAAATGTAGTAACGGTCACAAATGTAATAAAATTGTGTCACATATGTAGTAACGAACCACAAATGTAGTAAGGTTTGTCACATATGTAGTAAATGTTGGTCACAAATGTAGCAAAATTTTACCACAAATGTAGCAACAAAATTTTACCACAAATGTAACAAATTAATTTTACCACAAATGTAGTAAAATATAAAAAATGATAAAATATATTTTTTTCAAAATGGGTAATATCTAGGCTAGTGTTAATTAATGACAAGCACTGTGGTTTCTCTGCCAGGTAATTTAAGGTATATCTGTCGGGTAATTTAAGGAATGAAACCCCAAACCCATATTATTCCTCGGTTTCAACCATGTTTAGCCAGAGTCAAATGCAAGTCGATTTTTCAGTTCTAAGCTACTCATAACGATGTGGAATATCACGGTTCATGTTCATGTTAACAGTCATTTTCACCTCTGACAAGGCTACGACAAGGAAGTCCCGAGATGAATCTCACGTCCCCAGTACATTTATTAGTCGCCGCTTCGAACAGATTTTTTTTGGGTCACACCCCCATCTTTGACGGGTTGAGTTCTATTTATTTGTTATGGTTTGTTTATTATTCCACTTCCAGGAAGGTTCGTGGGTTCGCAACCCGGGCAGGGTCTGACCAAGACTTAAAAAGGGTAGTTTAAAATGAAAGCCATTAGGGTAATTTGGAAAAGACCCTAAAACCAGGTGTGACGCGTTAAAGAACCCTAGCGCATTCCATTGCACTCCATGGGTAAAACTTTCTGCCACTTTGCATATAGCTGGTGAAGCCTTGATATAAGTGGAACATTCATTCAATTAACTCCTGCAAATTACATGACGTCGGATCGACATTGAGATTTGTATTTTTATCAAAAATCTTAAAAGTGTGTAACCTTTGTACAAATCAAAATAGACAGTTTGTAGTGCTTCAATTAATACAGAGTGATCAGATGACTTCGTGTGGGTGGGGTGAAATGGGGGGGGTAGATGCGTACATAACTAGACAAAAACAAAATACAACACCATCACTTAAAACTTAGAAAACGCCAAATTACTTATTATGTCAGGTTTTTTTTTTTTTTTTGGGGGGGGGGGGTGCATTGTTCATCTAGTTGGTCAAATTGCAATATTCAGCAGGCAACTGGACACCCACCCATAGCAATGCAAATTAAAAATAATAAGCTAAGAATCTAGTAACAAAATAAAACAATTTGAATTTTTTTTAACACTTCCGTTTAATTTAAACCGCAGACAAAAGAGAAAACCTTAAAGAAATACCACACTATGATCTGTTTCTAGCGGACTGGGTACGCAACTAGCCTGTGAGAAGTGCACTTAAACACTAAGCAGGGTACAAGAGTTGAGAGTTGAGTAATGGTGTTTAACGTCCCAGTCAAAAATATTTTACTTATATCGAGACGTCGCCAGCTATAGGCGAAGGTGCAGAAATTTTGCATGTGGGTTGCGCTGATGGCATTATACAGCAGGATTCTTTAGCGTGCCAAGCCCACCGTGACACGGGACCTCGTTTTTTTTTAAGTTCCCATCCGAAAGAACCGTGACTTTCATTCGTAATGCCCAGTGCTTGGCGAAAGAACAAGATACACCATATATGATTACAGACGTTCTATTTTACAGACTAACACATCTTATAAAATGCAGTTCATTTACTTCAATAACGATATTTACGAAGTATTGTAAATGCAACAGAGAGAGGAGAGAGAGAGAGAGAGAGAGAGAGAGAGAGAGAGAGATAGAGATCATAAAAATCAGCAAATATTACAAAAACCTTTGTGAGGTTGCTCCCACATATTGGACCAAATCAAGTGTAGTCATCGTAAAAACATAAATTTCAGCGAAGCAAAATGAAACGTGAACTTGATCTGTAACACATTATGGTAGACCTATATGCCAAATCAGTTCAATATGTGCAAGCTATTACGAAACAAGAGGCCCATGGGCCTGATACGCTCACCTGATAACTAACGGCTAGCTGATAGATTTAAAGAACACATAAATACTAAACCCCAATGAATTTTTTCTTAACATCATGATAACCATTGTATCAATACCTACAACATTCTAATATATATGCCTATACAAAAAGTTTATAGTTTTTGAGATAATTAACCATTTTGGTATTGTTTCGCATCTGTGACCTTGACCTTTGAACCCATGACCTTTTTCTATACATAAAAATGATCGCTGTATCAATACCTACAACATTCTAATATACATGCCTATACAAAAAGTTTATAGTTTTCGAGATAATTAACCATTTCGGTATTGTTTCGCATCTGTGACCTTGACCTTTGAACCCACGACCTTTTTCTATACATCAAAATGATCGTTGTATCAATACCTACAACATTCTAATATACATGCCTATACAAAAAGTTTATAGTTTTCGAGATAATTAACCATTTCGGTATTGTTTCACATCTGTGACCTTGACCTTTGAACCCATGACCTTTTTCTATACATCAAAATGAACGTTGTATCAATACCTACAACATTCTAATATACATGCCTATACAAAATGTTTATAGTTTTCGAGATAATTAACCATTTTGGTATTGTTTCGCATCTGTGACCTTGACCTTTGAACCCATGACCTTTTTCTATACATCAAAATGATCGTTGTATCAATACCTACAACATTCTAATATACATGCCTATACAAAATGTTTATAGTTTTTGAGATAATTAACCATTTTGGTATTGTTTCGCATCTGTGACCTTGACCTATGAACCCATGATCTTTTTCTATACATCAAAATGATTGTTGTATCAATACCTACAACATTCTAATATACATGTCTATACAAAAAGTTTATAGTTTTCGAGATAATTAACCATTTTGGTATTGTTTCGCATCTGTGACCTTGACCTATGAACCCATGATCTTTTTCTATACATCAAAATGATCGTTGTATCAATACCTACAACATTCTAATATACATGCCTATACAAAAAGTTTATAGTTTTCGAGATAATTAACCATTTCAGTATTGTTTCACATCTGTGACCTTGACCTTTGAACCCATGACCTTTTTCTATACATCAAAATGATCGTTGTATCGATACCTACAACATTCTAATATACATGCCTATACAAAAAATTTATAGTTTTCGAGATAATTAACCATTTCGGTATTGTTTCACATCTGTGACCTTGACCTTTGAACCCATGACCTTTTTCTATACATCAAAATGAACGTTGTATCAATACCTACAACATTCTAATATACATGCCTATACAAAATGTTTATAGTTTTCGAGATAATTAACCATTTCGGTATTGTTTCGCATCTGTGACCTTGACCTTTGAACCCATGACCTTTTTCTATACATCAAAATGATCGTTGTATCAATACCTACAACATTCTAATATACATGCCTATACAAAATGTTTATAGTTTTCGAGATAATTAACCATTTCGGTATTGTTTCGCATCTGTGACCTTGACCTTTGAACCCATGACCTTTTTCTATACAGCAAAATGATCGTTGTATCGATACCTAAAACATTCTAATATACATGCCTATACAAAAAGTTTATAGTTTTCGAGATAATAATTATAATCTGAGGTAAAAAAATTAGGTCACGACCTTCACAATCGACCTTGACCTCATTTTGAAGATACTAACAAGAAGATGTCAAAACTGAAAACCCCATGTCATTATCTGGTCAAATAGTCAAGTTATAACAATTTGAAGCTATTTTACGATTTTTTCAAAATTAAACGCAAAAACGCGTAACCTATTTTTTATCCGAATTTCACAAAATGAACAAACTATAGGCTTAAGACCCTAGAGAAGCCAAATATCACATCAGATTTTTTCTCCAATTAGTACTTTCGGAGAAGAAGATTTTTTAAGATTTTTGCACCCCTAGGTCACCTTGACCTAGTTATGGTAGCCATAGCAACGCCACGAACAAATCTGAATTGCACCGGCCCATATATATTTCTGACAAAGTTTCATTAAAAACTGTCCAGTAGTTTCAGAGGAGAAGTCGAAAATAGGTGTTAACGACGCACACACGCACACACGCACACACGCACGCACACACACACGCTGCGCTATGCCATAAGCTCACATGACCTTCGGTCAGGTGAGCTAAAAAACTGCAGAAAACTGTTACTAGTATTTCAATAAAATTATCAAAGACAGTTGCAAAGGATCGGATTCGTAGTAAGACAAAACGTTAACTTGATCTGCAGTTCATTGAGGTTGACTCCCATTCAAAAACTCTATCTGAAAGTGTTTAGGAAACAATGCGGAACTGATGTACGGACGGAGGGGCCGACCAACAGCATTATACTTCCTACATCTTAAGTGCCGTGGAGTATAATAATCAATACATGCACCCTACTAAAATCTGCAAAAATATAGAAAAC
Source organism: Anadara kagoshimensis (assembly GCA_021292105.1). Classification (NCBI taxonomy): domain Eukaryota; kingdom Metazoa; phylum Mollusca; class Bivalvia; order Arcoida; family Arcidae; genus Anadara; species Anadara kagoshimensis. The sequence goes on from CM037870.1 coordinate 47,670,037, forward strand.
CCAGAAACTTAAATTTAAAAACTGAATTTTACATGTACTTTACAAACCGAAGTATAATGAAAATAAGAGGCCAATTGGCATTATCGCTCATCGCATAATACATAACATAGGTACAGGGGTAACACCCTTACAAGGATTATCAGATACTAGTAGTTATTATCATTATTTATTTATTACATTTATATCTGAAATACTATTACATGTTATGCTAACCATTTTGTAATGTGCCGCTTTATGTGACACTAATTGTTTTCAAGTAAATAGAAAAAAACAGCAAAATTAACAATTTATACAAATATTTTTCTTTGGTATTTAATAAAGTCACTTATATCGGAATCAGAGCCACTTCTATCGGGATAGAATTCCATTCTATCGAGTTAAAAGTCACTTCTAACGCGTTAAAAGTCACTTCTATCGGAACAACAGTCACTTCCATCGGGTTAGAACGCACCTTAAATGTTGGTTTCTAACGTTCAGATTTCGAAATTTTCGTTACTACATATAGCGGTTTTCATTTACTACATTTGTGGTAACAAAAATTGTTACTACATTTGTGGTAACAAAAATTGTTACTACATTTGTGGTTCGTTACTACATATGTGACACAATTTTATTACATTTGTGACCGTTACTACATTTGTTGTAGTTACTACATATAGGGGTCCCACAGGCGCTAATAAATGGATCTGAATTATAACTGATATACGAAGAGGCTTGAAATTACCATCTTCGTTTTTATTTGAGATGTTGATTAACACTTATTCATTGAATCACTGACAACTAATCGTCATTTAGCATTTCAATCAAGCATTAAAAGGTGACATATATGAAGTTTTTGTGTATACTCATGCCTGTATCTAAACTTAACAATAAAACCCTGTCCGCTTGACCTTTGATTTACATATTTCTTGAAGACAGCTGTGGATATGGAACACATGTACTTACTTCGTCTACATCAAGATGGAAAATATGCGTTATGTTGTTAGAGTATTATAGGCAAACAGCATTGACCTGTCCGTTTGACCTTTCATTAGGAATATTCATGTACGAGGGTCCACCTAATACATAGGTAGTGTTAGAATTCGCATTTAATACATATACACATTGCCCATAATTAGTGTTCACATCAGGTACACGAAACATATACACGCGTGATCCCTATTACTTAAATTTACTCGATTATAATGAATATTTAAATCAAAGGTCAAGCGGACAGGTCAATGTTGTTTACCTATAACTGCAAATCCTATCTCAATTTATGTGTTTAATGGATCATAATATGTGATTAGTCCAAATAAAAGGTCAAGCGGACAGGTCAATGTTTTTGACCATACTTATAAGTCACTGGTACTTTATATACAATACAGACCTGTTTAAAGTTTAACACTAAGCTAACGATAACGAATCAGATCGATTCATTTTGGTCCCTCGTTAGCTATACCTCAGCTACGTACTTTTCGCTATTTATTACATCTCTCGAAAGATTTTCGTCATTAGCTCACCATATCTTGGCGACTTGGCAGCCGATCTTCGATTCCTTTTCGTTAGCTCAGCGTTAAACTTTCGTCAGGTCTTACTGTAGTTAACTAAGATAAATAGTACCAAATGACTGTAGATAAGGATACAACATGGCTGCTTACTTACATGTACTTATATTTATACTATTAGGAACTTATTTAAATCTAAAAGGTATATCTATTACTATCTGTTACTGATATAGCTGTTTGTAGTCTAAAATGAGTGTCCATTATGAGATGTTTTAGAGTGCCACTTAAAGTGCCACAAAAAACATTAAAGGAGTTGCAAAAGATTATACAACAGAGTTTACGTGTACTTCAGGGACATTTAATTCAGATATTACATGTAGCTAGTGCTTTCGGTAACCATGCGCGTTGTAATAGGAATGACATATCGGGCTACTTTTGAATTTTCATGAAATAATATAATTCAAAAATAGCAATTGCCAATAAAATTCAAAAGTAGCACATGACAGAAAAAGCAAATCAACTTCAAATGTTGGATCCCGTTTCGAATTATATTGGGTGGATTTAAATTTAGTAACAAAATGATTTTATAATATATTTATTTGATAAAATGCTTATTACTTTCTAAAGAATTATCTTTATGTATCATGTTATGCATACAGCAGTTATAAAGGTGAAGTTATATACGTTACCATGCGACGATTGATGGGTTTATTTCAGTGTCCGCAATCCAGTGTCCGAATGGTTGGATAACTCATGATAATTCGTGTTATCTTTTCGTTGACCAACAGGAAGACTGGCCTGGATCTTCGGTAAGTCAAATTTATATCGCATGACAAAAAAGTAGATTAACCGTGACTTGTCGTAGGTCAAATTTATACCACGTGACCTGTCGTAAGTCCAATTTATATCACGTTACCTGTCTTAAGTCAAATTATATCCGGACATGTCGATATCACATTATGGTATCAAGTGATTGGTATTGATATGACATAAAAGAAGATTGTAACGTTAATGCAATAAAATAATTTAAGTTGCATAACTGGAAATTGAAAAAATATTTATATTGTACAAAAAATTTTAATTGAATTAATTTTTTTATTCTCATAATTTTGGTTTCAGGCTTTCTGTACTGAACTTGGTGCACATTTAGTAACTGTTCAAAGTGACAGGGAGAATCATTTTCTACAAACCACAGTACAACATCTCCATGGTAATATTATAATAGTGAACAAGTAATTATATAATACATGTACATGAAGTATTGTCACCCTTTAAAGAAATCAGTTCTCGCATAGCGATTGGTTAACTTGCCGGTACATGGAACTATATTTGGAGATAAACGCATGCGACGTTTAACGGTAAAAGGGAAGTAACTCGTACATGGCGGATGTCTAGTTACGGTCAACATTCGACAACATTTAAGCAAGTCACACAAAATTCCAACTGGTAACGCTTTGAAGGGTGACAAAAAGGTTATACAGGGCTTTGGCAGGTTACACGGCCCATGTACCCCGTCAAAGATGAATGCACCCTGAGCGCAGAGTCAAAGTGTTTCGTTTGCCGACAATGGGTTGTTTTTTCTTCAACTATATCAGGATTAACCGCATCAATATAAGTGAAATAATTTTGATCTCACCCCACTCCTACTTTCAACGGTTTGCCTTACTTAACGATTGCCTGATGTAAAGTGTGGTTGTGACACTTTTGTAGGGTCAATGTTAAAAAATTTGTAATCAAGAAATCAACAGTAACTAGAACTGTCTGCTGAGACATAAAGTCGTTAAACAACATTACATCATAATTATGTTTGTAAACAGTGCTTGCGAAGAATACATTTTTTCAAAACATGCTTTATTCTTGGGATGCATGATTTAATTGCAAGACAAAATAAATGGACCCACAACATACGACGCAAATTTGTGGAGTGGAACGGAGCAATTTTGTGTTATTTACCAATCAAGAATTGAGGTTGTCACGTTTCGGTCTCTGAGTTGTGATGTTTAATTAAAATAATGCATTTAAAACCAGTTGTCATGTGTGTCATGTGCTGATTTTGAATGCATTATTTTAATAAAAATTCAAAATCAGCACATGACAGTAGTAACCGTAATAAACCCCTGACCTTCGGCAAGAAAAAATGGGGTCATGTGTTCGAAGCTTAATTATTTTCATAGATTAATTAGTCAAAATTTCAAACATGTCATTAAATTACTGTTGAAAATATCGAAAGTGGATAGAATTCAATTAAACTAAAGCCCATTGTCATAGAACTGGCGATTTCAGCATGGCATGTAGATTTTTATAAACGTTTCTGAATTTGTGTTAATGTTAATCGTTGATTAAACTAATAAATCTTCTAACAACTGGGTCCTGGTAAACTTTCTCACAGTAGTCTCTTCGGAAGTAGTAGGCTTCGAGTGGGCGTCACCGTGTCGCTTTAGCAAGTATAAAGCGCCTGATTGATGTTGCATTTACACGTGATGACTTCAATTTTTCTATTGTCAACTTTCCTCTTCTATGCGGCAATATACCTACTTCTCCGGCTTATGATGTATTTGTTTTTCATTTAATATGGTAAACCTTGTTCCCACAAAGGGAACTTTATACAACGAAACAAGGTGCTTTGTTACGCCACATAGCGGTGTTGCCGCATAAACGCGCCCAACACGTCTATGCAGGGAATTCCAACGCATAAAGAGGTCCGCCGCGTTTATGCGGCAGCGTTCAACGCATAAAGATGTGTTGCTTATATGCGGCGCAAGGCTGCCTTTTTGACGCATAACGATGACTAATTTTAACGAGTTGGTACGAAATTTAAAAAGAGCTGATATCTCGACAAAAACGGTGGTGGTGATATAAATTATGACAACGGCGGTGAGAATTGAGAATTTATGCTGTTGGTGTTGTTGATAATGGTAATAATTATACGAGGATGGAGACAGGGACGATGAGAGCGCGACGACGATGTTACCGTCGTCGTGCCGACGGCGGTGGCGATTATGACTGTAATATTAATGTTGATGATCGTTAAATTGTGATTTTGGCAGCAATTCGACTTTTGCTTTTATAATAATAATAAAAATAATAATAATAATAAATATAATAATAATATAATGATCATCACGATGGCGGTGGTGCTTTTTGTGAAGGTGGTAATAATGATGGAGGTGTAAATGCAGGTGATGATAGTAATTGTTTTCTTTATGCGGCGGAATGTAGCCTTTTTGCCACATAAAAGCTTTCTCTTTTTGCGTTGAAAGTCCCCGCATAGACGTGTTGGAACACTTTTATGCGGCAACACCGCTATGTGGCGTAACAGTGCTTACAAATAATTTGTTGACTCAGGGATTTTGCAAGCCTAGGCTTAACAAGACCCTCAAAAAGTTTTATGGCCGCCATCACAGTATTGTTGATATGTTTAATGCCTCTGTGTCCAGGATCGCCCTGGATATATTTCATGTCCCATAATTCTATGTTCTTTTCACTCAATTTTTATTACACATGTGGAAAATCTAAAAATAATGTTTATAAAAAGAACGCACTACCACATATGTAGTTATTTAAACCGGAGGTGTTTACCCTTCCGGAGCACACGGCTTCACTGATTGAGGTTCGCATGTTTGACCTCACTTGTCAGTTTCAAAGTTCTGGATTGTGATTCGAAGATGGATACGTACATGTATGTTTGTTTTTTATTATGTCATTATATATTCTTTAAGGCACTAACAACAAAAGTGTACTTTACTGGATGGGTGGAACAGACATCGCAACAGAATCGGAATGGGTTTGGGCAGAGAAAGAACAACCAATAACATATTCTAACTGGTGCCCCGGCCAGCCTGACGATAATCATGGGCAAGATTGTTTGGCTCTTGGTGGATTTTGTAGTTTCAAATGGGATGATAACATGTGTACTCACAAAGGAAATTTTGTTTGTGAAATCACGGGGTAACTACATTGTATTTCATGTTTAAAATAGTCAAATATTAATTTGTCCCCAATTCTTAGTCTTCAATATTTAACTTAACTAACCTTGCAAATTTTAAATCTAAATAATTTGTAGTTTTCATGTGGGTTCAATACAACCTTATATTATCTGAAGTTTGTTAGTTTTGACAAAATATCATTCAGAGTTCCAAAATTGTTGCTTAATCTGCTTAATTAAGTTCAGGAACATCCTTACTAAAATGAGTGTGAAACTGGAACTATTTACATACAGATAAATCTGATGACGTCATTAGACATAAAACCTCTTTTATTTGGACGTCAAATTGTATTTTAGATTTTCAAAAGTCACCTTAAAAACCGATGCCCTATATGTGACGAGAGGCAATGCACGTTCCCTCCCTTCACATTGACCTAAGCGTACTGCAACAGTTCAAAATTTCTTCTGCAAGTTGAAAAAAAAACAACTTAACCCATGGTGTGTGGGTTTTGAAAAGTGGTCAATTTTTTTTTAAAAAAGACAGTCAATCAAATTTGTCATACCTCGGCCATTGATAATGACCAATCATGTAAAAAAAATTATGCTTATATGAATTTAATTAAGGGAATGTTAATACATGTATAGGGATATTATAATGAGAACCACAGGGGCCAGTTTCATAATAAAATTTTAAAAATACCGATAAGTATATAAAAAAGAGTAAAGGGGAACAACGAATCGGATCTTTCAAGTGTAGGTGCTCCGACAAAACTCTACATTACGTTTTTAATTTGTGTCCGATCATCGTGATCTTGGTGTCATTTTGTTCCCAGATAAATATTCTTTAAGTTGGCATTCAATTTTTGGACATAATTTAAAATCTAAACAAAATGTTCAAACGGAAAACATAGAAAAACAGTGTAATTTTGCCCGATGTAGCTAAGCCCGTCCATGTAAAAGTAGCTTAAAATTCGCATTACGCTCATGTTTTTCAGTACCAGCGTCCGTGTCAACTACAAATGCTGATGTGGATCGAAGAACTAAATAAAAAGCAATAAATTTCAAAGGTAACCGTTACTCACTTCTAAATCTACAAGCTATTATATCCTATTTTGTTCCAACGCGGACCAACTTTCCTCTATCATGCCTCCATCTTGTTATTATATATGCAGTTATTTTAAGCTGCGATTTGATTGGTTAAAAATATTTCACCCCCTCCGTTGGCATTTGTAGAATTTTGTCAATGCATCAATCTTTCTATCAAAATGACTTTATAACGATTTATACTTAAAAAAGAAAGATCAAGTAAGTTAATGTAATTTCATTGTCTTAAATTTTCATAAATACAGAGTATATTGAAATATTTTTAACCAATCGAATAACAGCTATAACACATGCGCGGTACATGCTTTATGTATGAGCTCAAAATGGAGGCATGATAGAGGAAAGTTGGTCCGTGTTGGAACAAAATAGGATATAATAGCTTGTAGATTTAGAAGTGAGTAACGGTTACCTTTGAAATTTATTGCTTTTTATTTAGTTCTTCGATCCACATCAGCATTTGTAGTTGACACGGACGCTGGTAGTGACAAACATGAGCGTAATGCGAATTTTAAGCTACTTTTACATGGACGGGCTTAGCTACATCGGGCAAAATTACACTGTTTTTCTGTGTTTTCCGTTTGAACATTTTATTTAGATTTTAAATTATGTCCAAAAATTGAATGCCAACTTAAAGAATATTTATCTGGGAACAAAATGACACCAAGATCACGATGATCGGACACAAATTAAAAAGTAATGTAGAGTTTTGTCGGAGCACCTACACTTGAAAGATCCGATTCGTTGTTCCCCTTTACTCTTTTTTATATACTTATCGGGTTTTTTTTTAAATTTTATTATGAAACTGGCCCCTGTGATGAGAACGGTTGAATTGTGTCCATGCTGTCTGTCATATGCGTTTTTAGATATTAGAACTGCGGAGTTCCTAATAAATATGTTACTATTTATTTATTTATTTATTTTTAGATCCTCAGAAGGGACAGAAACTATCATAGGCTAACGGTTGTGGATTTTGATTGAATTTTGTGAAATGTTGATTCAAAATAAATAAATAATGATAACCTTTCTTCACAAACATTGAATTCACATTTAACCCTAGGCTCTACCAAAAATCTTGAACCACGTCACTGTATACAATTTTAACATTTTCCAGTGTCTGTCAAAATTGAAATCTTGTGTTTTATATTAAATTTCCCCAATTTTTACTTCTATTGTATTACTATAAATGTAATTTATTTCACGGGTTCAAATTTTTGCTGTATTGTAATTTCCCACATTTTCGCGGGATGTAATATTCGCGGATTTATCGAGAAATGGCTATTTAATTTCCGCGGTAATTTTCGACCGTGAAATAAGCGAAACTTGGTATACCGCAATAAAAACTACGTTTACAGTATAATCTCCGTTTGTTAGTTTTACATGACTACTTTGGCTATCGTCGTTGAGCATTAAACACTTGTTTTCCAACTGTGAGACTACTGCGGTAGCTCAGTTGGTAGAGTGCTCGCTCCGTAGATGGGAGCTTGTGGGTTTTAACCCCGACCGGGCCTGACCAAAGATTTGAATGTGGGCTGTGACTGTTCTTTCGCCAAGCACTGGGCATTACAAAATGAAAGTCATGGTTCTTTCGGATGGGAACTTAAAATAAAAGAGGTTCTGTGTCACGGTAGGATTGATACGATAAAGAACCTTGCCGTACGTATAATGAATGCCATCAGCGCCACACACAGGCAGAATTTCTGCACCTTCACCCACAGCTGGCGACGTCTCGATATAAGTGAAATATTCTTGACTGGGGCATTAAACACCAGTACTCAACTTACGTTTTCAACTGTAAATATGTATATTCCATTACAGATAAAATAATTAAGATAGAAGGTTTTCAATCGTATTTTATCAACCCAAACCATTGTTAAAATGAAGACCACGGCGACCGAGTGGTGTGAAGCACGCTAACGGACCACAGTACTTTTCTTGGCCTAGATTCAAATCAAAATTAGATATATCTTAGTGTGAGAATGTGTGTCTATTCGCTTGCTTAAAATTAATTGTTCGATTCCCCGTATGATCCAGTTTCCTCTACCATCTCAGAATGCAACGTGTAAACCTATGGTATTGTTGTAGATACACCATGGCAAGTTCAAAGTGAAAATGTGTGTTTTATAGTTAATTAATACAAGTAGATCTATTTATTGTTACAAAACATAAAATTGATTTATTAATGTACTGTATACATCATTGCACACTGCCTTGTATTCTATATACAAATTTTTTGCTATTATGTAACAGCATGTGCGTGATGGATTTTTAACGTCATGAAACTAGTTTTATGCTCAATATCAACATAAAACGTTCGCAAAAAATTAAACTACAATGACACAAAAATGACACAAAAATGACATGAAATATATTTTTATATCACATAGCTACCCTTGTAATGAAACGGTATTACACAGGTGCTTGTATAATATCGGTCCATTATGACGTAATCAGTTCTTATGTTTTTGACTGGTTAAAACGTGAGAAAAAATGACTACGCCATTCGTGCTCTCATTTATTCTCCAGTTTACGTTGCTTCACTCAGGACTGCTTCAGATGATGTGTGATTTAAAAAAAATTGTTGGGAGTACATTTATGAGACGGATGTATAAAATAACTAGTACCGGAAAAGGCCACAAATCACAGTACTCGCAAATTTGTGTTGAGAAATTAAATACAGAAAAAATGTGTCCACCGAATCAATTAGAACTTACTTAATATTTTGTAAAGCAATACATTATAGTTACATCAACATTTAAGTAAGCCTCAGATAGACACAAAATGAAAAATAATTCTTACCTTTAACTCCAACAGCCAATTTTGGAGATATTTTCAAATTCTGCAAACCTCAATCAACGGACTTCAACACTGATCACAACATTGATCGACCTCCTGAGACTCGTCAATGGCCTGGCATGTCTGTGTTTTGGATAAATCACGGGTTTTTTTTCGGGTCAGCGTGATGGGTGGTAATCTAATCCTAAGATGACACCAAAGAAAAGAAGAATTGGTAAGACAATTATTGAATCTGACAGCGACCGTCCGATTTCAGTTGATGGAAACACGATGACATCATGTATGTAGGGTTTGCGCCTTGTGATGTCATATAAAACTGTTTCAGACTGCTGGTGTCTATTTTTAGGCTTATGAATGGTTTAATGGAGGTAATCATATTAAATACGGAAACTATTATAACTCGCATACTGCTTTTTGTCCTTCTTTATTTTAAGCGATTAATTATTCCATTAAAACTAATGAGAAGGACATTCTTACTTGCGCATCTATTTGAGGGGATTTGTCTAGATAGAAATCAGTTGTTTCTATATGGCATAAGATAACATGTACCCGCTGTTGTTTCTCGATATTTTAAGTGAGGGCTTAATATGGAATTTGTTAAACTCGTTTAACAAATTTCATATTAAACCCTTACTCGCCCCTATATATTTCATGTCACTTTTGTGCCACCCTTTTGAAGTACAGCATCTTGTAAAGTTCCCCAAACACGACAGATATACAAATCAGTTTTCCTACTTAAAACAAAGATATTGTTGGTGAATACGTATTTGAGAGTGAAAAAGTACATCTGAATAATACAAACCGCTTCAATCAGAACACAAGATTCATTGTACTGAAAGACAAAGTGTGTGTGTTGCTAATGCCAAAGCACAACCGGTTTATATAGCGCTTTCTTCCAGATTTTAACATACAAATCTCAATATTTATTAACAAATATTATAATTCATGTCGGGGTTTTTCTGCTAAATGTCTATTTTACACATATATGTTGTGACTATTGCCTATATTAATTCGCCATGACAGGTTAGCTTTATTTATACAATGCCCCCTATACACTTTCGTAGCCTTGTTATTCATGAAGTTAATTGTTCATTATTGGTCTTAAAAAAGAAAAAGCTAGCACTCTACCAACTGAACAACAGTAGTGGTACCTGCATGGTATGGACAAAATGAAAATACTAATTAAAATTTTATTAGAAAAAAAAATATTCCGAACTACACATTTAACAAATATCATAATATAATAAACATTATAAATAATTTTACAAAGAATGATACTGTAAGTAACGTTTTTGCAGAAAATATAACTTTTTGTGAAATATTCGACGGATTTTGGGATGCTACACAATGTCCTTTATTAATCCCAACACACGCTGCATATGCTATCACATGAGCTATATAATTCTGTTCTTGTGTTCCATAAAAAAGATGGGACATTGGTCCTATAGCATATATAGGTACATCATTACCACCGTGGGTTTCATACGCCAAGGGTACTGCACTAGCCTGTCTGTAGTCTTTGTGAGCTAAAACATAATTTAGAATAATACAAGTTTATGCTTAGTAAGTCAGTTGGGTTTTCTTCACGTTTCCTGATAATGTTATATTTTAGTACATTACATTATTGTGGATATTAAACAATGCGTTATAACCCTTTTAATTGAAAGAAATTTTAAAATGGAAAATGATTCAAAGTTTTTAATCCACCATATACCAAAACAATTTAATTATAACACAGAACAATTTTAGCATCTACGTATACTAGCCCAAAAGCTGAAGGCAAACAGTGTTCAGAAAATCTTCAAGACAACTTTTTTTCAAAAAATCTACTTATCGTTCAAGCCTTGAACGATAAGTAGATTTTTTGAAAAAAAGTTGTCTTGGCGTGTCAGTTCGGTTACTTTGGGATTTTAGTATCAGAGTTCAGGATGTCCAGTTGCTGACTATAGACCATTTAGTCGCAGAGTAAGGTGTTTCTAGCCGAATATGAGATGCATATTTATCGATTTTGGGATGTCTAGTCGCTAACTTCTGGTTAATGCATTTTCATTTGTAGTACACGGGTTCCAATTCCAGGTAACTGTAATTTTTGACATTACATATTTACATTTGAACGTGTATTTTTAGATTTTAAATTTCATTTTCCCATCTGAATGGGCATCTGCAATGAAACCGGAGATTGTTACGTAATCAACCTCAATGACTCTGGTCCCGGTTTCACAATCATTTCTTAACTAAGAAAATATGGCAAATTTGTAACCTGAATAATTTTGTTAGTTTTCAAGATATTCTTGTGCCATTTTGAAAATCACTCTATGTATTTCAATTTTGTTGAAATATTTTATTTGTAGTACAAACAAAATTTATTAGACATAAGTAATGGAAAATCTCAATTGAGAACTGATTTTGAATCTGGAGTCTCGTCCACCAGTCTTTTTTTCAGTATAAGTATTTGTTTCTTACTTGTGTCGATTGATCTAACGTTTTCTCTGTTTCCGAACTGATAACCCGGTCCATTTCCGTAAACTAATGTAGTATAAGGCAATCCGTCACGTGGTACGTCACCTGGTGAAAACAGCTCCGGTACACCTATTAAAATAATAATAATAACAGCAACAGTTAATCATATATTGTTCGAAATGATTTTAAATAAATACAAATGAAATAACTTTGAAGATTTAAACTAAAGCAAAAAATTCAGAAAGAAATCAGTTAACGCTAGTCTAATAAAGCCTGCAAAATTTTGAATATCGCTGTAATTTGTTGTGTAACATGTTTGATGTTCCAAAACCACAGTACTAAGTATAAACCGAATAATTTACTTTGTTTGGTTTTATTGGAGATATATATCTTGTCGGTGAGCTTGCACTGCATTATCTTCCAAGCACATTATTGCATCTCTTATGCAATCCAATTTCTCTCTCTCTCTCTCTCTCTCTCTCTCTCTCTCTCTCTCTCTCTCTCTCTCTCTCTCTCTTGCACACAATAAAGGTGGCCTTTAAGACAGGTTGCAATATATATATATATATATGAAATACATTTCAGACCTGTCGAAAGTCCAACATTGAAAAAAAAAGAGTGAAGGTTTGGCCACCATGTGGTCGAGATATGGGCTGGATAGCTAGTGATAAAAAGCGAAGCTGTGGAGATATAGGTAACGGGGGACCGAGATGAATTGCCAAATCGTTAGCTTAGTATTAAACTTTCTAATGGTCTGTACTCTAACTTTAATTAAATTGTTGACTCAGGGATATTGCAAGCCTAGGCTTATCAAAGCCCTCAAAAAGTTTTATGGCCGCCATCACAGTATTGCTGATAAGTTTGATATCTCTGTGTCCAGTATTGCCCTGGATATATTTGACGTCTCATAGTTCCATGTTCCTTTCACACATTTTTGATTACACACGTGGCGGGTGTAGCTAGCTAAACAGGAGGTGCTTACCCCTCCGGATCACCCGGCCTCATTTCCCCGGTGGAAATTCACGTGTCTAACCTGACTTGTTAGTTCCAAAGTTTTTACTTTGCTTCAGGATTGTGATTCGGACATGGCCATGGATTAGTATGTTTGTTTTTGATTGCTTACCAAATATATCGTTACCACGTTTTGGATATCCAGCAATGTTAAACACATGGTCATGATCCGATGTGACAATTATAAGTGTCTCTTCTTCATTGGTCAGTTTTATGGATTCTTTAATAGCGTTTTCAAACTCTAACATTTCTGTTAGCGATCTGTAAGCGTTATTCTCGTGATGTCCGTGATCTATTCGTCCGCCTAAAATGAAAAGGTCAGGCCCTTTAAAACATTTTTTAAAAATAAAATACATGTACACATAATTATGAAACGAAAGAAAGTATGGACCACATGACAAGCTTTATGTAGTACAAAGAAAGTAAAGATCTATAAAACGGAATTCTAAACAGATTTTCTTCTTTGAGCAAATTAAATAAAATTGTTATCATCTAAGGTTTGACTGCAGATGTTCATCTTGTCAGTCTAGTGTGGTAAAGAGGAAGAAAGATCATATAAATTAACCACAAAACCATAACGGAAATTTTAATATTCTGGAAACCGCATGGTTAGAAAATTAATAATTTATATTGAATTATTCTGCGATTTACAAAGATAAACTGAATTAACTTTTAGCATAAAAAATCGGGGACAGCTCCCCTTTCCCACGGGCTTAAAGATATATGGAAACACTCAGTGGTTGTCATCAGTAAAAAATCCGTTTTCTCAACATCAGTCAAGGATGTCTGTCCATTTTCGTGTTTCCTATCGGAAGTAGAATGCCAGATTTCATATGGTGTTCCTATGCTCGTCAGGAAGTTGAGTTGTTGGGAAAACCCATTCTATTTCCGTTTTAAGTAAAAATGTGAGCTTGATGCAGTCTATATGATTTAGACTGAGAAGAGCTATATGTGAGGTTGAGTTTTCTGGATAATCGGGCATCATGATATATATTGTAGCTAACATTTAAGCAGATTTGTCTTACTTTCAACCAGTAGGAAGTATCCTTTCTTGTTTCTTTGGAGTATTTGTATGGCTTTTGTGGTCATCTCTGATAGAGACGGTTCTCCCTGTGGTCCCTGGTCTCTGTCCACTTCATACTGCAGATGACCAGCGTTAAATAAACCTACATGTAATGATAATATAAAACTTGTAAAATTTTAATTAAATAAAGCTTCTCTCTGCGGTCCCCGTCCACATCATACTTTATGCGCAGCTTAAAATAAACCCACATTTAATGATAATATAATATAAAACTTGTAAAATTTTAATAAAATTAGGCAACATTATAATAATTATAATATCTTAATTAAATACACAAAAAAATTATCAAAACCAAGCGATAATAGGTCTCGATCACACGAATTAAAGAGCGACGTGGAATTTCACTCAAGTCGAGGAGATCAGTTACGGATCGTATAAGAAACTGGATTACACGGAAAACGAACCTATATATATTTGACAACCAAAATGACAACCTTTCTGACGAAATAAACAGTTAACTTGGCCATGCTTGTTTGCCTAAATGTATCTTATCGATGATTACACACAGGCAGACAGCATGCATCTTTCCGCTTGGTTTTAATTAGGAATAGTTATATAGGAGGGTCCACCTTATACAAAGGTAATGTTAGGATTCGCAGTTATTATATAAACAATGCGTGTTTCCCATGATGTACGTACACGGAATATGCATCTGTGTTCCCTATACAAAAATGTACTGGTCCATAATAAATATTTAAATTAAAGGTCAACTGGATAAATCAAAGTTGTATGCTTATAGAAGCACTGATAATACAAATATTTCCACCTGTTTGTGTATTTGCTTTATCAAACTTCCGGAGCAGCCGGCCTAACTTCCCTGGTAGACGTTTAACTAAATTGCAAGTTTTCAAAAATTTTACTTCGATTATTGGGTTGTGATTTTTAACATGGACCAGTATGTTTGTAGTTTGACTGACCTAATGCATAATCAGTTGTTTGAGGATTTAACTCCTCTAGTTGCTGTTTATTCCATATATATTCTGATGTCTTATTTCTATCTTTCTTGTCTCTTTTCCATACCTAAAATTGAAAACTCCATAAGTCAATCCTATTTAGATTGTCTATCAATCAATATATCTATAGGTATTATGAAGCAATCATAAAATATACTCATAAAAATGACAGTCAATTTTAAGTATGATCAGTTGTATGTATTTACTTCTAAACAGAAATTTCAAAAATGTAACTTTCTACAGTAGACACAAATTTTAACTAACCAATTGGTTAATATAACGTGGCTTTGAACAAACGGACTCCGACCTTCATTGATTCCTGACTGTTGATGATTCCATGCTACCTTAAATCAGTATACAATTAAATATCGGCATGGAAACGAAAAGTAAAATTTGAGATTAGCCATATGCATATCCTGAATTGAAGTCTTAAAATTTACTTTATTAACAGTTAAAATGCAATGTGCTCATTGCGGTTATCTTATACATGTATTTGAACTGCCCTTGTATACATAAACATGTTAGTAAGGCAAGACTAAAATTACCTCAATCAAATCAATATCGTCATTTCGATGTGCCCAGTTATTTTTCATGCCGTCTTTAGGGTCTATAGTATTTTGCTTCAAGAAATACCGTCTGCCGCCTCCAAAAAGCACCTGTTTGTTAATAAAAAAAAGTTTAATCAATTATACAAATAAAATCCTTATGTTTTCAAAACAAAAATAAATAAAATAGTTCCTTTTTTTCAAATATGATAATATCTTATTTTTTTTATTTTGTTACAAATTGTACGTGTTATTCTTGCGACCAATCATAATTATTGTGCATTTATGAACACATACTGTGCGCTAGTTTGCTAAGGAATGTCTTTAGAAAGTAAGGAAGTGGCATCACCAAAGCTGTTCTTAGATGGACAACCGGGGAAAATACGGTACCAAAGGACAGGCCTGTGTGTGTTTAATACAGAACTGTTCATAAAGTGAAAACTATTTTTTTTATTAATCTGTTTTACTCAAGTTAATCAATTTTTATCAGTTATGGTTGAACTTTTGATAATTATGAAACAATATTTAATTTCAAAAAATTAACAAACATTTAAAAAAATAATCAAATACAATCGGAAATATTTTAATATAAGTTAAAATAAAAGTTTTACATGTACATATAATGTATAGGAAAAAAGAAAATTATCTTTATCTTGTGAACAGCTCTAGTGAATATCTATCCTCTCGATTAAGACACGAGCTTACCTATAAAGTACGAGTTAATTCCCTTGAATTACCGAACGATAAGTTCATAACGAAACAACCTGGCACAGAAAAGATGAGGGAGAACTTAAATATCTTAACCTTACATTGGGAGAGGCATAGATCAAAGCCGAGAACAGAGCTAAGTGTTGACGCTATGGTTCATCGGGATCAAACAGGAAAGTTGGTAGGTATAACTTAGTTCGACATCGTAAACAAACATGTTTCTGTAAAAGCAGTATGCATATGTTGTTTTTTTAATTTTATTCCCATTTTTTAATTTGATGCAATATAGTTTTTGTATATCATTGAAGCAAAGGTACTTTTTTTTCCAAAATGCCACACCTTTTGAACTAATGAATGATTATTTTATATCATGGTTCTTACATTAATATGACTGTTGTTGTATATCAGTTGGTGAGCTATGTCTTTGCAGTCTCCTTCTACATCCGTCATTAAATCAGTTCCTTCCCATAACCGATTCACTGATTTAGCATACCCAGCGGCTGGGGTAGCATGGGTTATCCGTGCAGTTGTCACAATGCCCACGGACTTTCCTGGAAATTATCAAATATTTACATTTGCATCAATTTTCCTTCAATACTGAAATTGATCTTCGGAAGAAGTAATTTTTTCCGATTAAACAATTGTTTTACTTGTTCTTTGACGTCATAACAAATTCATTGTTGTTTATTGTCAAAAAAGTACAACGTTGCTTAGTACTTACCAGGTGATTTTATTTCTGCACACAGCATGTTTGTTAACAAGCCACGATCTACATTTACAATTTTTCTGAGTGACTCAGATAAAATTATGATTTCGAACAAAAGTTTGAATAGAATTGCAATGAAGTTTTAATTCATTTTGCGGTTACACACCAGTACTAGTAGCCCGAATACAATCCAAGTCCATTGCTTAGATATATCCATACACAGTACAGACTAGACTGTCTAATGTTTAACACTGAGCTTACTTAATTGATTCAACTGCTGAGGGTCGAGATATAGCGAAGTACAGTACAGTCATGTCGAAAGTTTAACATTCAGCTAACGAATTAGTGCCGGATCGACAGCTAGTCTCGGAACCTAGTTAGATGTATCTCGGCCGCTTCTCGTTAGCTCTTTTCGGCTACTCTAGGTATCCATATCTTGACTACTCTTTAGCGAAGCTTTGATTCCTCTTCGTGTTAAGCTTTCGACAGGTTTGTTCTGTAATGTGCTACTTTTGAATTTTTATAAAATAATGCATTCAAAAGTAGCACATGACAATTACAGTACTGTAGGAGTAGAGATGACCTACCGATCCGGCACTAATTTGTTAGCTCAATGTTAAACATTAAACATGGTTGTACTGTGTATCAAACAAACGTTCCAGTGGTGGACAGACAAAACTTCGATCGCCCAAAGAAAAATATTGACCTTCGACAGGCGAACTAGGTAACTGTCCTCGGAGAGGCGTTGAGATAGTAAAAATACATTAAAATTGACAGATGTCGGCATTTTCAAAGTTCTGTTTAGACAGTCGGTCAGTTCAGACATTGATATTGTTCATCAATATTTACCCTCATCTTTAAACCATTCGTACACACAGGACACCTCTGTCCCTGGCTGGGTAGAACAGTTATTATAAACTGCCCCTTCATCTAAACCTAGTGTGTAGTAATTGCTCTTCACGCCACACAGAAATGCCGTGGATGTAGCTCCGGAATCGGGAACCTGTTTATCTACCGTGTATGTCTGAAAAATAACAAAAATACAGTACATACCTGTCGAAAGTTTAACACCGAGCTAACAAAGAGAAGTCGCCGAGTGACCGAAATATGAATAACTAGGGACCCAAAAAGATACTAGTAGCAGCTGCCGAAAACTTCTCGATATATAGGTAACAAGGAGAAGCTCATATCAGCTGCTGACTCGAAATTTATTCGTTAGCGCAGTATTAAAGTAAATTCAGATAGGTCTTTTTAATTTAAGAAATTTTGAAATCATTGTGTTTTATCTTAAAATTAATTTCATTTAATTGTAAACTTTGATGTTGTATGTGGTTTTTGATTGCGAAATTTATACTCTGTTAGGTTGAAAAAAAACTTCATGTCTGATTTTCTTTTCTTGGGTTGTCTCGGGTTGGGTACGAGTTGTCTTGGTCTAACAACGCATGGTACGAGTTGTCTTGGGATGGGTACATGGGTTGAGCTTTCACACTTAGCTTCTTACCTTCGATAAGGCCAGGTTAGGAAATTTTTCAAACTCTAGTACGGTTTCTTCGCCAGATTTCCCCTGTTGTTGTCCACGGAGTATTCTTGCAGCTGTTATTGTGGATATACCCATCCCATCTCCAATAAATAATATAACGTTTTTAGCAACGTTCGTGTTTAGTCTCTTTTGCATTGCTTTCCTTAGAGTTTCTTGAGCCTGGCTGTTCCAATCTGTTTTACCTAGGTAAAATAAATAACTTCAGCAATGTTTTAACTATTTAGAAATGGTTCGTGTTTCATTAGTTCGCACCACATTCTGTATATTAATAAGAAATATTTTGATTGATTGATTGATTGATTGATTGATTGATTGATTGATTGATTGATTGATTGATTGATTGATTGATTGATTGATTGATTGATTGATTGATTGTGGTTTTCAAATTCTGTCCCAGTCAAAAATAATTTTTCACTTATATCAGGACGGCACCAGCTATAAACCAGAAGTGGCAATATTTTTCAACCTTTGCAGTGCGTTTGGGGCAGTTCTTAACCCACATTGCCTGATGGGTCATAGGTGTTTAAGGTCTCTTCCGAAAGACCCCGTGACTTTCATTTTTGAATGCCCAGTGCTTGACGAAACAACAGTCACTACTTATTTTCAAGTCTTGTTCAGACGCCACGACCTCCCACATACGAAGCGAGCACTCTTCCAACTGAGCTTCCGTATTGATTGATTCGCAAAAGATGAAAAACAACTACAAACGAGTGATGTTTATGAGACTGATTTGTTTGAATCATTGTAATTTACTTTTAAATTTAATTTTGATTTTTATACTAATATACAACTTATATACAGTGCTATGTATCACGGCTACTCCTATTTCATAAAATACTCCACAAAACTGTTGAAATCCCATTAGCAGATTATATAACGAAACCTTCAAAGAACACTAGGCGATACCATCAGCGGCGTCTTCTAAGATCAACAGGTGAACAATATAAGAACAGTTTTTTGTCAGAAAAATAAAGGAATGGAACGAACTGCCGGAAAATTTACTAGATATAGAGGAGTATGAGGCTTTTAAATCCAGCCTCCTCCAATATACACGCTTATAACAACAGTTTCAATTTTTATCCTGCACCATGTAAATATACAAGCAACACAATGACGTCACCACCAAGTATACTGGAGAGATGGGTCAAAGTCCTTTTACCAGTTAACCTGGTAGAAGTACAATGTAGTGTTAAATTTTAACGGGTTTTGATTAAATTATAAATAAAATCTTCACATTTTTTCCCTTTCACGTTTTAACATATGTATTTAACAAAAACTTGATATCAGGTTAGAAATAACATGTCTTATTTTCCTTAACGGAAACCCTGAGGGGGAATATTTGTCGGACAGTATAAAATACATATAAAAACGGTATATGAAAGATATTCGATCATCAACCGGTGATGTGCTTTAACCATATTGAAATGTCCAAGATTGAAATGACATTAATGATGTCTAGAGTTTGACATACTTCCCCTAAATCTACTTCTACATCGCCTTAAATAACGTTTTTATTATCATCAGAAGTCATTTTATGGCGTGGAATTTAACCTATCTATCTAAAATAACTTGAACATCCTTGACCTGGTCGGAAACACGATTTTAAAAACGAAAAGTGAATGTTCTTAAGTTTTTTTTCATTAAGACATGATAGAAATGATGGCATAAGCCTGTACACTTTGGCACCGAGACACTGGTGACAATGGCGTCACTGTAGTTATAATATGCATAACATGCAGCTGGTGTACCTTACAATAACTTAAATAATCATTTAATCCACGTGTTTCAGTGCCTGAATAAACTTCATTCTAGAGTCGGATTCCACTGACCAAGATATACATAATCATTACTGAGAAATAATGAAATAATGAAAAATCATGATCAGGGAATTGTTTATGATATAATGATAAATCATGTCCATTTTCCAGAATAGATGGATAGAACTTTCAGTTTACCTAAAACACTACTACTCGTATGTTAACTAATATTAGCTCCAGGCACAAAGAATAACAAGAACCATGAATAACGCGAAGTTTTGTCAGGGCACGCATTGAATTATCAGTGCCCTACACCCCCCCCCCCCCCCCTTCCCGTCTCTTTTAAATGCTTTATTTTTTTCATTCATCGTAATTACTTAATTTTGGTCCTTTAGATATTTTTAAACCCCTTGAAAAATGTCGGTTTCAAAATTTTGGTCCAAGCACTACTGATGAACAATTGTATTCCGAAACGGCCGTCTAGTGCTGTAATATTAACACTTTGTATAATATGTAATTTTAACATTAAGTATACGACCCTACGCGGTAATTTTTTTGTAAAAGAACCTAAATATATTACATACATAGTGAATGAATAGTATCACTTACCTTCGGTTGTTGATAGACAAACAAATGAACATAAAACCAATCCAAAGATGCACCAAAATTCTTCCATTTTGATATTTTCGTAGTTTTGAAAAAATCCCAGTGTATCAAAATATCAGAGCATTTTGTAAATGTTATAGTCACAATACAACCAGTAACGTGTAAATGACTTGTTTAGTCTATGATGGAACCACTAACAATGTCAGAACAATATTGTATACCATTTATCATATATGGCAGTATGGTACATGTACATAACTGTCAAACTAACTTGACTTTTTTTCCTTGATTGTATAGAGCGTATACAGGTAACTTTGTCAAAATGTTTCTTTATCACATTATTTCACGCATTCTAATCCTAGAATCCAGTTTCACAACAATTTCTTTAGTTAGATTTTGGTTAACTTAAATCTGACAACTTTTGGTATTATTTTTTTAGTATTTCAAATAATAAGTTTTCAAACATTAGAATATGGATGTAATAAGCTTAGCATGAACTTTACTTCAAAATGACACCTTAAATTCAAGAATATCTTGAAAACTATCAAAAAGATTCGGATTTTCAATTTGTCAGATTTAACTTCAAGAAAATCTTATTTAATAAATGATTGTGAAACTGGGGCCTAGTTCCAATTCGACAATCATTCCTTAACTAAGATTTTCCTTAACTTTAAACTGGTAAAATTGAAATCTTAATATAATAGTTTTGCGAATTATTGTTAAGATATTTAGGAATTCTGGTTTTGAAGATCGCTTAAATTTTATAAATCTGCATTTAGATTCCTCAAAAATAGACATCTATAATTCCAACAGAGGTTTTCAAATGTAAAGTTTAGGAAAAGAAAAATCTGGAGCCGTTTCACAATTGTTTCTTAAATACACTGTTTCAGTTTAAAGCGATCTTCAAAACGACATCTTAAATTTATCTACTTTGTTAATGTGGGTTGACTCCCGAGTAGTTCAGTGGGGTTTGTGCATCCCCAACAAGTAAAAAATTAAAATTGGGGTTTAGTGTCCTTATTAGTCGGACTAACTCCCGAGTGACACTGTCCAGCGGATTAATTGTAAATCGTTGTTGATTAAAACCTTAATCGGGGTATGGACATTTTCAGAAATGATTTTCATTTCGTCTCTCTGCTGGGACTGTAACATCTCATTACTAGAATAGTCTTTATGAAGATACTGAAACCGAGTTACCACAAGTCAACGAATGTTAAAGATCCCGGTTTGCAGAGTCACATGTGACCGTAACAGAATATGCTTCACAGCTAGAAACGAATGAAACAGAGTGAGCAAGGTAAGTCTGAGTCTTGCCAATTGCCATGCAACTAGACACTACAGTACAAGTCTGTGGAATATTTAACACTAGGCTGAAGAGTTAGTACAGAATGGACAACTTATCTCGACCCCTTGTTGTCTAGAGCCCGACAGATTTCCGTCTGCATCTCTTTTAAGCAGCAGACTATCCATAGATCTCGACAACTCAGCTGCATTTCATTTGCTATGTGATAAACTTTCGAGAGGTCTGTACTGTATTTTTTTCCTGTTTACCCGTTGAAAAAACCATCGCCAGTAGTCTCTGTGTTTATTGATATCACATCCTTTGATATGTACACGGCTTATATATACTGTGTCAAGTACAAACTATAGCCGTAAATTTATTTTGTAGTAGTTTGCATCCGGTTTCCATTTCCCCATTTTAGTTTATTTTAGAATGGTTTACGCATGTGTTTCGTAAACAAAATGCCGGTATAGTTTTAGTCGGCTCAGGAAGACTAAGTTTCAGTCGTTATACTAAGTACCTGTCAACTCATTTTAACGTGGAATTATTTTAAACATTTTTGAAAAAATACTCTCGTGCTGGCGACATCTCAATATAAGTGATATATTCTTGTCCGAGATGTAAAACCCTTTGTAATCCATCAAGCAGCTTCTAGAAACAGTTGCGAGAACAACGAAGCTCGCCTATTAAAACACGTAAGCATGTTTTAACGTTGATCTTGAACGTCAATATAGCATAACCTTTTTTATACATCTAGGGGACTCAGTGGCCGAGCGATCTAAAGCTCGCTTAAGGATTACAGCGTCTCGTACCATCTAGATTCGATTCCCACTAGAGACAGATCCTAGTGTGAGAAAGTTTACCAGTTTGCTTATCGAAAGTCCGCGGTTATGTCTGGGCACTCGGGTATCTTCCACCATTTTTGAACTGAATGCCTCGGTATAAGTCAAACTATCTTGACTTGGGCGTAAAACGCCACTCAAAAAATTATAAAAACACTTACATCTGAAAGGGCAAATTACGATTTCGATTTTAACATGCCAGTTTTATCACTGAAAGCATATCACTAAATCAAGCCTCGCAAATCTATATAAATCTTTTCAACTTGGTTTTTAAGGCATTAATTAAATCATGATAAAAAACACAAGACAAATAAACAATATAACAGCCGAGTGACAACACATCAACATACATTTAATAACAGTTTACATTTAATTTATATTTGCTGTCAAAATGCATGTATGTTTTCATATACATCAATGTTAACGTTTTTACATACATTGTAATCATAGTTATACAAAGGCAAAATTAAAGCAAATAACATGCATAAACTGTCTATTGTATTGCAACTTTTATTCTTTCTTAATTATTAGAAATTGCAACTTAACAATAACTGTTTAGAAGTTTCAGAATTAAACCATTTGACCTTTTTTTAACTGTCGTATACTGGTTCAGACAAAGTTGTCATTGACAACCTTAAGTTAAAAACAGCAGCATTTGTAAGAATACCATCAGTCATAGTCCATGTTGTATGCCGTATATGCAAACACCAAAGGACAAAATGTTAGACTATTTCTAAACTTCAAGGAGATACATTTAATTTTTAAACGTGTTCGCACCTGTAAGGCTCGCTTTTTGGCAGCTGCTTCCTATTTGACAGCTATTCGACTACTTGTTACACATAACCCATTCGGCAACCAAAATTAGACTCGTTTTCGTTAGCCCATTGTTAAAGTTTCGACACACTGGCCATGTATATGCTTCGATGGCGGGAAACGCCTTGAAATGACACCAGTTGAAAACCTTCCCGGTTAAATTTAATCTGTTTGCCTGCATTGTAAATTTAATTACACCATCGGAAACTCAAAATCGTTGGGTTTGGTTATATTATTGCTTCAAATAAACAGGCATTGTTGGAGTAATCTCCCTTTAACAGTTCATCATATATCAATGCAGAGTTTAATTTATTGCAGATCCAATTTGAAGCGCATTGAAACTTGTGTATTGCATTATTAAAGTTAAATGTTTGTGTAATAGCACCAATAACTGGACAATATAGGATGTTCAGCTTGTTGTAGATCTAGAAGTAAGTAGGGCCTGTCGTGTTAACTCTTCAAATGCCTGCAATATAAAAAAACATAAGAATAAGAGGTGATATTAGTGTATTGCTCTTGTGTAACAATCAGTCTTTTTTTAGGGATTTAATGCGAAGCATACACATATACAATAACTTCATTGATATTATATAATCAATTAATAGTCAAAATTTTACCATACTAGTGTTTGCTTTAAGTAAAAAAGTTGTGTTTGAAATGCTCTTTTTATTGAATATAAACACAATTACATTTACCGGTTGAAGCTAAAGATTTTGTAATTTTGCTAATGAAAATCATTGGTTCATATAATAAAACAATTATTGGCTTTTGATAAAGTTGTAATCAACCTCAAAAACAGGATATTCAATTCGCCCTCAGGCATCGGTGAATATCAAATTTTTGAGGTTGATAAATCCTTATATCTACCACATCAAAAGTCAATAACTGTATAACACCATAGCAATTGGAGTGAAAAAATAAGAACTAGTTTTCCCGAATGTAGTATTGTACTCTGACAGTGAAACAGGAAAATTGAATCCTAATTAGGTGCGGAATGCACCTCATGAAAGCCATAATTTGGAGAGACATGTTTTTCTTATAGTGGTTTTCTTATAGTGATCTGAGGCAGCATACAACATTATATCCTTTCGTTATAAATGTAATGCAATCTAAAAGAGAGAATTATATTGAAAATGTTATTCACATTACATTGTATATATAGATTACAGTAGTTACCTCGATCTCCGCCATGACACTAGGATCTATTTCCCGTCTTGGTGAAGTAAAATTGGAACCATTTTCGTTTTTGCGTGAAATTCTTCTTGGACTAGATTCATCATACTGATCAGCAAAGGACAAGTCTAATTTTAACTCATTGTTGTTAAGTTTGTCTTTTGTGAGATCCGTTAAACTGCCTGATTTACATTTATCACTGTCACTGTCTTGACCTCCATCAACAAGGTCATCACTAGGGAAACCACGTGACTCTGAGGTAGGTGATTCCAAATGTCCATTTAAAATTGGCAGTGAACCGTTTTCTTTTTTATGTCTGTTTTTGAACGATTTTGAGAATTTTTTCTGAGCTTTTTGAACACTGGATTTCAAATTTGAGCCGTTTTTGTTGCTATCTGAATCCTTTTTAGAGTCAATTATCCCGGATTCATAATTGTTTCTTTGTTCGAGGTCACTTGACGTTTTTCCCACAATATAATTATGTGAACTTAAATCTTGATCAATCTTCTGAAGTTTATCAGTTAGTTCCTTTAACTGTCCTTCTAAATGTTCATTTTTACTTGCTGGTTGTTTCTTTTTTCCACCAAAATTGAAGAATTTTTTATTTGATGTTTGTTGTGGCTGCATTTGCTTCTGTATAACGTCAACCTAGATAAATAAAATATTATTAAAAGTAAATTCTTCATAAACATACTAACAAATTAAAATAAATAACAAAAGAATAATCTTTTATACTGTAACAGTTTTACCTTCTACAACAGGTCCATCAGTATAAAATCTTAACTTAAAGTATATAACAATGGAAAATGAAAAATACTACTTCAATGCATGTGCTGATTTTGAGTTTTTTAATATGCTGATTTTGATTTTCTTATAAATTAATGCATTTAAAATTACCACTGTGTGTGTGTGTGTGTGTGTGTGTGTGTGTGTGTGTATTTCTCTCTAGTTTAAATACCTTTATTTGTGCAGACATCCGCCGTTGACGTAATTTTGTGACATCACTTATTAATTTTTCGTCCGATTCTGGACTCCATGTTTGTAATAATCGGTCTGTTTCTGGTTGCTGTAGTTTGTTCTATAAATATAAATTACAACAACTAGATACATGTATATATATATATATATATATATATATATATACATATTCTATATAAGTACATGCACTTATAATTCTATATATTTTGATTTGTTTGTAATTAGTTTTGGTAACCAAAGTTATGCTTTTATCATATTTAATCCAAACAACATGAACCTTGTCGATAACATTTTATAAACAGAGTTATCGCTCTTGGATCATGAAAATGTCAAATCGACCAAAAATGGACTGTTTCACACAATGTTTTGCGGCCCTTGTTTCTGTTGTAGTTTCATAGTCCTTTGCGATATTTCTGTTTTCTTTGATTCGATCAATGAGGTTTGCTAGTGTACTACGAGATACCCTTTAAAGTTTGTGGAACAAGAGCATAAGTTGAGGGTTACTTGTAAACGCTGTTATGGTGAGAATTGGCGAAAAAAGATTGAAGGGGCATTGGTCACATGGTATGCATTCGAACCCCATTAAATTAAGATTATTTGCAAAATAACTTTAACTATCAGAACTTTTATTAAAAAAGTTGCATAAATGGGGTTCGCAAGCATACCAAATGATCAATACTCCTTAACATTTGTGAGGAACGTTTTGGAAACTTCCCGGAGTAACATCATTTTACGGTAGAAAGTGAACTGAAGCGATTCCATCTCCAATGGAAATAAATGTCATTACATTTGATATAAGCTCCATAATTTCTGATTACCGGTTAATTCACAAATTACAAGCACTAGCTAATGGTTAATGCAATACTATGATAATTACCTTTTGTCTTGAGGCTTGTTTGCGTTCTAGTTCATGTTTCTGTCTCAGCATTTCAGCCAATAACTTCTGTTTTACTGAGTTACATTTGTCTTGGTACGGTTCTACTGGTACATCTATAATAATAATCATCATAATAATAATAATAATAATAATGATCATCATCATCATAATAACTAAATGAATAAATAAATATTTAATCTATCTACGAATAGTGAGGAAAAATAAAATTTCACATTATATGGAAAATCTGGTAAATAACTGTTTTTGCAATGTAATATGGAGAAACAGTGGCATCATTGAAAAATGACATCATGATCCTTAAAACATCTGCTTTACCTTGTTTGCAGTGACTAAATTTGTATTGGTATTTTCTAGTAGTGTGTGTGTGTGTGTGTGTGTGTGTGTGTGTGTTTCTACTTACCTGTATTAAAGACTTCCTCGTCAGGTACACCATTAGCACACGGTAATTCACCCGTAGCTTTATCCAGTGTTTCTAACCAGTCAGACATTTCTTCACGACTATCTACTGACAAATACGTTGATGCATACTCCTACAAAACAAGTACATGCTCTATAAATCACGGAGTAGATGATTTAAAAACTGCAACAAAGGTATCTGGGTGTTCTAATGATATGTACAGTACAGGCCTGTCGAAAGTTTGACTCGACGCTTACAAAAATGTACCGAATCGGTAGCTCAATTCTGCCTCTTGTTGGCTATATGTTGACAGCAGCTGTAATATATCACTCGACGCTTACAAAAATGTACCGAATCGATAGCTCAATTCGGCCTCTCGTTGGCTATATGTCGACAGCAGCTGTGATATATCACTCGACAGCTTTTCGATCACTACCTATCCATACCTCGCCCACTCCGTAGCCGAGCCTCGACTCCTTTCCGTAAGCCCAGTGTTAAACTTTCGACAGATCTGTACTGTCTTGACACTGATTAAGCCGGGATTGTATTCAACATGAAATGGTTCTTAACTTGTCTCTACGTTGTTATGTAACCATCTGCATACATGTCAACTTACATCAACCCATGGTAGAATATGAAAAACAACTTTTTTCTTTCCAAGTCAAAATCTATCTAATATACATATATATTATATATTTAATTAGGCATTATCTCAGCAATGTTGTAAATTGGTCTGACATTCATTTCCCAAGCTGCAATTTGCAAGACTTATTTAACAGTAAGTTGCATAAATATAGAGAAAGAATGTTTTTTGTTGTGGCTAGATTGTATTTTTTATAATTATAGAAGAATGCTAAAAATGAACAAAATAAACATCCTACAAAAACTGAATACTTTTATAGTTCAACCTAATGTGTTGCCAAGTCTTAATGTAAACTTAAACGGACATCGTACATATGGAAGAGAATTAACCGAGCTGTTACTGAGAGAGAGAGAGAGAGAGAGAGAGAGAGAGAGAGAGAGATGCTGCTTCATCCATTGATTGATCTGGGGACATGGTTTAGCTCCATCACCATCTTCGTGGAGACACAACATACAATGTGGGTATATATCTTGTGATCTTGTGTTTCCAAATGTTCTAAATACCTTAGTTCCAAAATGTTTAGATGGCTAGATGGCAACATTTGATTGTCACTGCAAAAAAGTGTCCCCCACCCCCATTAAAATACCGAAAATAAACTGGCGCATTTCTTATGATTGTTTTTTATTTGTACCCATTTTACACTGTTGGAATATCCAGAGAGGGCAGCATTGTGTATTATGTCCTAGTCAAAGATGTTTCACTTATATCGTGAATGACATTAAAAAATGATATGAAACTATGTTCTGAATATAACGTTCAGAAAATTGAAATATATAATATGATCTAAATTACACTTACCTCGTGCTGTAGTTGTAGAACAAATCTTTTCCCGCGAAATTTATCTATAAGACTTGTAAGTTTGTATCCGGTTATGTTGAGGATATCTGCAGTAACGTTATCATCTGGAGTTAAGTAGCAGAATAGCGTTCCTTCTTTCAAAACATACCAATATCTGGATAAAACAATATTTATACACGATTTTTACTAATGATAAACCACTACAGTTGTAAATTAACAAACACAGACACTTAAAAATAATAAACTAAGTACCGGTGTATAATTTGTCTGTCAAAAATATAAAAACGTAAAAACGATAAAACAAGACCCAGGTTCGTTTGCTTTTGCTGCAATAAAATCACTAATTTGTCCGAATAAACTAACAAAACATTGTTTTGTTTTGTTTTGTTTTGTTTTCAGAAAAGTGAGAAATTAAACATCATTTACAAATTATAACTTTAAAGCACTGCAACAGTACTATGCACAAAAGAAACATTCCTATTTATCACAAAGGGATTGCTCCAGAAATATTTTAAAACCAAATAATTGGTATGTTCACAACAAATGTCCAGGTGTTACAGGCGTCAAATCGAAGTCAATATGGATTCTTGAGCACGGGTTTGGTCCAAAAAGTCATTAATAAACAAAAAAAAAAAATAATAAAATCCGATACCGATATGCAAAAACAGCTTCTTTATACTTTACACTGCGATACACTCGCCAGTACCACGACTTACTGATTTTTTTAGATATCAATACACAAGACTGTATTCTCCGGAGTCTCTTAGTGAACCAGACTCATCAAAATAAATTGCCAAACTGGGAAGGATTAAAACCATCCGCACGTGTAGCACATGTAAATATATAGATATCAAACGTCATGTTTCATCTGACTACATCATTTCGACTAGTCATAAATCAAATGATTCAGTTAAGTGATAATGATATACCATTATAATAACACCTTCATTTTAACCAACATCATAAACGTTTAACTTAACACAGCGAGAATTGTTTATACAGAAGTAAAGTAAAGATGCGAACTACCGATTAGTTATGTTTATATTTTAGTAATGTTCTATCTCTGGCCAGAGATATTGGAAAGCAATTTATTTGTTTTTGTCCCGTGTTTGATGCAATGATGTCTAGTTTGACGTGATTGCGATCGAGGGATTGTTTTGAAATGACTGAAATATGGTACACTTTTCAAATGTTTGGGATTCTAAAACAGTACGTCATGACCCCGTCGATACAGATTATTATGTTTTTAAGGAAACACATGTTGTTGTTGCTTGCGTTGTCTTTCTAAAACCTAGAAATTATGTCATAACTGTTATTTACTGTTTTAATCAATGTTCAACACTTTTCTTCTTCACAGTTTATCCAAATAGTATGACCACTAACAAATTTAAAAGCTCAATTTCCGTTGGCCCTTTATGAGAGTTGTGGGACCCCTATATGTAGTAACTACCAAAATGTAGTACAAATGTAGTAACGGTCACAAATGTAATAAAATTGTGTCACATATGTAGTAACGAACCACAAATGTAGGAACGACCGCTACCACAAATATGTAGTAACAATTTTTGTTACCACAAATGTAGTAAATGAAAAACGCTATATGTAGTAACGAAAATTTCGAAATCTGAACGTTAGAAACCAACATTTAAGGTGCGTTCTAACCCGATAGAAGCGACTGTTGTTCCGATAGAAGTGACTTTTAACGCGTTAGAAGTGACTTTTAACTCGATAGAATGGAATTCTATCCCGATAGAAGTGGCTCTGATTCCGATATAAGTGACTTTATTAAATACCAAAGAAAAATATATGTATAAATTGTTAATTTTGCTGGTTTTTTCTATTTACTTGAAAACAATTAGTGTCACATAAAGCAGCACATTACAAAATGATTAGCATAACATGTAATAGTAATTCAGATATAAATGTAATAAATAAATAATAATAATAACTACTAGTATCTGATAATCCTTGTAAGGGTGTTACCCCTGTACCTATGTTATGTATTATGCGATGAGCGATAATGCCAATTGGCCTCTTATTTTCATTATACTTCGGTTTGTAAAGTACATGTAAAATTCAGTTTTTAAATTTAAGTTTCTGGGTTTTCTGTATTTTTGCAGATTTTAGTAGGGTACATGTATTGATTATTATACTCCACGGCACTTAAGATGTAGGAAGTATAATGCTGTTGGTCGGTCCCTCCGTCCGTCCATCAGTCAATTATAAGTTTTCCGCATTGTTTCCTAAACACTTTCAGATAGAGTTTTTGAATGGGAGTCAACCACAATGAGTTGCAGATCAAGTTAACGTTTTGTTTTACTACGAATCCGATCCTTTGCAATTGTCTTTGATAATTTTATTGAAATACTAGTAACAGTTTTCTGCAGTTTTTCGTAATAGCTTGCACATATTGAACTGATTTGGCATATAGGTCTACCATAATGTGTTACAGATCAAGTTCACGTTTCATTTTGCTTCGCTGAAATTTATGTTTTTACGATGACTACACTTGATTTGGTCCAATATGTGGGAGCAACCTCAAAAAGGTTTTTGTAATATTTGCTGATTTTTATGGTCTCTCTCTCTCTCTCTCTCTCTCTCTCTCTCTCTCTGTTACATTTACAATACTTCGTAAATATCGTTGTTGAAGTATATGAACTGCATTTTATAAGATGTGTTAGTCTGTAAAATAGAACGTCTGTAATCATATATGGTGTATCTTGTTCTTTCGCCAAGCACTGGGCATTACGAATGAAAGTCACGGTTCTTTCGGATGGGAACTTAAAAACAAACGAGGTCCCGTGTCACGGTGGGCTTGGCACGCTAAAGAACCCTGCTGTATAATGCCATCAGTGCAACCCACGTGCAAAATTTCTGCACCTTCGCCTATAGCTGGCGACGTCTCGATATAAGTCAAATATTTTTGACTGGGACGTTAAACACCATTACTCAACTCTCAACTCTTGTACCCTGCTTAGTGTTTTAGTGCACTTCTCACAGGCTAGTTGCGTACCCATTCCGCTAGAAACAGATCATAGTGTGGCACTTCTTTAAGGTTTTCTCTTTTGTCTGCGGTTTAAATTAAACGGAAGTGTTAAAACAAATCAGATTGTTTTATTTTGTTACTAAATTCTTAGCTTATTATTTTTAATTTGCATTGCTATGGGTGGGTGTCCAGTTGCCTGCTGAATATTGCAATTTGACCAACTAGATGAACAATGCACCTCCCCCCCCCCCCCCAAAAAAAAAAAAAAAAAAAAACAACCTGACATAATAAGTAATTTGGCGTTTTCTAAGTTTTAAGTGATGGTGTTGTATTTTGTTTTTGTCTAGTTATGTACGCATTTACCCCCCCCCCATTTCATCCCACCCACACGAAGTCATCTGATCACTCTGTATTAATTGAAGCACTACAAACTGTCTATTTTGATTTGTACAAAGGTTACACATTTTTAAGACTTTTGATAAAAATACAAATCTCATTGTCGATCCGACGTCATGTAATTTGCAGGAGTTAATTGAATGAATGTTCCACTTATATCAAGGCTTCACCAGCTATATGCAAAGTGGCAGAAAGTTTTACCCATGGAGTGCAATGGAATGCGCTAGGGTTCTTTAACGCATCACACCTGGTTTTTGGGGTCTTTTCCAAATTACCCTAATGGCTTTCATTTTAAATTACCATTTTTAAGTCTTGGTCAGACCCTGCCCGGGTTGCGAACCCACGAACCTTCCTGGAAGTGGAATAATAAACAAACCATAACAAATAAATAGAACTGAAACCGTCAAAGATGAGGGTGTGACTAAAAAAAATTTCTTCGAAGCGGCGACTAATAAATGTACTGGGGACGTGAAATTCATCTCGGGACTTCCTTGTAGTAGCCTTGTCAGAGGTGAAAATGACTGTTAACATGAACATGAACCGTGATATTCCACATCGTTATGAGTAGCTTAGAATTGAAAAATCGACTTGCATTTGACTCTGGCTAAGCATGGTTGAAACCGAGGAATAATATGGGTTTGGGGTTTCATTCCTTAAATTACCCGACAGATATACCTTAAATTACCTGGCAGAGAAACCACAGTGCTTGTCATTAATTAACACTAGCCTAGATATTACCCATTTTGAAAAAAATATATTTTATCATTTTTTAAATTTTACTACATTTGTGGTAAAATTAATTTGTTACATTTGTGGTAAAATTTTGTTGCTACATTTGTGGTAAAATTTTGCTACATTTGTGACCAACATTTACTACATATGTGACAAACCTTACTACATTTGTGGTTCGTTACTACATATGTGACACAATTTTATTACATTTGTGACCGTTACTACATTTGTGGTAGTTACTACATATAGGGGTCCCACAAGAGTGCTTAAATATTGCAACTTCGTCTATATACATGTATATTTTAATTCTACGCCTATAAACTAGTATGTTTTAATATTTTAATTCGTCAGTTGTAACATAATTTTTAAGTCATTTTTGATTAAAAAATTGACATTTACATATATTTAAAGCTTCGATTTGTATATATATATATAATATTAATATATATATGCCAGCCATCAATTATTATATAACATTGCTATATGGCTACAAGCCTGTATAATTTTTTATGCCAATAAAGACTATTATATTGAATTATACGAGTAGTGGGTGTAGCTAGCTAAACAGGTGCTTACCCTTCCGGATCACTCGGTCTCACTTCACGTGTTAACTTAGTTTGCCAGTTTCAAACTTTTTACTTTGCTTGGGATTTTGATTTGGACATGGATTGGTATGTTCGTTTTTTTAATATACAATGTACTTCTTACTAGTAAATAAATATTAACTTGCCTACTTGATCATAATCTCTTAAACTAGATTGATTAACCAAGATTAAATTAGCTGAGTCAGCTGATAAAACGTTTAGTTTACGATGTGTTTATGATCAAGGATGAATTGGATGAAAAGCTTGTATCATAGACGTAAGTACGAAAAACTGATTCAGCGGTCAGATGCACTATTTAACTGTTTACTTAGGATTAGGGATAAGCTGTATCAAAACATGTATTACATTAGGATGAGGTAAAACATGAAAAACTGACCCATGGCCAGATACACTATTTAAACTTGTGTCCTTAGGATTAAGGATGCGTTATACCAAAAATGGTATCAAGGGAAGAAGTGAAACAGGAAAAACTGACCCATGATCAGATACATTATCTAACAGTGTATATACGATTAAGGACGAGTTGTAGTCAAAAATGGTATCATTGGAAGAAGTAAAACACGTAAAACTGACCCAGTGATCAGAAACAATGTTTGATACCAGATTCTGTGATGAACTGTCATGTTTTAAATACCTATATATCTATAGCCTATCGAGTCCAAACAATTATCACTTGATTTTTGCATGCATTAAATATTGTGTATGGTCTATTTTTACTGAGAACTTATTTTATTTTCTGTTATCAATATCGGATCTCTACTAAGATTAAATGTTTTTTTAAATTTGATTCAAGGTTTCTTATTTCTAGAATTGTTTTGTAAACACTTACGTAGAGCCTGGACCTCCATTTGACAAATGCAAAATGACAAAGGTCGACTCATTGTATAAGTCAAATACTAGTACGCAAAGAATACGTTCTAATAACATACCTGATCCATTGGCCACTGAAACTCCTTCTTTCCATATAACCAGAAATGGTAATATTTTCAATATCTTTAGCGGCCAATTTTTTAACACATAATGGTTTATGTTTTTTCTTCATTGGTGTAGGCGATTGCTGATCAGGAGATTGCGGCGTCCCTTCAGCCATTGAGGTAGGTCTCACATTAAACGAATGGGATCGTCGAACGTCTTTTCCCTGGAAAATATAAAGAAAAAACATTTTGACTATATGAATTGTGAACGAATAAGGCTACGTCACAGAAAAAATGATTAATTTATTAGTTCAAACGGAACGGGTGATTTCTGGTCAGTAATTACTTAGGATTGCACGCCGTTCGAAACTTTTCATGGTCAAACTAAATTGGGTCCCAACAAGGCCTACATAGACGTTCAAATTGTGGTTGGTTTCTTGTTATTACATTGTTCGTTTTGCTGTATTTTGGTCTTTATCACCCTTGTTGTTGCCAGCTACATGTACTTCAGCTCCCTGGCTTTTTCGAACAACATGTACACTGTTGCAAATTGCAACTTCATTGAATTCAGCTCTCTGGCTGTTGCAAATTGCAACTTCCAAGAATTCAGCTTTCGATCTGGTTGTTGCCATCTACATGCTCATAGAATTAGGTTCTCTGGTTGTTTCAAATTGCATCCTCATGAATTCAACTCTCTGGCTGTTGCCAATTGTATATAATATATATATAATTACATGTGCATAGAATTAGGCTCTCTAGCTGCCATTTACAAGGAATTCAGCTCTTACTATCCAATCATAATCACATATAAAAATCCTTGCCATTGCAGTATGAATGTTAAATGAACCATGTAGCGATTTTAAAAGCTGGCCGTGTAATGATTTATTGTAAAAAAGACATTTATAATGTATATATGTCAAGTTTACAAGATCTAAGTGACAGACCAAACACGGTAGTTAGTTCATACAACAATGACATCTATAAACAATATATATCCGATGATAAATGTCAAATATGAACTTAAAAGTACTCAAAACAAACGCTCATCAAATTTAAACAAAATATACATGTACTATGATGTTACTCTCACATCATAATAAGACTTCCAAAAGGTCAAGGTATTCCGGTAAGTACATTGACATCATTGTGGGAAAAAATACACGATAGGGCCTTCAAAAGTTGCATTAATACGAGAATTTTTGGCAATTATATATAGAATGTTTGGAGATATATACAAATATAGACAAATGTATTACAAATATAAAAAGATATAAATAACAAAACATATTAAGTTAGAGATTGAGCTTACTTTTTGTCATCCTTTTGGGACTTTGTAAGCTTTAACTTTAATTGTTTGTTCTTTCTGTAAGCTTTAATTTTAATTGTTTGTTCTTTCAAAGTTACATATTGATTATGAGGTCATAATTTTGAAATAAGTTAAAACTCCAAACATTCGAGAGAAATAATTGTGCTTTTGGCACCAAACATTCTGATATTCTTATAATACAAATTTTAGGTATACTTAAAACGATTATCTTATGTACAGAAGAATTAATTTTAGCATAAGAACAGTAAAACAAATTAGTTGTGTGTATATGAAGTAAAACATAAAAACCTCATTCTGATTTTCAAACAAATCATTGTGCCTTATTGCTGCCAATGATATTCACCGATGTATGTTTGGTCATTGCAAACTGGAATATAATGGAACAAAATAAAATCCACGTGTATCTTAAGCAATTGCAAATCCGTCACTATTGATATTGTGCAAATACGTTGACCAGGTTTCGTAGTAGAATCAAACAAAGTCTTTGGAACGAACGATGAACAACAGACAACGACAATCTAAAACAACATTATGTGGTTTTTACTTTTATCAAAACCATTAGCGATAAGAATAAAATGTTTAACCGTATAATCACTAGTACATTGGAAAAAACACCAATTCATCTTTCCCGAAATAACTTAATGTAACCTACCTTCTATACAGAGAACCAACTGATTAGGTGTCAGGATTTTCCTGGGTGTTTTCGATCTAAACTTTATCTGACAAGAATAACATAACAGGTTTTCAACTTCTATATATCTAAGTTTGTATATGAACCTCCAATTTAACATGGGTCTCAAACCTCAACTGAACCAAAAAGATGGTTTCAAAACATATGTAAAACAGGGTCTTTTGTGTTTTTGTAAGGGTAAAAAATTATCAATAAAACCCACGCGTCAAAAAGAGAGGGGTCTACATCTGGCGATGATAAAATTGTTAACGGATTATAAAATAAACATATCAGGTTTTTAAATGTGAATCTAAACAAGTTGTTAGTGTTTAAATAACGTAATACTAAAATGTCATTAAAATGCATTAAACCTACAACACACTTAAGACTGGAATTTATCACAGAGTAGGTGGTGATTTATATCAACGTCAAATAGCTTTAATTAAAACACATCTCTCTCTCTCTCCTCTCTCTCTCTCTCTCTCTCTTAAAACAAGTGTATATGGTTATCAATTTCAGGACATCTCTCTCTCTCTCTCTCTCTCTCTCTCTCTCTCTTAAAACAAGTGTATATGGTTATCAAATTCAGGTCATCTCTTTCTCTCCAAGTAAGTCAATAGATTATTTATTTCTAAGTAATCATAAACCTATGATTTATGTCCAAACTTTCGTTTTGATCTTCGTGTGGGTCTTCCATTTCTCACAGCAGAAGGCATTTTAGCTATAAAATAGTGAAGTTTGTTTACCATAAACTTATTCACTCTATTATATCTTTCTACTAATAACGTTTAAAAGGTGAGATAATAATATATGACGGTGTTTTGGGGTTCCACAGATTAGTAAACACACAAATAAAACACAAGAGCCACGTCTTCAGCTACAATGTCTGCTTCTTCTAAATATATGACACGAACATGACACATGTAGTGTTCAATTATATTCGTTTGATCGCAAGTAGTGGATTTTCTTGGCGACAACATGTTATGACCCTTTGAGTAAGACCAATGCCACGATAGACCTTACACGAAAAAGGAACCCCTATACAAGTTCCATATACATGTAAAAAATTTGCATTGGCTGCGATTTTGATAATAGCGACTATTACTTAAAAGTAAAACAAAAAATCAAAAAGGACTGATTCCCCCCCCCCCCCCACACACACACACACACACACACACACTCGACACTTTATATGTTGTGGGACCTCGGTGGAGTGGTATAAAGCTCGATAATGCATCACAGTGCCTGTAGCCGCCTAGGTTTGAATCCCACTTGAACAGAGTATGCCAGAATGTTTTTACGGTAACACTTATTTTTGCTATTCTAGTACTGACCGTCTCGATATAAGTGAAAGAATCTGGACTAAAGTGTAAAACATGATTACTTCACTCCACTACTTAGTATATAGTGCACTTATCAGGACCCCCAATTTATAATGAATTGGCACAAGATAGGAATCAAGATTTTCCGCAAGTGTTATAAAAATTCTTTGAATATTTGAATTTAAATTCTAAATCCTAGGAGAAATTTAAATTAAAAGTTACCCCGTATATGTCAAAGGTCACGCGTTTGGTAAATAAGTGGGTAGATATATTATGCATTGCTTATCAAATGTTATATTCGAATATCGGTGTTAAGGCTGTATCCGGGTATCCCGTATGTTACAGCAATACCACATCTGATGGAAACTAGCTGAATTTTTATATTTGTATTATAACGGTGTATATAACAAACATATATTCAACGCATCGGAAAATTCCTGTAGTTCAAAAACACTATCAATACAGCAAAAGAGAATTAACATTTAAAAAGACCAAGTATTTCAAAGGTTCACTTAATAATACTTAATATCAAACTATTGTATAGCCCTTTCTGGGTGCCTTCAACAAATCAAGGTTGTAGAAATAGAGTTCTACTAAACGTGTTGGTATAACATCTGTGGACTTGTACTGTTTCCATTTATTATAAATTCACAAACATTGTTTACTGTTTATAATAAAGTATCTACCAAAGCCATACCACAGATTGATAGATACAATATGCTCTCTCTCTCTCTCTCTCTCTCTCTCTCTCTCAGAACATCAGATATATACTATCAAAAACTACATTTCCTTTTAGATTAAACAGTCTGACTATAATCAATTGACATAAAACACTTTTATATCCTTCCAAGATAACAAACTTAGAGATAAGAAAACTAATTCAATTACAAATACTTGGAAACACCGATTTCAAACCGATTGCATGAACGATAAAACTTAAAACCATTAAACCCGATATATTTCATTTATTAAAGGTTATGTATTTTGTGTACGTTATCTAATGCATCCATTATTGCCTATTTGTTAGACATATTTTGTTTTTCCCTCTTTGCTTGTTAAGATAAGAAAAATCAAAGACGACTTTGTGTTCTTGTTCGTTTGATTCTACGTCATATACCAGAGACGTTTAATATCAATAATATACCACGTACGTCCCTGATCATACATTGACTGGTATATTTTAATGGAAAAGTATTTCAATAAGATTGTTTAAAAAACTAAATCATCTTTTAACAAAGTCCCTTAATATAGTATTAACTAAAATGATAAAATTGCTTTTCTTTAAAAATTTTATTGGAAAAATACACATTTAAAATTCTGTGACTGGTGTATGTATAATTAAATCATACCTGAACACAACTAAATGCTTCATAACGTAACCATCTGATAAAACCCATTGTCACTGCAACATCAGATATGTCACTTCACTTCAAATTATAATTGGCCTGACTATATGCAAACACACTTTGAGCAAAAAGACACCTCACAATCTTGTCCACATAAAAACAAGATATCATGTCGATCCAGCAGTTAACATGCACATTGCAGGAACTGTGCAATTTTGAAATAACATTTCCAACACAAAACAATATTTATTATACCATAATCCCATTTAACCATTCCTTTGCAGAATCTGTCACGTAAACATGTATATGTGCAACACAAATAGCAGCTAATAAAACATAATCTCTTTAACAAAATAATTATTAGAAAAATTAATGCAATTCCACGTAAACATATGCACGCAGGCTTAACTGGAATGAACAATAATCATTAAGGCTGGTCTTAAAATCAAATTTTAATCCGTTTTTTGATGGATTAATGTAACAATACTGAAAAAGGCAATAAATCCAAGATAAATAACCAACAGAATCAGTTAGTCAAATATACATTGCATTAAAATTATAAAGGAGTTTTTATTACCATTCTTGGCAAACTTCAATTCTCTCTTGCTTTAATAACAAAAAGAGCTAAACGCTTAGTACAGAACAGACCTGTCGAAATTGTTACACCAAACTAACGAAGTAGTGCCAATTTGATAGCTCATTTGGGTCCTTAGTCAGCAATATCTTGACAGCTGCAGTTATCTATTTCTGGACAGTATTATTTCGGTCACTAGCTATCCATATCTAGGCCACTCGACAGTCGAGTTGCGGCTCCTGTTCATTAGCTAATTATAAGTGTTAAACTTTCGACAGGTCTGTACTGTATTATTCATACATGTTTGTATACCACGGCTATTCGATAGTTAAGCTTGTACTTAGAGACTTACTAAGTTTACCTAGTTCGTGTTAGTGTACTTTGGAAGAACTTTTGTTTTTCTTCCAAAGATACGATCGCAAGAACATGCGTCAATATTATCTATATCAAATTTAAAACGACCCAGCTGTTGGAATAATGAAATAAAGTGAATGTTAAAAATATTAACTTAATTGACTTCATCTATTGAAAATAGTTTATAGATATGTCACAAAACTTTGTACTTGATACGGCGTTATAGGAAAATGCATACAACACAGGCCTGTCGAAAGTTTACCACTAAGCTGAGGAATTGGTGTCAAATCGACAGCTAATATCATTCCTTTGTTAGCCATATCTCGGCAGCTGTTTGGCACATACTATATGTCGAAAGTTTACCACTAACCTAACGAATTGGTGTCAAATCGACAGCTAATATCATTCCTTTGTTAGCCATATCTCGGCAGCTGTTTGGCACATAATATATGTCGAAAGTTTAACACTAACCAGTAACCTAACGAATTGGTGTCAAATCGACAGCTCATCTCAACCTATAGTTAGATATATTTCAGCTCACTGATATCTATCTCTCAACAGCTTTTCAGTCAGTAACTGTTCTATCTAGGGCGTTTTGCCGCCGTGCTTAGACTCCTTTTCTTTAGCTCAGTGTAAAACTTTCGACAGGTCTGCCATATACCTTTTTTTAAATTTAATCATAAAATACATTCAAAAAATGGTATTTGACAGGTCTGTACTGTAGTCAAATCAAATGTCGACGAAACATTAGTTCATTTTTAGATAAAAGGTTAGAATTAAAGAAGTGCATTTTTTGTCAATAAATACTTGTAATATTGCAGAGAACCTAAAAGGTTTTCTAGTAATTTAAACG
This sequence comes from Anadara kagoshimensis, assembly GCA_021292105.1. Lineage (NCBI taxonomy): Eukaryota > Metazoa > Mollusca > Bivalvia > Arcoida > Arcidae > Anadara > Anadara kagoshimensis. The sequence goes on from CM037870.1 coordinate 47,710,619, forward strand.
GCTAATAACTTTATATAATGCGTCGTTGGAGATTTTTTATCACTGAAGTGCAATGCACTGCTTTAATCAGATACGCAGACTTTCCTTCATTTCATTAAAATTGAACATAAAAAGCCCATGGATTAATTTTATGCATCACTAAATAACTGAACAATCATGACGCTTGACACCAAAGAACAAAATTCGCTCCATACCACACAAGTTACTAGTATATATAATGTATTTTATCAGGGTTTATTTCAGACAAATTACTATGGTGCCTTGAAGCTGCAAATAAACAGGATGTTTTTTCTCTGTGATGTAGAAGTTTTTCGCTACGTGTGTGTGTGTGTGTGTGTGTGTGTGTGTGTGTGTGTGTGTGTTCCATACATGTAATGTTTTGTTGTCTAAAGCAATGCAATTACCATAATTAACATCGATCAAGTTTGCTTTTGAAAGTACAAGTGACGTCATTAATTGGCTGTTCCATTTAATTGACATGTATGTCGAAAACAACAAAGTTGCGGTAAATAAAATAACTATAAATAAAAAAAAATCAAAATAAGATTTTCCAAAAAGCGAAATGTAAATATAACTATTGGGTTGTCTAGAAATGGCGTTTACAGTGCTTTACATCCCCTGTCATGCAGAGCAAACTGAATAATGCGCGCTAAAATGCTATGCATCCTAGAAACATCTAATTATTTGTTGTCCCTTCTTTAACTTAATAAGACTTTGCAGTGACTGTCTTTATGAGCTCCAATAAACCCGGATATGGCAGAACCTTAACCAGCGTAAATTTATGTTTTTCATTATTACGTTACGTTTTTGCTGAATGCCATAGATTTTGACTGCCTAAATATAATTAAAGCGATCGCTACAGTACTGCAGGTATTTTCAGTACATGTATTAGAAAGTATTTCATAATCCAGACAGTTACAAAAGCAATGGGACACCTGCCAAGATTTAAAATCTGTTATAATTATACTTTTACCTAAAATGACGTTAAAGGCGATGGTCGTATGGGCCGTTTTTACTATACAAGCAAGATTTACTACACAATTTATACACATTTCAAAACAATAAATTTAACACGAGAGGGGTAATAAACTTTGAACAATTCATAAGTGTTATCAAACTTAAATTTTAATCGTAAGACTTAAAGATTAATTTTAGACAAAAATTCCATTAAATCACACTTAATATAAAACTCTTGATTTTTTTACAACATTGACGTAAGCCATTTTTGAGAGCAAAATTTGTAGCATTTCTTTGAGATGAACGTTTTTAGGAGAAATGACCGTCTAGAACCATAGATACAAGTGTAAAAGAATCTTGACTCCGGAGACGGTAATAAATTTTAAACCTCATTAAAGTTTAGTTAAAAACATTAACAAATCATTTACACAATATGTTACTTCAATGATAGCAGTATCTGAAAGAATGTCTTTTTCTGTAAAACGCACTTTTCGGGCAGTATACACTGAAGCAACAGTCGTGTTGTACATTATAAAAAGAATTTTCTCCCTGTTTAAGTGGTTGATTATACTAAAACTGACGATAACGTATCCTACATTGAGTATAAATACATAAAAACGAAAGCTTATGATTAGTTTTAATTGAATTACCTTCAAAGCAATCACAATCACTTTACATAACAGTCAGTAAGAGACAAAAAACTAAATCAAAAACTAGAACTGTCTCTTGAGAACCAAATACACCCGCCTCGACATTTTATGTTTTCCCGTGACCTTGACCTTTCCAATATGACCTTGATGCTAGGTCATGCCACAGCTTTGGATCGTTCTTCAGGTCAAGTTTTATGACAATCGTCCAAAGCAATTATAAGATATATTCCGGAAACAGTTTTATACGGACAGACAGACATGGTGATTCCTATATATACTGCATTCAAACTAGTTTGCGGGGGTATAACAAGGCATGCGATACAACATTTATTCATTCAACTACTTGGCAAACATAACAAACTTTAAGTTTCATTGCAAATAGCGAGAACATAGCCTTAATTATGGTAAACCATTGCACATTAACAATACACAATGCATACAAACTTCGAAGAACGCGACAAAAAAGATAATTTAAAATCTAACCGTGTAACTAGCAGCTGTCCTTGCTGTCAGGTAGTGACGCCTTTGTCCATTTTAAAATGCCCTTTTCACTTAATTTTAGCAATATGTTTAGCTGGGGTGTTATAATGGCATCTTGTATCACAACAGTCACTTTATGCATTGTATACATACTTAGTATTTTATCAATGGTGTCGGTCCGGAAATTCCTACTTTATTATACATTGCGTACCTCATTCAGGCTCTTGTATCATTAGTTATCTAACAATGCACACTGAATCTGCTACGACTTCCAAATTTATAGTATTTTTATTTCCTTAAATTATTTCAATTACTAGAAAGTTCAAAGTTGTTTGTACTTGCAAAAACATATACATTTGTCACACTGATTAATTTTTAAATAGTATGTTTCTTTTCGAGTTGAGTGGATCAATGGGATTTTACGACCCAGTCAAGATCCTTTCATTTATATTGAGACGGTCAGTTCATGGATGTTGGAAGAAATCGGCGTGCCCAAAGAAAACAACCACTCTTAACTTCGGCAAACGAACTGACAAACTTTCCCACAATAGGATCTGCCCCGAGATGGATTCGAAGCTAGGTGGTGAGAGGCGCCATTATCCTGAAGCGTGCGCTTTAGACCACTCAGCCACTTACGCCTTTTCTCTTCTGAAATACCCTAAATTGTATTCTTGCTTAATGTTAACCAAGTTTTTTCCCCGACTAAAGGTTACAAACCTGACGGAAAATATATTTTCCTATATACAAGGCAACTGTAATCAAATGTGGAATGCAATAAAACATATTACTACTCAAGTTGACCAAGTTTCTGTCCCCATATCAAACTAATCAATGAAAAACTAGGGTAAAAATTCATATGAAATTCAGTCAATATTATACAAATAACGAGAGAAGTCACAAACCCTGACGAGGAATATATTTTCCTAATACATTACCATCCATAAATAACTAATATATATACATATATATACAAATTTGCTACAGATTTATACATATATTATTATCCCCGTGTCAAATTGGAGTTGCAATCATGATCTGCGTTTTTATAGTATTTAGAAGTGATATCTGAACTAAGTTAATGATCTAAATGTATGCAGCAAAGTTGTTTTTCTTGAAAAACAATTTTCGCGAATGTTTTTTTTTTTTTTTTTTTTAATTTTGGAGAAACATATAAAAATATAGGGATTTTTTTTCAAGATAAAAAATTTTTAACTGAAAAACGCGCAGCTTTACCAGCACGATTTTTCAACAAAGTAATTTTGTTGAGACTTTCAGGTTACAATGATATGACCAATTTTAAACTTTATTAAAAATCATGGATGACAGTGTATATACAACCTCCAGATGTAAACAAGTGTTAAACAATTACCTATGTTATGCCATATTGATCGTGTCAAATAATTTCATTATCCAGAGAAGCAGTGGTGCACACCGATACCTCTGATGAAATTAAGATGGATGACTAAATAAAGCCCGGATGTGTATAAGGTCATTGCAGCTTTTATACATACTGAAATCAATTTTCTATATCATCCTCTATTATAATGGTTTTAATGAAGCTCGTCATCTGAATACTGAAGTGAACAGATCAGTTATTCACAATACATTATGTGACAGTCCAATGACTTGGATAAATACTGCTCATGAAAAAATACATCATTTCAAATCTTCAAAAGATCTAAATACATCAGGCATAAAGACAAAATATCTGGAGTTATTGGTGGTAGTCTATGGACCAGGCCCCAAGTTCAAAATCATTCCTTAACTAAGACTTTCAGGCTCCAATTTCACAAACATTCCTTAGCTAAGATTTCCCTTAACTTAAATCTTGCAAAATTTCATATCTTTATAATTTTGTTAATTTTCAAGATATTGAGGAATTTAAGGTGTCATTTTTAAGATCACTTCTAGATTGAAACATATGCATTTTGTTTTGACAAAAATACTCACCAGTATTTCCAAAAAGAGGATACAGAAATTTGCTAAATTTAAGTTAAGGAAAATCTTAGCTAAGAAATGATTGTGAAACTGGGGCCTGTAACATAAATCAGTCAGCTTTTGACAATATTTTATAGTACATGTACAAAACTGGAATATAAATGCAATAAGCTTCGAATGATCTTAAAAATGACATCTTTAATTCCTGAATACAAAAAAAATGTATCTTAAAAACTAATAAACTTATTCAGCTTTCAAATTTGAAACATTTAAGTTGAGGAGAATAGTTAAGAAATGATTGTGCTATTGGGACCTGAGAAGTGTAAAGCTTACAATGGCATGTTTTGCATTCAATATTTCACAACAGCACTTTGAAATGCATTTATTTAAAATAGATTCATATGCAAGGTTCGCATACAGAGTAAACCCTCGATTGTTCAGTCAGGCGTTTTCGTTATGAATTGGTTTGGCACTAAAAAGCGGGAAGAGGGGGTTACAAAGAATCTACTTTGGGACTCTGAGATACTATATAGATAAACGGATGGCACAGTTAATGTCATCGAAGGGAATTGGAAACGAGATTTGGAGTGCGTTCCCATGCCATTGTTAAAATTGATACCATAATGTAAACATACTGACCTTGGTATATTTTGAATTGTCTTTAGAAGACAAACATGAACAGAGAGACATAGTCAACGTAAGTCTTCCTCCACCATTTATATATGTAAACATCAAAAATATATATTATATGACTGTTGTACGCCACCAGATGTGACCAAATTACATCAGTCATACTTGTTCATACAACATAATGCTTCTTTTATTATATGGAATGAATTCTTTCCTTTTATTTTTTCACAACTGTCGTCGTGAATTTAAAAAGTCTATTGAATTACAAAATCGTTTTCATATTGATCACCTTTTTATATGATGATTAGGAGCTACTTTTGCGAACATAAATTTCTATATGTAATAAATTGGGGCTAAATGGTAGTTTAATTTCAATATAATATGCTAATTTTTTAAGTTTTTAAACTATCAAAACTTAAAAAGATCACAATTTGAAGTCATCAAAGACCAGATCAACCTAAGATGCAAAGTAGTAATAAATATACGCTTAGTGCAAGACAGTGGAGAAAACTCCACCAAATAAATTACTAGTAACAAGCCATATATAGAGAGAGCATTCGTCAAATATATCTCAAATTGTTCTGAGACATTTATTTGTTAAGATTTTTCTGTCCTCGGAGATCTATTAGTTGGGTTTTAACGCATATTCCTGGGAGCGCTAATAGAGCTCCTGGGCCTCTATCCGTCAACGACAGACATCAGTTTAATATTTTTACCGCTTTAACAAACAGAGTTCTCTCCATCAACGTAACGATGGACGACTTCTGATAATAGCGACTGTTTGACAACATTACCATCACCACAATCTGCATTATTGAAATGCCGACTGGGAAGAAGCGCTATCCCATGTGTCAACTAGGCGTATTGGACTGCCCTTCAATGGCAGCAACCATCAATAAATATGTCTCACTCAGGAAGCATACGACAAAAGCTCTCTACAGTGCCATGGTGCCTTGAACAATCTATATATTTAAAATACTAGTAGTGACCGATTCAAGTCAATAGACTTATTAGACAAACATCTTCAATGATTCTTCCTTGTTATTTTCATGTTGACTTATAATTAGAATAATTTCTTTAGTTAAAAACAGCAAGGTTGTTACAGCTTCTGGTTCCCTTGATGCCACTGGAAACAGCCTGCATATGTATACTCTCAAAGAGCTTTCTAAGCCTGTTGCCAATCATAGGATATGGAGGTACTAAGCTAGAATGTAAGCCATTAGCAAGCACAATGAACAACCAGGGTAACGGTGGTTGCATTCTATACTTGATGGTATACATGTCCCTATCATAATTGGTCCATTCATCATAAAAAAATTGTATTCATGCCATGTCAAATCTAAGTTTTCCCTGGCACGTACACAATGGTGGTTTTAATGTCATTTTACTTATCTTGATCGTCCATCAGAAACTACAGTTGACAAAATGTAACTGGATCCTAATTTTTTCTGTTAATATTAGATATATTGTTTTACGTGTTATCATTGCTTTTCATATTGGATAGAGGTGTACGATTTTAAGAAAATAATTTGATATGATAACTGAATAAAATAATACAAATCAAGCATGCCAGTGGGGTTATAAATAATAGATTCTTTTACAGAAATATAAGAAAATTTAAGAACGCAATGCTGGCCAAGAATGATACTGTACAGACCAGACGAAATTAAAGTTCAACATTGAACTAAGGAAAACGATGCCGAGTGACCGAGATTTGGATCGTGAGTACAAAACACCTGCTGAGATAGATATAGCAGCTTCCAAAAAGCTTCCGTGATATAGAGACCGAGATGAGCTGCCGATTCGGCACCAATTTGTTAGCTCAGTGTTAAACTTCCGACAGGTCTGTACTGTACCTACGACGAAAGATAAGCCATTTACTGAAAGACAATTTTATGTTGGTTCAGATGATGTCAAACTAAGACAAAAGAAAAACTGACTTTTACTTGTTTTGGGGAAAATAGAATTATTAATATAAGAAAAAACTTGAGCTATAAATGTTACAAAAATAATATTAATTTAGATGTTAACCTTTTAACCTACGGGGCAACTTAAGGTCATGTTCATTAGAAGTTAAATAGAAGTTTTCTTTAATATGTCATTAAGGTGATTAATAATAGCTGTAAATTATTTATGTAACAAGGTGTTATACATTTAAAGAAGCACTTAGTGTACATACCTACGGCTAAGTGGTGTTTTGTTTTAAATCAGAATCTCTCTCTCTCTCTCTCTCTCTCTCTCTCTCTCTCTCTCATCGACTTGTCAATTTAGATTCATTATCTATTTATTTTCTAGATGTTACATCTTTCATATTACCCATTATCACTCTTAAATCCTTAATGTCGTGAACCTCACTATGTTACATTTCCCGCCACTTATAATTCTGACGTCCTAACTTTGAGTATCAACGTTTACAATATTTACATGCTGTTATATGGCGATAAAATCGTCTATGTAGATTTTGTTATTAATATTTGTACTACATAGCTGTTCTTAAATCTGTGGTCAACCATTAAACGCAGAACAGAGAAAAATGAATGACTGGACAGTTAAAACTGACATGAGGTTCATCAAATCTATCAAATGTCACTGATGTAAATAAAATTTATGTTACGGTAATGTTAAGGTGTTTATCACACAGGTGTATATAAATAAATAAGAACATTCATACAAATGCTTCAAATACCTTGAGTAAATAATAAATCTATCCTTATTACTTGGTCCTCTTGTGTTTTCGGACTTTAGTCTTAAAATAGTATCAACAGCCTTACATTTTTACGTATGTAATCCATTGTAGTTGTACCAGGGTTGTTGATTCATGTATACATTATTTGGTAAATAACATATTAAAATAATGTTGTTAGATAAATAAAAACTTAATGACCCTGTAAATACTGCAATCGTAAAAGTTACAGTATTCAATCTCAATCTTTTTTTTTCGGAAAGGGGTAATTAAATAAACTGTTCTCTGGAGAACGACAACATCAACATTTTTGCATAAATGTTAATGTTAACATAGCCCATTTAGACTTTATCCATGGGGTTATTTGGCAAAATAAAGACTCGGTGTCCCCATTGCCCCTTCTAGAATGAACACTGAAGCTATTTTGTGTCAAAACAGTATATATGCATTATGGTTCAACTCATTTCGAGATTCTATGTGCATCATGAGAGCCATCGCGATGTAAATGCGACTTGGGAAATATCACTACCCCAAATTTCTTAATGTATTTGCGTTACTATAGTTACTGAAATCATGATTAATAATGTTTACAAACAAGTCTAAAGGGCACATGTTGCCGGAATGCCTTAGAAACCCGGACTAGGGAATGGTAACTCGAAAACTGGCGAACTCAAAGGTATTTCAACGACAACAAATACTTAACGCATACAAACACCTATCCATTTTTTTAATCAATCTTCTTTTAACTGTCCCTTAATCGGATTTTTGTGTAAAGCCCTTACTTGGCTATTTTTCACTATACAAAATGTCACAAATAGTCACCCCGGTATACGGTTCCTTAGAGGCTCATCGTTGACAGGTCATTTAAATACCTTTGAATCTTGGTTAAATCTGTGAAATTGAATTTTCACCTTCCCATTGTGTGCACATGGCGAGAAATACTTCTAGATTTCAGTCTGACCTAATAGGTAACGCAGGGTTCTTTATATAAGTCGGTATAAACTTGATATAAATAATGTATTTGGTAGTCGCGGTTTTCTATTCATCATGTGAATTCTAAACAAACTAGTTACAGGCAAACAAACACTTTGAAAGAATTTTAATTAAAATTATATAGAGTTTACTGTTTCCTGAAAGTCACAATTAATTTACCCATCGTTTATCCACCCGGAGCAGCCAGTCTCACTTTCTTGGTGGAAGTTCAAACGTGAACGTTTTTAAGTTTTTTAATTTGCTTTTGGATTGTGATTTGGACATCCGGGATTGGTAGTTTGTTTTATATTATTCCAATTATTATTACAAACTAAAATTTGAAACTGGGGTTCTTCAACTTCCTAATTGTTGTAATGTATTGCTGCCTGGTTGTTGTGTGTTTCAATGAAAATACATCACAGGTTAATTCCTGAATTCCCGGAAGCATTTAACACATGACAACCAGGAAAAGAAAATATACTATCCCATTATTTAACAGTCGGTATAAACATAGGGACTTATTACACAAAAGCCTATCCCCGTCCTTACCTGCCTGTGGTTATTATCCTGAGTAATTATGACAACACAATTAATAAACCACTGAATAGACCTCAGAAAGACCTCACTTACAGGTGCTTGTTACTTAAGTCAATGAACGGATGGCGTGAAAGTACTGTGCTGTATGTTTATTAGAGTTTAAACATACCTCAAGTATATAAAATCTTCAAAAAGAAACCTACCCATCCCGGATGTCCAAATCACAATCCCAAAACAAAGTAAAATCTTTGAAACTGACAAATTAAGTTAAACACGTGAACTTCCAACAGGGAAGTGAGACCGGGGGTTCCGGAAGAGTACTCGCCTCCAGTTTAGCTAGCTATACCTGCAACATGTGAAATCAAAAGAACTATAGGACGTTATGATAGTACACGCCAATGAGCGCAAGAATGCTCACAAAATAACTGAATCCGAAATGAGGCTTATGAAGTCTGGAAAAAATTACCAACACAAGTGATGAGAACTTATGAGCTAGTGACCTACTGCGCTTTGTAAAGCGAGAAACAAGGCATAAAGGCATACAAAAAGCGTCGCCTAATGCTAAAGCTGTATCTAAAGTCATTGAAATAGTGTCGCCAAACAGGAACCATCTATGAAATTTCAAAAATATACAGCAAGCCTCTCAAAAACTTAACACTTAAACGAAACCGGGAAAATCGCTATCAGTAAAACAAAACCATACAATATCATAAACATCAAATAAACATACTAATCCATGTCTAAATCACACTCCCAAAGCAAAATAAAAACGTTGAAACTGACAGTTGGAGTTTAACACGTGAACTCCCACCACATAAGGAAGAAAGGCCGGGTATTCCGGAAGGGTAATCGTTTCCAAATATAGTGTTTCAATGATGTTTGTTACTTCAGTTTTCGACAAGAAACCATCGTGTATTCTATTAAAAGCACCCAATTGTCCTCAAGCATTACAAAACTTGTGCATAAGCATAATTTATATATATAGCCTTACCAAACCCAATCTACTCCATCTTGGGTTCAAGAATAGTCTGCGTTGTAAGTTACCCGGAATATCCTCCACAGTGTTCCAAGGAGTCACTAAAATAGAGTTCCTACGGACCCGTTTACTGGATGACAGATCCATATCAGATTTACTTCTGTCTTGTTCCCACATTTTGTTCATAAACAATTCCCAATAATTAATGAAATATTGATGAAATTTATTCCATGGAATTCGAACTTGTTTTGTACGTTGAAAACACAGAACTTTTACATATTATATAATTTCCATTTCATCTTACATTTCAGCATCAGATTGGTGTAAACATGATCTCCCATAGGTATTAAAACTCGCCATTAAAACAATACAACCGGATATTAGCGCCATCAAACGTGTAATTTAAATCACAATTGCCCTAGAATTAAAACCATAAGTCTAAGAAATCCGTTATTTACGAAAATTTACGATCCCTTCAAATAACACTGATTATTCGTTGTATCAATCCTTCGTACTATTTCGTTAGTTTTATAATTACGTCTCTTTAATACCTTTGAGGTAAATATTGTCCGAAATATGTCATTATCTGTCCTTAATATCCTCATAAATAGCACCGTGATATAATTCCAAACATGGTTTTATCGCTCAAATATTGTTGTACATACACACTGTCAGCCTGATCAACTCAAAGACGTTATTAGTACATTATTAGTGTTCATTCCTTTATCACACACATTTTTACTATAAAGATGATCCCTTGTCTAATACCTGTATACGGGTATACCAAAACTCATATCAATTATATGTCCAAGATGATAACGTTCCACAGCGGGAAATATATAAGTACTCACTGTTTAAAAGTTAAAGTATATGATATATTTTAGGATATTTTTGTATACAAATTGTAGAAATAACTCCGCCTTGAGTACAGATGAAGTGACACTACGGACACGCTTGACAACCATCTCATTTATTTCTCTACATGAAGCTCAGAAGTTTTACCTAATGTCAGAAGCCGTATATATACCTATATACGTTTTATAATTTAGTGTCCCCAGTTCAATAAGTATCTATGTATGTAAAGCAGTTTTTTGTATACCGTATTTCATTTAAAATTTTGTTTTTTCAACATAACCTTTCATATGTATATATGTAACTCGACTTGACTTATATAAAACATTCAAGTTCTTAAGTCATCATCTGATATTTTTTCATCGTTTTTAGCAGTTTTAATCTAGCTTACACCCCGGGGCTTACACTATTGTAGTGCATGTCGATCTCCTTAATAAAGATACTCATATTTATAAGTGTATATCATAAATCATACGAAAATGAGATGGTTTTTATTTTTCATTTTCTCCGTTAATTTTTTCCATGTGTATAAAAAGTACCAGTTACCGGTAGATGATTTACATTTTTGAGCAATTATAGCATGATTTTATACACAACCATGCGGAAAAAATAGAAAATTGTGTAATTTATGTATAATTTTACTTTAATTTTTAGATACATTGTTGAAGAAAAACAGACTTTTAAAAAGGATATGAAGCTTTTTAGATACTTTTTGATCACAGATAAAATCACAGGCATCAATACATATCGATGTTACAATATTTATGTATTGTAACTTAAAAAAATCAATTATATAAATAGACTAGTTAGTGCAATTCAAGAATGACTGGTGAATACACAATGCAGAAAAACTGGGAAAGACATACCATCAGACCATGGGACTGAAAAACTTCATGATTAAAACGAAATATATGCTTCTAAAAGCGGCGTTCATAAACCCGTCCATTTTCTTTGTTATAGCTGAACTCTACTCGGATATTTCTGAACATTTTTCACTTACGTCCAATTATTTGTACTCACGGGTGGCTTCTACAAAAGCTGAAGCCATGTTGATTTATGAGCATGGTTTTAGAATTATACAATTTTCCAATAAGACATTTCGTACCGTACTTTTTCTTTCACTTTAACTTTTTTTTTTTAAATATCTACAAATCTTTTAATAAGTATGTTGAACTGCAGGTGAATTTTATTTGGGGATTATCATTTATTGCTTGTAATTTCGATGCCAAGTTTAGTAAATCGGTCACCCACCGTAACATTTCTCCCCACGAAACTGTTTACTTGGCGGTAAACCACAAAAAAATTAACTCGCCCAAATACTCCCGCCCACAAAATTTTATGTAAAAAACTGAAAACATTATGCTTCACAGAAATGTTAAAAAAATTATTCTGCCACTTTAGGACTTTTTCTGTAAAAGTTTTAATTGTTGCAGATTGATAGAGTTACATCTACATATGACCGTTTAACTTAAGCCAAGAGAACAAATGAAGTTCTTCCACTGGTATTTATTAATCTCCAGCTATTACACACGTGGCGGATGCAGCTAGCTAGACAGGAGATGTTTACCCTTCCAAAGCACCAGGCCTAATTTCCTCGTTGGAAGTTCACGTGTGTAGCCTAATTTGCCGGTTTCAAAATTTTTACTTTGCTTATGTTTATTTTTTATTAATGCCAAAGCCACCGAGATAAAAAAAAATCAGAAAATCAATAAAAACGTGTCTATCTTTTTACTTGGCGAAAATCCGGGCTTTGGCAAGTACAGAGCATATAAAGTTATATGAAGTCATATAACCCAATTCTTAACATCATTCTATAAGTGTCTAACTTGCAGTCAAAATAATCTATCAAAATTTTACAAATATGACGGTTATCATAATAATCATCGAAATTTTCAAGTTTTTCAAATGATACGCTAACAATTTTTTTGCTAAGGTTAATCAGGATTTTAATTATCATCATTCGAGAAGCCTAATATGACACGTGTCGACTGTGTGAGTTGTTTTGATAAGTAGTTGAGAACTTCATTGTACGCCCACTTGTGCAAACATTTTTTAAAAATAAATTTTGATTAAGACATAATTTTGCTTTCAGATGCATGGCGACGTGATAATTTTAACGAAAAATAGATGTACTGTTCCGCATTTACAGTACATCCCTGTCGAAAGGTCAACACTAGGCTAACGAATAAACCATCACCGAATCGAATCAGCACTCATCTGATTCTCTGTCCCTCGTTAGCAATGATATCTCGTTAGCTGCTACACAGTTATTTCGTCACTAGCTATCCATATTTCGGCTGCATGGTAGCCGAGCTTGGACTCCTTTTCGTCAAATGAGTGTTAAATTTTCGACAGGTCTGTACTGTAAAAGACCACTATTGATAATTATATCATTGATCTATTTAGTTGATTTACTCCAGTACTTCAACATCACTTATAAATCTCATAAAGCACTTCAACCAGTACGTGACAGAATTTGATAAAATAAATACATATAATGTAATATACTGTATATATTGTAATTTGTTTTATCATATCAATATTTTCATCAAGTGTTCAATTTGTCCAGAGGACAAAAACTGGTACCAGAGTCCTTGGTCTTTAGGCCATTATTGCGAGTTTTTGGTAAAATATCCGGAAAACAACCTTGTGGAAAGGAATAATTCCTTGTTAAAAGCAAAATGGTTCAATGTCGATAGCAATGATTCCTTGGTTCATTTTAAAAAAACAATGATTTTTTTTTTGTCAAATGCAAAATGGTTCTTTTTAACTAGCAAAGGTTCTTTTTAACAAGCAGTGGTTACATGTCACAACCAAAATGGTTTCCTTATCAAAAGCAATGATGTTTTGTCAAAATCAAAATGTGTAAAAACAGAAACAATGATACCTTGTCAAAACTAAAACGGATCTTTGTAAAAAAAAAAATGGTTCTTCGTAAAAACACTAGTTCCTTATCGACAACAAAATGGTTCTTCATCAAAAGCAAAATTGTTTATTTTCAAGAGCAATGATTCCTTGACAAAAAAAACGGTTCTTTGTAAAAAGCAAAAAACGATTCATTGTCAAAAGGAATGAATGATTCTTTGACGGAAAGCAAAATGGTTTCTTGGCGAATATGCAAAAATGTTACGATAATATCAACGTTCTGTTCGTCACTCAGTATATACATGCGTTATATAAATCCTGTTGTTAATGTACCGATTAAAGACAGACTGATACGTGACAAACATACCAAAAACTGATTTATAGAACAAAATCCCTTTGAACAAAAAACAATACTTCTGGATTTAATTTAAGGTGATCACTAAATAATGACCTATATGTGCGAAATCTTAGTCTATTGAATTTACATAGCATTGATTCTGGTACAATCAACCATGAAACATAAAATGGAGTTGTAGTGTATGGATCAGTTTGTATGATATTAAGAAGGTGTTTGTTTTGAGCATGAGCTAGCACTTCAATGTGAAGCTTTGTACCGATTTTAATTTGAACTGTGTTTACATCAACGCAGTCGAACATTTACATATGAAGTGTTGTTGGGCTTTTACATTTGTTTAGGCATTTGATGGTTTTTAACTTCATTGAAAAAACTTTGAAACCCTGAGTCATATGACCAGAAGTTGATACTAGTATTTTAATACAATTAAAAACAGTTTTACAAGAATTATAACATTGAAATGTTGAGTGTATATGGCTTGTGACATTTGATGCTATGGAAATTTTATTAAAAGGAACCGCGTGATAAGAAAGTTGATATTTTAATAAAAGTTAAGAAAGCAGTTTTACAAGAATTATAATACAATGTATTAAATTAATGTTAAGCATTTACATATCAAGTATTGTAGAGCTTACGACATTTGATTTTTTGAATTTTATTAAAAGGAACCATATGATTAAAAGTTGATATTTAATTTTTTAAATATGAAAAAGCAGCTTCATAAGAAGTATAATATTGAAATGTTTTTTTTTTTGTGATTTTTAGATGTTAATGTTATTTTTAAAAAAACAAAAAATTAAATAGCAGGTTTATGGATTATAATATTGAAATACAACACACCAATTCACACCCACACACGTGTAACCAGACACATGCTTGTTGTTAACTGTTAAACCGTACCCCAGGGTTCTATTATTATCCTCTCTGTGTTTTGAACTGTTTTTCCAACTTACTTATCTCGCATTAAAAACAAACAAAGACCATCCCCTGATTTATATTATAAACAAAATATTATCTATCACAAAAACAAATTACTTTATAGAAGACTATTCTTTTGTTGTCCTAAAAGTTGTGATACTGTCCTACTGTTTTTTGAAGGTAGGTTAAACAAAATATACACAAGTCTCGTATGTAAACATAAATCATTTACGAATTAGGTTACGATCAGGACAAAATAGGTTCCCTCAACATAAAGGTGAAAAAGCAAAATACGATTGATGGGAATCGTCAGTATACCACGTGATCAATACCTCTTGACGTTTGTCCGAAATGGTTTGGAAAACGTTTGCGTCACCAAATCCCGATATGACGTCATTTTATGCGGGAAAAACATAACCTTTTCGCACAAATGTTAGGGTGTATCATCAATACAAGTATTTTGCTGGCGAATGAATGGAGTTTATTGCTTACAATAAGTTAGTTGCGAAAATCTTTGACTAAACGCCAATAAATTAAAATAAGCACTCTGAAGCTGCAAATTGTCTACTTGGTAATATTTTATGTGATCAACAAGATGCAATACAAAATATTAAATAAAACAAGATAACTACTGGTATTGGATGGAGACCATGTATAACAATACAAGGATATTTAATGATAATGACAATTCATACCATGACGATCATTTAAAAAATCAAAAAAATATTCTTATTTTTATTTTTTATTTATTTTGCAAATAGTGGACCATTATTTCAGCAAGATGATCTAGTGAACCTACGGGCAGCTAATTGAATTCAACTGCTGTTGTTTATGTTGCTATGTAGCATAAGTTAGGACAGTTTCTTATTCAGCTCAACCATAGTAAAATAGATTTTAAGTGCTGAAATTATGAAAACTAAATGAATTATAAAATTGGGATATAATTTGAAATGAACTTTCGACCTCACATCAAAAACATATATGAATGATTTCATATAATGCATTTCTATCAAAGTCGTTAGATTATTTCTTCAACTTATTTGAGAATAAATGTGCCCACCATTGAAAAATACAAAAATACTCGAAATCAAACACCTGGAGTGCCTGAATACAGAAAGGAAAGATAGGGAATTACCTCGGCCGGTACATAGTATAGTACAGACCTGTCGAAAGTTTAACACTTAGCCAAAGAAAAGTAGTAGAAGCTCAAATACCGAGTGGCCGAGATATGGATAACTTGTGGCCGTAAGGCTGCCAAGAGATATAAATCAGCTGCCGGGATATAGCCAATGAGGAATGGAGATTAACACTTATCCTTTAGCGTAGTGTTAATCCTTCGACAGGTCTGTGCTGTACCTCGGCCACTACCTCATTATGATAATGTATGCCTATGATCTGTATGACCTGTACTGACGCTAAGTTAATGTGTCACAGTACACTGACAAGTAAGAAATATCACATATCTTGGGATCAATAAATTGTCCGTGGTGTGTAACAACTCCTAATGAAGTCCAACGCCTAATGAAGTCCGGACTTCATTAGGCGTTGACAATTTCGACGCCTAATGAAGTCCACAGATTGGGGCTCAAGACGAGGAGACTTTTTGATATTAAAAAAAAAGTCTCAAAATTTTACGACTTCGATTTAGACCAACTAGCAATAGCAACGTACATTCAGGCACATACATCGTGTGCTTTGTCCAACCTTTCCATACCCCGCAAAAATGTTTAGGGGGTATTTATACGAATCACCCTGTCCGTCCGTCCGTCCGTCGGTCCGTCAAAATATCGTGTCAGCTTTACATATGTAGCTTCCATGTCTATGAATGGATTTTAATCAAACATGGAACCAAAGTTATTGTCCGTCTGTCCGTCCGTTCGTCCGTCTGGATGTTGAGAAAGGGAGGTATTTGTCTCTCCAAAACCGTTATAGTTTTAACTCTTTTTGGGGAGGCATAAAAGCTACCAATCGAGAACTATTGTTTAAATAATTGTAATCTAAGAATTTTACGGATGCAACTTGATTGCCTGATTGATTGATTGATTGATTTGTTAAATGTTTTTTTAGATCTAGTCAAGAATATTTACTTATATCGAGACGTCACCAGCTATAGATGAAATATTTAAAGTTTTTGCCTTTGAGGTGCGTACAGTGTACAGGAAGGGTCTCCAACGAGCCATACTTTCTGTGATACATTGTTATCATGTGATGCATTGGTTTATCAGGTCTTTTCCGAAGGACCCCGTGACTTTCATTGCTACATGTAAATGACATTAATAACACCCTGCTATTGTTTGCATTTTACAATATTTTAATTTTGCGTGCATTACCATGCATGTAATAAGGTGCCCGAAAATAATATTTATTTATTATTTATTTATTTTTATCTATCTTCTCCGCTAAATTTCCCAACAAGGTTTCTTAGAATCCATCATACGTACATGTATATGAAATCAAAATTTGATTTTTCCCTCAAACTTCCGTGCTTACTTTATCATCTGATGGATTTCATTAAGCTTTGAGGCAACAACACGGCTAACGATGTCCCATACTATTTCATCTTATTAAAAGTCTCCGTTTTAATCATAGTTTTTGTGCAACAGATATATGTTTATTTTTATCATGATAAAAAAGTTTTGCAGTGGCCTTTACATCAACTGTTTTAATAATTTTAACGCGGAGGATCGTTGATATAGACAATATCTTGTTAGCAGTATTAGATTAAGTAGTAGTATACCTTTCTGAAGCTGAACTGTATTAGGCGTCGAGGTAACATAACGCCTAATGAATTCCCTTATTATATCTTATTACATGTACATAGTGGACTTCATTAGGCGTCGGGGTAACATAACGCCTAATGAAGTCCCTTACTATATCTTTGTACATAGTGGATTTCATTAGGCGTCGAGGTAACTTAACGCCTAATGAAGTCCCTTACTATATCTTTGTACATAGTGGATTTCATTAGGCGTCGAGGTAACTTAACGCCTAATGAAGTCCCTTACTATATCTTTGTACATAGTGGATTTCATTAGGCGTCGAGGTAACTTAACGCCTAATGAAGTCCCTTACCATATCTTTGTACATAGTGGATTTCATTAGGCGTCGAGGTAATGTAACGCCTAATGAAGTCCATTACTATATCTTTGTACATAGTGGATTTCATTAGGCGTCGAGGTAACTTAACGCCTAATGAAGTCCCTTACTATATCTTTGTACATAGTGGATTTCATTAGGCGTCGAGGTAACGTAACGCCTAATGAAGTCCACTGTGTAATAATATATTCCTTTCACACAATTTTGATTACACACGTGACGGGTGTAGCTAGCTAAACAGGAGGTGCTTACCCTTCCGGAGCACCCGGCCTCACTTCCCTGGTGGAGGTTCACGTGTCTAACCTAACTTGTCAGTTCCAAAGTTTTTACTTTGCTTCTGGATTGTGGTTCGGAAATGGATAAGTATGTTTGTTTTTGAATAGTAAGGGACTTCATTAGGCGTTAAGTTACCTCCACGCCTAATGAAATTCATTTTGTTATAAGATATAGTAAGGGACTTCATTAGGCGTTAAGTTACTTCGACGCCTAATGAAATTCACTATGTACAAAGATATAGTAATGGACTTCATTAGGCGTTAAGTTACCTCGACGCCTAATGAAGTCCACTATATACATGTAACGAGATATAATAAGGGAATTCATTAGGCGTTATGTTACCTCGACGCCTAATGAAGTTCAGCTTCAGAAAGGTATACTACTACTTTATCTAATACTGCTAACAAGATATTGTCTATATCAACGATCCTCCGCGTTTTAACTCATTAAAACACTTGATATAAAGTCCACTGCAAAACTTTTTTTTCATGGTTGTTGCACATAAACTATGATTAAAACGGATGAAATACTATGGGACATCGTTAGCCATGTTGTTGCCTCGAAGCTTAATGAAAATCATCACATGATAAAGTAAGCACGGGAGTTTGGGGGAAAAAATCACATTTGATTTCATATACATGTACGTATGATGGATTCTAAGAAACCTTGTTGAGAAATTTAGCGGAGAAGATAGATAAAAATAAGAATAAATAAATAAATAAATAAATAAATAAATAAATAAATAAATAAATAAATAAATAAATATTATTATATTTTGGGCACCTCATTACATGCATGGTAATGCACGCAAGATTAAAATATTGTAAAATGCAAAACAATAGCAGAGTGTTGCTAATGTTATTTACATGTGCAGCTCGGCATTTAGCAATGAAAGTCACGTTGTCCTTCGGAAAAGACCTGATAAACCAAAGCATCACATGATAACAATGTATCACAGAAAGTATGGCTCGTTGGAGACCCTCCCTGTACACTGTACGCACCTCAAAGGTAAAAACTTCAAATATTCCATCTATAGCTGGTGACATCTCGATATAAGTAAATATTCTTGACTAGATCTAAAAAACCCATTCAACAAACCAATCAATCAATCAATCAATCAGTCGTTCAGTCAGCCAATCAGTCAGTCAGTCAGTCAGTCAATCAATCAATCAATCAATCAATCAATCAATCAATCAATCAATCAATCAATCTATCGATGATTCTCGATTGGTACCTTTTATGCCTCCCCAAAAAGAACTAAAACTATAACGGTCTTTGGAGAGACAAATACCTCCCTTTCCCAACGTCCAGACGGACGAACGGACGGACAGACGGACAATAACTTTGGTTCCAAGTTTGATCAAAATCCATTCATAGACATGGAAGCTACATATTTAAGCTTACACGATATTTTGACGAACGGGCGGACGGACTGACGGACGGACGGACAGGATGATTCGTATAAATACGCCCTAAACATTTTGCGGGGGTATGGTACGGTTGGACAAAGCACACGATGTATGTGCCTGAATGTACGTTGCTATTGCTAGTTGGTCTAAATTGAAGTCGTAAAATTTTGAGACTTTTTTTGGTAATATCAAAAAGTCTCCTCGTCTGGAGCCCCAATCTGTGGACTTCATTAGGCGTCGAAATTGTCAACGCCTAATGAAGTCCGGACTTCATTAGGCGTTGCAATTTCGACGCCTAATGAAGTCCGGACTTCATTAGGCGTCGGACTTCATTAGGAGTTGTTACAGTGGTGTCATATCAGGATGATAATGATAACATGAAATCAGTCGTGAAAATTAGCACAACAAATTGAGCTTAGAGAATCTGTTATTTACAGGTATTCTTTAAATTTATTTCCATTTTAATCGGCTGAGAGGTTCCTTTATTATCAAAACTTAGCAAGTGTATGCCACAAAATTAATGTAAGATTCAGGAATGCTTTCAACTTTCCCCACATTAATAAGCATGAGATTCCTCAAAATTGAAAAACAGTTCACACAATTTATACTGATTTTGGGAATAGATCTAAGTTCGCAAATTTAGTCGGGTGACTTTAGACCATGATAAGGATAAGATAGGATATTACATAATATATATTATATTATTGGCTTAAAGACAGCCTAGCCTACATGTGGTAACGCCAGTTACGGCTTCGTAATTTGCATCAACCTGAAACACTGTTCGAAGCTGTCATGGGATTTCTGGAAGAGTTATCTTTCTTAGAAGACTACACAATTTCCCGATATTGGTAGATTATGGGTGCGATATCAAAGAAAAGAGAGTAACATTATGCGTTCATTTTTTTTCACAATTTAAATAGCAAATTGTAACAAATTGCTTTGGGATTTCCCCATTTATTCTAACTTTCAAGTGTAAACCAAGTACTGAAACTCTGTTAATTGAATTTTGATCACTCGAAAAACGGATATTTAAACGTTTTTGAAGGAGATTACAAGGCTTAGGAACAAATTTGCATGAAATTAAACCGTGCCTAAAATATAAAACGCTCGACATAATGGTAAATTAAACATGCTTAGTTGTACCCAATATAAATATCAAAGTAAAAAAATATCTACATTAAGCTGTAATGTAATATTATACTGTCAGTTATTAACGAAGGCAAACCTCTATCAATAAACGGAATATATAGAGAGTAATTAATTATGCAAGAATCGCTGTAAATACAAATACAATACGGACCTGTACAAAGTTTAACGCTTATCGAACGAATCGGTGTCGAATCGACAGTTCATCTCGGCCCCTCGTTAGCGATATATTGACAGCTTTTCGGCAGCTACCGTCTCTCTATCTCGACAGCTTTGTAATAGCCACTAACTAGTGATTTCTTGGCAGCCGAAGTTCGATTCTTTCGTTGGTTCAGTGTTAAACTTTCGACAGGTTTGTAGTGTATATTAAAATGAAGTTCACGATGTTTGACTTTATAAGCAAGTAAAAGACAAGATGATAAAATTATGTATGCAACAAATTCTAAGGTATTTAAATTTTCTTCTCATGGGTAAGATCAATGGATTTTATATAGACATGAAAGAGTTTTCTGAATAATATCATGTTTTTGTTTATGTGTACCTAAATCACTTGATTACACTACCCCCTTCTTAAGATAAATCTGTCCTGGTTGATATAGGTGTAAATGCATTACATTTTATGTAAGGGGTTATTCATCCAGCTCTTTTCTGAATTTTATATGTAGATTTTTTCCAAACATAAAGTTTTATTTGTAGATTCAGACGAGTTGTTTGTTAAATCATATATTAAACTTTATACCATTGCAAAGTTTTATGTTTCGTGAAACTAACACATCGTGTCAAACTGATCCCGGTTGGGAGTTCACCAGAACTTGTCGTCCCAATGCATTTAGTTCTCGGTGTTGTGTGTGACGGATATTTCATTGGTCTATTTTTCATAGTGCTTGCTAAATTAAGTACCATGTCTCAAATGAACTTAAGGTCAAATAACGTTTGGCATAATTGAGAGTTTGCTTTAATCAAACCAAAAAATAAAGAAAGTTTAATTTTTGGGACTTACTTCTTCAAAAAGATTTTGAATTGGCATCATGCCATACCATTTAAGGTACAGTCCAACTTGCCTTTAAGGCCACCTCTATATAAGGACTACCCGCTTAAAAAGGCCAGTAAAATTGTATCCCAATTGTTCTTTATTCATATTCTAACCTGTATATACAGGCCACTTTTACTGGTTCCCTTTTGTGGCCTTTATAGACAGGTTTGACTGTATTTCAACCATGTAATATCTATGGTGCAATAAAATTATTTGACTTGTTTCATTACTTAACGTTGCCTTCTGTTGTCAGAATATGCAAGTTATATTTTAAATTCATGGTAATATTCAATAAGATAATTAGCTACAAAGGTCCAATGTCATACCAAATGTTACAAACATTTCAAACACATCATATTGATATAGATTAGAGATGCTTTACAGCTGCTGTTGTTAGCTTGGATGGCGCTTTTTTAAGAGCAATATCTTAATTTTGTTGTATGTTATGTCAGCCTGAGCCACCAATATGCATGATCAAGTTAACCATTAAAAGGATATTTTTATAGGTTAAATATTCATCATGAATGTCAACTCGACTTCAGGAATTATTTTACAAACCCCCAGGTGTAAATATTGTAAATATTTCATTAAAACATATAAATATATTTTATTAACATGAGTATCCAAGTGTAACCGACAATATCGATATCATCTCTAAATGTTGTTTGTTTGCTCTCTCTCTCTCTCTCTCTCTCTCTCTCTCTCTCTCTCTCTCTCTCTCTCTCTATTATGCAGGGATCGCTATAAATGCATATGATAAAATAAGTTCACGATGTTTGACTATTTAAACTTGGCGGTTCATAAATGAGCTCTCTCTCTCTCTCTCTCTCTCTCTCTCTCTCTCTCTCTCTCTCTCTCTCTCTCTCTCTCTCTCTCATACATTTACGCATTTACATAGGTACATGCATATGCTGTTTAGGGGGTTGTGATCTATCTGAAAATTACTTCACAAACAAAGAAGTACACTATGGACTCTGTAATCTTTATGAAAGTTCAATGTTATTACCAGACAGTGTTATTGTTATGGCTAAAGTGTAGACATAGCCGTTGGTCATCCTTTAAATACATGTACGTGTGACCAATATACTGTATTTGTTCCCATTATGTTCACTGTATGTACTTTTATCATGCACTTTTATTTCACAAACAACCAAAAATTTGCAAAACTCTCAAGATTTTCTCAGTTTTTTCTGAATAAGCTATAATTGCTGTTTACATTTTAGTCAAAAGTATTGCACTGAAAATTCTACAATACTGAATACAAAGTGTTTTGTAAAATTTTTATTCATTTTGCACCTCAGTTTGCACGCTAACAAGGGTCCATACCTGGGATAAAATGACCATAGTATTTGGTATTCTTATGCATTTCAAAATGGGACCAAATTTCCACCGAGAGGAATAGAGGCTTATCCCATTACTGGATCTAAAAATAATACTGAAAGTCTTGGAATTTTTTTTAATTTTTACAAAATTATACCAGTATTATGATAAATATAACTATTTACTTACCTAACTTTTGAGCAATAAATGCCAAGTAAATTCTAAAGGCCCTGTCCAACCTAGCAGTAAAAGTTCTTATATATACAAACACTTCACCACATTCAGTATATCACCCGACACTAAAATGGTCATATAATCATGATACTGTTCCGAGTATAGGTGTCATGTAAATATTTATGTCCCAGGGAGTGACTCAATTCAATAATTAGCCCCTAAAGACGTATCGAATTGTTGGTCAAAGACAACGCAATGTTTTATTTATATTTATATTACAGTTTTATCTTAATGGAAATTATATGTTTGTATTGCTCTAGGGAAAATTCTAAAGTTAAAGGGAGGTAACTCTTGAATACTTGTAGTTATATTGTGTCGGGCGCTGTCATATAATCATCATGTTATTTATTCCTTAATGGGGAATTGTAGCTTATTTCAGAAAGCTAATAAAATATGGTACGGTTACACTGCAGAAGTACACATTTTGTCATATTTCGGATGGACAAAGATTTGTACTCTACAATTATTTTTTTAATTGACTGAAAAAGCCTAAATAAATACAGAATAATGAAAATGATGTTAAAAAGGCTTTTCTGTCTGAAATTTTCTCTAAAAATTTTGAAGGAGAGTGGGTGTACGAAAGGAAATCAAATCAGGAATTTATCTGAAAACAACTTGCCCTGATCAATGCATAAATGTGCATACACGTGTACTGGTTTATGGTTCTCCTAAAGCAGATATATCCCCGTTGTCAATAGAGTTGTCAACCGAACCCAACACTAAGTATGAAGTTAAATTTTGCTGTGAGCAATAACATTAAATACATGTATATAATCTTCGTTGATAAAACACATAGATATATGAATTATGTATAATTTATTTGCCTTATCTGACTATGCGGTATAAAATTTTGATCAGATTTATGCACGAAATGGCGGCCTAAAGCGGTCATCCTAGACTTTTGATATAGCTGTCAAGATATTCTAGTCTCAGATAGTAGTTTAAACAATTTTTATCTCGCGCACACAAAAAATATCTATGATTTGCAAAGGTTCTAGATCTTTACATTATTTAGATACAATAAGACCAACTGCCATGTGCTACTTTTGAATTTATTATTTCATAAAAATTCAAAAGTAGCACGTGACATAACGAAAGTTTAGCAATTCCCAACATAACACAAACTTGTTAATCATCTAATGAGTTTTATCGTTATACCGGACAGATTTACTTAATTTAGGATAACAGAACAATGTTGTGCCAAAATAAAGTAATACATGTACAAATGTTCTGGAGAATGTTTGTTAGATTTGAACCATACACACTAAGTACAAAGCTAACTTCCACAGACTTTATTGGAGTTGTTAATTTAGTCGGCAGCCATTAGAAAATTCCCATGTATTTGGCTAACCACTACTGCTTTATGTGAGGTGTTCGTTAATCCGACGCCTCAATGCCGTATAGAGATCCCACCGTATAGAGAACATCCGAGATGTTGGGCGCTCATATACGCCATAACATGGCGGCCAATATAGTTTTTTACTGTCCTGTATTTGGCCACGTGTGCATTTTAATAGTAAACATCAAGACGTCAAAAGTTTGGAAAGGGAAGCAGTATTGTAATAAAACTGTTAAGGCAAACATAGATCTAAGTTTTTTTTTTTTTTTTTTTTTTTTAAATAACTACATGTACATGTTCACAAATGTTCAATGAGGTGTTTGATGAAAAGCTTATTTTACGTAACACGTGGATTTAGACTTTTATACCACTTAGATGTCTGATTAAACTAAGCCCCCGTCATATTAAAGAAATTTAACGCCTGATTCGAGATGATTATTCATCTAAAATGAATTATGGATTATAACTTAAAATTTCCCCCTCAATTTTATTTTTGGGCAATATTTTCTTTTGGTTTGATTTTTGAGAGACATGGTAAAATTAATTCGCACCTTTGAATATGTGTTACTCAATATGTATAGATTTATGGTAACTTTACAAATCGACTCAAGATGTGTACATGCAATCGGACAGGTCCATGTTCAAATCGCAATCCCACCCCAACCCCACCCCCCCCCAAAAAAGCAAAGCAAAAACTTGAAACGTGAACTTACATTAGGGAAGTGAGGCCGGATGTTCCAGAAGGCCAATTATTACCTCTTTAGATAGCTACACCCACCACGTGTATTATCAAATTTTAGGACGATTGCAACATGGAATATATGTTGGAGACGTTGTGTAATGAACTTCAGAGTATAGGTCTATTATCGTTACAGGTGGGGTCAAATTAATGATATTTTATACCATACAAAATTAGATTTGAATGTAATAAACGCTTTTTACGGAATAGGATATGTTACTTCACACAAAGGATACATTTTATCGACATATTTGTAATTATACATAAATGTATGTGTATTGCAAGTGTCATCAATCATAGAATACATTAAAAAGTGGTATACGAGGGTCGTTCAAAGAGTCTTGTCCCTTCCTGTAAACCGTAAATAAAACACCGTAATTTATTATATTGTCACTTGTCACGGGTGCCTGAGTTCATTCCCAAACACGTTGAACATTTTTAGATTATATATGCAAAAGAATTAGTTTTTTCTTGCCATATTTTCATCATAACACTCGTTACACTGCTTGGAAAATGACGGACATGACAGCTAAAAACATTATTGAAATGAGAAGCTTCACGAAAGCCTGTGCAAAACTCGTTAAATCGCCCAAACAAACATTCATTGAAATGCAAGATGTTTTTGGTGAGCGAAAGCTGTCATATAGGTCCATCTCACGCTAGATACGTAAATTTAAAAATGGTGTTAACGACATTTCTGATAAGGCCCGTTCTGGAGGACCAAAAACAGCATGCACCAAAGAAAACATTACAGAAATTCAAAAACTGGTCAATAGGGATGGAAGGTTGACTGTTAAACAGATAGCTGAAGTCGTTGGTTTATCAATGGGGGCCGTACATTTCATTCTCAGAAAAAAACTAGTCATGAGAAAGATTTGTGCTAGATGGATCCCTCATTTGTTGTCAAAAGAGCAAAAGCTCACACGGGTCAAAATGGCTATAATCTGCTGAAAATATATGGTAATTGTAACAGCAGGCGTCTGGCTGATATAGTTACAGGTGACGAAACATGGGTATATTACTTTTAGCCACATAGAAAGATAAATAATAAAATATGGCTAACCAGAAAAGGAAAACGACCTGAAATTGCAAGGCGCACTCACCGCACAAAGAAAGTTCTTTATGCTATATTTTTCAATAGTAACGACATAGTTGCCCAAATTCCTATCCTTAAAGGCCAGGGTATCACGGAAAACATTTATAAAAATAAAATTCTTAAGAAAATGAAAAAAAAAAAATATGAAAAGAAAAGACCAAAGTCAAGAATTCGTGGTATTCGGTTACTCCATGACAATGCTCCTGCTCACAAATTTAAGTTGGTGACTGAATTTTTGTACAAGGAACGTGTTGTTGTTTTACCTCATCCACCTTATTCACCTGATCTTTCACCGTGTGACTTTTATCTCTTTCCTAAACTTAAGAAACACCTTTCTGGTCGTCGATACAGATCTCGTTCATCGCTAGGTTCAGCAATTCATCAGTTTCTCAATGGTATGTCCAAAAAAGAATATGCAAATGTATTTAGAAAATGGATCCAGCGTCTTAAAAAGTGTGTAGCCATTAAAAGTGATTATTTTGAAGGAATGAAAATAAAATATCATAAATAAAACGTCTTAATGTGTGTTTTTATTATGAAGGACAAGACTTTTTGAACGGCCCTCGTATTGTCTATTGCCATATATCACTTTTTGAATGTATTCTATGATTAAATTCAAAAAGTGGTATATGACATAAGAATTTATATGTGTTTCAATGAAATATCAATTCTACTATTTATAGTACTACCACAGTTCTTCTTTATGTATACAATGTATTAATAATTTGAATGTTAGAAAGGGACAAACTCTTTAACCACACCACTGGATACGATTTTACCATCACATCTCCTGTCCGTTTTGTCTTGTTGTAATGTCATTCTCGTTTGTATGCGTGAGTTTGATTGTTGTTTTGTATTCTTGGTCGCTTGGTTGTTTTGGCCTATCTGCAACAATCTGTATATACTATATTTTAACTTGCCAATATTTCAGGTTTTTAGGTGCTTTATATCATGCACTCGACAACATTATTATTATTATTATTATTATTTTGTACTTGAACAACACATTTGGAACAAGGTAAATGAACAAATTGCGTCCATTGTGTCTACTTGCTTGAATCATGAATAGCAATTCCATTTCTTGCCTACAACTAAAACATAATACCCACATGAAATGGGTAATATAGGCCGATTCATCACCATCACCGTGGGTTTTGCAATCCAAACTTCTCTGCCAAACGAAAATGTATTTAGGAAGAAATGTGGTTAGTTTTTCTTCTCCACGACTCAGTATGTAATCCTAGTAGCTCATTACTTATTGAAACATTTTGGAAATTCCAGATGCGAATAGCGTCATATATCTACATTTATAGGGTTTATCTTTAAAGTGCAAGGGGGTGATAAAGTCAACAACTCATAACCTATATCAAGAATTTTAGTTAATAATCTAATACATACCTTAAGCCTGCCATTGGAAAGATTTACAACTCTGTCGTCTGCCACCATTAATAACCCTTCATTATTAGGTCCGGGGAGGTCTGTGTTATAAATATTTTCACGTCTCTTTTTATATGTCCGTAATTTTGCTCTCACAAGGTTAAAAAGGTAGTTTCTGTCTTTTTGCCATACTTCTCTCAAAGCCTGATCGTGTTCCGGGATATCTTCACCCGGTACTCCGAATCCGTCTTTTACACATGTTTCGTCATTTTCCGATGTCTGCCAATCATCCGTTGAAGATGATTCTTCAACGTGATTTCCGGAACCTTTGGTCGTGAGAGTCGCAGGCATTGAGCCACGTCTTTGCACCTCAGAATTTGGCAAAGATTTACATAGGTTGGGTAAATCTCTGTCTGATTGTAAAGTGTTTGTTCTCCGTCTTGGTGTTGGTTTTGGGACTGAATTTTCTGGCGTTTGACTAGATATTGTAGAGGAACTATCAATGCTCTGAAATGAGTCTGAAGAATTCATTCTTGTGAGTCCCAATTCCACCGGTTCTGTCTGAACTTTAATAGCTTCCATTTGTAATGTCTGAATCCATTTGCTAAG
The DNA here is from genome assembly GCA_021292105.1 of Anadara kagoshimensis. Taxonomy (NCBI): domain Eukaryota; kingdom Metazoa; phylum Mollusca; class Bivalvia; order Arcoida; family Arcidae; genus Anadara; species Anadara kagoshimensis. The sequence goes on from CM037870.1 coordinate 47,739,106, forward strand.
CTCTGCATTATCGGTTGCGTTAAAGTAATGACTTTTCTTCCCTTGCTGAGCCAACTTAAACACATAGAGTTTCTTGTAACGTTTGTCTTTATCTGACACATATACTACAGTGCAGTTGGTAAGATTTAATGCCACTTGTGGATTTTCTTCCGGAGATTTTGATTTAAATCCATAGAAACAACCACGGCAGACAACACACCACAATTTTTGCCACTTAATGAGGAATTTATGTTGTAGATAACCAGATATTTTAGAATCTGTTAACTGTTCCAGTCTTATTGTCTGAAAGTCGGATTTCCCCTTCAAAAATCTATCTTTTAAATCCGAAGCTCTACGCACTAAAGTTTTACCTGGATTAGATTCTGACTGTCCAAACTCTAATGACTTTGAGAGTCTCTTGCTTTCCTTTAATTTAGATTTTGAGGATGACATGTCAAGAGACCCTCGATGCTTTTTGCCACTTGTTGAAGGAATTTCTTCACTTTCTACCGACTGAGAATCAGTCGAATCACCGGATTTACTGTTCCTTCTCTTTGGTTTAAACAGACTCTCTAAACTTCCAAATGAACGAAATCGTTTGAATGGAGACAATTTCTTCTGTGCTGAAGGAGAGTCCGTAAAATACGTAGCTTTCATTGGAACAGGTTTGGAATTTTCCTGATCCGTATCCCTTCGTAGACGTCTTCGGAAATCGTCTATAGGGACTGAATTTCCAGACGAATCTTTCTCACTCACAGTAGAATCTGTAACCACATTCTCTGTAGCACTGAATGATTGTAAAATTGTGCGATTTGATGACCTCGGTGATGGAACATACTTTGGAGAAATATGAGAACCCTGAGTTCCATGTCTTTGAGCAGATGGATCATAACATATTGAGTGACGTCTAGGTTCAACTGAAGGATTGGGGGTATCCCCATCCCCTACATCATGGTCTAGATTGGATGCTGTTTTTAATGCAGCCATCCATTCTAGAAGTTCCGTATCAGTTTCAACACTGAATAAATATTTCTTTTTAGACCCACTGTCACCTATTACAATCTGATAACGGTCTATTCCTGATATTGTTTTTGATTGCGAGGTTGTAGAATCTGGAGTCTGATAAACCAACGATCGTATAGAACATCCGGGCAATAAAATAACATCTTTTGGGTGTTCAGCAATTTCGTCATCAAATATGCAAAACAACATGTCCGCTATGATGCAATAATTTTTAGAGCTGTCCGATTGGTCAATTAACCAGCCGGTATGATCCGGAAGTACTAGATCCGACATGGTCACGTGTTTTAACCGTTCCACCATGCTTTTCATCCCATTCATCTGCGAGATCTCGTATTTCATCTCGGGACTGAACGTCTGCTCTCGTGTCATCCTGGACCGGATCTGAAGAAATCTTAGTTGTAGTAGTTCTTTGTATACCTCCAAACTGGAGACTTCTCGTGGATTATCATCGTCATCATCACTGGATGTCTGCAATGTATAAGAAAAATATTATTTTAAAATATTATTTCCAATGACGTTTCGTTAACATCTATGTTCTGCAAAACAGACATTTGCACTTCAAATTAACTGCTAACCAAAATTAAATTCTACATTCTCTTTTGCTTACCAAAGACTAATTCTCGTATTCACCTTTGTTATTCAAATATATACCCCACATTCTCTTTTGCTTACAAAAGTTACATTCTCGCATTCTTTAATTTTTTCTTGGTCTATGTAGGTTAAATTCTCACATTGTTCTGATTTATTTTTCTTAGCCTACCTAAGTCAAATTATTAGAGTCTTCATAAAGTTGAGTTAATTCATTATCTATCCTACCAAGCCACTGCAACTGAGTCGGATACAATGAACAGGTGTTATTGTTCGAGGGGGATATTTTATAACTTGTATCGTCTCATGATTGAACATGTCCAGTGTTCATCCATCTACATCTCTACATCAGATCGACTTTCCAGTGATACATAATCATGTTACTTAAAACTGAATGAACATGTTGTATATTTTCGGATAAATGGTTTATTTATTTCATAATATTGATATGGTATACAAATATTTGCAGCGTCACGATAGTAATTCAATCTTCTATTTCACGAATTAAAAAAAATATTTAAAAAAGCAAATGGATATGATTCAATTACAAGTGTCATGCTTTATAAATTCTTTTTCTTTTTAATTTTTTTTTAAATATACAATTCTTACCTTCATCGTGATTTCAATTATAGATTTTCGATTAACTTAAATATTCAGGTAATTTGTAATTTGTAATTCAATATTCATAACTCTTCACTTTAATAAATGAATATAATTACATTACATATAAATAACACTGTTTATAAACCAACAAAGTGTCCACACATAGGTATATATATGAATGTGTCAAAGAATTGCATACACGATGGAATCCGTAAAAGTGAGGCTTAAATTGTTACTATCCAAATAACAAGTGCTATTAGAAGAAATAAGAGTTGGGATTTCAACTTCACCGATACTCGAAACGAAATACGATATTTTTATAAGATTAAGCATAATTATGTGAAAACTAAAAAGTAACGTATATACATAAGGAGACCATTGAATAAGAGTTCTCAAGAATGGAAAAATCTTATATATGTTTTATATCAAATATTTCAATATTTTTGTAAGGGATATATGATAAGTTTGATGTGGTCTGGGTTATTAATAAATCTATGTGGTTGTTATTAATATGAATTATATGAACAGGAATAACACCGACCATGAGACGACTTTATCCAAGATCAACTTCACTGACATTCTGATCAAAAATCTTAATTTAAAGACAACACCGCCGTTTAGGAGGTACTTAATAGGAAAGTTGTAATGTAATATCTGAAGCCACAGGATGTCTTTTAGGCCTCTTTCGGGATGGAGCTACGTACGGTGATTTGCAGAAGGTGGCAAATATACATCTTCTACTGCATAGACACACTGATTTACAGAAGGTGGCAAATATTGTGTTCTATTGGTTTTTTTAACTGTTACGTTTCGAAATTGCAATTTTAACATAACAAAGGCAAAAAATATGATACAATTTCACTTCATGATATCTGAAGTCAAATATTAAAAAATACATGTATTTAAAAATAACCTACATGTTTTAAAGAAGAAATAAAATTGGTTTATTTTGAATGCAACATCAAACTTTTATTAAACCTCTATCACCAATTTGCTGAGGATATCTTCAAGATAAGATGGGAATACAAAATGTCCATGTTGAAACAGAACGACTTACAGTTTGCAACCTTGTTGAACCACTGTCAAAACGCATGTTAGTCATAAGCTACTATTATATTAATATCCCCAAACGAACGATTAACAGTCAGCATTTAACCTCTATTATCAATTTGCCGAGGACATCTTCAAGATTAAGCTAAAATACTAAATTTCCCATTGTATTTTTGTATCTAACAGAACCACTAACAATAAGCATTTAACCTCTATCACCAATTTGCTGAGAACGCTAAAATACTAAATTCCCCATTGTTTTATTGCCCCAAACAGAACGACTTACAGTATGCAACCTTGTTGAACCACTGCCAAAACGCATATTATATATGATTTTAGCGTTATAATCTACTTGTAGTTATAAAACCTATATGTAAACATAGAGATGATTTTTATCTCAAGTTTACATATTATCATAATATTTGTTTTATATTGTGCTAAATTAAGTTTAAGTATACCAGCTAATAAATATACGTTTGAACTAGATGATATAAGGTGGGTCTGGCATCATAAATTCAATAAATCTCCATAATTAGGGACGTTTTGATAATAGGCAGGTCGAGTGTTTATTGTTATTAACCTTTAGATCTATATTCTGTATTATTTATTCTATAAATATTTAAAACTCGCTAAACTTTTAAAACTAAGATCTGAAATCAATGTTCCGGTTCTACAGTTGACAAAACAAGTGTGCCTAAAGATCATTCATCCTTAATCAACAAAATTATCATTTTTCAAAGAGAAGCATCTTGAAATAGAAAATCATGTTTTACCTATACATGTGTACACAGTAATCAATGTTCCGGTTCTACAGTTGACAAAACATTTTTCAAAGAAGCATCTTGAAACTGAACAACATGTTTTACCTATATACACTTTTAATGCATTTTGTACTTATATATGTATTGCATACAGAGATATAAGAAGATAATTTTGCCCGGTTATTACTGTTCTTGGCCATCTCAGTCAAAATTAATGTCATTGTTACGGTGCAATGCTGTTCAGTATATCTTACAAAACATTTTGCGGTTATCTCGAACCAGCTTTGAGACAAAAACAAACTACATTATTACATTATAGCTTTCTGTCGCATATTTATGTTATGTTACACTATAATATCAATTATGTTTATGCAACCAATTGATTCATAATGCAGATGACAACATTAAGCATTTTTGTGTGGTAATGTTCCAAATACAAGCGAGTTTGATAAAAATCAAATTAAATGGAAACACCTGTTGAAAGCAATGGTTGTTAATTGTTTGTGGACATGAAACTGGTGAAAGGTTAATCTATGTATATCTTCAGTCATGTGCAACAATGTTGCTCATATTACTCAGGGTTTTTGCGGCTTATGCTTTCTGCATTTAATGTAGTGAATATGTCTATCATTGTGTTTTTCTTGTCATACAATTGTTTTAAAAACCAATCTTCTGGACACTCGACTTTGTATCTTTACTGGTATCAACTTAGCAAGATAAAGACCACTGCCCTATATTGTCAAAACGGTTTTAAGCAAATGTTACTAAACTGGTCGAGGTCGAATGAAGCAACGTTGCTTATCAGCTTATAAAATAAACGCCCACGAAAGAAAATGCGTCCCATATGCAATAAATCTTCTTGCACTTTGGACACAATTTATTGCTATGGTGACGTTGATAAATAAAACATAGTTCCGAAAACTAATAACTTATTTTCGGTAGATATATCTAACATCTAATAGCTCACACACGACAAGAACTTACGACATTTTCTAAACCGTATCGAAAGTAAATTTACTCTTAATGATAATTTAAGCAATTAGGACAGATATTTATGATAAAACTAGAACATATTAAAGTTCTCACAGTGTAAAGTCTAGTTTATGTACATGGGTGTCCATAGTAGAAATTTACACGTTATTGTCATAAGAAATAGATAAGTTTATTTGAAATGGTCGGAGTCACTCACATAAAGGTGTTTATTGTAATGGTCAATCTGTGACGTCCATGTGAATTAAAATTTCAAATTAAAGTCACTATTAACACGAATATATCGGTACAAGTGACTTATGCGATATTAAATTTAACTGTTTGTACCTATTGAACTTATTTCGAAAACCAGGACCACGTACCTGAAAATAACGGTACTACAATATCAATGCCAAAATCGTATAAGAAGATAAAATGTTTTACAAATCCCATAGACAAGTTATCAGAACCTGGAAATGTCGGCAATCTTTTTTTCAAATGTTTTGATAATAAAGAATATACATCCAAATCTGTCTACAAAGGTCATTCAAGGGAACCTTTGAAAGTGGCACGTATGGACAGATTACCTTTATTTACATGTTCAAATTTAGATCAATAAAGAGTGATTGGAATAAAGTCTTGTTGGTTTTTAAACGCATGTGGTCCTTATATAGTGATGACCTTTATACAGGTTCGACTGCAACATAATTACAAAGAGCTGACAAAGACGTAGAAGACAAGCAAAAGTAAGAAGAATCCTAAAAACTTTTGTCAATTTCTTGTGGATAAAACTGCGTTTAGTTTAGCGATTTTGCAACGGTATGATGGTCCGACGGTAGACACGACCTAGTTGCTTCCAAAGAGCAGGGACTTATAATAATTTAAATTTAATTTCATGATATTTCTACATTAAAATAGCACATTATGTCATAAGGTAAAGGTAATCGGGTCTTTTAGTTTTTTATTTTTGCCATGTTAATTTTATTCTATCTTTTCCTAATCTTAATCTGCATAATCCTCGTTTTAACTAAACTGGGATTTCGGATTAGCACTGTTAATACTCAAATCCGATATCTTATTGAAAACCGCATGACTTGTGTTATAATTCATAGGATAAACACAACATGAAAACAAAACTTAAGTAGAAATCAAAAACATCAGTAATTCTTCAAGGATTTACACCATAATTTCTATTAATAATATGCCAAACGCAAGTTTCGTTTCATGAAATTGTCATTATGTATTTGCGTCGATAAAACGAAAAAACTGAACAGAAAGAAACAGCTATGTAATAATTGTTTATAGTGTAACCCTTTATAAAATGATAATAATAATAATAATTATTATTATTATTATTATTATTATTATTATTTATTTTTATTTAAGGCGACATCAAGTCAAGACAATGTAAAAATTTCATCGCAAATAATATAACTGATATTGGTATCTGTTTAATTGATTAATATAAATGTGTTTGATGCACTATCAGGTTAAAAGCAGTAATGTCATTAAAGTCTTTTCATGAAGAATTTTGATAAATCACCATTCTGCAACCTATAAAACTGTTGCTTAAAATCTTGCTTGTTAACACCCACCACCCACCCACCCCCACCCACCCCTCCAACAGACTTATCATCGAGACAAAATCTAGGGCATCAACTTAAAGAAGTTTTGCATAACCTTGTCGTCTTGAAACGCAGTGCGCGAAAATGGCCATGCAGCTTTCAACACTTACCCATTCATTCTAGCGATGTGAGCACTGTAGTTAACATTTTAAAAGTAATTATTTGACAAAAGAATAGTATTTGCAAAGGACAAATCTGATAAATATCTCAAATGAGAACAAAAAGCAACAAACCCTTACCTTCTAGTTCCAAACATCTAGATAAAATCACCGGAGTAATAAATACACATATTTATCTCTATATATAAGTTCCTTGTCTGGAGGTATTGTCATTTCACTGTCTAAGAATTCGTTAAACTAGCCGGTATAAGGCAGTACGGATTTTACAACTGTATTAAAACGTATTATATTTTGACAAATATAAATAAAACATAACCAGTGTTCCCCACTCTGCCATTCCAATAAGACGATTATACCGCACAGCAACGTTAACATACAATACTGGGTAATCTCCTATTGTCCACTTCTTGCAATCTGGCCAAATAACTGGACATAATGCGACAAATCTATGTTTATTTAAATTAAAATCTACTATGACCAATTACCGGGGTTGTATAAACATACTTGCCGTTCATATTCACGATTTTCAATTTGAAAATCTGAATTGATTGAATTTGTATAATACATATTCATTGGAGGACATGTGGGTGAATTAGTAACAATATGTGAACATTTTATTTCAACTCCAGTAACGATGTGTCAATATTTTCCTAATTTTGTTCTTGATAATGATGACTAATGGTAGTGACACGCACGTGCACAAACACGAACGCAATAGCAGATTGCTCGTAAAAATTATGCAATTAGTGTTTGCGTTTTATTTTTAAAATTTAAAAAAGATGTCTTTTCCTTCAATAACGAAAAAAAATTATTCACCAATGCATTTTGTATCCGTTGATCTCTGTAGTTGCTCGGTTTTCTTTTCACCTTCTTAAACATTTATCGTTTTGTGTTCTTGGTTGTTTTGGACAATTGCATGTTTTGTTTTGGGTAATCGCATGTTTTGCTCTTAACAATTGCATGTTTTAAAGTTACAAAGTGGTTTCCTCTATTATGATTAAAGCGAAATGGGAATTTAAAAACCAATTTATGGTTTGGACTGAATAGCTGCTAAAAAGACAATCGGCTGTTTAATGAAGTTGTTCATCTAGTGGTCAAGATAATTGTCTCGTTAAGGTGTGTGTGTGTGTGTGTGTGGGTTTTACCACTAGTTGTTAGGACATATGACATTTTGGTAATACTACCCATTTATAGTTGGTTTAACTTAAAGCTCAAAGGTATTGAAATACCGTTTGCCCTTTTCATTAATAATAGAATGTGTTGTACTATCCCAATAACATTTATGTTATTCTTTTAAATAAATAAAACGTGAGTCTTTTATAAATTGTATTCCAGAACACATATAACCTGGGTATAGATATCCTATTAAAATCCAATTAAACCACAAGATACAAAATGTACTATTTTTATATTGATTTACGTCAGGTTATGGATTTTATTTTCAAAAAGAAATTTGTTAACAGGGGTTTACAAGTTAAGTCGAAAGTGTACAACAGTCATCGTACATACAGTACTGACCTGTCGTAAGTTCACACTAGGCTTTAGAGAAGGAGTTGAGGCTGGGCTGACGAGTGAACGAGATATGCATAGCAAGTAGCTGTCGAGAGATAGCCAAAACTCTATCGAGATACAGCTAACGAGGGAACGAGATGAGCTACCGATTCGGCACTAATTCCGATCTTAGTGTTAAACTTTCGACAGGTCTGTACTGTATATAATTTATATTTGTCAGATCACTTGGTTAGGTAATATATCAAAATTTGGGGATTATTTTATTTTATTTTATTCCATTTTATTTTATTTAAGTTCGCTCTCTGATCTGACATGTTAAGTAAGGCATATCTTATCGAGACGTTATTACATTCGTATTATTTGGCTAATGGTTCTGACCTGTTTTGAAAAAAGGACCACCGATAAAAAGATCTTAACCCAAACACTTTCCTTAAATTAAAAACATGTACATATTGAAATATGTTATATATGAAAATAATCTATACACTTTCAATTTTAAGATATTATCTGGTTGAATTAACTATGTCTACAATCTCAACTCTGTGTTTGAGGAATTTAAATTACCACACTCTTTCCTAAATACGAATTGTAAGTTTCGGAATACGTTAAATCAACGGCAAAGAATTGAATGATGTCAGACACTTTTAGTACAATTGTTTGCACCGTTGCAATAAATTAAAGCTGAATCTGCTGTCTGCTTTCAAAACGTAAAGGTTACTTCACCTATAATGGTTCTTTTCTTTGGACTATAAGCGTACACAGCATGAGATATGGCTTGTATTTTAAATGAAGCAAAACCAAAACAATGCGGCAAAAACGAACATATCAAGTTCCCGATGTTTGTAAAAATATGGTTCAAACCCGTCAATAGCGAAACAATGAAACCACAAAATAAACCAGAAGAATAAATTCATTTTCTTAAGTTATCGCATGTGATAGTTTGCAGCTAGGATGTCCTTACCTTTCCGGAACACCAAGCTTCACCTCTCCGTTTGAAGTTTTTCAAGTATTTGTTTGGCTTTTTGGATTATGATTTGGACACGGACTGATATGTTTGTGTTTGATTATTATCGTATATACCAGCAATACCATGTTCATTGCAAACCTATTGTTAGGTCAGAAGCAAGATTGAACGACCAATTTCCATTGAAACTGAGCTATATAAATGGTAATATGACGACGCAAGAATTGAACAAAACAGTAACTGCCTTATGTAAAACATTGAATATCATTGTTTTCATACACAAAGCGTATGGAAGTTCTAAAACAGGTGTCCGTTTTCTGTAAGAATTTCCTTAACAAGGAAAGTAATATTGATAACAATTTAGTAACAAATGAATTTTAAGCCATAAGAATTGACATATTTTGATCTTTAAGTTTAACCAGTAAAGCAGATAATTGCGTGTTAACATATTCATTGTATATCGCGATTAGTATGTATGCTAGAAACAAAGTCGTGTCTGCTGACAATGGCTGACTTTGTTTAAAATATTTCATTTTATCGTAGTTTTTCTGTTATATCAGTTATATCTCTTATCAGCTAACACGGCTTTCAACAAAGAATTACAAGGTTTTGTTTTAACTTACTATGATTGTATTTTTGGACAGTTTTTCTTTTGTTTAACGTTATGATTATAAATTACACAAGCACACTTTCTAATTTTGAGAAAAAAGCTTACAATTTTGAAAACAATTGTGTTATTATATCATTTTCACTTTTTTAATTAAAAAAAACTGATTTAAACGTGTTTTAACTTTGTAGTAAGAATTACATAAGAATTTTGATAGTAGGTAAATTGTGGTGTAAAAACAGCATCTTTGTAATTTTTAATGAAATATCCTGGCTTAAAGCATTGGAAGTATGAGTCCAGTCAATCTATGATTTTACCATAAACATGTAATTGCAACAATATTTTTATTTCGTTTTGAAACTGAATCAGATAAGTTGCAATTTGAAAATAAAACTTGACTGAAATTCCACATGTTCAAAACATCTTTTGGTTTATTGTTAACGGCCGCTTTAGTCAACGAGACAACTGCAATGTAACTAAAAGCCAATGACATGTACCTTACCATAGGTATACCAAATCCAAATATGCTTTATCTGTGATGTATATTAGTCAACACGTATCAAGCAGCTGAACTAAAGGTCTATTAGAAATGTCGTTTACAATAGTCGGCAACTGCAATGTATTCAACAACCTAATGACTATCACCTTACAATAGGCAATATGAGTATAAATGTAAGCTTTAAAAGTTGTTTATCAGTGTTGGATATAAATACGCATCAAACTGAATTATAGGTTTATTGGAAATGTCGTTTTTGTCTTATATACAATGCATTCAATAAGGCTATGACCTTACCAAAGCAAAGGTAAATGTAAGCATTGAATGTTTATATTGGAAATGCCCATTTAAGTCGACAACTGCGTTGTTCTCAATAAGACCACTGCAGGCACCTTACCATATTGCTAAGGTAGATACAAGTTCTTCAGTACTTTGATTTATATGAATCAACATGTATCATGCATTATATACCTTCGAATGATGACCAATTTGTAATTCATAATGCTGAACAAACAAAAGACATCGTGTGCCAAGGTGTCTCAGCTGCAAAAAGGTTGTAAAGGTACTACTATAGCAGAAAGGTTGTAAAGGTACTACTATAGCAGAAAGGTTTGTAAAGGTACTATGATGGCAGAAAGGTTTGTAAAGGCACTACATTGTATTATGGCAGAAAGGTTGTAAAGGCACTACTATAGCAGAAAGGTTGTAAAGGTACTTCTATGGCAAAAGGGTTTGTAAATGTACTACTAGGACAAAATTAGTTTATCGATAATTATTCAATTAAACTAAGAATAGCCATTGTATATTGTAATCAGATACATGTGGGATGTTTGAAGTATGCCCTCCAATCACATTCTGAAGTTTGATTGTCTTAACATGCCCTATACCTGACTGTTATTTATCTATATATGGCCCCGGTACACGTCTTTATTACTCCCCGTAAACAACAACAACGGGTATTTATATTTCAGTTTATTGGTCCCTTTGTTTTATATATCTGATGTGATCACAGTAAACAAACCTGTAACGGCCTAACACAAGGTACGTGTGCAGGTACAGTCAGATATCTTTATAATCAGGTATCGTGTATCTTTGACAAATCATCAAAGCCTTTGTCTTATACAGTAATTAGTTGTTTTATCTTACACCTCGTAGAGGATTTTAAACCCAGAACTACAACCAATGCGTTTTCTAAACAAGCAATAGAGTTTGGCTACAAAAAAACCCACAAAAAACAAACCATTTTACTTTTACAAGCATTAGGTAGTTAATGTATAGATGCACCAGTCAGAAGAGTTGAAAAATATCTACTATACATTTTATCTTACCAAGAGCAACACCAATCACCCAAAACCAATAGGCATGCAAATCACTTGATGAAACAACATTTATGAATTTAGATATTTCTCTGTCATTATTATCCCTTTAACGACAAACTTGCAAACTTGCTTTTGCAATCTGACCTCGTACAAAATATAATAAGAGTCACTACGGAATCTTGAAAAATTACCATGATTAAGTCTCCATGTTAAAGCAATTACCGAATTTGTACATTATGATGGGAAAGTCAAATTTGAGAGCAGACACTTCCAAAATACTTTTGACCTAAATGACAGATTTGTCAAAAGCAAGAGTAAAGCAAAAAAATTTAATTGCGACCAACGTTGATGAAGAGTCTATTGCGAGTGGAGAAACCGTGTTCTTCGCCAAGTCAAGAGTGTGTTACATATATCGAACTGTAGTTTAGTTCAGGTATGGTTGATGAAACAAAGGTCCTTGGAGCAAACCACAATAGATAAGAATGTGAATCATCAAATGAGATTAGCAGAACATTCCACAACATATATGTATTTCAACCTTTACCATCACAAGTGCCTAGATGTACCCTAGCACCTAGTTGTTGGTACTGTAAAAGATGCCTTAAATGTGTTTCTGAACATCGCCGTACAATAAACTCCTGGCAAAACAAAAGGCTAACTCGTGAACAGCATCTTATAAATGGTGCGTATGAAATTCAGATTAAGGTGCTGAGTATGTGAACTTGAAATGATGTAGTTTGAGTGTTTAAAGTAAATTCTTGCATGCTTATACACAGAGAACCCCACACTTCTTTACAAACCACATGTACTTCGCGCAGTCATCGTGCGACCGTGAAACGCGTTTTGTCACATTTTCAGTTTAGAACAAACTAAGTTTTCAAAATTTTGAAAAGGGTTCAAGATTAGTTGCATTTGTGCATTGAAAGTCAAATAGTGACATGCAAATTTTTAACGACTTAAAATTACTTTAATTAAAACTGCCACAAATTGCTACAAATTAGATTTAACCAATTGTTTGAAGGGCAAGACACTGATACATGTATATTTGTTTAAAATTGTCAATACACTCAATGCGAATCTCAACAAGGCGTGTTATAGAAAGCTCAGCTGTTTGAGTACCTCTTTCAATTTTGTACAAAGACATATGTCATACAAGCATTTTTAAAACTACTTCTCTTATGTAACAAGTTAAACAACAACCTGACAGACAGAAAAAATAAACAGTGCACGTGTTCATTTTGAGAAAAATGAAACTTTGAAAACATGTACAAATCTTGAATTTGTTAAAACCCGACTTAGATTTAGCTTACCTTTTTCGACACTCTTGGATTGGATTCTAAGCACCATTCACCTTGTCGAGCCTTTTATCCAAAACTTTATAATAAAATCAAAATTTTCACATTGCCGCCGAGCCATTTATCCAAAACTTTATAACAAAATCAAAGTTTCACCTTGCCACCGAGTCTTTTATCAAAAACGTTATAAGAAAATCAAATTATCACACTGTTTTAAACTAAATTTTTCTCAAACTAAGAACAATACGTTAAATGTGCTGATTATAAGTGAATCAATGTCTACATTATCGGATTTTACGCTCCTTGTTTCTCTATAGGGCGCCAGTTGAAGGGCCAGTCCTGATCTTAACATATTGATATATATATGATAAACATTCAATACATGTACTAAGTTCCAAACTGAATTCATTGCTATTAGTTTTACGGTTTATGTCCATCTGATATCAATCACTTTGGTCTTCGCCTGGATGATTAAGGTATTCATCAAGCTGATTTATCTGTTTTAGGGATCTAGCCCCGTTCATACAAACTGTCATCATACAGAGAGAAAATCACGAATGTTAATTTAAGTCATAAAACGTTGTTATTTCACTTCGACTTGTTTATATCTCGCACTATTCTTTAAGAATATATAATTTTGTTCATATGTACTGACTAATGTTTTGATCTGTTTAAAAATTTTAACCATTCAAATCGCACAGACTATTTATTTACCGGTGTAACGAAGATTGCATACCTCTATACATACGTATATATCTATGCATCAAAATATGAATGTTCAATTTTTGTTAAACGCATTGTAAGCATTATTTGTCACTGTCACGCACACATGATTAAACCATTGGGGCTTCTATGACTTGATAAAGGTAACTTTCTAAATTACATTGATTTCTCGAGACGATAAAAATAAATATTTACTCTATATTGTCATTTAGATTTGTAGATTGCCTCATAGATTGTTCAAATTTTAATCTCATTAAACGGCTTTAAGTTTTAAAGTTAAAACCTTTAGATCTTCCCTCTTATTGAAATTTATTTGTATGTTACAAATTTAAAGAGACGTGTTTAACACGTACCAAGGTGTATTATCATTCCGTTATGTGTCTTTTTCCCTGTAATTACGTCTACAGAAGGATCAGACTTGTCGAAAGTTAACTATCACTAAGCTAACGAATTAGTACCGAATCGGCAGCTCATCTCGACACCTCGTTAGGCATATATTTCGACATCTTTCGATATCTTTCTCCCCACGGCTTTTAGGTCACTAGCTATCGATGCCTCGGCCAATCGGCAGTCAAGCACCGATTCCTTTTCGTTAGCTCAGTCTTAAACTTTCGAAAGATCTGTACTGTAGGTGTATTATCATTTCATTATGTGGTTTTTTTCTACACACAGTATAGGCCTGTCGAAATTTTAACACTAAGCTAACGAATAAGTGTCTAATCGGCAGCTCGTCTCAGACCTTCATAAGCTATATCTCGAGCAGCTGCTCTCTTATTTCGATCATCTTGGCCACTCAACAGTGGTTAGTTTCGACTTATTTTCCTAAGATCAGTGTTAAACTTTCGACAGATCTGTACTGTATATATAAGTATGAAATTTAACGATTGCAATCTATAAACTGATTTCCCGATTATCATTTTTATTGTATATGAAAGTATATTAATTTGTTTAATTATCCCAATTCTCAATATTTTTCATTCAAAGTTTAATTAAAGACTTTAAATCAACATGCTTCCTTGAGCTTTTCACCAGACCACACAGGTTTAAGCATGATAGTTTTTGTCGCATATTACACCATTTTCCTTATTTCAAACAATCCTTTGCTCATTCACTGTGTTGTAGGATAAAGGGTATTTTATCACATTTTATTGGTCCTTTTGTGACACAGTAAAACACAAACAGGAAAAGAAAAGATATTGAGGTTTAAAAAGAAAGGAAAGAAAGGACAAACACGAATTCCTGGTTACAACATGACACGATATGTAATGGAATGAACAGTATCAGTTGACCATCAGGGACTGTTAAGATAAATGCGTGCAGTAATTACAGTTACATGTATGTGCCACTTAAAAGAGTGAAACTAAAACATCTTAATCACTACTTTGCAGAAACAGATCGCAATGCAATCTAGCCGTCCAAGACACCACAGGATGTAATGACCTAGGACGCATCAAAAACATCTGAAAAATGATGATGATGATGATGATGATGATGATGATGATGATGATCCCTCTAGTATAACATGGAACTGTTTCTGTCAGGCAAAATGCATCAATGGAAATGTTATCAAGATAATAATAAAAAGTCTCTAAAATAGAACTCAACAAGACATTGGAAAAGCCATCTACTTACGTAGATTGTATTGGTTCGCTAATGGTTCTCATATTTATATATAGCTTTAAATCGTTAAAAACAGAAATGATAGCTTTAAAATAACACAATAGAAACTATAAAATACGTTCAATATTTTTAAAGTTTCAAAATACAGTACAGACCTGTCGAAAGTTTAACAAAGAGCTTACAAACAGGAGTCCCGAATCTCGACTGTCGAGTGACTGTGATATGGATAGGTAGTGGTCGAAAAGCATCCGGGAGATAGGTAGCACCTGCCGAGATATAGATAACGAGGAACCGAGATGAAGTAATAATTCGGCACCAATTTGTTAACAGTGTAAAACTTTCGACAGATCTGTACTTTATATTTTGGTCTCCAACAGGTCCAATATTCAGCTTATGTGTTATTATATGAAAACAAATCCTGTAATTTATCACCCAAACAAGGTGTAATATTTCATATTTTTCCTGATTTATTGCAGGTGTCGACATTAAATTGTGATATTAAGTTTAACAAAAAAAGATTACTTATAATATAAACTTTAATGACATGCAGAATCTATAACGGTATTCATCGTCATTAAAACGGTTACAATAGATCTACTCTGCTGGAACTCTGAGGAATTATTTACACGCCATTAGTTACTAGGTCAAAATATTTAATATACATTATGTATTTTTATGCATAAATTTATATACAGAGAGAGAGAGAGAGAGAGAGAGTATTCGTCTGAATAATGATTAAATATTCCATATTTTTTTTTAAAAATGTTGCTGTTTCATGATGTGTGAAACGTTTTGCATCATTCAATAGTGACACTTTCTTGTGCTTTTTTAAGTTACCCCTATGTTAGCTCCTGGTATTTCATTTCAGACCTGTAGCATACAGAATAATGCTTTTCTGTAGGAAAATTACAAAAAAAGTTGAAGTGCCTGTCCAAAGTCAGGAGTCATTTTTTCAATCGATAATCCAATTGTTTGTTTACCTAGTCTTGTCTCGTTTGATTGTTTCCATGAGTTGTTGTTTCGTGTTTGTTCTGAGGTGTGTTGGCTTTTGCATATCAAGTGCATAATTTCAGCTTTAAAAAATTAATAATAATTAACAACGACTAGGAGCAACTCAAATACGATAATCTTTTGACATATTTTATATGTCTCGTTTCAGAAATATTTATACAATACTTTTGTCAAACTTTTTAGAAGCCTTGTTCTTGTTTTGTTCAGGTGAATTAGAATTTTAACTTTTCTTTACTTTAAATGGATTCCCATTACATTAACATAACACTCCCTCAATTCGTTAGTGTACACCTATTCAAAAAACTAAAAGAAAAATCTTGTCACAGTCTTAAATATAAACCTTACAAAGCAGAAAGTTTGTTTTAAATGTCAAAATGTCATTGTATACTTATCCATGTAGAAAGTTTGTAAAATGTTAAAACACGGACATAGTTCGGAGAAGTCTACAAGTAAGATTGGAACATTGATCTCTAACCAGTAACGTTTTAAATACAAAATCAAAGTGATCTTGTACATGTGAATCTCTCTATTTAACAATCTATTTCAACAAAAAATTGCCGATTTGAATAATTTTTATAGGTAAACAGGGAGTGTGCTATCTTTCCGTAGCACCCGGCCTCACTTCCCTGGTGGAGTATTTTAGTTTACTTGTTGAACTTAATATGCCAATTTTATTTCTTTTTTAATTGTAAATTGAACATGGACCGGTATAATTTTTTATGATTGAGCCATAAGACTAGTAGTAGGAAAACTTCACAGGTCAAAGTACATGTAGCAAAATATGATGATTTGGGACCATTCATATTTTCTGGTCCTGTGAAGCTGGCGTGCTAGACAATATGTTGGTCCGAGACCGAGGCCTGTGTAGTTGACGTGATAGCCTTTACCTTACTTGCCCGAATGACTTATGTCAGTGTGAAAAACCAAAAAATGTTAACAAAGGGAATATTTCTTTTTAAGATTTATATTACGTTAAGGTAATTAATACTATGCATGCGTTTTACATGTACGGTGCACATATACCGCATCGATCATAATTTTGGTGTACTAATAGACCATTTACCGAAATGCATATGTATGTCAAAACGCTCGTATTTACGATTATTATTGATTACATGCAGAAAGTAATGTATTGTGTAAAATTGTATTGTCAATTCTATACTTATACGCTGTGAAATAGAATCCATAAATGACAATTAGCTAAAAATATTCATGACTTTTGATATATAATTTGAGTTCTGGATTTGCTTATTCATGTTTAAAGTTATCAATATGTCTCTTAACTTGTACATTGTCGATAGGGATTGTAACTTGCATGTCGCAAAGAAAGAATCCATCTGACCGTATTTCCCAATATCGTGTCCGCTTCATATCGATGGATTTTGATCAAACTTACATGGGACGATGTGTCGCAAACCAAATTCAGCGTCTGTCCGTCCGTCCGTCCGCGTTCCTTGTGACTGTTGGGGATACTTGTCTTTCAAAAGACTAAGTAAGTTTTAAATTGATTTCATTCACAGACTGAATGTTTTGGCAAATCGTATTGAAACATATTCAGTATATATATCACCAATGTTTTAAAGGTCCGTAAAAGCATATAACTCTAAAATAAAACCAAATTGAAGAATGAGCCTGTCAAACAATCCGAATTCAGTAAAAGATGAAGTCTATTCAACATTTCAGTTGGTAAGATTTCACGGCGATCACATACTTAAATTATCAGTATATAATTAATAGTTACAATTACTAAGTTAGTACCTACCTTCATACTGATCGGACACGTCTTAAATCTAAAGCTCTCCTCTTCATAATGTACTTAAATAGTCAAATATTTTGCAGTTATCTCTACAAGGTTTCACTATATATATATATACAACAATATATTTGTTTAAGAAGACCCTATAAGTGATCTGATTTCACTTATCCTCCAGTATATATAGCATATTGGTGTGTCTATATTAAAATACTATACTGTCCTAAATAGAATCAGGTTACATTGCGTGATTATACACGAAATCTATCGATAATCTATCAATAATCTATCGATAATCTATCAATATGTCTTTTGTTTTATTAATAGAGTTTTTTGAAAATTCTTAACAAGCGTAAAATTCCATTGTGATCAGTTCTTTTATATAAGTCGACCGAAAAAACCTTTATATGAATACCAATATATATGACACATTTAATATATAGCAAAGCCAAGAATAGTATGTTTTAAAACTACATTTGTAATTTATCTACTTTTAGGTGTAAAATTTAATTTTTGATTAGTGTGGAAGTGTCAATGTTTGTAAAGTTCTTATACACTGCTTATGAGAGCTTTACTTGTCTATACAAAAGAATATTAATTGGAGAGTGTTGGAATTTGCTTTTCCATTGAGTTCAAAGAAACATTTGTAGTAGCACTTGCTTTTGTTACCATTTGATTCCGTCATTTTTAAAATTGTGATATTGTGATTTGGACATGGATTAGTATGTTTGTTTTTTATCTTTACTTCTGGGTCGGTATCTTTCCCGGATGATACCATTAGCCCAGTCGCATTTTTGCTTTGGGATTGTGATTTGGACTTTTTCCGTCAAAAAAACTTTATTTTGTTATTTTAGGTGTATCGATAAATGAAATGGCTAAAGATGATAAATGAAGTAGAATAGAAGAAATATATCTGTGACTAATACATGTACAAGGCAACGGCAAGGCAAAACAGAACCAACTAATGTCAAAACAGCCAAAAAGACAACAGAGATGATAAAACTCCCGACTTTGGACGGGCATTGGAGTTAATGTCCATTGCTGTTGTTGGAGCCTTATTGGAGGGCCCAACTTTAGCTTTAGCTAATTCTTTTTATTCACTCAAAAACCACCGGATAGGCATCCTACTAAAAAGCATACTTGTTATCCATAAATGCCAGAATAAAAATAGACATTTCGACTATGTGTTGAAGAAATAGTTAACAAGGGAATCTTATCTGAATCCTTTAATTGGCAGCGAAATGTTGCGAAACGCTACAGAAATATGCAATTCAGCATTGGAAAACGTACCTTATCGCATTTTATAAAACGATTTATGACGCGTAAGTGATTAAAATAACCAGATTGCAATTGAATGACAACAATGTTTTAAAAGAACGTGTATCACACAGAACATTTTAAAATGTCTGCAAATACAAAGACAGCACAACTTACCATCTAGTCTATCAGGCCCTGGTTTCACAATCATTCCTTAGCTAAGATTTTCCTTAACTTAAATCATGCAAAATTTCAAATCTTTATAAAATTTTGTTAATTTTCAGGATATAGAGGAATTCAAGTTGTCAATTTTAAGATCACTTCTAGATTAAAACATTTGGTTTAGTTTTGACAAAAATATTCACCAGTAGTTTCAAAAAGAGATTACAAAAATTTGCTAAATTTAAGTTAAGGAACATCTTAGTTAAGGAATGGTTGTGAAACCGGGGCCTGAGCATCAGAACAAAGTATTCATATTTGTAATATGAAATCTCTCTAAAATATTTCAGAATATGACTATTACAAAAACAAGACTTACCAAGACATCTACAAATTCTCTTGTTTTTCTCTACCATATATCCTATCATATCCTATCCTTGATTCATATTAATTCCGGTTACATTAGTACAAATATTGAACAACTGTTCTGTATTCTAGCTATTAACAAGGTTTGTTGGCCATACTCTGTCATGTGTTTCACCAATAAAATTTCTAAAAACATATGACTATTTACGTTTGTGACAAATACCCAATTTGCCATAACATAATCCAAATCGATCATTTAGAAATTCGATATCAATGTAAAATATTTAGAATAATTTACTTTTATGAAACAAGATAGCTAGTATTTATTTTGTAGGAACCTGGTTAAAATGTCAATTTTGCCTTGTTCGTCAATTAAATATTTTCAATAAAAGGACTTAAAATCTAGAAATTAATTACTGAAGATTATATTTGGATAATTACAACCTTTAAATAAGGAATCTTATTTCTTTTTAAAGCTCTTATTACTGTATACACCGGGTTAATTATATTGGAAACAGATGGAAAACATACATAAATTATCTGAAACACAGTAAGCATGTCGACATTTGGAGAACGGACAAACCCATTTGAGGACGTCCTACGTTCTCCAATATAATGTAAGTACATATGTATAATTGAAAAATAATTAACAATGATACAAATGTTCGATTTTAATTGTCAATTAACTTCTAGAGATTAAAAATAGCACTTTCTCTTTCAATGAGGAATTTTTTTTTCGCTGCATGGGTCAAACCAGGAGATTTTAGTTTTAAAGAACTCACAAATCATAGTGATATATAACTCAGTATAATTGTTATTTTTGTTTATTGTGACTAGGAGAGAGAGAGAGAGATGTGGTTAAACGTCCCAGTCCAAAATATATCACTTATATTACACCGTCACCAGCTATTGATCAAGTGACAGAAATGTTTAGTCTCACGCCTACAGTGACAAGAGCATAGGGTTTAAAGGACTAATCCGAAGGGTCCAGAGAGAGAGAGAGAGAGAGAGAGATGGGGTTAAACGTCCCAGTCCAAAATATGTCACTTATATCGGATTCTCTCCAGTTTTTGACGAAGTGGCAGAAAGTTTTATCTTTGTAGTGCCCTCAAAGCAAAGTGCAAAGATGTTTCTTTAGCGCCTACAGTGACACGATCATTAGGTTTAAAGGTCCTAGAGAGAGAGAGAGAGAGAGAGAGAGAGAGAGAGAGAGAGAGAGAGAGAGTATTCATCAAGAGAAGTGGTTTGGTAATATAGTTTAAAGAATGAAATCTGGCTAGCAGATTTTACTCTCAACACACCGACCCAAACAGGGACTTTTAAATTTCATAATATTGCACGAGAATACGTGTAGATGAATGAATATATGAAATACAAAACTTGACAAGTATTCAACATTTATACATTTATATATATTTAAAAAAAACTTTATTTAAACGTTGAGACGAGGGAGACAAGACTGTAGTGTTGTTAAGAAATTGATATTTATTATTTGTACACACATGCACTGTTACTTAATATTTACAAAATGAATATGAATGTCAATCAGTTTGGGCGGTGCCCCCATATTTCGACACAATACACCGTTTAATATGTATATTACATATTCTACAATAACATAAAATTATAGATGTTTGGCTTTGGAATTCGTGAATGTTTATAAACTGAAAAAAAAGCTCTTCCTTAAAAAATCATACTTTAAATGGATAATAAAATGATTATTTGTTAATTATTACTTCTCGCTAGGTAGGAAAAGGTTTGAAATTTAAGCAAATGTACTTTTCACGGCGCACTGGTGCACTTGTTTTTTATATGAAACTTAACGAACACTCAGTAATCAAGCAAAGGTAAGTAACTCTAAGTTTTAAGTTGATACTCGAAAGAAATATACTGGTATTGATTCGCACAAAAGAAATATACTGGTATTGATTCGCACAAAAAAATATACTGGTATTGATTCGCATAAAAGAAATATACTGGTATTGATTCGCACAAAAGAAATATGTTGTTCATTTTATTCTGTCTGAAAATTTAACAGCACTGAGAAAAACACCGATATAAAAGTGTTCTCGCCAGAATAGACAAAGTATTAATGGTTGGAAATGATTTATTTACACAAGCGACTCTGCCAATTATCGAAAAAAAACAACTAATCAGTGCATAAGAATGACGCCCAGAGTGAGTTTGAAAACGCTCAAACTTAATGCACAGTGTATTCCTGATTGCGTATTTCAATTGCCAAAGACGCGGCAGATTTATCTCATAAATATCTTGTTAATAAATGCAACACTATGCTGTTTTATACCAGAACAAAGTATTTGGTATCTGATAAATCTGTACTTGGCAACGCAACCAGGAACGCGACACAATAATACAAGTAAACGACAGAAACAGTCAAACAAGACAAAACTAGAAAGTACAAACATATATAGGAACCACAGATTATAAACTTCCCTGACTTCGGACGGGCACTGGAGTACTTGACTTCGGACGGACACTGAAGTACTTTAGAGGACACTTTACCATCCCACTTACAACCAGTAGTCCCAGATGAGAAACGTGTTTATTCAAAAATTAAAAATTAGTCTTATCTACCAACCAATGAACCAATTAACAACCGCTACATCAAATGGTTTTCATGAACATTTAAGAAAATCTGTAATAGTTTATTTTTTTCATTTTTTCATTATTATTTTTTTCAGGAAAATATCAAATGGATGTAAAACTAAGTACCGCAAAGATGTACTAGGCTTCGAAGAAACTAGTTTAGAAACGCCATCTGAAAAAGTCCGGCCGATGTTTAGCGGCAGTAATTAGAAACACCCCACCTCCTTCGAGCTTTTTTTGAGGTAGTCATAGATCCCCGATCAGTCAGTGTGCAGGAAAAAGACCACTAAAATTCAAGGTTGTTTAAGTTCTTTCAAGCATAGGACATGTCATATAACATTCTCTCAAACTTCAAATGTATACAGGATGACCTATGGGATTGAGAGAATCCCTGGAGGGTGACCACCAAATTTCAAGGTCCAAAATAATATTTGCTCAAGTCTCTGCAAATACATATGCTTTTACAAAACGGCAACGGTTTTTGCATTATTTAGCTTTTCTACGTTTGACCCCGCCCCGCGACTCTGGTGGGTAGGGACCATCAACTTGCCAAGTTCAAAACAAATCTTTGTTTCAAATGCATATGTCTAAACAACATAATGCCGCTTTTGTAAAGAAGCTATTCCATTGTTTTTTCCCCGCCGCCTGTGAATTCGGAGTACGTACCTGATCACCATAGAAAGTGAGGTGGGAGATTCGATATGTGAATAAAGGGGACCGAATTTTAAGAAAAGCGCTATGTATTTATGAAATATTTACCAAATAATGTTCTTAGTTTGTGATAACAGTACCATCTGAGTTTGCAAGTATATTTCTGGAATCAACGTCCCCAATATTGGGACAAGCATGAGCAAATGGAACAGGTTATAAAATGAAGCTACCATAGCTAGCACTCTAAGAACATCTCCAACTCTGAAAAAGAAATCGGAGTGTCCAGACAAATCCACCTCCATCGGCAAACGAACGAAACTTTCTAAAATTTTTATGACCTATGTGGTGAGAGTCAGTGTATTCCTGCACTTTAGAGAGGTCACTAACTATCTCTTTGAGATGAACAAGAACATTATGCCGTTATTTAAGCATTTCAATTTTTCAATCTAATTTATAATATAGATTTTTAAAAATTCAGCAAAAGGTTATACCGAGACGATATCTGTTATCCTTTGATTCTTCAGCCAGATCAACATGGAAGATAAAGACGAGCTGTCCTTAATTTTAATCCATTAAGGGGCAACTTGAATTTTACTGTATCACCCAAGCGATTTGTAGCTTTATGCAAACTACACATCATTATCGCATATTTAGTTTCACGCCTCTTCTCGAATTTATGTTTACTCTTTCATTAACTTTTGAGTTGTTGACTTATGTGTTATGGGAAATTTAGTTATGATAAAATAACAAAACATAGTAAAATCCATATCACATGCCATATCGGTCTTAGACTCCAATATTAGACAGAGAAATTTAGCCCGAGAGCCCTATATCAATATCGGACCTAGGACAAAATCCCTCTTTGTAATATTGGAGTCTCGGCCCGTGTGGATTTTACCCTGCTTTATTCTCTATGTTTACTAATACTTACATCACTGTAGTTCACCAGTCTACGACGTTTTACTCTGTTGTGTCTCTCTCTGTGTTGTCTTTTACTTATTCGTCTTTGCTGTTTATGCTCCTCATCCTCATCTTTCAGACTTTCTAAAATCTCCAGCAATATAACGGATACTGCGTCAAGTTTAGCTTTCTTAAGAGTTACGACTTTAGGTGGCTTGGCGTTGTCTGGTAACTTAAAAAAGTCAATAGAGTTACTTCTCTTGTTTGAATGTAACGACAATTTTGTGAGGCCGTCCAGAAGATCCGGTAAACTCCCTCTCCGAATCTTTTCCTTCACGCCTTTCATAAAACTAATCATTTTCTGATTTTCCAATTCTGGGTTGTCATCGAAGCTTGAAACGTCAATATAATTACTACATGGCGTAAAACATTCAAATGACGACGACGAATTCGGATCTGCAACAGAAAAGAGAACAAAGATTGCACGCTGGATCGAGTTTTAATCCCATTCTTGTGGTGTTGTATTACAAATATCTACAAATGTTATTTAATGCCGAATTTTCAATGGAATATTTACAAAAATGGTATAGAATGACTTACTACTTATAATTAAAGACCTTAATCATTTCCATTCACCGATTATAACCATTAACGGTATTATAATTCTTTATCTGTACAATATATAAGATGAATATTTATATATAGCATTATTATAACAAGGATTTAAAATCCATTTTTGACACTGAAATATTTAACACACAATGAAAATAACTGTATTCTCATGTAAATAAATAAAATACATCTGAATTGCAGATATGTCATTAATATAAAAAGTGGCATCAGATCGTCTTCAAATGGGATCTTATTTAAATTCTCGAACAAAGAATTTTTTAATTATAAATTATTCTTTAAAAGTACAAGAATTAAATTTGAGCATATGTTTCATTCGAAATATGAGGTGTGTATAAATGGAATTTCAAATTTAATTAAAGCAGTGCTGTTTGTCAGTTTATATTCACTGCTCTCTCTCTCTCTCTCTCTCTCTCTCTCTCATGACTTACAACATAGACAAGAGCATCAAGGACTAACAATATTGACAACAAAAATTACTTACAATTGGACAATAACAAGGATTTACAACATGGGCAACAACAAGTACATTCAACATTAACAACAATAAGGACTAACAACATGAACAACAAAAAATTAATTACAACATTGACAACAACAAAGACTTACAACATTGTCAACAATGGGGACTCACAACATGAACAACAAAACATTACTTACAACATTGACAACAACAAAGACTTACAACATGGACAACAAGGACATCAACAAGGACTTACAGCATGGACAACAACAAAGACTTACAACATGGACAACAACAAAGACTTACAACATGGACAACAACAAAGACTTACAACATGGACAACAACAAAGACTTACAACATGGACAACAACAAGGACTTACAACATGGACAACAACAAGGACTTATAACATGGACAACAACAAGAACATACAACATCATCAACAAAAACAACAAGGACTTACAACATGGACAACAAAAAGGACTTACAACAGACAACAACAAGGACTTACAACATAGACAACAATAAGGACTTACAACAATGACAACAACAATAAGGACTTACAACATAGACAATAACAAGGACTTACAACATTGAGAACAACAAGGACTTACAACATAGACAACAATAAGAACTTACAACATAGACAACAACAAGGACTTACAACATAGACAGCAACAAGAACATACAACATAGACAACAACAAGGACTTACAATATAGACAACAACATGGACTTACAACATGGACAACAACAAGAACATACAACATAGACAACAACAAGGACTTACAACATAGACAACAACAAGGACTTTCAACATAGACAGCAACAAGAACATACAACATAGACAACAACAAGGACTTACAATATAGACAACAACATGGACTTAAAACATAGACAACAACAAGAACTTACAACATGGACAACAAGAAGGACTTACAACATGAGCAACAACAAGGACTTACAACATAGACAACAACAAGAACTTACAACATAGACAACAACAAGGACCTACAACATAGACAACAACGAAGACTTACAGCATGGATAACAATAAAGACTTACAACATGGACAACAACAAGGACTTACAATATGGACAACAACAAGGACTTACAGCATGGACTACAACGAGGACTTACAATATGGACAACAACTAGGACTTACAATATGGACAACAACAAGGACTTACAGCATGGACTACAACGAGGACTTACAACATGGACAACAACAAGGACTTACAATATGGACAACAACAAGGACTTACAGCATGGACTACAACGAGGACTTACAATATGGACAACAAGGACTTACAGCATGGACAACAAGGACTTGCAACATGGACAACAACAAGGACTTACACCATGGATAGCAACAAAGACTTACAACATGGACAGCAACAAGGACTTACAGCATGGACAGCAACAAGGACTTACAGCATGGACAGCAACAAGGACTTACAGCATGGACAACAACAAGGGCTTACAACATGAAAAACAACAAAGACTTACAATATGGACAAGAATGACTTACAACATGGACAACAACGAGGACTTACAACATGGACAACAACAAGGACTTACAACATGAACAACAACAAGGACTTACAACATGGACAACAACGAAGACTTACAATATAGACAACAAGGACTTGCAATATGGACAACAAGGACTTACAGCATGGACAACAACAAGGACTTACAACATGGACTACAAGGACTTACAGCCTTGACAACAAGGACTTACAACATGGACAACAACAAGGACTTGCAATATGGACAACAATAAGGACTTACAATATGGACAACAACAAGAACTTACAGCATGGACTACAACGAGGACATACAATATGGACAACAAGGACTTACAACATGGACAACAACAAGGACTTGCAGCATGGACTACAACGAGGACTTACAATATGGACAACAATAAGGACTTACAGCATGGACAACAAGGACTTACAACATGGACAACAAGGACTTACAGCATGGACTACAACAAGGACTTACAATATGGACAACAAGGACTTACAATATGGACAACAGCAAGGACTTACAATATGGACAACAACAAGGACTTGCAATATGGACAACAACAAGGACTTACAATATGGACAACAACAAGGACTAACAATTTGGACAACAACAAGGACTTGCAGCATGGACAACAAGGACTTGCAACATGGACAACAACAAGGACTTACAGCATGGACTACAACAAGGACTTACAGCATGGACTACAACGAGGACTTACAATATGGACAACAAGGACTTACAGCATGGACAACAAGGACTTGCAGCATGGACTACAACGAGGACTTACAATATGAACAACAAGGACTAACAATATGGACAACAACAAGGACTTACAACATAGACAACAACAAGGACTTACACCATGGATAGCAACAAAGACTTACAATATGGACAACAAGGACTTACAGCATGGACAACAAGGACTTGCAACATGGACAACAACAAGGACTTACAGCATGGACTTCAACAAGGACTTGCAATATGGACAAGGACAAGAACATACAACATCATCAACAAAAACAACAAGGACTTACAACATGGACAACAAAAAGGACTTACAACAGACAACAACAAGGACTTACAACATAGACAACAATAAGGACTTACAACAATGACAACAACAATAAGGACTTACAACATAGACAATAACAAGGACTTACAACATTGAGAACAACAAGGACTTACAACATAGACAACAATAAGAACTTACAACATAGACAACAACAAGGACTTACAACATAGACAGCAACAAGAACATACAACATAGACAACAACAAGGACTTACAATATAGACAACAACATGGACTTACAACATGGACAACAACAAGAACATACAACATAGACAACAACAAGGACTTTCAACATAGACAGCAACAAGAACATACAACATAGACAACAACAAGGACTTACAATATAGACAACAACATGGACTTAAAACATAGACAACAACAAGAACTTACAACATGGACAACAAGAAGGACTTACAACATGAGCAACAACAAGGACTTACAACATAGACAACAACAAGAACTTACAACATAGACAACAACAAGGACCTACAACATAGACAACAACGAAGACTTACAGCATGGATAACAATAAAGACTTACAACATGGACAACAACAAGGACTTACAATATGGACAACAACAAGGACTTACAGCATGGACTACAACGAGGACTTACAATATGGACAACAACAAGGACTTACAATATGGACAACAACAAGGACTTACAGCATGGACTACAACGAGGACTTACAACATGGACAATAACAAGGACTTACAATATGGACAACAACAAGGACTTACAGCATGGACTACAACGAGGACTTACAATATGGACAACAAGGACTTACAGCATGGACAACAAGGACTTGCAACATGGACAACAACAAGGACTTACACCATGGATAGCAACAAAGACTTACAACATGGACAGCAACAAGGACTTACAGCATGGACAGCAACAAGGACTTACAGCATGGACAGCAACAAGGACTTACAGCATGGACAACAACAAGGGCTTACAACATGAAAAACAACAAAGACTTACAATATGGACAAGAATGACTTACAACATGGACAACAACGAGGACTTACAACATGGACAACAACAAGGACTTACAACATGAACAACAACAAGGACTTACAACATGGACAACAACGAGGACTTACAATATGGACAACAAGGACTTACAGCATGGACAACAACAAGGACTTACAACATGGACTACAAGGACTTACAGCCTTGACAACAAGGACTTACAACATGGACAACAACAAGGACTTGCAATATGGACAACAACAAGGACTTACAATATGGACAACAGCATGGACTACAACGAGGACTTACAATATGGACAACAATAAGGACTTACAGCATGGACAACAAGGACTTACAACATGGACAACAAGGACTTACAGCATGGACTACAACAAGGACTTACAATATGGACAACAAGGACTTACAATATGGACAACAGCAAGGACTTACAATATGGACAACAACAAGGACTTGCAATATGGACAACAACAAGGACTTACAATATGGACAACAACAAGGACTAACAATATGGACAACAACAAGGACTTGCAGCATGGACAACAAGGACTTAAAATATGGACAACAACAAGGACTTGCAATATGGACACCAACAATGACTTACAATATGGACAACAACAAGGACTTATAACATGGACAAGAACAAGGACTTACAGATGGACAACAAGGACTTACAATATGGACAACAACAAGGACTTGCAATATGGACAACAACAAGGACTTACAATATGGACAACAACAAGGACTTACAATATGACAACAAGGACTTGCAATATGGACAACAACAATGACTTACAATATGGACAACAACAAGGACTTACAACATGGACAAGAACAAGGACTTACAGATGGACAACAAGGACTTACAATATGGACAACAACGAGGACTTGCAATATGGACAACAACAATGACTTACAATATGGACAACAACAAGGACTTACAACATGGACAACAACAAGGACTTACTACAGAATGGACAACAAGGACTTACAATATGGACAACAACAAGGACTTACAATATGGACAACAAGGACTTACAGCATGGACAACAAGGACTTGCAACATGGACAACAACAAGGACTTACAGCATGGACTACAACAAGGACTTACAGCATGGACTACAACGAGGACTTACAATATGGACAACAAGGACTTACAGCATGGACAACAAGGACTTGCAGCATGGACTACAACGAGGACTTACAATATGGACAACAAGGACTAACAATATGGACAACAACAAGGACTTACAACATAGACAACAACAAGGACTTACACCATGGATAGCAACAAAGACTTACAATATGGACAACAAGGACTTACAGCATGGACAACAAGGACTTGCAACATGGACAACAACAAGGACTTACAGCATGGACTTCAACAAGGACTTGCAATATGGACAAGGACAATGAATTACAACATTGAGAGGAACAAGATTTAATATCACTGATGTATACTTTGGGTTTTAAGTTGTACTACCAACCGTTTGAACGTCCATTAGCATCGACTTGGACCCAGAATACACTAAAACATGGTAGCGATATACCTTGGAAGCAGCAATTGGACAATATTAGCGCACACACATACACACATACACACACACACACACACACACACTTTTTAAACAAACTAACCTTGCTTATGTTTGAGAAAACACGTTGTATGTCAATGGAACACGACGACTATATATATAAAGATACCCCTGTACTAGGACATGCCTTTGCACACCATCTGTGCTACTATAAAAAGTATCTGATTTCTAAATTTTAAAACCTTTTTCACAAATAATGATGAAATCACACTTTTTCGAGCTATAAATTATAAAAGTCCCCAGGTATGTGACATTTTACTCCATATTTTCCTCATGGTTACACAAAAATGTTACGTGGAAATATAATAGGATGTGTATAGGCAAACAACATTGACTTGTCCGCTTTGCCTTTGGTGTAAGTATTTATTGTGATGAGTGTATTAATGTATAGGATACACAAATGCTTATTTTGTCCACATAATGGGAAACGTACGTTGTTTATGCATTAATCGCTAATCTCAACACCACCAAAATAGTAGGTTGATCATTGTATACCTGTATGAATATCCCTAATGAAAGGTCAAGCGGACAGGTCAATGTTGTTTGCCTATAGTAGCATCTTACACATTTAAATTCGCCCAGAAGATACCGCTTTAAAGTCATCATGTCATCTATATCGAGGAGAACTTCAAAGAAATACTCTTAACATTCATTTACTGATTAAGTATCTGCATCCAGGGTATATGAATAATTTGTATCTTCATCATATATTTGTAAAGTGCTATCTGATTGTAAAAACAGGTATAAATATGTGTGCTTTGTTAACAAAACAATGGAAAAAAGTTTTAAAATTTTAAAATTCATGCCTTTTATTTCCTGCTCCACTTCCCACTTCCTTAGCAATTATCTGTACATAACTATGTCCGACTCTCTCTCTCTCTCTCTCTCTCTCTCTCTCTCTCTCTCTCTGAGATAAAAATCCTTAACGTATTTGTTAGAGCTCTCTTTCTTTCTCTCTCTCTCTCAAGAAAAATGGTATAACGAAATTGGTAGAGCTCTCTCTCTCTCTCTCTTCTCTCTCTCTCTCTCTCTCTCTCTCTCTCTCTCTGTGTGTGTGTGTGTGTGTGTGTGTGTGTGTGTGTAGATTAGGAAACGTGGTAAAACGTATTTATGTTGGATTTTGAATTTATAATTCTGAAATGAATTGTATAGCGTTAAAACGCCTTTTAATTCGCGTTATAACGCCTTTATTTCGCGTTATTACGCCTTTTTTCACGTTATAACGCCTTTCAATTCGCGTTATTTCGCCTTTCTAAAGGCGTTATAACGCCTTTTTTCGCATTATAACGCCTTTATTTCGCGTTATTACGCCTTTT
This sequence comes from Anadara kagoshimensis, assembly GCA_021292105.1. NCBI lineage: Eukaryota > Metazoa > Mollusca > Bivalvia > Arcoida > Arcidae > Anadara > Anadara kagoshimensis. The sequence goes on from CM037870.1 coordinate 47,770,664, forward strand.
AATTTTTTTTATTCATGAGCTTAATAGGCTTTCGTATATAGCCACAACACTTGAAAAAAACTGAAATTAACGGCTTTCCCTATCATACCCTTAATCAGTGTTGTAGACGTTTCGGTATTGGCATGTTTCGTTTCAATATTAAAATATTCTATCTTAATACAAACAGACAAATAAATAAAAATAAATAAGCTTACCTTTTTACATAAATATTTTCCTTAACAGTTAATCATCCTAGTATGTATATGTAATACAGAGTATCTATTAAGATTTCCATATATAAGAATATCACTCCTAGTTCTCCTCACATGGTATATTATATATTGTCAGTTTTGTTTTATCTAATGACCAGATCAGTAAACGTGGGGTATTTTCTTAAATAACGAAGTAATTTCTTTTAGAAAAAGGTAAACAGTTCATTGTCAACTAAGACACAAAACTGACTCGCATTTCACACTGAATTCATTGTTAGGTTTTTGTCTAACAGTGTTTGGATAGCAGGGGGTGAAGTTACTTTTCAACAAAAGTTCTATATGTATACAAGTTCTTAATAACATTAAGTATTTGGCTTTAACCATTTTAATTATATACACACGTATTTATAATTTAAATAGGTTCAAAATTCCCATATATAATGCATATTTGTTGTATATATACATGTATGGAGTTTACATTCATAATTTTACCAGCTATGTTTACAACTTCAAAACGGTATTTGTCACGGTGACTCCTGGAGAATTTTAACAACCTCTTCACTGGTTAAATTCACGAGTATTTAACGCAATTATCTCGCTAGGTTGATTGTGGTCTTTGAATTTAATTGTCAGTTAAAATTGATAATGTCCATTTTGAAACGCTTTTTAGGCCCAATTTACATTGGGTGGTACGCGCGAACCGTGACTCAACAAGCGACTTTCCGACTGCAAGTAAACACCCAACCGTTGGGCTAACAACAGTAAGTACATGATTCGGTTTTCAAGATTGGTTTCTTTTCTATTGTACGCTCATATTGTTGAATTAAGTGCAAAAGTGATTAGGCTTGCAACGAATGTAAAAACATTCCAATAATTTTACTAAATTGTTTCTGATAGATAATATTGCAAACTTTTCCTATGAAAAGGAAGTGAGTATTATCAACTGGTTCGGTGTTGCAATTTTCGACATCACTAGAGGACACTCTAACCAAACTGCCTGCCCAGGTGTTCAGATACCTACGTTCAACAATAGATGGCGTTCGCAATATATCTATTATCGAATTTCTTTTAATATAACAACATCTCATTCTGTCTGGTGTGTTTGTGTAAGATAGCTGGACAAAAAATAAGAAAGAATGCAACTGAAAAACATTCACTTGGCAACAGAAAACAAGACAACACAAAGAAAAGGCAAATCTGTTTGCGACCATCTCGACTTTGGATGGGTACTGGAGTAAATGTACAGTGGTGTGGATATAACAATAACAATATTATTTTATTGCGTAAAGTACACATATATAGTACTATAAAATGGTTTTTATTATACCTTTTTACAACTTGTTTGTCTCGACTTTTTTTTTATTTTGTCATTACGCGTTGACATTTACGAGACTGGTAAGACCTCCTTTGGTACCCCTACCAAATAAATTCTATGTTAATTTTTTAAAAATGATTTTCATAGAAATGTTCAAAATGTGTTGATTACATCATTTTATACTTTTTCAGTCAAAATTAAAATTTTATTGGAGGGTACAAATGGAAGATTTTCCCGGGGACTTTTGAATCGTCATTTCATTTAAAATTCTAACTTAGTTTTTTTTTCAAAAATGTACACTTTAAATGTGTCTGATCATGCATGTTTTAGTTCATTACTTAAGAAGATTGTCCAAGGAAATGCCTCAGAACAATCCAGCAGAGCGGTCAGTGCATTTTTTATTTTACTTCACAACAATGGAAATCTATCAGCTGTATAATATTGAAAACATTTAAAACCATAAACTGTTTAAGATCTGTTTCAAAGGCTGGGTAGTTTAAATTGGGATTTTTTCGGTTAAGGGTACTTTTAATTCGAAACTGAAAATATTGAATCCACTTTTAGTTTCCAAATTATAATATCGAATTTATATTAGTTTACTATACTTGTTTTGAAAGAATTATACAACAAAACAAACGTGTTGGTAACAACTAAAATATATGATAATATCATTGTCGAAAAAAGTCATTTTTACAGAGTGCGATACAAAAGAAATGTCTTACCCTCGATTCAATGTACCCGATCTCACTTCGTCTTTTATTTGACCAACAAGGACCGCTATGAATTCTATGTATCTCTGCTATGGAGTTTCAAGAGTGTTTGGGCATCAAATAGGTCCAAGGACCCTCGATTCAGTGTACCAAATCTCGCTCCATCTTTTTTGACCAACAAGAACAACTCTGTTACACCAATTAACCTTATATCTATTATTAAATGGAGTGTTTGGGCATCGAATTCAAATAGGACCAAGTTTTGACATTAAGTAACAATTACGCCTGAATAGATGCGATTACCACGGCTGAATCAGTACGAGTTATGGCTAACTAACACGCACTTAAAATATAATACTGAAAAGGGGGTGCAATTATTCCCACCAAGACCAGTTCATATCTCAGATATATCTCGAGTTGACACTTAAACAGTACAAAAGAAACAGTACAAAATATCCCGTTATACTCCATTGGTTTAATTTTACGCTGGTGATCTCAGTTTTGTTCAGAAGAAGATTAAATTTCTGGATTCATATTTCAATCACAAATTTTAATTTAAATTTTACATTATAATTTAAATGACTTTAGTCTTCTGTTTGTAAAATCAAATGCTATCAACCTTTTGTAAAAAAAAAAAAAAAAAAAAAAAAAAAGATATGCGACAGGGTGCACAAGTCGAGTTGCAATTCCGGGTGTAAGATTCACATATAAAATTAATTGTCTAAGTCAAAAGCCCATAATTTCATACAAAAATCACTGAATCGGAACGAAACTCAAACTTGAGCTGAAACTCATGATGGTAGACTTACATACCAAATATTAGTTTAACATCTATAAGCATTTAGAAAAGAAGTCCGGAAACTGCTATTTTAAAGAATTATCAAATTTTCGTTGCAAGTCATCTAAAAGTGTAGCCTGTTTCTTTCCATTGTATACACACACGTTTTGGGACCTACAGCTTTTTAATGTAACAAGGAAGCATTTTGTTGCCGTCTGGACAACACAACCAATTGAAATATAAACGAAATACTTCGACCCCATCCTGGTTAATACATGTAGTCACTGTTAAACAAAATGAAATGTACTTACATGTTTATTGGAGATTTTAAGATGACCAACTCCAATAAAACGGGTCGGCGGATATTCCAGTGACAGTTTTGTATTAATATAATATGCCCATAAAACATTTGCTCCGTCACGACTTCACATTTTGGTGCAATGATTATCACAACGTTTTCTCTGTTGTTGAAATATGTTAATAATAAGACAGAACAGACTGAATGTGACGATTTTGTATGTAATCATTGCGTAATATTCTTACATAACATTATTATATACAGAACAAAGATATTTAATTAAAATTTAACAGAGAAAAAAACTTAGAGGGTATATGTTAAATAAATCGTATTGTCAGTTGTACCATTAGACTAATTTTTAAAATTGAAATTGACAGGTAAGAATATTTATTAGCGATAAACACAATTTGATCATGATAATACATTTTTGTATATTCAACTATCTGTTATAAAGACTGAAACGATCATTAATTAAGAAAATGTTTAAAATGTTTTAAGTTCTGGAATTTTGAAGGAAAAAAATCCTTTCTAGACGTTGTCAAATTATAATAGAATAACGTGAATGAGCTGGGTTTTAAAAATAAGGTTTTTGAACATTAAAATTAAAAAAATCTATAATCAAAACTATTGTGCGAAAATGATAAGATTAAAGTGACCCCTTACTAAATTATAATCAAATGAAATGTATATACATGTAATAATAAGATAAAATTCTAGTAAGATGCACTATTCATGGTTATTCTTTTCAGTAATCATTTGAGTTGAATTGAAATGTCACTCTGTAGTACTTTCCTATGACAGTTATAATAAAACATTCAATTTTCATTTAATTTTCGTGGATTTTCTGGCCACGAATTTAAATGTCAACGACCCGAGACAGTAGATACAGAGGTTGGTAACTTGTCAATACCCAAAACACTCTCTCTCTCTCTCTCTCTCTCTCTCTCTCTCTCTCTCTCTCTCTCTCTCTCTCTCTCTCTCTGTGTGTGTGTGTGTGTTATATTAACGCATTCTGTATGTACACACGGTCAAAATATATTTTACTGTTCACACACACACACACACATACACACACCCTCACACACACACTTTATATACATCACTTACCCTGCTGTTGTACGTCCGGAGGTGAACATGCATGTACACAATGCATTTTAAATTGCATATAAATTACAGCACAGCACAGACGTCCAGTTCAGATTTTATCCTTAGATCAAACGGTCACCACACAGATTTAACATTCCATACCAGATATTTGTTATAATGCTATCTGTTTTAAGGAACTGTTGACAGACACGGTACTGTTAATACTTTACAGTTTAATCTTAAAAGTTTTAAAAGTATAAAGAATTAACTTAATCCAAGTTTTGTTCACCTATATCAATATTCCTTCTCTGGCTATATAACATGACTACAACTCACAGCCCTTCTGATTTATGTTTTCGATAGTTTTAATTCCTCGTAACACCCATTGCCTGCCTATATATAACGGGATTGTCTATTTGTCAGAGCTCCAAGTCCACACTTCAACATCTTATTTATAATGTTATATGATTAATTACATTTATTTATTTATTTATTTATTTATTTATTTATTTATTTATTTATTTATTTATTGCAAAGATAAATTGCTCGTGCAAACTACATAATTTACATTAATTTTGTAATAATCTCTTTCTGTATCTTTCTTGTCTACACCATTTCTAACTACATGTACATGTATCATATTCTTCTCTTATACCCTTATGACCAGAACCACGTTTCATAATCCTTGAGGGTGATGGATTCAACAATATATTAGAATGTTGTGGTCACGGTGATTCGAACCCTGGACCTTTCCAATATTATCGGAATGCTTTTCTGACGGAGCTACCCATCCACTCGTGCCCGGTCCGCCGCACTAAAATTAATCGTCATATACCGGTCCCTAGTAGCTCGAACTCGCTCAGTTGGTAGAGTGTGATAGGTCGTGGATTGAAACCTGACCGGGTCTAACTGTTCTTTCGCCAAGCTATCGACATTAAGAAATGAAAGTCACAGGGAAAGACAGGTGTTTCAAAGGATTGATATTTATAACATCAAGAAACTGAAACACGGTTATGTGTTCCGAAAAAATGATATCCATGACATCTAGAAACTAAAACATAGCCAGGCATTTCAGGTTAGGTGTTCCGTAAAACATAGCGAGACATTTGATGTCAAGTGTTCCGTAAGATTGATATCTATAACATCAAAAAACAAAACAACAAAGTGAAGCATTTGAGGTCAGATGTTCCGGAAGATTGATATCCATGACATCTAGAATCTAAAACATAGCCAGACATTTGAGGTCATGTGTTCCGAAAGAATGAAATCCATGAGCCATTTGAGGTCAGGTGTCTCAGAAGATGTATATCTATATAACGTCTAGAATATACAACACAGCTGTTGGAGCATTCGAGGCCAGGTGCTCCAGAAGATAGATATTATGATAGGAACTATAATGGCAATACAGCTCTTGAAGCATCGAGACCAGGTGCTCTTTATGACTTCTAGAAACCATAAAAAGGATGCGTTTTAGGTGCTTCAAAATAATTTAGATGTCACCAGCACCATTATTTTACGTGTGCTGATAACAAGCTCTACTTACCATCAAACCTATCATCCAAACAACAGTAATGGCTACTTGACCATGGGTAATTTGAAAACATTTATTCTTAACTTCAAGTTTGAGTCTAAGTCAGTTGTTTGAATGCAATTTAATTAGCACAGGGAAACCTCAAATTTTGAAGTGTACATGTTTTTGACATGTATTAACTTAAACGTTTGATTTGAATGATTATGTAAATTACACAAAAATAAATAAAAGTAAATAATAAATTTTTATCAAAATAAAACTGGAAACACTGAGCAAATAGTTAACTTTTTGAACAAACATTTGTAGATCTTTGATCAAATATTATTTTTCATTCTAAAGCCTATTTTAATCTTTTAGGCTGTCAAAATGCCCTCGAGGACACTTCAAAATCACTTCAGATTGTTACTTCTTCTATTAGCGGTGTACAAAATTGTTAAAAATAAAAGTTATAACAACTTTTGGAGAGTTAGCCGCCATGAAAGTGTAAACAGTTGGACGGTAATAATAGATACTCGATATTTAATACTGCTTGATAAGAAGTTTTCTATTATTCTCAATGTCTTGTTTTCACATAATAAAACTAATTTGTGACCGGATTACACACATAATATTATATATATAATGCATTGCCGTGCCTTGCATATTTTGTTCAATATTGTGGCATAATTCGACAAAGTTTGCAAGTGTGGATAGCCAAATCCAAACCATGTAAAATGAGACCCCAATACACTCTCTATTTTGTTCCAATACACATTTGTAAAAAAGTTTCTCTTTAATAACAAGACTTAATGACGACGAACTTTTTGAAGTACTCTTTGTCGAACAGCTCAACTAGCCCTACAGGAAGAAGAAAGCTGTAGTTTTACAGATACGTGTTATCGGTTTGTGCAGGGTGTGTTTGCTGCGTATTATAGTCTGTTGAATCGGTCAGCAAATTAGGTATACAGTTACTTATGTCATATACCATTTTTGAATTTAATCATAAAATACATTCAAAAAATGGTATATGACACTTACTCTACAATTATAATGTAAAGTGTTGTTTTGGATTGTGTAGATTGGATTACTATGTGTATATATACGTTAAATTTTTATTATGTTTAATTAGTTATTGTTCCATTTCTTGTATTTGATGTAACTACATGTTCATAATCTCTTTTTAAGAGGAAATAAAGAATGAATGAATGAGTCTTCTATATTAGGATGGAAAGACTTGTATATTCATCTTCAACTTCTGACGTCATCCTGACGAAACCATTAATTTTATACTATTAATACTGCAAACACGTAAACGCGCTAGACACATCGATAAGCAGTCTGCGATGACGTAATTATTCTTCATAGACCTAGTATCCGTGGCAATACCGGTACATTATTTTTTCTGGCAAAAAGTATTTAAATCTTAATGGTAAACACAGTTAACGGGTTTTTTATTTATGTAATTGCCTCAAAACACATACAAATGTTTTCAAGATTTGCAATTTGTATTAGTGACGGTATTTGAATAATGGATTAATGTTTAACCCTCTTAATACCGGAACGACAATTTTGTCATTACCGGCTTAATACCGGAACGACATTTTTGTCACTTACCGGCTTAGTACTGGAACGACATTTTTGTCCATTTCCAACAAATCATAAAATTGAAAAGATATTTTTTTTTAATTTTAATATTTGTGATATTGAACAAACATGAATATGTATGGGTGTACCGTGTGATGATAGACAACGTTATTGGTGACGTTATATTAAATAAATCGTGACGTCATATAGATTGAAATGTGACGTCATTGGTTATGTTGATGTGTCCTTGCGATCGATTGATTTGCCTATGCGCTCACCGAGTGAATGGAATGGACGGAGGAACTTCAAACAGCGATACCGATTCTTTATTTACCCATAATTCAAAACTCTGTTCTCCTACCGCAACCAGACAGAAATAACTCTACATTTAATTTAATTAAAAGCAAAGTCTCCGTGCATTTTTATGAACAAATTTAATACAGGTTATAACAGATGATACCAATTTAGGTAATATACATCAATGCAATGCTGTTGATTGACACAATGGGAACTATGAGGAAATCACAAAATGTAGGCCTTTATTTTACAATGGATTTAGTATTACAAGGCTGTAGATATGAATCAATTATAACCGAGGCAAAACAGTAGAAGTGTCATAGGTCCTTAACTTGAAATTTAGTTTTTTTATATACTTTTCTATTTTCATCGTGATTCTGTAAAATAAAAATACGATCTGATTTTTACCGAGGCAGTTTGTCTCGGTTGCATCATAGTAAAGTACGCCCCTGACAGTAAGTCAAGTTATCATAAAAAACTAACATACTAATCCATGGCTGAATCACAATACAGCGGCAAAGTAAAAATTTCGAAACTGACAAATTAGGTTACTCAAACAAGGTCTGGCCAAAACATGTAGTAATCATCAAAAACAAACATACTAATCCATTTCCGAATAACAATCCAGAAGCAAAGTAAACACTTTGGAACTGACAAGTTAGGTTAGACACGTGAACTTCCACCAGGGAAGTGAGGCCGGGTGCTCTGGAAGGGTAAGCACCTCCTGTTTAGAATTGTCATGTGCTGTTTTTGAATTTCTATTAAAATAATGCATTCAAAAACAGCACATGACAGAATAACAGTGACTGCATTTTTGTCCCATCTATATATCTATTCTGAAGATTATTTATTACAAAAACCTAACTTCAAATGTCGGTTAATAATTCCAAGATTTAGAGTAAGTGATCATTCTTTGGAAACAGAGGGGTACTAAGAACAGAAAGACTTGCAATAGCTGTGAAGTTTTTGAAAATGAAGAACATCTAATACTTGGATATGATTTTATCAAAATAGGATGTAAATATATTCTGAGTGACATAACATCCTTGGCTCCAAAGAGTGACTGCGGGTTTTATAGGTGATTTTACATTGCCCCCCTCTTAATCATGTATGACATTACGATTTATTTTTACACAAAATCCTCATTCTATTATTAGACAAGGTCTAGATTGATGTCCAACAAGTGCTTTATTTCGTAAGTTTGTTTTTCTAGTAGAACAGCAAACCTTGTCATCTATACTTCATTTAAAAAAATTATACAATAAACCTAGAACAATGTGTGACAAACAAGAATTCATGGGTGATCTAATAGTATGTAGATTTATTGTATAAAATATTTCACCTGACTTGATATTATGTTTTGAAAGAAAAGGATGTTCATTTTTCAAGCATATATTTGTAGAAAAGGAAAAATTTAAGAAAAATATTTTATAAAGATAAAAATACATTGATAAAAAAAAATAATTAAAATATATTCGGACGGGATTTGAACCCGTGTCATACAGCTTATGAAGCGTCTAACCAAAGCACTTACTGTCCGCAGTCCATCGGTTATACATGTATGTGCAGTGACAAGTTTTAATTTTCCCGAGTTTTCAAAAATTGACTATTTTCTCCTGAGAGGAACACCTGAAAAGACTGAATTTTGGTAATATTTTCAGGAACAATTTATAGAAGAACAATTTGAAATGTCCTCATTTTTTTCTTATTCACAAAGATGGACTTGTTTCGCGACTGAATATTTGTGTACATGAATTAAATAAATGAATCAAGATTTCATTCTGTGTACTTGTACCATAAACATAGAAACATGTTGCGTATAAAAATCATTGTTCAATCTTTCTCAATCTCTTTGTTCTTACAAAATAATTACAATTAATTGAGATTTTACCTTATTTTTGTCATATTTACATTACTCTAAAATTGACAGATTGTGGTTCAATTTTTTTTTTTGTTCTTTATTGCTTTTACTCTCATTTACCCTACCGACAACATTAAGAATGGGAATTTTATAAGATATACTTCCCACCTGAAACGGCATTCTCAACTGATATCGGGTGTCACTGTTGTTAAAATTTTTTTGAAGTGAGAAACACATGGAATAAAAATTATTTCTAATTTGTATAAAATTGTTAACATTTAAAACCATCAAAGATATTCTTATTACTGTAGGATTTTGTGTTTGTTGTTATTAAATTGAAAGTAAACATAACTTGATTCGTATAGAATATACATGTGATTATCTCATTATCCATGTATGCTTTCGCTTGAAAATTTTTTTTTGCTGTTAGATGCAATTACATTTAATTACATGCATATATTATATTAACTTTCGATGGGATTTTATTATTGAACTATTGACATAGAATGACAGTAAATTGAATCCAATCTGTGGAAAATCATCGTCAAACAATGTGTTTTCTTTTCATTACGTCATTATCACCAACAATTTACGTCAACAATGTGCCGACGTCATCGATGTTTCAATGCATCGATTTTTGAACGCTGGAACTAAGAGGGTTAACCCTTAGGACAGCTTTATAAACCTTTGTGGAAATACGCCGATAATTCGGGGATTATCTGGTTAAAGGCAAGATTGACTTTATACTTTAAATTTAATTATAAAGTCATTTTTGGAAAATTCGATCATATTGAAACGGTCTGCGTTCCAATCTTTAAGCGTTAACTTGCTTACAAGTATGGACAAACACTCCATGTGTTGTAATGACTGTTGTCATAATACAGGAACAATATCACCATATGGGAAATTCACGTCTCGCAGGGGTAGTTATGGGGTGGAGTAATGGTACATCATTGGTGTTCTACCCCTTATTCAAAATGTTTCCACTTATATCGAGAAGGCCGTGTATTCGAACCTAAGCGTTGAGGGGAATCGTAAGCACGAGTGCTCTATTGGTTGAACTTAAGATGTCATAACATTGTGACTAACTAGTTGAACATCTCCAATTAAAACTGAGAAAGTGAGCTTTTTATAATATTATAAAAAACATATATGGCCTGGCTCCATCAATATGATGAAGTTTAATTGGGATATTTGCAATGGAGTTGTTCGCTATTCATCATACATTGCCTGCCTAATCATCATTGAATATTATAACCGTTAACCTCACAGAATGAACTTAAAATGTTACCAATTACATGCACCACAAACCTTTCATATATATAATCTGGTAAAGACTATTTGCACGATTTGTTGATTAAGAAAATTAATGTGACCAACCTTATTAAGGCGCCCAAACAAAGTTTGGCGACTTATTGTTTTTGCACCGTTTCTTATTATTATTATTATTAAGGCGCCCAAACAAAGTTTGGCGACTTATTGTTTTTGCACCGTTTCTTATTATTATTATTATTATTATTCTTCCTCTTCTTCTTCTTCCGGCCATGAACTTGTCCAACCAATTTCTCGAAGACCGTTGGTCCAATCTTAACCAAACTTCACATGAAGGTTGATCCCCATCTCCTTCCCCAGAGGCCGAGGTAAAATGCCCATGGGTCATTAGGGGAGGGGCAGGAGGGCGGGGTCTTAAAAACAATAATGATCAATTTTGCCATTTATACTTTATTTTGTACTATAAAACCATATATATTCATGATCAGTGTCTCAAGATGCACAAGTCTGTATCAGTAGATTTTCCCTGCGGTATCAGGGAGGGGTGGGGATGGGCGGGGCAGTGTGCTAACTTTTAAACGGTTGAGATCCCCACCCATAAACTATATATTTTCTGGTTCTACATAAAAAGTTAATAGAGTGATACTAAAGAAAATCCCATGGGGTCATTCTGATGGAGGGTGGGGACGGGCGGGGCTTGGTACTAACTTTTAAATGGTTGATATACCACACTGAAACTATATATTTTCCGGTTCTGTTTTAAAAGTTGAATAGAGTGATACTGAAGAAATGCCCATGGCGTTTTCCAGAGGAGGGCAGGGACAGGCGGGGCTGGGTACTAACTTTTGATCAGTTGAGATCCCCCACCTAACATATATATTTTCTTATTCTTTATGAATATGAATAGATTGATACTAAAGTAAACCCATATGGGCATTCTAATAGGAGGGTGGAGACAGGTAGGTCTAGGTATTAACTTTGAGATCCCCACCCTCAAACTACAGTTTTCTTCATGGGCTGGTTGCTATCATTTTGTTTAAGAATTAAAACAATAAGCATGAATTTTCATTGTCAAGGATACTTAAGTAATCACTGATCCATGTCTAAAAGCTCTCAAGCTAAATCTTTTTTATAAGCAACACTTATGGTCAGTTATCCCTGGGGCATGATTTATTATTCAATTCGATAGAGTAGCTGCATTTAGTTATCAATATGACATTATATAGGTAAATGCTTGGATTAATTTAAAATCAACACATCATTAGCTCATCAAAACAATGGTTTGTGATATTGGGTATAGGTGATGTCAATCAACTTTGCCTATTGTTTGAATTTCAACCAATTGGATTCATGTACTATCTCTATATAAAATTAAATCTTAAAATGAAAAGAATATTACAAGTTTAAAATTTCTCAACAGTTTTTCTATTGTATGTAGAACTTATTCAAAGGTTTAAAATGTTCAGCCTTTGCCATGGAAATGGAAAAAACAACAAAAGTACAAGTCCTAATATGTGTTCTGAATACAGGGTTTGATTTTTTTTTTCGTTTGGGCGCCTTATTTGTAATGATGCATCCATCATTACATTAGTACTCATTATTATTGTTATTATTCTTCCTCTTCTTCTTCTTCCGGCCATGAACTTGTCCAACCAATTTCTCGAAGACCGTTGGTCCAATCTTAACCAAACTTCACATGAAGGTTGATCCCCATCTCCTTCCCTGGAGACCGAGGTAAAATGCCCATGGGGTCATTAGGAGAGGGGCAGGAGGGCGGGGTCTTAAAAACAATAATGATCAATTTTGCCATCTATACTTTATTTTGTACTATAAAACCATATATATTCATGATCAGTATCTCAAGATGCACAAGTCTATATCAGTAGATTTTCCCTGCGGTATCAGGGAGGGGTGGGGATGGGCGGGGCAGTGTGCTAACTTTTAAACGGTCGAGATCCCCACCCATAAACTATATATTTTCTGGTTCTACATAAAAAGTTGAATAGAGTGATGCTAAAGAAAATCCCATGGGTCATTCCTGATGGAGGGTGGGGACGGGCGGGGCTTGGTTCTAACTTTTAAATGGTTGATATCCCACCCTGAAACTATATATTTTTCGGTTCTGTTTTAAAAGTTGAATAGAGTGATACTGAAGAAATGCCCATGGCCTTTTCCAGAAGAGGACAGGGACAGGCGGGGCTGGGTACTAACTTTTGATCAGTTGAGATCCCCAACCTTAACATATATATTTTCTTATTCTTTATGAAAAGTTGAATAGATTGATACTAAAGTAAACCCATATGGACATTCCAATAGGAGGTTGGGGACAGGTACTAACTTTGAGATCCCCACCCTCAAACTACAGTTTTCTTCATGGGCTGGTTGCTATCATTTTGTTTAAGAATTAAAACAATAAGCATGAATTTTCATTGTCAAGGATACTTAAGTAATCACTGATCCATGTCTAGAAGCTTTTAAGCTAAATCTTTTTATAAGCAACACTAATGGTCATTTGTCCCTGTGGCATGATTTATTATTCAATTCGATAGAGTAGCTGCATTTAGTTATCAGTATGACATTATATGGGTAAATGCCTGGATAAATTTAAAATCAACACATCATTAGCTCATCAAAACAATGGTTTGTGATATTGGGTATAGGTGATGTCAATAAACTTTGCCTATTGTTTGAATTTCAACCAATTGGATTCATGTACTACTTCTCTATATAAAATTAAATCTTAAAATGAAAAATATTACAAGTTTAAAATTTCTCAACAGTTTTTCTATTGTGTGTAGAACTTATTTACAGGTTTAATTTTTCAGCCGTTGCCATGGAAATGGAAAAAAGCAACAAAAGTACAAGTTCTAATATGTGTTTTGAATACAGGGTTTGATTTTTATTCGTTTGGGCGCCTTATTTGTAATGATGCATCCATCATTACATTAGTACTCGTTATTATTATTCTTCCTCTTCTTCTTCTTCTTCCGGCCATGAACTTGTCCAACCAATTTCTCGAAGACCGTTAGTCCAATCTTAACCAAACTTCACATGAAGGTTGATCCCCATCTCCTTCCCCAGAGGCCAAGGTAAAATGCCCATGGGGTCATTAGGGAGGGGCAGGAGGGCGGGGTCTTAAAAACAATAATGATCAATTTTGCCATTTATACTTTATTTTGTACTATAAAACCATATATTCATGATCAGTATCTCAAGATGCACAAGTCTGTATCAGTAGATTTTCCCTGCAGTATCAGGGAGGGGTGGGATGGGCGGGGCAGTGTGCTAACTTTAAAACGGTTGAGATCCCCACCCATAAACTATATATTTTCTTGTTCTACATAAAAAGTTGAATAGAGTGATGCTAAAGAAAATCCCATGGGGTCATTTCTGATGGAGGGTGGGGACGGACGGGGCTTGGTTCTAACTTTTAAATGGTTGATATCCCACCCTGAAACTATATATTTTCCAGTTCTGTTTTAAAAGTTGAATAGAGTGATGATGAAGAAATGCGCATGGCGTTTTCCAGAGGAGGGCAGGGACAGGCGGGGCTGGGTACTAACTTTTGATCAGTTGAGATCCCCACCCCTAACATATATATTTTCTTATTCTTTATGAAAAGTTGAATAGATTGATATTAAAGTAAACCCATATGGGCATTCCAATAGGAGGGTGGAGACAGGTAGGTCTAGGTACTAACTTTGAGATCCCCACCCTCAAACTACAGTTTTCTTCATGGGCTGGTTGCTATCATTTTGTTTAAGAATTAAAACAATAAGCATGAATTTTCATTGTCAAGGATACTTAAGTAATCACTGATCCATGTCTAAAAGCTCTCAAGCTAAATCTTTTCATAAGCAACACTAATGGTCAGGTGATTTATTATTCAATTCGATAGAGTAGCTGCATTTAGTTATCAGTATGACATTATATGGGTAAATGCTTGGATTAATTTAAAATCAACACATCATTAGCTCATCAAAACAATGGTTTGTGATATTGGGTATAGGTGATGTCAATCAACTTTGCCTATTGTTTGAATTTCAACCAATTGGATTCATGTACTACTTCTATATATAAAATTAAATCTTAAAATGAAAAGAATATAACAAGTTAAAAATTTCTCAACAGTTTTTCTATTGTGTGTAGAACTTATTTAAAGGTTTAAAATTTTCAGCCGTTGCCATGGAAATGGAAAAAAGCAACAAAAGTACAAGTCCTAATATGTGTTTTGAATACAGGGTTTGATTTTTATTCGTTTGGGCGCCTTATTTGTTATGATGCATCCATCATTACATTAGTACTCGTTCTTTAGTGGCTTTGTTATTTAGAGACATTATAACCGGTATTTACAAGGGCGATTAAAACCATTAATAGTTTAATAATTATAATTATGTCACGCATATCAATCAAAAAATTTTGACACGTCAAACCTGTAGGAGAAAATCAAGCAATACATTCGAACCCGAATTTAAATACATGCATAGACAACATGCTATCTTTTTCGAGCTTGATAACAAACACCGCATTATTTTGCCATCACATGATGAAATTCAAATTATTCCAATTTTTACTTTAAAGTCGAAATTGAATAGAGTGCCGCTAAATCTACAACAAAGTCATCGCGAAATTGAATAGAGTGCCGCTAAATCTACAACAAAGTCATCGCGAAATTGAATAGAGTGCCGCTAAATCTACAACAAAGTCGTCGCGAAATTGAATAGAGTGCCGCTAAATCTACAACAAGTCGATACGAAATTGAATAGAGTGCCGCTAAATCTACAACAAGTCGTCGCGAAATTGAATAGAGTGCCGCTAAATCTACAACAAAGTCGTCGCGAAATTGAATAGAGTGCCGCTAAATCTACAAGTCGTCGCGAAATTGAATAGAGTGCCAACAAGTCGTCAAGAAATTGAATAGAGTGCCGCTAAATCTACAACAAAGTCATCGCGAAATTGAATAGAGTGCCACTAAATCTACAACAAAGTCATCGCGAAATTAAATAGAGTGCCGCTAAATCTGCAACAAAGTCATCGCGAAATTGAATAGAGTGCCGCTAAATCTTCAATAAAGTCATCGCGAAATTGAATAGATTGCCGCTAAATCTATGTACAATAAAGTCCCGAAATCGAATAGAGAGCCTCTATATCTATATGTATAACAAGTCGCGAAATTAATAAAGTGCCGCTAAAATATAATACTGTAAACGTATTTAATTTCACGTGTATTTATTTTCGCGGTATAGGAAATTTAGACATATTCGCGTGGTTAAATTTTCGGGTTTTTGGAAAATGCATTATAACACAATAATTAAGTATAATATCAGTAATTTTCGCTCAGTATTAATTTGCGAATATAAATAAGTTTACAGTACACAATCATTGAATAAATCTCGCTCTGTGTTGAAAATAACATGAGCAATAATTTCAAATAAAAGTTCAACAATCGTTTTAGCTTAGTCATCTTTAAAAACTTATTTTTGCAAATTTAATAAGTGGTCTTTACATAGAGTGCAGTTCTACAGACATTTGAATTACCTCCCTTTCAATTTCTTTATTTACCTCCCTTTAACAATTATTTTAAGGAATTTATATTTAATAATTACAAATTTATGACCATCATCTGTATCACATTTTTTTATTTAGCAAATTATATAGAATAATTATGTTCTAATCGTAAAGAATATAAAATCATAAACTTAATATAACAACATAAATAAAATTATACACATCACAGGAAGACGCTTCTTTAAAGCAAATGTTTAATAAATATTTTTCATCAAAACTCGTACACAGCACCGGTCCATGTTCATTTTACATAATTAGAAATGAAAGGAACTCTTTTGATTAGGTGTCTGAGGTTGGACACCTTAAAAATTCAAGTAGTGAGATAGTTAAATTCGAAGGATATGGTTGGTAATTAGTTCTTGTCCATCCAAATATTTTAACATGAATGTAGTGGCTGTAAAGGTAAAAACTTAAAATGAGATGGTACCTAAGCTTCTGAATTCAGATCAAATCTATACTGACATTTTTACTCCATGCCAAAATTTCTTTTCATGAGTCCTGTGCAAAAACATATAATATCAGTTTTGTCCCCTTTCAACAAATCATTCGGAAAGTGCTCTAGGTTCAAGCCTCAACAGTACTGTGGCATTCCTGCGAAAGGGAAGACTTTTAATTGTACATTTTAAATATTTTACACCTCAGTCAAAATTTTATCACTAATATTGTATTCAGTTTCTGGAATTATGGAAGAAACCAGAGTGCCTTAAGAAAACCAGTGCCTTTAGCCAATCAAACTGACTTCCTCACACTACAACGATACAATCTGCTGAGGGGGGGGGGGGGGGGTTGAACCTAGTCAGTGAGTGGCTCTGTAATCTGCAAGTCTGAGCTTTAGTCCACTCTGCCACTGAGGCCCAAGTAGGGAATGACTTTTACAAACTAGAAAAACTGTGAGCCACAAGCTCCCAAAAAATACCCCCCGCTCCCAAAAATCCATCGGATCAAATTTTTAAATAGGAGGTGCACATCTACATTATATCACAAAGATTGTGTGAAAGTTTCATGAAAATCCATTTAAGGGTTTAGGAGGAGTTGCGGATAAGAGATAGGTACACTAAGGTGTAACGGAATGATGGACGGACACCCCTATCACTATATACCCCCCACTTTTTAAGCGGGGGGTAAGTTGACACTTTAGACCACTTGGCCACCGAGGCCCCACTGGGGAAATATTATAACAAATTCACAATGACTCTTTTACTACTGATGTCACTTTATTGTTACATTAAAAGCATTAACATAACAACATAAATATACAAATATATAAAAAACTATTACAATCTTACAATGAGTCTCAAAAATATCTCTCAATTTCTGTGTTGATATTTAATCTTTTGAGATGCCAGTTCTATATTTCTTCACTTGTTAACATATGCATAAAGGGCACCTCATTTGCTCTCTTTTTTCTGAATATGCTCCGTGTCTCACTGTATACTCAAGATGAATCATATAGCAAGATAAACATGTTTAAAAATTTACTCTGGATGGTTTTCACAAAAAATTAAACAATGCAGAATTATTTGTGCTATGATGTTTACTGTATTTTCTTTCAGAGATCTAAACAGTCAAGTAATTTGACTTGCCAGACAGGACTAAGTTTGAAATTTCTACTCACTGTGTGTGTGTGTTTGTTATTGTTTTTGTTTTCCCATTGGTTTTCTAACACTAATCTAAAATTTGGCGTTCAAAATACAATTGCATATATGTAAAATCAAGATCTTGCTTTTCTATGCAGGTCTACTTCCTAGGAATGCAAGTATAACAGTAGTGTCTTGGTTAAAGAAACATTTTGTTGACATCAACACACCATTAATTATCAAATGATGACAAAACTATGAAATTCTTCGGCTTTCCTACATAAAAATTGTCATTAATTAAACCAAAGTGAAACAATGCTGTTATCATTTTACATGCATCTATGAAAGCTGAATTGTAAAGTTGCATTTTATGAACAGTTATACGTATATTTTGAAGAAAAAATAATTTATTTTTTTTTAAATTACTTCAATTTGAAAGTGTTACATATATTTTTATGATGACCATTTATGTAAGGTTATCCAAGAATTTAATCAAAGTACTGAAGGTACTGAAGCATCAGCTAAACTGAGCAATTTGATAAAAAAAATATGTGCACTTGAAACTGAGATTTGTCTAATGAATCAGTAACAAATGAAAATCATGCAAATAACAGATACTGTGATTGGGAAGCTTCTAACAACAAGTCTGCTTTTTATGCAAGTTGTTAGGTTCTAACATATAAATATGTTACAATGGTCAAAATGGACATGCCACCCAATGTTTATCAATTGAGTAAACTAAGTAATTCGCATGAATATAAATTTTCAATTTTTCAAAAACCAAGAGAGGCTACTAAAGACCCCACCCCAAATCTGAGTGAAATATCTCAAGCATAACTGAAAAAGTCCAGAGAAACCATCATTTTGATAAAATTCACAAAGTGAAAGGGGCATAACTCCACTAAAACGCAGTTGACTGGAAGAAAACCCAAACTGGATCTGTAATCACCACCATCATCATCATTATCACTCCTCATATCACATTTTGATCATCAACATGAAGATATCATCATCATCATCATCATCATCATCATCATCGTCGTCGTCATTAGCAGCAGCAGTAGAACCCATGCCATGACAATCACCACAACCATTATATTAATCATTTTCAGAAATCCTCATGTTACATCATTAATATGGTCACATCATCATCATAGCTCTTCATGTCACATAATCATCATCATTATCAGCAGCAGCAGTACTGAATGTCATCATCATCATCATCATCATGTCACATCATCAGCATGAAGACATTGGCTTTGTCATCATCATCATCGTGAATTATTATCATCATCGACAGCAGCAGAACTGAATGTCATCACCACCATCATCATCATCATCACCACCATCTTCATCATCATCATCATCATCATCATACTATCGGCAGTGCTCAGCAGTACTGAATGTCATCATTGCCACCATCATCATCATCGGTAGCAACAGAACTCATGTCACCATCATAATCATCATCATAGTTTGTCAAGTCACATCGTCATCATCACCATCATCATTCAGCAGCAG
Organism: Anadara kagoshimensis; assembly: GCA_021292105.1. Lineage (NCBI taxonomy): Eukaryota > Metazoa > Mollusca > Bivalvia > Arcoida > Arcidae > Anadara > Anadara kagoshimensis. Next base: position 47,790,232 of record CM037870.1, read on the forward strand.
AGCTTATTTTCATCACCACCATCACTATCATCTTCTTCATCACGATAATCATTATCATCATCGGCATCAACAGAACTCATGTCATCACCATCATCAACATCATTATCATATCTCCTCGTGTCACATCATCATCATGGTGACATCATCATCATATCTCCTCATGTCACATCATCATCATCATCATTATATCTCCTCATGTCATATCATCATCATCATGGTGACATCATCATCATCATCATCGGCAGCAGCAGAACTGAATGTCATCATCATCATTATTATTGTCATCATCTTCACCAGATCATCATGCCACATCATCATCGACATAGTGTCATCATCAAAAAAAAAACTTTCACCATGACCAGCTATTTCCCTTGACTTGCAATTGACAGATTAACCATTGTTGAAGTCATTAATTTTATTCATTAAATTCACAATTAATTTGAAAAAAAATAAAAATAAAAATAAAAATAAAACCTTTGTTTTAGAAATAATTTAAATGTATTTAAAATTATTGTTGAATATATATAAATTGTCCAAGTGAGCTTCAAAAGCCTGAATTGGTATAAACCATCCTGACACAATAAGCTAATAATCTGTACCTCCCAATTACAGAAGTTGTCCAGGCAACTTTCTCTTTCAAAAAAGTTTGTTGACAAGAATTGTGTACAAAAGGGGGAAATATTTCTGAATATGATTAATTGAAAATTAATTGATTATTATTTAGACAACTAAAATGTTACAATAAAATTACTTTGAATTTAAGAGAAACTGTAAGAGGAGTTGAGTTCACAAAGTAGGTACCCCCATTCTAATACTTGCTAAAAAGTGACTAAGTTTTAAAGTCTGGAAAAATGGGGAAAAAATCTTGAAATATTTCCATAAAGTCAGGTGCACATCTTCAATATATATATAAACATTCTGTGAAGTTTCAAGGCTTTTGGTTGAAAACTGTAAGAGGAGTTGAGTTCACAAAGTAGGTACCCCCATTCAAATACTTGCTAAAAAGTGACTAAGTTTCAAAGTCTTGAAAAATGGGGAAAAAATCTTGAAATATTTCCATAAAGTCAGGTGCACGTCCTCAATATATATAGAAACATTCTGTGAAGTTTCAAGGTTTTTGGTTGAAAACTGTAAGAGGAGTTGAGTTCACAAGATTGGTACCATATTTTCCCCGCCCTTAGTTTCTGTTCTACTTCACCAACGGTGCTCTAGAAATCGGAAGAACTTAAGAAAGCACAATAACAGTTTTCAGTTTTCCTCCATGTCCAGTGGCCACATTTTATGTGAAATAAAGTAATATGGCTTCATGAAAAGAAATTAAAGGTTGTAAAAACCATGGATTAAACTACTGACAACAACTTTAATCGGATATCCACTGTAAAAACGATCTAATAAGGACTTGTAACAAGGTAAATAAATTTTATCTGAAAATTTTAAAACATCGTTTTTTTCAGTTTTGTTTAGATTTTGATTTCAAGTTGTTCTTTCTTGTGATTTATTTTGTTGATTCAAAATAAACAACTGGAAAAGGTATTTAAATGAACATTGATGATGAAATTGTCTGTCTTCGGAAACATATGGTGAGAAGTGGAGTGTGTGCGGAAGATCGGAAGTATGTAGCAGAGATTCGAGAATAAAGCATGTCGTTTTTATATTAAACTAATAACTGAAAAGGACAGGGTGTCATGATCATTTTAAAAGGGACAAGGGTGTACTGGACTAAAAAGGTCAGTCACTACGCTATGTGAATACATTTGAGCAGGGGCATCGGGTGCCAAATGCCATGCCCCCAAACACATGGCTAATTTGCATACGAACTACGGTATCGATATCCTACACAACTTCACGAGTCACAAACGATTTACCAACACAGCCAATAACTTGTAAATACACTTCTTTTTTTCAGTTTCGTATCACATTTTTGGGAATAATCTTTGATTTCTACTTTTTTGTTATGCATAATTTCGCTACCGGCAAACTGACAGGAATGAATTTTAATACCCAATGAAAGCGGGAAAATCCTCGTGACGTTATGATGAATATTAATGAACCAGGTCGGGATATCCCAAACACGAAATATTACTGACAATCAATTTTTAAAAAATATATATAATTTATCATCAAATGTGATCCATGTTTAAAGTTATTTAACTTAAAAACTGTTTAATGAGCATACTTTGTGTTTATTTATCGATGTCACTTTGCGTAAATTAAAAAAATCCAATATGGCGGCGACTGTAAAACAACCACATGTACAGCACCGTAGGTCAAAAAGAAGAACGTCGGCGCGAACTGACAAGATCGTCATTTTTGTTGGGTTTTCCGAGGGCGTATACTTAATGGATTTTTATGGTTTTATCTTAAAATTATCATACAAAAGTGAAGAATTAAAATATATATCCAGCAAAAACGGACTAATACGCGTATGAATACATTTCAGATCGGCACATGTGTACATGATGAAAACATTGCTTTCGTAACTTTCCGGGAGACCCAATCACTCAGATTAGAGTTTATACATACCTGGGATACCGTATATGGAAATTCCCGTAATTTCAGTCGAAACGAAGGATTTGATTGGCTGTCAAGGTGAAATGAGAGCAGCGCTAAATACGAAAAAATCCAACGATCGCTATAAAGCATTCAGCATGGCTGATGCTTTAAAAAATAAATTATCATGAAGATATATGTTTTAAAAATTACAGAAAAGATTGTCCTAATCTAAATAAAAACATTTTATATGAATGTCTAAACTATCAATCGTTCTGTTTCATAAATCAAACAATGAAACTTTTATGAACCATTAAATTAAAATTGTGCATTACGACACATTTTCTTTCAAATTATGACCTCATATCTCATGTTTCTGAAAATTCTAAAAAATGTTCAACATATGTTGACATTCAGATAAAATTCAAAATAAATTCAGAACTTTGCAGATGAAATTCTTCAAAAATTAACAAAATTTATACTTGTTTGTAATTTGTTTTCAAGAAATCTACAATAAACTTAAAAAGTTTTTTAATAGTATCAGTTGCTATTATTACATTGAACCTTCAATAAATCACTTGATGTGCTTAGAAAGCATTTTGAAAATTATTTCCTGGCAAGATGTTGTTCCTTACCAGCTGAAAATTCGAACCATAACAAAACTCACAATTTTTTGTAACTTGTCAAAGTAAAACTACAAACAATATATCAATCCAACATTTCATAAATCAGTTGCCATCATGGTTACAAAACATTTCATAAATCAGTTGCCATGGTTACAAACCATTTCATAAATCAGTTGCCATGGTTACAAACCATTTCATTAATCAGTGCAATAGTTGCAAAACATTTCATAAACCAGATGCCATGGTTACACAGCATCATTAACATGTACAATGTGTGACAAGAGACTTTGATGTCCTTTGATGGTGTAAATAAACAAAACATTATTATCACAACATTTACAAATATATAGGCAAACAACACTGACCTGTCCATTTGACCTTTCATTAGGAATATTCATAAAGGAGTGCCCACCCAATACATAAGTAGCGTTAGGATTCGGATTAATGCATATACACATTGCCCATGATTAGTGTTCTATCAGGTAGACAAAATTATACACGCATGATCCCCATTACTGAGATTCACACGTCCATGATAAATATTTAACTCAAAGGTCAAGCGAATAGGCCAATGTTGTTTACCTACACATATAGATATTTCAGCACTAAGAATATGTTACTAACATAAGTAGCACTTCTGTTTTAAACATTACAAGTAACACATAGATTAGTGCATATTGTTACTTCATGGTGACAAAATACTAAGTAAGTAGAAATGTTTTTTTAAAAGTAAGGCGTCTAATGGGATTCTGGAGCAACAAATTTACATCAAACATCTTTTTTCATAAAAAATTAAAAACAGGATTTTACCGGAAATGTAAGTGTAATGTGTTTAATATTATTTTAAAACTTGCAAAGTTTAAAAAGTGTTAATCTATCTCAAAGTTATCATCTGGAAACCACCAGGCCCCAGTTTCACAATCATTCCTTAGCTAAGATTTTCCTTAACTTAAATCTTGCAAATTTTCAAATCTTTATAATTTTGTTAATTTTCAAGATATTGAGGAATTTGAGGTGTCATTTTTAAGATCACTTCTAAATTAAAACATTTGCGTTTAGTTTAACAAAAATATTCATCAGTAGTTTCAAAAAGTGATTCCGAAAATTTGCTAAATTTAAGTTAAGGAAAATCTTAGCTAAGAAATGATTGTGAAACTGGGGCCAGGAAAGAAATAAACAAATATCTGTCAATAAAAATGTAAGGAACCACACAATACCTCACTATTATATGTGACAGGGTATAAAACATAAAATTGATTTTAAACAGTTTAAATTAAATTAAATCTAAGTAAATTACGAATAAATAAATAAATAAATAATAATTAATTAAATTTAATTTCAAAATTATAGGACAAAGAAATTGATATAAGACTAGAATGTATAGAAGCTTAAATAGACATATTGCACATGCTACTGAAGAAATGAGAGTTTATCACTGTTTAATTCATTATTCACCTCAAATCCATATATTGAAACAAACTAGTTAATATATAATTTTATATTTCTAGATAAGCATAAATAATCTGGTTGTTGATCACGCCTCAAAAACAGAAAATGTTCTATAAAATACATTTTATACAATTTAAGTCTGTCCTCAAGCTTGTAACATCAAAAATATGGTAATTAACTCAAATATTTTGTACAGGAAAATAGCTAGCCTGTACAAGTTAATAATAAGTTGTAGACATCATTCCTGAATTATAGAAACTTGACACGACAGGCTACAAATGGCTTTCACCAGAGTAACACATAATGCCCACTAATGTTGTACCACAAAATACCTTGTAATGTTTGTGTGGAACAATTATTTGCATTGGATATAGAATCACAACAGTTGGCAGATACACATATTCTGGAAACTTGTGACATAAACACTTTCCAAAATGTTCCTAAACGTTTAGCAGTACTGATTATGTGGTACACTGGTGAGGCCCATTAAAAATAAAATTGAGGAATGTCTGAGCTATTTGATAATGTAAGTCACTATAAATGTGTAACAGGTAGTGTTTCAGATTATTAGTGGGCCAACAGAGCCTTAACCCCATGATAGGTGAAAAATGTCTCAATTTTTTCAAAACAATATCCAACTTGGCCAGTCTATTTTTTATCACAAATATGATGTCATGTGAAAGCATGATAGCTGAAAAATGGCCAGTGGTTTTTTTAAACAATTACCTAAACGGTAAGTTTTATAACAGAAATTTGTATTTAATTTTACTCTACTCATGTGAAAGCATCATAGCTAAAATATAGCTCATGGTTTTTTAAGCAATGACCGACCTGGCTAGTCTTTTTTTAATGCAAATATGTTTCATTTTACTCATCTTATGTAAAAGATGGAAGAATTACTATACATGTAAGTATTGATTCTTAATTCAAATTTATGACTAACTTTAGTTTTTAAATGTTTTAGACATCTGAACCATTTTAAAAAAATCAAAGATACTATTCTTTTATATGGCCCTTCATTTTAAAAAAATAATCACCATTTTCTGCTTAAATGAGTGATTATGACATAAAAGGAACACAAACAATCTGAAACACTGTCAATGTCTTAAACATGTTTTATGATTACACATCATGTTATATCACAGAAAAAAAGTGTCCAGTAATATGAAAAATTTTCCACTGCATTTTTGCTTAGAATGACACCTACATTTTCAAAATTTTTGCTTTTTGAAATTTTGATATGTAAAGTAAAATTGACCAGATTTTTTTTCAATTTAAGCTTCTAACTATAATTTGCCCCTGTCATTGAAAAATTAAGACAAAAATTAAACTAATATTTCAAAATGTACTAAATTTCAAATGCAAAAAAAAACATTTTGAGAAAAATTTTTTGCTTCTGTTCTCAGAAATTTAAGAAAAGTGAAATTGACCAAATTTACTGAATTTCTCATACTCATGATACAGAAAAACTTCTTGAGAAATTTTTTTAGATTCTGTTCTCTAATAAAATTAGGCAAAAATGAAATGGAAGTGAAAATTTCCAAATTTACTAAGTTTCACATTTACAAATACATCTTGAGAAAAAAAAACTTTGACAATAATGTGACAAAATATGATATAAACATATGCTTTATTCAATTGTATACAGATATAAATGTAATGGCTATATTGTGCGAAATCTTAAAATCTATCAAAACAATTAAAAATATTTTACGTATAAAAATTACAAATTATGAGCTAAAAATCACATATCATACCTTTTATAAAACAAAACAAAAACACAAAAATATATACAATCAAAAATTTTCTACACAATAAAACCAATATAACTTGTGCAAACACTAGGCAGTTCTTTAACACAAAATGAAAGACTAAAAGTATTTCAAAAATACATAAAAAATGAAAATAATATATATATAGAAACCGTTAACATAACAAGTAACTGACCTCAAAGGTCATCTGTATATAGAATAGTTATTGTTGATCAAAGTTGGTTGGATAATGTTTAATGTCACATCAGCAATTTTTCAGCTATTGGCAATGAGACTATTTTTTTCTTATTAGTCTAAAACATTAATCTAAAAACAGCTTCATGTGGTGTGCAATTTTTTTTTGTGTGTGTGAAAATATTTATGGTCTGCTTTGTACTGGTGCACACCGTTGGTTGTGACCTTTGCCTACAGGGAAAAACACCTTCCCACATGCCATCAATCAGGATAGGACCCATAACAGTGAGATACCTTGGGTTTGAAGGCTACTGCCACTTGGCCACTTAACCATCACGATAAAGGTTGGCAATTTAGATTTCATTTGTTGTTAAACTTTGTTAACATGTTATCAGATAATCTTGTTTCAAGTGTAAGTTAGATGGAACCCACAATTTGCAATCTTTTGCCATGTACATACATGTATTTGTTAAAATAATGTGACAAATAAGAAAAGAACCATAGCAGTTTTTGACATAAAATGGCAAGAAATTATGCTCACATAGAACACATAACGGTTTTGTTCTGTACGATCTCAATAAAATTCATATAACATTTTACTATACATGTTTATTATACCTCATGAGAAAAATATGATACAATCTGTAATTTGATTGGATCGTTGGATCATGTGATCAGGGTGGAGAAAACATCGTGTATCCCTCTGAAAACATCATATCCCACCTCTTCGGAACACACCATGACGTCACAATGATATGACGTCATCGATGGAGAATCGGTGACGACGTTCTAGCGTTTGCCTCCGATGAGTTCCGATATGAGAAAAAACAATGAATCGGAGAAGGACTGATGTTTTCAAGCTGTCTTTTTAAAATATTTTCTTCCTGTCTGACTTTCTTATTACCATGGTTATCTTTCGGTATAATAAACAATTTATTGCCTTTGTGTGAGGGAGATATGAACATTTGTTCACCCTTAACAACTCACATTTCCCTCGGGCTTCGCCCTCGGGAAATATGACTTGTTGCGGGTGAACAAATGTTCATATCTCCCTCACACAAAGGCAATAAATGTATAATATGTTTGTTTTAAGGTACTTTTTGCCTCACTATCACTAACAAAAGACAAGTATACCTTAGGACACAAGCTGTCTTATTTTTGTAATAATGCACCACCTAACTGATAACAATGTCTGAAATTATCACACATTAGAATACATATCAATCAAATGACAAATATATACAAATATTTTTTTTTCTGGTTGGATTTCATTTAGAACTGTGACTGATGTCACCAAAATCACTGTGTGATACCTCCATATGCCTATGTAAATCAACTGCTTCTATCACTAGAGTTTCAAATTTCCAAAATAATTCAATCTTTTATAGGAAAACATCAAATTATGACAATAGCCATCCGATAAGTTGTACAAATGCACAGCATTTTTGATACAATATACATATAAGTTAAAGGCAATTTTAAAAATAATTCTACTAAATAATAAACTGGTATATAAACTGAGCACAATTGATATTATTGGCATTTATAAACAAAGCTGAGACAAAGGTAACATATAGCATCTGTCCTTATAAAATGTATATTGTAATTAAAATTTCTGGAAGATACTGAAAACCTGTTTTACAATCTGGACTGTTATGCTGTTTAATGCCGTCTTGATAAAGTTTATACATAAAATCCAAACAATTTGAAGATACAGAAAAACCTGTATATAAAGACCACTTTGGAAACTTAAAAAAATATGGAATTTATAGACAGGTGGGATCTATATAGAAAAACTGTATATAAAGACCACCCTTGGGATCCAAGAAATATGCACTTTATACACAGGTGGGCTTTACATAGTATAAACTAAGTAATATGGACTTTATAGACAGGTAGGTTTTAAATAGTATAACCTGTGTAAAGACCACCCATGAGACCCAAGAAATATGGATTTTTAATACAGGTAGGTTTTAAATAGTAAAACCTGTATATAAAGACCGTCCATGGGACCTAAGTAATATGGCCTTTATAGACCGGTGGGTTTTGTATCATGTTATGTATAGAATCTTTTAGATTGGAATAAGAAGCATAGGGACTTCTGAACAGTGGTCTTCGGGACATGTAGTCTTCATATAAAGGTGGTCACTATAGCAATATTTACTGTATTTTGAATATTGTTGAAGCTACAACTATAAAATAAATCATTCATAATTGCCAAACCTTGTCTAATGATATATATGTTATTTGTAAAAGTTTTAAATTACATGTAAATCACAGGAGACTAAGAAATTATCAGTTTATACAAATTTTATATGTATTACACTGAATGTGTTTTGTTTAACAAATAAGGGAAAATAATCATACATATATACATGTATATTTAAATTATGTATGTGAAACCAGAAACTGAAGAATGGCTTGATTTAATTGGAGTTTTTTTGAAAATAAGGAAACATCATTGTATGGTAGATGAAATTAAAAAATTCAGTAACCATGGTTAATTAAAAAAAGAAATCTCCTATAAATCAAAATGATGTGTAAAATTATATTTTACATCATTCTTAGGGAATACACATTTAATTAATGAAATTAATAAAGTGAGTAAATGTATAAATACAGTCAAACCTACCTTAAAGGCCACCTCTATATAAGGCCTGATTGCTTGTAAAGGTCAGTAAAATTGTATCCAAACTGGTTTTTCCTGTATTATTTGGACCTATATATAAAGGCCACCTGCCCATAAAGACCACTTTTACTGGTTCCCTTGAGTAGCCTTTATAGACAGGTTTGACTGTATTTGGAAATGCAGCTAAGTAAAAGATCTTATTGTTCATGGAGACAAAAGTTTTAAATGTATAAAATCATAAGTAAAATAAGTTAATAAATAAGTGGCTCAGCCGACTAAAAATGTTGTATGTTAATGTACAATAAAAATGAAAGTTTATAAAAAATTTGAAATCAGATCTAGATAATAAGGATTCCATTAGGCCATTGAGATTATGATTTTGACTCTAGGGAATATAATTGGACTCCTGACATTCAGCATAAAGTAAATATGGGTTGACATTTAAGATTTTTAAGAAATCTACCATATTCAACCCCTGTAAGTCAAGGGGCAAATGAATGCCCTGGATAAGGAATTACCCAAATAAGGCTTCACCATTGGGACCAGTAATAAAAACACCTGCTTTAACTGATATAAATAAAGCAAGAACAACAACGCCTACAATCACAACAATAGCAAGGAAGGCTTTCAGGTATGACCTCCATGTCGGTACAAAATACGCTGGAGCTACGACAGATAGTAAACTAGTACAAACAGTTAATGAATACACAATGCACACTGATGTATTTATCGCCACTATCTGTCCAAACTTTGCAAACGGTTGAATTATGGTCTGGGTGAGAGGCACCGATGCTACAATTGTTGTCAAGGCACTGCTTATAATTGACACGCCTATATGACTTAACGCTGCTTTAGTTCTCCATTGTCTGCCTTTGGATTTCTTCTGGAATTACAATACAAACAAGACAGAATATAATTCATGTACAAATAAACAACAAAACATTCTGTACTTCATATGTAAACATGTGTTAGATTAATGGGTTGCTGTTATTCTGTCCCCAAAACTTGATAATTTTTAGTCAAGATTTGGCCCAAAAAGTACTAACTGTGCACAGCCTAAAAAGTGTTGCAAAGGGCGAAACAATACATATTCCTTATTTTCCTACTAAGTCTCAAATATTGTTGACACTATCTCAGAAACAAGAGGCCCATGGGCCTGATACGCTCACCTGATAACTAATGGCTAGCTGATAGATTTAAAGAACACATAAAAACTAAACCCCAATGACTTTTTTCTTTACATCAAAATGATCGTTGTATCAATACCTACAACATTCTAATATACAAGCCTATACAAAAAGTTGATAGTTTTCGAAATAATTAACCATTTGGGTATTGTTTCACATCTGTGACCTTGACCTTTGAACCCATGTCCTTTTTCTATACATCAAAATGATCGTTGTATCAATACCTACAACATTCTAATATACATGCCTATACAAAAAGTTTATAGTTTTCGAGATAATTAAACATTTCCGTATTGTTTCGCATATGTGACCTTGACCTTTGAACCCATAACCTTTTTCTATATATCAAAATGATTGTTGTATCAATACCTACAACATTCTAAAATACATGCCTATACAAAAAGTTTATAGTTTTCGAGATAATTAACCATTTTGGTATTGTTTTGCATCTGTGACCTTGACCTTTGAACCCATGACCTTTTTCTATACATCAAAATGATCGTTGTATCGATACCTACAACATTCTAATATATATGCCTATACAAAAAGTTTATAGTTTTTGAGATAATTAACCATTTTGGTATTGTTTCGCATCTGTGACCTTGACCTTTGAACCCATGACCTTTTTCTATACATCAAAATGATCGTTGTATCAATACCTACAACATTCTAATATACATGCCTATACAAAAAGTTTATAGTTTTCGAGATAATTAACCATTTCAGTATTGTTTTTCATCTGTGACCTTGACCTTTGAACCCATGACCTTTTTCTTACATCAAAATGATCGTTGTATCGATACCTACAACATTCTAATATACATGCCTATACAAAATGTTTATAGTTTTCGAGATAATTAACCATTTTGGTATTGTTTTGAATCTGTGACCTTGACCTTTGAACCCAAGACCTTTTTCTATACATCAAAATGATCGTTGTATCGATACCTACAACATTCTAATATATGCCTATACAAAAATTTATAGTTTTCAAGATAATTAACCATTTTGGTATTGTTTCACATCTGTGACCTTGACCTTTGAACCCATGACCTTTTTCTATAAATCAAAATGATCGCTGTATCGATACCTACAACATTCTAATATACATGCCTATACAAAAAGTTTATAGTTTTCGAGATAATTAACCATTTTGGTATTGTTTTGCATCTGTGACCTTGACCTTTGAACCCATGACCTTTTTCTATACATCAAAATGATCGTTGTATCGATACCTACAACATTCTAATATATATGCCTATACAAAAAGTTTATAGTTTTTGAGATAATTAAACATTTTGGTATTGTTTCGTATCTGTGACCTTGACCTTTGAACCCATGACCTTTTTCTATACATCAAAATGATCGTTGTATGGATACCTACAACATTCTAATATATATGCCTATAAAAAATATTTATAGTTTTCAAGATAATTAACCATTTTGGTATTGTTTCACATCTGTGACCTTGACCTTTGAACCCATGACCTTTTTCTATACATCAAAATGATCGTTGTATCAATACCTACAACATTCTAATATACATGCCTATACAAAAAGTTTATAGTTTTCGAGATAATTAACCATTTCAGTATTGTTTCACATCTGTGACCTTGACCTTTGAACCCATGACCTTTTTCTATACATCAAAATGATCGTTGTATCGATACCTACAACATTCTAATATACATGCCTATACAAAAAGTTTATAGTTTTTGAGATAATAATTATAATCAGAGGTACAAAAAATTAGGTCACGACCTTTACAATCGACCTTGACCTCATTTTGAAGATACTAACAAGAAGATGTCAAAACTGAAAACCCCATGTCAAATAGTGAAGTTATAACAATTTGAAGCTATTTTACGATTTTTTCAAAATTAAACGCAAAAACGCGTAACCTATTTTTTATCCGAATTTCACAAAATGAACAAACTATAGGCTTAAGACCCTAGAGAAGCCAAATATCACATCAGATTTTTTCTCCAATCAGTACTTTCGGAGAAGAAGATTTTTTAAGATTTTTGCACCCCTAGGTCACCTTGACCTAGTTATGGTAGCCATAGCAACGCCACGAACAAATCTGAATTGCACCTGCCTATATATACTTCTGACAAAGTTTCATTAAAAACTGTCCAGTAGTTTCAGAGAAGAAGTCGAAAATAGGTGTTAACGACGCACACACACACGCACGCACGCACGCACGCACACACGCACGCACATACACACGCTGCGCTATGCCATAAGCTCACATGACCTTCGGTCAGGTGAGCTAAAAACTCTCCAGACAAGTGTTAAAGCAGAAAAAATGGAGACTATTCGCTTTTTAGAAGCCAAATTCTATTTCAAATGTGTATGATGCACAATCAGTGATTCAAAGTGCTTGTAGTGATTTATAGATGGGTAATAGCTGGGACATGGATGCAAAAAATTCCTAACAAACAAATCAAATTGATGTATTGTCAACATAACCTGAACCTATATAATGCAGTTTGAGGTTTCTCTGTCATTTTAGATTACATTACCGGTAAATAGAATGGTGTGTAGTATATGATATTTTTTAAGTCCTAGTCAAAACCAACCTAGAGAAAATCACCGACCTTGGACAAGCCAACTGACAAACTTTCACATTAGGAAGTGTTTAAAACAGGATTTAAACCTAGGAAGTGAGAGGAGATGTGATTTATAAGCATGTTCTTTACACCATTCGACCACCAAGGCTACCCTTTAAAATATACCATTACCATATGTGGCAAAAATTACCATAACAAATTGTCATTCTTACCTCTTTACAATGATAAGGTACTGCTTTACCAGCAATAAGATATCCTTCTACTAGATGCATGCAGTAGTCAACTGATGATCCAACCAGTATAGACAATGACACAGCTTCTACTCCGCCAATCTCCCATCCAACCATGTAAAATATCCCAAGCACCAAACAGATCATCTCTGAAAAATTAATACCAACATTTTATTTCACTCTTATGCCTTTACATATACAGGAGTTCAGGAGTGGAACATTAAAGTCATTGTTTAATGCTAATCACAATGACAGAAATTACCTGTCATCCTATGTCAGTCTTCAAGGAGATGTCTTCTATATGATCTCACTGGAATTCAAAGCCATAACCTATTGCTCTCGAGTCAAATGGTCTACCACAGAGGCAGTCTCTTCATGGAAAATGGAGTAATAGTATTGAAAAAGTCAACAACCACTGATGACAAGGACTCTAGAAAATAGACAATGTCTAACCCCTCTTTGACATGCTAAAACAAAATTGAAGTTCAGTGTTCCCAATGCTATCCTAACATTTGGGCGGGTGGAATTACTGCCAATTGAATCACATAATTTACCCAATAAAATCAACATTATCCTGGGTAATTTTAATAGAAATTTCTCCATAAGCAGTGGAAGTAAAATATAAGCACAAACCTTAACAGACATCATCTGATAAGAAAGTGAATCCTATTACCCCAATTTTATAGATATGCATTTGTACTGTGACCCCAACTATACAAGTTATCTTCCCATCTATGAGATTAGGTATACAATGGTGGTCTAACAGAAATAAAGTTATTCCTTAATCCCCACTGTAGTTTATATCAGAGATAAAAACCTAGGTGGCATAAGGCACTGTAATGCAATTCAGATTGTTGTTTGTTGTAATGTTGTTTAATGTCACATCAACAATTTTTCATATGTTCCAGATGAGATCAAGTTTATTTATGTAAGATCAGATTTGTGGATGCCTGATGTGTGTGAGTGTGTTTATGGTTTGCATTATACTAGCACACACTCTGTGTGACTTTAAGGTGCTAGTTCACAGAGTCATTATGCCAATTACAAGTATACCACTTTCATAGTCACGTCATACTGACACTGGGTGAACTAGTTGATACTCTGTCCTCTTCATACCCATGGTCTAATATGATCGATAAGCCACAGACAAGCTTACCAATCCCCAGTCAAATTATCATTGTCCTCTTAACAGCCCCAGACAATGAGGCAGTATCTCAAATTTTAGTCTTATGTATGGCCCAACCCAGGTTCGAACCAACAACCTCCCATTGCAAAGGCAGCCACTCTACCACTGAACCACAGTCTACATAATTCAATAAAATCATATAGAAATATTTTTCTTTTAAGCACTTATACCTGTATCATACTTTTGTCACATCAATAACTTACCAACAATTGACAGAAATACAATAAGTAGAAGAGCTAGGTGACCAGTAAATATAGCTACTGCTGCTAAACATATCACTAGTGATAAAACTAGTCCATAGATGGCGCTGTTAACTGCAACTACTTCCATGGCAACCTAAAATTCAACAACACACACTTGTAAATAAATATTCAAACAAACATATACATAATGCACTCCTAGAAATCTTTCACTTAACTTATCATTGCAAAAACAGCTGAGCGAAGTTGCAATAAAGAAAATCCTTGGCAAATATTTTTTTCAGTATCTAAAGGATGACATGAGGCTTTTTTGTTACAATAAAACCCAATGAAGTAAAAATTTCACTATATATGACTCGGAGATTAATCAATATTACTAACATTTTCAACATTTTATCTACTTCATGAATCTCAAAATGCCAGTCAGAAGACCTGTTTACAAATCAAGAAAAGACGAGATGGATTGGACATGTCCTATGAAAAGAAACACACAATATAACCAAAACTGTCCTACACTGGACACCTGAGGGTAAAAGACGTAGAGGAAGACCAAAGATCACACGGAGGCACACATTGGAAGCAGAAATGAATGATTCGCACCATTCATGGGGAAATCTGCAAAAACTGGCAAATGACAGACAAAAGTGGAAAGACTTTGTTGCTGCCCTACACACCAGAGGGCGTAATAGGCAGTAAGGTAGGTAAGTAAGTAAGTAAGTAATAAATCTCAAAACCCAAAATCCTCTATCTGTTTTCTAGATTAGTCAATCTCCACTTACTTTTTGCCAGAATTCTGAGGTTTGAAACATGCTATTCAATCCTAAATGTGGTGAATCTTTTAGTACTGTAGCCTTGATGTCTTGTATCAGCTTTTCCCATTTCAAATACTGACGGAAGGCTGAAAAGTAGGACTGTCCTTTTGAAGTTGTCTGAAAACAAAAACAATAAACAAATTAAATAAAGAATTATTTCGATAGGACTGGAAGAAAAGTCAGAAAAAACTGAATAGACTACCATCAAATTGGAGGCATATTTAACATATATGCTTTCATTTCACAAATGCAGAAACTATCATAAGACTACTTGCCTTTGATTCAAGATGGCATTCAAGAGAGAATACAATTAATCTAAAAAGACTGTTTTAAAAAAAATTAAAACCAACACACATTTCTCATGTTTCTGTTTATATATCAGTGCAAGTATAGAAAAGTTAGTAAAGAACACAGTATGGATTATACAATTAAAACTTGTGTGCAGATGCCCGATATGAGCATTTGTACTCCAGTGATCAGTGTCCATGTTGGGATTTAAGGGAATTAATTGATAAAACATTTTGATTATTATAATGATCTAGACTTAATGTGGTTTTTTCAAGCGATACAAATTGTTCACACATGTGAATTGGCATGCTAAAAAATTGCTGAATATGAGTTTATTATATCCAAAAACTTTAACTAAGCCACTGTCTGTAAAGCTGGATTATCAACACTTATGATCTTGCTAGGAGTGTCACATAACTCGTTTACTCTTCAAACACAATTGAAGGGAGTAAATGCTATTATCGTACACTGTAAAAATACCCTACTTCACTTTGTTGCACATTAATAAACTATAACCTAAACATTAAGGTAATAGGAAAATGTTGAAACAAATCAATATCATAACCAGCAAATTGATAAAACAATTGTATTTCATATTAATGGCATCTATATGAACACCACATGTGTCACAACAATTTTTTAATGACTGATATTTTCTATGAAAGCAGCCAATTTTTTTATGGTCTTGATGTTTCTACAAGCAAAATATGTTGAACATAAAAAGTCTTACATGAGCACAAAATTATCTGCATTTATCTCATTGAAATGAGGCAAAACATTGGGCCCAAAAAGGGTTAAGTTGATGAAATATACATCATGTGTTTCTAAATAATTAACAATGTTAACTTACAGATTCAAAGGCGAATGCCCACCACAACAGGGCTGTTCGATTTCTATTGAGTCCCCCGACAGCATGGGCTGGAGGTAAACGTCCATACACTTCTTCTTGTCTTGGTAAATCCTTACATTCTGGTACCATTGACAGTAAAACTAGTGAGAAGATAAATATAGTAACTTAACCATTATAGTTGTTGTTAAGAGGCC
This sequence comes from Anadara kagoshimensis, assembly GCA_021292105.1. Taxonomy (NCBI): domain Eukaryota; kingdom Metazoa; phylum Mollusca; class Bivalvia; order Arcoida; family Arcidae; genus Anadara; species Anadara kagoshimensis. Next base: position 47,806,892 of record CM037870.1, read on the forward strand.
ATCTCTCTTTACTCTTATATACTATATAGCCAATGCAAAAAGTGAAGACCCATGTAAAAGGAACTACAAAAATAATATGCATGTATATACAATGTATTATACAGTAAAACCTCGTTATAATCACTCTTGATAATATTGCCACTTTGCTTATCACCACACTATTTTGAAGTCCCAAAATCTATTTTGTTTATGTTTTTCTCTATCGTCTCCCCAAATTTATCGCCAAACCCCTTAATAATGCCAAAATTTGACTGAGCAAATGGTGGCAATGAATTGAGGTTTTTCTGTATCATCTTCCCAATATTTCATGCAACAAAGCCATATAACAAAAACACAAATGTATTTTAATCCACTAGTGTAGTATTACTTTTGTAATCTTGGTAACCAACCAGCCTGTGGGATTTTGGTTATTTTCTTACATATTATGCATGGATAGTACAGCTGTCATCAACAAGTTGGCTTTCATTATCAGTAATGCATTTATAATAAGAGAACATATTGAGATTCATGTCCATCAGGACAAATTACCAGTTAATCCTAAAAACACATGTCAAATTAATACAGCATGACTATTCTTAATCAAAACTTCCTTGTTGATTTTTTTTACTTGCTAAGGCAATATTGTTATTTAAATAATTGATTTGTTGTTGAAAAAATTTCTATAAATTGAATTATAAGAAATGAAGTTAACTTGTTTTTGTTAAGGATGTATGAAAGAATTGGACATTGCACACAATGTGCAGTGTGAAAAATGCCCAATTCTTTCATACTTCCACAACAATAAGAAAAATTAACTTCATTCCTATAATAAATCTCACTCTGAAAGTCTAGGTTACCAGTTTCAGTAAAATTTTATAACAGCTTTTACCAAATATTCAGATTTAAGTGAGACTGTTAGAGGCCTACAAAATGTACAGAATTATTTAATACAATTGACGAATCGCCGACCACGCCCACAATGTTCCGACAAAGGCCCCGCATGCTTGAATTACACACAAAAAGAATGCAAACTCGTCCTGAATTGTGCCATTTAAATGATGCCACAGACACTAGTATGTCATTAGTTGCGGTGATGCTGCTTTGGAACCGTGATGACCGCCAGTGTTGGAACATAAAAGGCATGGGTGGCAATATGTCAATTTCACCATTACTTTGACAATATGTGCTGAGGCATAAAAAATCATTACACCACTCCTTCAGATAGCCATTGATCTCAATGGTCATGAAAAAAACATGGCCACCATACACTAGATGACCTACATGAGTTATGTATACATTCATACTTACCATAAAAAGGAAAGCATTGTGCACTTCCATTCCTGATCAGTTCTGTATGGGATGCTATCATTTTACAGATTTTACAAAATTTACCATATATCTCAACATTTTCTTTAGTCAAAGGTACTTTTGGTATCCTAAATGTGTTACTAAAATCTTCATCAAACTCTACTTCTCCCTAAAATATCACATAGACATGTGTATACAAACATACATTAATGCCCCTGAATAAATCACTTATCTCTATAAGCACATTATTTTGAAGCTAAAATGCATTTATCATTTCTTTATATTTCCCTTTATAAAGTTACAATCAATTCATTGCTGTACCCTTTTCTAAAACCAAAAATTGACTGAAAATAATGGGCAATGATGCATAATACGAAACTGAATTACTGAAGCTTGAAATATCTAACTCAAGTGTTACACATTTTTATCAAATAAAAAGAAACAGATTAAAAATTTTAGTAGCCCAATTTCAAAAACAAAAAGTCATTTTAAAGGTATTTTTTCATAAATTTGTCAAAATATATTACTTTTTGAAAGAATTTCTCAGACATAAGTAGTCAAATGGTGATTTTGGCTCCCATGCAATAGAAATATAGTACTTATACAGCACATGTATATATTTACAATTGTCATTGTTTCTCTTTCTATGCCACATTTTGAGCAATGTATATTATAGTGTTATGGATAATAATTGATGTCATCATTTAAATACATCATTAACTTGTTACATAAAATCATCGTGTTTGAATACACTGCAATCACAAAGTACTTTCTGACATTTCGTTCTATTATTATCTTTTAACAAAGGAATGTTATTATATGCACAAGTTAATCGATATACTATTGATTTTGACATGAAATTGTGATTCTGTCGAATAATATAAATAAAATTTATTGCAATCGAAAGAACTATTTTTTGTTATTGTTTGTAAATGTGGATGCTGCCATTTTTTCAACGGTGGGTGTCAAGGCAGAGGAAAAATTAAATGTTTCAAAATATACATGAAGTATTTACGTATTTTGCATTTGTTTTAAATTGAAGATTGTAAATATAGAAAATGACATTCTTTTTTTCGTTATTGATGCAAGTATGAATAACAATGGCCAGTCCAAATTATACATAAACAGCTTTGCCGTTATGCAATTTGGACTGGCCATTGTTATTCATACTTGCATTGATAATGAAAAAAAGAATGTCATTTCTTAGATAATACATACCACTGATTGATCCATGACATGTCCTACTTCTATATTGCTCTTATCAACACCCTTTATACCAAACACAACATACACAGTTGCCCCCGTCTCTAGTAACGGTCTGTCCTGTGTCTTAGTACAATCATTATTGTCACACAGATTGACATTCTGAGGCACAGAACGACTTTCTGACACAGCTTTTGGTGGTGTGATTATCAATGGCTTTGTTGTTTGTCTCTCAGTGTTTGATGGATACAACGGTTCATTATCTATAAATGGTTTGGGAGTTGTGGTTTTCTTTACATGTGGTGGCGGATTCGTCTGTAGAGTCGTAGTTGTTTTGGGTTTAAACACTGGCCTCTTTGTAGTTGTCACATGTGACTTTGTAATTACCGGAGGGAACTTCCATGGTGGCATCAATGTTTTGGGTTTCTTTGTTATATGTTTGCTTGTTTTTACTAGAAAGAAAGGAAATTTTCAATCAATAACTTGAATAAGATATTATTATTATGCATATAAAAATATACATGTAATGCATATACATAATTTAAGAAGGTAGTACATATGTATCAGAGATTTATGTACTGAACACAATATAACTTAATACGACATTTTTTTCTGTTGTATTATGTAGGAAGTAGTGGGTTCGAAACCTCAGCCGGTATCTGACCAACACTTGAAAATAGGTACTGACAGTTCTTTCGCCAAGCATTGGACATTAAGAATTACAAGTCACATTTCTTTTGTAAGACCTTAAAAACCGATGCCCCATGTCATGGTAGGCTTGGCATATTAAAGAAACCTTCCCTGCAAAATGATCTAAGCGTGCTGCAAAGGTAAAAATTTCTGTCACTTCATTTATAGCTGGTGACGTCTCCATACAAGTAAAACATTCATAAAACCCAATTCAATTAGTCGTCTTTAGTGTCTAACTATGATAGCATTAAGAAATAAACCTAGAAATAATGTTTGAAAATAATCAATTCTACAAAATCATCAAATTTTTGGTACAGCTCTACAGCGCAACATCAAACAACATTAACAGTACATACATGTACATCTATGATTTTTGCCCATAGCAAAATGTTTTTAGAGCTGCCAAACTCTGAGGAAGTGTTTTAAAGTGTTGTAGTCAGCTTTTATATTCTTAATCTACTACATGTATGTTCAACACTATACATATTATTTTTAAGATTTTGTTATAATTTATAGCTTTTAGTCTCTTACAATTCCTTTAAGAGTGATATACATACAATTTATATTTGTCTTGATGATTTGTATTATTATTATTATCATTATTACATGTATTATTATCATTATTATTATTTCAACAAAATTGAGATACTTACCTGTGTGTGTAGTCATTTTACTAAAAAAGAACGGTGGGAGTGTTGGCATTTGATTATGTTTATGTGTAACTCTGCCAAATGATTTGGTGGGTATATAAGGACCATGTGTAACTGGTATTTCTACATGTGAATCAGAGACCTGTAAAATAATTACAATGACATTTAAAAAAGAAATAAAATATACAATGTAAAACAAATAATAAAGATTAAACACTAATATCTAATCTACATGTATGTCCAAATCACACCACAAAGCAAAATAAAAATTAAAAAAAAAAACTTTTTTAAACTGGCAAATTAAATTAAACGCATGAAATATCACACTTTATTCAAGTTGTTTTGATTTTCTATAGAAATTTGCACAATTCACTGTCACAAACACACTGAAACAGACAGTAATGAAGTTAATATGGCTGCCATACTATACACACCTATAAAACACAGTATAGGAATCTTTAATTTTCAAAACTTCCATAAAACCCATTAGCAAAAATTGATAATCATAGCAACCCTAAATGTTATACCAATGTTTTATCATCAATTTTTTTACCGACAAATAATATAATGAATTTTCAACTTACAGGTACATCATATACAGCAGAGCATTTGGAACATGATACTTGATCTATTACACTAAAATTAGCTTTGAGATCCAGGAGTTTTTGTAAGTTTGTATCCTTGTTGAAGAACTGTGGAGGTTTTGTTGCTGGATGCAGTAATGTGGTCAGACCAATAGATATGGCCAACAATATAACTGACAACACTGAAATAAAACAAAAATTATCAAATTATCAAAGCCATTAAACATGAATTAAGACTTAATTTAAATATATACAGTACAGGCCTGTCGAAAGTTTAACATTAAGCTAACAAAAAAGTACTGTATTGGCAGCTCATCTCAGCTAGCCCCTCATTAAATGTATCCCAACAACTTTATGGCAGCTGCTATCTGTATTTCAGTAGCTATTCGGCCACCAGTTATCTATACCTTGGTCACTCAGCAGCCGATCTTTGACTCCTTATCGTTAGTGTTTAACTTTAAGCAGGACTTTCCTGTATGTACTAGCATTTTATTGGGAAGATTCAATTTTTTAAAAACATTTAAACTTAGTCTGTCATAAAAAAAAATCAAGATAAAAGCAAAGAGAAAAGGGAAAAACATCAATTTGGCAAATCAAAACTTCAATTAATTCAACTTTTCAAGGTTAAAAGTATAAGGGTTAGATTTATACCTACCAAGAATTATCCACCTAACTTTAACCACTGGACTAGCAATGATGTAATACACAAATGACTGAAGGATGTTACTGGGACATATTTCATTCCCAGCTTGCATTAGAGAGTTAGACTGTGGCGACACCTGCTGGAAACTGTTATCATCACCAGTTAACAAAGGGACATCATCCGAGTCATAATGTCCTTCTGAAAAAGAAAATAATCAAGAAGTGTTCATATCAAAATAATATGAATATAGTTGAAAGAAATAAACCCTTAGAGTGATAATATTTTCAATGTTAAAATTTAGAACAAAACTTATATCTAGATAATTTTCCAGACCCTTTTATCCACATGAAATAGTTAACATTTTACAGCTTATTTAATGCCATATAACAGAAGAAAATTGAAAGACAAATATTGTAAATGCACAATTCTAAAACTACATACAGTAAAACCTTTATATAAAGACACCCCAAGGTACATTATAAATATGAACTTTATAGACAAATTAAGGCTCGAACCTATAGGAATCAATGATAGGCTTTAAGCAAGGGAACAACACTTTCTCCAAATATGATTTACATACGAAAATAATATTCCATGGGGTCTTCTAACATCAGTAAGGGGAGATCATCATCTTCATCATTGTTCACTGTGTTAATCTGACCATTACTTCCCATGTCTGTGCAGGTGGTTGTTGTTTGATGTCCACTATCTGTATCTACTGTACTTTCTCTATTTACACCACCACCAGTACCTCGTACAAACTGAGCTACATCACTAGGCAAATCCTTCACACCAATTTTTAGATACTTGAAAGGCCTATAAAAAAAGGGGACTGCTCTATAGTTTTTTTTATTTTTTTATTTATCTTATTGCACTTTTTTTACCAAACAAAACATGTTAAATATTTACTTTACCTAACAAAACATATGAAATGATAGATGATTTAGAGTTGAAATAATAAATTATATCAAAGTTTTACTTACTTAGCACACTGGGACATCAGATAACTCTCACACTTGGCAAAGGTATACTGCCAGATAAACAGAGCTGGTGGCATAATCATCACAACAGTAATCCAACAACATGCAACAATGAGTGACATAAACAATCCAAACTGGTGTACTGCTGGTATCTGAAACATGTAAATAAAATCAGCTGCATCAGTACATGTAGATATACCCTATTTTGATAATGTAAATTTCTGAAATTTTGGTATTAGTTATATTTTACCAAAAAACAACAATCAAAGTACTGAAAGTACTAAAATTCGCGAAAGATTAGAAAGACAGGGAGTTCAGTGTCTCCATCAATGTAGTGTCAGGTACATGAAGTTGTCAGGTAACTGAAAGTAGGTTGTTATGTTCACCTTGCATTGCTCCCAACACAACATAGCGGGTTCATGTAGTGTGCAATGTGCAGACTATGAGCATGGGGCTGTTTTAATATTCACACATTGGACCAATATTAAGGATTCATGTAGGAAATAGTTCAATCCGAATAAATGCATGTATGGAACCATCAAGGATGGTCAAAGTTACTTCCATCGTCATGGAGACCCTAATATTAAACAAGAAGTCCATGAGCCTTAATGCTCACATGCAGCTGAGTACATATCTCATGCAGAGGTTCAATGGTCATTGACATTAATTAAAGAGAATGTCCAAATAAATTTTCAGCAGTAAGGGCCAATTATATGTAAGGATTTTTTGCAAATTTATTATAACATAACTAGTCATAAGAGTGCTACATATAATATATCTGAAATCTAGCTACAATATATTGTTTATAAACAACTAAAAAGGTAAAGAAAAATTTGAACCCATGACCTTAATCTAAATATCGCAATGAATATTAGGTCAATACCTACAATTTAGAAGCCTATACAAAAAGTTTATAGTTTTTGAGATAATTAACCATGTCAGTATTTGTTTGCATCAGTGACCTTGACTTTTAAACTCATGTCCTTCATTCATATATCAAAATGATCGTTAGGCCAATACCTACAATATTTTAACATATATATGCCTATACAAAAAGTTTATAGTTTTTAAGACAATTAATCATTTCAGTATTCATTTGCATCTATAACCTTGACCATTAGACCTATGACCTACATTCATATATCAAAATGAACATTGTGTAAATGCCTATAACATTCTGATATACATGCCTATAGAGAAAGTTTATCATTTTTGAGATAATTCACCATTTCAGTATTTGTTTGCATCTATGACCTTGACCTTTCAACCTATGACCTTCGTTCATATATGGAAATGACCGTAAGACAAATGCCTACAATATTCTAATATACATGCCTACACAAAGAGTTCAAAGTTTTTGAGATAATTAACCATTTCAGTATTCGTTTACATCTATGACCTTGACCTTTGAACTTATGACCTCTATTCATATATCAAAATGACCGTTGTGCAAATGCCTACAGTATTCCAATACACATGATGATGATGCCCATACAAAAAGCTTATAGTTTTCAAATATATTGACAAATACATTAATTTTGCAATTTCCCCCTCAAGTACCTTGCCATTATCTCATTTTGGCCCCTAAAGCTACAATATGTGCAAATCTAAAACTAGGTGCCCATAGTGTTTTACATGAAATATCTAAGTTATATCTCTTGTAGGTTTAGAGCAGATGATTTTTAAAGATTTTCACAAATTTCCCCTTTATGGGGCCCCAAGGGGACATAATCCTTGCATTTGTGCAAATCTGAAAACCCCTTACTTGACCATTACTGTCAAATATCATCCAATTTGGCTCTGTAGTTTTGGAGGAATTGATAAAAAATGTGAAAAGTTTATACATGACGCACATCGGATGAAGATAGATGGCAATTGCACATCTGAGCCTTTGGCTCAGGTGAGCTAAAAAGTTTATACAAGACGGATGAAGATAGATGACAATTGTTCATCTGAGCCTTTGGCTCAGGTGAGCTAATAAGCTTCTGATATCTTTCATGTCATAATTGAGGATATTTTTTAAATAAATTAATAACTTGAAAAAATTAACTATTATTTTATTATTATTTATATCACCAGAGTTGTGTTTTAAGAATTCGATAATTTTTGGAAGACTTTTTATTCCCGAGACCAGCATAATTTTAGTAAATCTTGTAAACAACAATTTTTTCAATTGGGTGGCCGTTAGGATCCCCGCTGACTGGGTTTGACAGGTGACCCCTCTACAAAGGTTCTGTACATGATAAAAATGTAGTTGACAGATGACCACTCTACAAAGTGATCGCTATCCCAGATTTCACTCTAATCAATTTATAATTTTTTAAGGATGACTTCACGGAATGCTTTGAAAAACAGGAAAAGCAGTATGATAGCACAAAATTCCAAAATTTTTGTCTTAATATGGGGAGACTCCTCACATCAGCAGGGATTGAGCTTAACTTTTCGATGAGCCATACAATGAACTGTTAAGAGTGATGGTTGATCTGAATATATCAGGCATATACATTTGGATTATTCTATCCCTTGCTTTACTTTTTGATATTCAACATCTGCAATTACATTGACGAATGGTTTTGCAGAAAATGTTGATCTATAGGTACTGCCAATGTCAATGACTGTATAATTTTGGCAGATTTTGATTTATTAGCAGGAACTTGTTTTGCATTACTAAAGGCTTGGGCCTGTTTGTGAGATTCAGAAATGTCATGTTTATTTACACTGTCAAGTTTATAACTAGTGCAACCCTCGGTAAATACAGATTTTTTTCCTGTCGAACTCTACACAATCGGCACACTTCATTCCGTCCTGCGTATCATACAACCAAGGCCTGCCATCTTCCCATGGCTTTTTATATGCTCCGATGCGTTTGGACTTATCATACTCTTGATAGTACTTTCGTTTTTCCGCAGGTCCTTGTTTAGCCTTTGGAGTCGATGCTCCTAAAAATTTCCACATGGCAGAAAGCCGGAAGTATCATTTTATACATAAATATCAGAAAAGGAAACGAAATGGCACCGTATTTGAATTCCGGTCGGAACACCGGTCTATTTACACTTGTTAACTATATGATACCCATTTTTCAATTTTACTATTATTGTTGCCAAGCAGAAATAAACAGGAAATCGGTAAACGGATCGGAATGTCAAATACACCGAACTGAAAATTATAATCGCCACCTGGCAGCCCTGGGCGACCTGTGTATGATACATTTATCGCCCAGAGCGAAAAACTGAGCGCCCGTTTATCTCAATCCCTGATCGGGAGGGTTGGCAGGTATGATAAAACCATTAAAAGTTAATTACTGCTAAAAATAGCTAACATCTGGGTCAAGAAGACGATCGAAACCAATCAGATTTCAGATTATAATATATACAAGGAAAAAAATCTGTTGACCGGGAGGGGGATCAGCGTGACGTCATCAACATATTCTATCCTCAAATACAACAAAATGCAGCGTTCTCTTTTCAATCTCGTATCAATTTCTTACTAAATCAATATTACTCAATAAATAAACCCCATTTACATGACAATTTACCCATCAAATCCATTGAATACAAAAGTTATTGAAATTTGAATTATCTCCCTTTATTTAAACTTCGACCTACATACGAGAGAGAGTTGATTTTCTGTAACGGAAGAATATTCGGGTTGAGAAATCTGCATGTAACAGCTACATTCGAGAATGATCAAGATCATTCGCGAATAAAAATTAATTTATTTGCACAAGTTTATTTTTCATAGCATTTGCCAAGTAAAAAGCAACTACGGTAAGTGTATATGCCAAAAATAATATATTGCATTTATGGCTTTAGTAAATCAAGTGATTTGTGATTTTCAAAACCTTGTTGTTTAAAAAATTTAAACATTTTCTATACTTTATGATTCAAATAAATGTGAACATTTTCTAATTTATAGTACAGTAGTACAAATGTATATGTCTAATTGCAGGAGGTTCTGTGGTGTAATGGCCAGTTACAAGTGGCACCTCTCACTGTCTAGGTTCAAATCTTGCTTTGGCAGATACTAGCATGAAAAAGTTTGTTGGTTCACTTACTGAAGGACAGGAGTTTATTCTGGACACTCCAATTTCCTCCACCATCCCTAAGAGGACCATCTTGATATAAGTGAAAGAATCTTGACTGGGATTATCACCCAACCACACTATACTCCATTCTACTTACAGAAGAGGCAATATTAGCTGCGAAAGCTGCTGATGTTGTGAACGAGGTGAAGAATGTGGCTTTTCCTGCTGTAATCAGTGTGTACTTGATTCTCTTGTATGTGGTTAATTCTGGACTACATTGTCTATATATATTTACAAACACAAATACATCATCTACACCTGTAATCAAAAGAAATCGTAACAGTACATATTAGTACTTCTGTCTGTCCTGAAACCTCTTGTATGGGGTTCTTCAAAACAATGAAGCACCATTTAACGAAACTTGATGCAAAGCATCAACATTGATAGGAGATGCATATATCATTAACATGAGTTGGTTTGCTCATTTTCTATGGAGTTATTGCCCTTCAAACATAAAAGTACCTACCAGTTGGGGATCCTAATTCACAACTTGCCTGTTGTTTATAAGATGTGAAAGTTTTGTTACTTTTTGGATATATTGCAAGTCTTATAATATATAATTTTTTAAATCTCCTGGTATTATTCAATACAGTAAATTCTCCAATTAATAAAAATTAAAAATTTCTGAGAAAAAAGTAGAAAGGCAATGATGCTCATGTAAAGGAATGCAAAAGTTTGAGTTTATGATCTCTTTTTGACACTGTATACAACCATATTCCTTTTTATAGTAATTAAAGTATATATTATAAAAATATAAAGACAACCCATTGGAACAAACAATTGGAACTTTATGACAGGTGGTCTAAACTTGGTTGTAATATGAAGCAAAGGACCTTAAAACAGCGATCTTAATGGATACATGTCAGTAGTCTTTACATAAAGGTGGTCATTATCACTGCTTTTACTGTTGTTTCAATAAGTAAATAATTAGATCTCTAAAAAGCATTTTAGTGTAGGTAACTTAGACATCAAGCCCAGCAAAAGGTTACTGTATAAGAAGAAACATTAGTGGCAGGAAACTTTCGTGGTTTTAAACTTCCTAACTATTTTGCGGTACGACATTTCACGGTTCTGCCTGTAGGGAAAGTGTACCAAAAGGGAAGGAAATTTCACCGGAATATGTGACACTTGCACCAGGGGTATCAGAAATATAAACATAATCTACATTTGTTGAAGCTTTAAGGGATTCTGTTTAGACATGTATGTTTTACAGAACAAATATATCTTAAGTCTTACCTATCCCAATTATCACAAATGCTGCAACACCATTTAAGATGCCTAGGGCTCGTATACCACAAACTACTCTGTAGAAGAAGAACGCCAGTGGGAAACTCAAACAAATACTGACTATCCCCCATAATGTCAGCCATAGTGACGATGTTAGGACCATCATAAATACTGCGATTGATACAGCACTAATGATGGCTAGTCTGAGGTCATTCCAAAATGTATAGTCCACCTCGTAGTCAAATATCTCATTCCCACCAAACAACACCTGAACTTTGCTGAAATAAAATAACTTGAATAAGTAGGAGTTGGGTTGAGACATGGTGTTTACCGCCCAAGTCAAGAATATTTCACTTATATCGAGATGTCACCTGTAACAATATTTAGGAAAACATGGCTTTAGAGTTTTTGGTTATTTAGATAAGAGGTACATCAAATTCTACTTATCTTTACATGTTGTAATCAATCCCAGGAAGTTATATAAACATATCATGTACTGATAATAAGAAATGATGATCCTGGTCACGGCACCAAATCAACGGTTGTTAAAGTCTCTGTGTAACAATATAACTAAATTGTTGATGGTGTAAAATGCTACTTTTATTCTAGATGTAAAACTATAAAGAGGTATACAATATACTTTACTCTCTCTCTAGCTAATGGGTAATCCCTATTAGTCTTGTCCAGAGGGTAATCCCTATCTGACTCTCACATTCCAATATTTAGGAAAACATGGCTTTAGAAATTTTGGAATAAAATCTAAAATTATTCAATTTTATATTTCAAATAAGAAAGACACATGTGTAACAATATTTAGGAAAACTTGGCTTTAGAATTTTTGGTTATTTAGATAAGAGGGACATCGAATTCTACTTACTAGTATCTTTACATGTTGTAATCAATCCCGGGAAGTTATATAAACACATCATGTACTGATAATGAGAAATGATGATCTGGTCAGCTGAAACCAAATTTGGCCAGCGTATCAGATTTCAAAGATCAAAGAAAATTAATACAGCACATGTTCGGTATATATATGAGGTGTATTGGAATGTGAGAGTCAGATAGGGATTACCCTCTGGACAAGACTAATAGGGATTACCCATTAGCTGGAGAGAGAGTTGGAGAGCCACTCTGTATCATCAGTAAAGTATATTGTATACCTCTTTATAGTTTTACATCTAGAATAAAAGTAGCATTTTACACCATCAACGATTTAGTTATATTGAAACACCCGAGCTATAGTCAAAAGTGCAGAAATTTTGCCTGTGTGTTGTGCTGATGGCATTATACAGCAGGGTTTTTTATCCTGCCAAGCCTACCAAGACAGGGGACCTCCTTTATTTTAAGTTCTCATCCAAAAGAACCATGACTTTTATTTTGTAATATAATGCCCGATAATAATAATAATAATTATAATAATAATAATAATATGGAGTTCTTGGTGAAAGAACAGTCACTACCCATTTTTAAGTCTTGAGTTCGAACCCACGACCTCTGACTTACGGAGTGAGCACTCTACTAACTTGAATAAGTAGGGGAGATAAATCAAAACCCTATGTACTGGTATATCAAGTACAAGTAAGATCACAAAGGACCAAATACTAATCGTGTTTTAAATTAATTAATTCATGTCTTTTATTATGCTAGCAGAATGAGACAAAATATAAATCATAAAAACTCAATTACTTTTTAAATATGTCCACCAAAAATTATAACATAATAGACCCATACCCACATCAGGGATATGGCAAGCTCCTAACATGTTTAATGTACTCTTTTAAAACAGTTAATATGCTTGCCAGTCATTCATCAAGGGCTTGTACCTTTCATGTAGGTCTGAACCATTTTAGACTAATTTGGCTAAATTTAGATGAAATGGGGTTTAACACCTGATAAATACCCTATATCATTTGTCTGGAATGATATGGAAAAGGTTTGTGCCACAAATTCACAGAATAGCATACCGATAGTTTTGTACTGAACATGCTGACTTGTGTCTGGAGAGGTTGTTCCACACAAATATAATGGAGTATCAAATGGTATGCCGGTGACACCAATTACATGGTTAAATATAGTTCTTTACCCTGCTTTTAGTAAACATTATGTGTACCGGTACTTACTCGGTGGAGGCTTTAGACAGTATGTCAATGTATTTGATCACAAATGACTTAAACTTCTCAGTTTGTTCTTTACTTTTCACATAAGGATTTGAGTAGCCTAAAATTATAAAGTCATAAAGATATAAATGTTGTAGCTCATGTTTGGATTCTTCCAATTATCCAATTTGAAATTATGACAAAAAAAATTGTTGGGGACTAAATAAAAGATTTAAAAAATGTTCATAGTAACTCACTGAGAGAATAAATTTTAAGCTGTAAACCCATATTCTACTTTATCTAACATAAGACTAGTTTTTCTACCTGATTTGACGAAATACAAGTTTTATTGAACATGCATGATACAGAATCTTGTATCACCACAGTGTGGTGATACAACATTGGCGGTAAAGTACATGTGCACTTTTAGTCAGATTTCTCATTGTGACATCATCGGGGAATCTCCAATTTGTCAAATGTAAATAATGACGTCATTACTAGAGAACATAAAAATTATGTCATAACATAGTTCATTGTTTTTCTGTGGTAAAATATTATTTTTTCACATAAAGTGTTGTTTTTATTAGTTTAAATAGCCTAGTTTGAAATGTTAGATAAAAATATCATATACACAATGTGTATATACAACCCTTCGTATCAGGTTTCGTCCTTTTTTAGTAACTGTATCACTACGAGTCGTGCTTGAACGACAAGTAGTGATACGGTTACTAAAAAAGGACTCAGCCTGATACAGAGGGTTGTACATACACATTATGTATATAATATGTATGTATCTTTAATAATTAAAACTGTCATTATAAAATGTCTTAAATGGCTATTGTACACACAGTATTATTCTAACATCCTAATCTGTTTGTCAGTTCACTTGCTGAAGGTTGGCAAAACCCCAGTTTCCTCCACCATCTTAGAACTGAATACCTCAATAAAAGTGAAATATTTTAATTTAGCCATAAAAAATATTACTCCACACCTACTTTGGTCTTAAAAATGTAATTTAACCCACTTAATGACTAAATGCATTGTCCTCCAACGAACTTTGCATCATAGCGCCTAGATATAAATGCAATTATGGTAATTTGTTTCAACAGTACATGAATATTTCAGTTAGTTGACAATAAAGTTTTAAGCTTAAAAATCTGACATCTATACTAACCTCTCAATGGTGCACCAAATAAAACTTCTGTGCGGAGTAATCTGCTTTTGTGATAAGTTTTATTGACTTTTTCGTCAACAAAGTAATAAAAATGATCTGATGTCATGGCCAGTTTTATTGCACTTTCTATTTCTGCCATATTGGATCCAAGGCCGTCATAATGAAAATGTCCGTTTGAATCTTGAGATGGAAAAAAATATGTCATCAAAGAATTTAGTGGTGCACAGCCATATATAGATTTCAATCCAGGGTCAGTTTGATACACATACCGATCTTTAAAACAAAAATCTTTAAATTCAGGATGATTTAGAATGGATTTCTCAATATTGTGAATAGTTTGTAGTCTCTCAGCTGTAAATATGTTATGCTTTTCGTGTTCTGGCTCGTCATCATTTCCGCTTGCCATAAACACAACCTGCATCTTCCATCTTACATGATACTGATAGGCTACGACTGATATCATATCTGAAGATCTCTTTTTTATGTCTCTAGATTTGTTCTCATCGTACACTGATCTTTTCTGAAATAGTAAATTATTTGATTCATATCCTGGGTTAATCCCCCTGAATAAATCATCTGAATTCAGTTCAAAATTCACCTGTCTTTTTATATCATCCCAGTAAGTAGAATGTTTATCATCATGTTCATATGAAGGTATTTTCTTGTTATGAATGTCTCTTCTAAATCTGCTCATCTGAAAACTATATGAAGAATTCTTTGATCTGGCAACAGTAAATGCTTCATAATTAAGTGAAGACTTGTGATTTGGAATTGCAAAAGCTCGATAGGATTTATCTATGTAAGGCAGTGGTGTTTTTATAAACAGACTGTAGTAGCCAAGTCCTGTTAATATAGATGAAAATGCAACCAGTGCTAATAATGACAAAAATATCCCAATTCCAGCAGATCTTTTATGTGACAGATTATGGAAAAATTGACAACATGTCACACTGTTGCTTAGCAACACAGCAGGAGTAGATGTTTCCCCCTCATTTGCATATTGAGGTGTTTCTTGCACATATTCACACTGTAACAGTTCATCATCAGTGTCTGTGTCTAGATAACCTTGATCAGCATCATCATTCACTGGAACTCTGTTGTACTGGTCCTCTGGCCGAGATGAAAAGAATGGCATCTTTGTAGCCTTACAAACTGACTACCTGTAAATTACAAAAAAATGTAACATCATAAATATTTATGTATTTTTTATCTGTGCCATTTTGTTTCTGACAGTGATTTTTTAGAAAACGTTCATAGAAAATCAAAACTCTACACTGTCTTTACAGGAATATTCTCTGGGAATCAAGATATGGACATGTATAGTGATCATTATGACTGAACTCATTAGTAAATGACAGATACCATATGTTATTTTGTTTTTGTTATTGGACTGTAAACCTGGGTGACTGAGAGGTCTAAAATGCATGGTTATGGATCACAGTATACCCTCACTAACCAAGTTCAGATTTCACAAATTTGCTAAAATTGGTTACTTTTTGAACAAAATTTGTCATCACTAACCCAGTAGGTCAAAACACTAATGGTCCAAAACATGCTCTCAGGGGTCAAATGTAGATCCTGATTTTGTACACATGGGTACCGGTAGTCTATTTTGTCTAGTTTAGCGCATTGGCCAGTAAAAAATTTTTGAAATTCGAGATGACATTATTAAACAAGTCATATCATGCATATGATTTTTATATGATTAATTTTTTATTGTGTTTTAGTGCATAATATTTATTTTAAACATAAAATAGTGTCTCATAAGTCTTTTATAGATTGGATGTCATAATCTTATGTATATGTAAATATCTTAAATGTACTATATTGTTTTATGACATGTGACACTTTAATAAAATATTTGTATTTGTATTTGTATTTGTATGATCAAAAATCGAAATTTATTTACTGAATCTAGGAATTTCAACGAATCATATTTTTCTGTTAATTTACAATCAGTTTATAATTTTTTAAATGTTTCTATGATCTGTATCTTGGAAGGTAAATATACTGTAGTTAGGGACAGAATTATCAAGGAAAATAATCCTATGATTACCGTACTTCATGTGTGTAATGTTTTGTGACACATGACCTCACAATGTGACACATCAACTAGATATGATGTATACTAGTAAGTCAAATAAATAGATGATGCCATCATGAAATTATAACTTGGTGAAAAATATCAACCAGGCAACAAAAAAGTCATTAAAAAGTTATGAGTCTCATCACTGAAAGGTCATAACCCCTGAATAACTCATACAGTAACATGAATAATGAAGGACCCCAATTAGAGTTAGATCCCAAGACTATGTGTTTTACTCCTAAAATGGATTCAATCCCTGGTTTTCAGATAGAAGTAGTTGTGTTTATATGGTTTATTATTTTTAGAAAGTCCATTTGACTATGAAAGTCTTCTTCATTCTGGTTGTAGTTTAGCCCAAAGTTACTGTCATATTAGACCAATTTTTTACACAGGTTTATTCAACAAACAATGTTTATTTTATTTTTAATTGACGATTGCCGGCCACGCCCTCAATTTTCCTACAAAGGCCCGACATGCTTGAATTACACACAAAAAGAATGAAAACTTGGCATGAAGTGTGCCATTTAATGATGTCATTGACACTAGTATGTCATTAATTCCCGTGGCTCTGCTTTGATACCATGATGGCGGCCAATGTCAGAACATAAAAGGCACGACCGGCGAAACGTCAATTGTAGGTCCCAATTAAAGAATTCAGCTTAGACAGGTTCCACTGTAGTATATATAGGGTAATTAAAGGGAAAATTTCCTTCACAAATGTTTTAAATTGTTCACAGAAACACTTACAAATGTCCACATGATTTAACAAAAACTACATTAAGATATAACAATTCTCATCACTAGGACTGTGACCCTTGAGGTAAATGTCCCATACACAACATACTGTTTTGATACATGTACCTGATACAGTAAAGTTCAGAGTTTGGTGTCATCACAATATATCTTGGAAGATACAAAAAGTATACAATAAAAAGATTGTTTTTTAAATGTTGTGTTTCAACCAAATTAACCCTTATTAATCATGATTATAATATTAAATGGCAAACAGATTTCAATAACACAGATTACCGATTCATTTAATGCAATCTGATGACATATATGGATTATAGTTTTTATTGGCATATTTTCCCAATATTTTTCTGAATGATTATCAAAATTGAAGTAAGAAATTTATACAATTCTCTGGCTATGCTATTGACAACTTTTCTTTGCATGATTGTAATTGTAGAAAAATGCACATATTTATATTTTTCACATAAATCCAATTAATGAAGTTCCCCACTGTACCATGGGATAAATTAAGACCCCTTAACATTTTTTGTGTGATGTTTTGGAAAAACATTTACATCACAAATTCTCAGAATAATGTTGTTTTTGTGGGGGAAAGTGAACAGATATAATTCCATATTGTAAAAGAAATAATTGTCCCACACATCATGTGGTACTGTAGCGAACCCCATTGATACAGTAATTACTGTTTGTGTTACAATGTTCGTGGAGGCAACTTTTGCATATCATTGAATTTATTAATAGAAAAACAAATAAATTTGAATAGTGGATTTTACATGTTGACAATCTTGACTAATAATTTAAAAGAATCTTTTTTGCAAATACAACATTATTCATCCACAAAAAAAGACATCACTTCAGATTTAATCACAGCCCATTTTCACATGAACCCATGTCAATAACATGTTGATGGGGATAAACACAGTGGTTTTCAGTCATGCTACCTTCAAGCAAGCGAATGATACCAAAAATATTTTTTTTTACATGTTTGCAAAATCTGCTGTCACAATGACAAAGAGACTGAAAAATTTCCAATATTAAAAGAAACAAATAACAAATTATTTAAACAAAAATGTGTAAACAATTTTGAAACAAAAATCTTTTTTATTAATGAAATATTTTTTAATCATTTTGAATTTTCTTATATGGATAAACCTATAATTTGTTTCAGATGATATGATAATTATACTTACCACGTGTAAATGTATGTGCTTACACAAAGTGATCTCAAAGGAAGAAACTTCCAATCACTGACTCAGTACAGCAGGAAAAATCAACTCTTTATCAATTAATAACAAGCTTCATCTCGCCCAATACTGAATTAAGTAGGTAATTTAAGCATACAAAAAACACATTCATTAAATGGCTATAAATAGGCGAGATCTATTGAATCCTCTAATTACATAAAAATTTGTTTATTCCTGTTTTGGAGTCAGCTGTTTTTCACATGAGTGACCATGATTTCAGCACTTTCTATTTTGTCTGCGATTTCTACGGCTTTTTTATATTCTATACAAATTTAACTAAATATGTAAATTACCTTCTTGGTAGTCCGTCCTTTGTCAGTTGTTCATTATCGTAGACATACAAAATTATATTCCATCCTTTTGCTTTGTTTATTATGATTTTTCCTCACTTCCGGCTATCAGCTGTCATGCGTGCGTCGTTTTCTGCTGATGGAAATTCAGCCTAACTTTTTAAGCGCACCAATTGTTTTAGGATGTCATGGCTACCACTGACTAACGTCTACACATCATATTGACTTCATTGAAATAGGTCCAAGGGCCTTATCGCTCACCTGAGAGTATGTACCTATCTCATGCAGTGGCCTAGGTTCAATGATTAATTTCATAAATTAAAGAGAATGTCAAAAATTTCAGCAGATACAGCCAATGTGCCACAAATTTTGCAAATTAATTATAACTTGTCCTAAGAGTTTAAAGTTTTCATGATATAATGTAATTGATCATTTCAGTATTTATTTGCATCTGTGACCTTGACCTGTGAACCCGTGACCTTCATTCATATATATCATAAGGCCAATGCCTACAACATTCCAATATTTATGCCAATACAAAAAATATAATAATTCAGATAATTTACCATTTAGCATTTGTTTGCATCTGTGACCTTGACCTTTGAACACATGACCTTCATTCATATATCAAAACCATTGTTAGGCCAACACCTACAAATATTCTAATCTACTGTACATTTTTCAGATAATTTACCATTCCAATATTTGTTTGCACCTATTGCCTTGGCATTTGACCCTATGGCCTTCATTCATGTATGAAAATAATCCTTGTGCCATTATATACAAAATTCTAATTTACATGCATACACAAAAAGTCCATATATAGCTATTTAGATAATTAACCATTTCAGTATTCATTTCAATATGTGGCCTTGACCTTTGAACCCATGGCCTTCATTCACATACCAAAATGGCCGTTAGACCAATGCCTACAATATCCTAATATACATGCTAATTAAATAAGCTGATAGTTTTTTAGATAATTAACCATTTCAGTATTCATTTGCATCTGTGACCTTGACCATTTCAGTATTCATTTCAATATGTGACCTTGACCTTTGAACCCATGACCTTCATTCATATACCAAAATGACCGTTAGACCAATGCCTACAATATCCTAATATACATGCCAATTAAATAAGCTGAGTTTTTTAGATAATTAACCATTTCAGTATTCGTTTGCATCTGTGACCTTGACCTTTGACCCTATGACGACTATTTATATATCAAAATAATAATTGTGTCATTAGAAGCAATATCCTAATATACATGACTATACAAAAAGTTTATAGTTTTCAAGATAATTAATCATTTCAGTATGTTTGCACCTGTGACCTTGACCTCTTGACCTTTGAACACATGACCTTCATTCATATATCAAAATTATTGTTAAGCCAATGCCTATATAAAAAGTTTATAGTTTTCCAGATATATTGACAAATACATATTTTATTTTAGCAATTTACCCCTTAAGTACATTGGCATTTCCCCATTTTTGCCCCTACAACTATGATTTGTGCAAATCTGAAACTACGTGTCCTAAGTATGTTTTACATGAATATCTATAGGACATACATCTTGTAAGTTCAGAGGAGATGATTTATAAAGATTTTTACAATTTCCCTTTCATGGGGCCCCAAGGGGACATAACCCCTTCATTTTTTGCAAATCTGAAAGCCTTTCACCTAGACATCACTACTGCCAAATATCATCCAATTTGGCTAAGAAGTTTTAGACGAGTTGATTCATCTGAGCCTCTGGCTCAGGTGAGCTAAAAGATCTATACATTTTGTTTTTTCAAAGAATATTAAAAACTAATGTTACTTTAATGTATACTTTAATGTTATGCACTAAGACATGAATAAAGCAATAACTGTAGTTGAAATACATCTACAGTAAATCAATCATCACCTGTACAACCTCTATATGAGGACCATGTGCATACAGAGACCATTATTTGAATACCCATACTGTCTATGTAGAACACAGAAACCTCACCAAAGGGAGTGGAGCTATGGTGTTTTACGCCCCAGCCAAGATTATTTCACTTAAATACCAAGAGAGTAATTACGAGGATGGTGGAGGAAACCAGAATACCTGGAGAAAACCACTGACCTTCGACAAGTGAACTGACAAATTCTCTCGCAGTAGGATCTGTTAGGACCTTTAGGGGTGAGATTTCTATATCCTACACAAATAAACGTATAATGGACTATATTTCTCCCATGTTAAAACTAATATGTGGCTTCAAGCATGATTTACATAGACATCAGCACCATGTTGGCAAAGCCTAACTTTGCACTTCAACATTTTATGAATGTAATTAAAACAAACATTGGTATACGAATACGTAAATTTGGTTTATATTGAAAATGTAAAGTACAAAGAATAGTTCTTTTTGATAAAATTCAATTATTAACATTTGAAACACGTGGACTATTTCTACATTTTGGATGTCTGGCTGCCACTTTTCCCACAAGATGATGTTATGTGATTGTCCCAGTTATGAAACCCCCATTTAGGATGAATCAAAGAGTGATGTTCTAGTGCCACTTTGCAGACGCAGACTGGCTCAAGTTTAACACTCATTTCTTACTTAAATCTGACAAATTTTGGCAATGTTGCATTGGCAATTCTGATGGTCATATTTATTTTAAAGTAGAATGCTGAATAACAAAGTTTGATTTTTTCAAATACAGTCCAACCTGCCTTAAAGGCCACCTATATATAAGGGCCACCTGCCAGTAGAACTGTATCCCAATTGTTCTTTATTCATATGATTTTAACCTGTATACCGGTATATACAGACCTCCTGACCATAAAGGCCACGTTTATTGGTTCCCTTGGGTGGCAGGTTTTTATGGTGTCAAGAAAAAGAATCCTCGTCTCTGATTGAAATGTTGAACCCCTCGGGTGAGATTTTCCTATCCTACATGGATATGCATAATGGATTCTTATAATCTCCCATGGGTATCCCATGAAATTTCTTTATCTTTTATGGATAGTCATTAGAGGAAAACATTTGATTGTAATATGTCAATGTGACCTAAAAAGTACAAAGAATTTCATAAAAAGAATATTTTTATTTCGACACATAAAAAGTACATGCTGACATAATATTTAAAAGATCAACAGTATGACCAGACTTAATCACAAGACTCTCCTAATACCAGCAGGACACTGTAGAACATACCAACGTGTCAACTGGCTATTCATTTGCTAAGTCCATAACATATCAGGAATGAAGATTAGCAGGGGCCCAGTAGCCAATGGCTACAAGAAATCAATCTGGGCTCCTTGATGTTTACACAATTTAGATATTCATTACTATTACAACTACTTTTTTTTAAGTGAGCTGGGCCCATAACTCAAAATAGTTATGCTTCATCCCTGCATGTTACAAATTTCATACTAAAATATTATTTCCATAATTAATAACTATTATCATTTAAAGAAAAAATTATATTGCAGACTTTAGAGTTTGCATCATATAATTGTTCTAATGAGGGATTCCTTAATGTACAAGTTTGTTGTATCTGCAGCATTGCTATTATCTCATATAAAAATACAATAAATATTATATAATAAAAAACAGAAAATATTAACAAATCTGTCTTTGTTTGATATATACAATTTTTCTTTCTAACAGACACAAATAATATGAAAACCCTGCTGAGAGTGAATCATTACACAGTATACAAGTACATAGATGTATGCAACACATTTAAACAAGCACAATATATGTATAAGCATTTAAATTTTACTCCTTCTAGTCCGGTAACATACAGTAAAACAAGTGGTTTTGGTATTTATATTTTTTGAAAAACAGCCTCCTTTCTTGGGAAAATTGAGTTTATGAAATATAACAAATGTCAAAATATGAATGCTGTTATGATCCTTATTGTACAGATGTTACTGTATGGTTGCTATTATTCACTGGGGATTTAATTTCTCTATGTTTGAGGTTTGACTTTACAGTGCTAAATAGAAAGTAAATATTTTCATGTTGGATTCATTAAACATTAGATAATCCATACAGAAAATTGTTAACACTGGCCAATACACCCCAAAATTTTATACCTGTGAATAAGTTCCAGTGTCTAAACTGGGAAATGTTATCCCCGCAGAATTAAACAATTATAATTAATTTGTTAATGTATTATCGTGTAGTAGTCAAAATTGGAAATTTTAGTCATTTTTCCCCAGGGGAAACTACCTTTATTCAGTGGTAATTTGAGGCAAACAAAATCACTGTAAAATAATACACAGGGAAATGGTGTAAAATGTTACTTGTATGCTTGTCATAAGCCCAAGGTCAACTTGTCACTACAAAAAGAGTAGTAACTACATACTGGTACATGTAATAATGAAATAATTATAATGGCGGTGCCTTACATTTATAATGATATTGTAATAAATTGAATAGTACTGTTCATTGTACAGCCCAAGAAAAAAAATGTGACACCATGAATTATGAGCATAAAATATAATACATCTGGAAATTCAACAACTGAAAATTCAGTTTTAACAAACTAGTAAAGTTAATTTATTTAGGTACAGACAATGTAAAACATACATTACAATGTACTCTACCCAGGACTTAGTGTGTGTTTATTTACTGTGGACAACAAAGCAATTCAATAATGTAAACATAAATAACATTATGTACAATGGTCTAAAAATTTTATCTTTCACACAACTTCCTCAAATAATAATTTAAACTTAAACTATCACTGTGGGATAAACCCACCCCAGTAATTGTAAATCATACCCTCATCATGACTTCCATCTTTGCAATATCACCTTGTTCAAGGTCATGACACATTTTTAAATCACTGAGATCATGTGTCAAGTTTCATGATATTTCTCAAACCTAATT
Organism: Anadara kagoshimensis; assembly: GCA_021292105.1. Classification (NCBI taxonomy): domain Eukaryota; kingdom Metazoa; phylum Mollusca; class Bivalvia; order Arcoida; family Arcidae; genus Anadara; species Anadara kagoshimensis. Next base: position 47,830,766 of record CM037870.1, read on the forward strand.
CAATGATGATTTATGGCTGAAACGCCTTAATTATGATCACATATATCTTTTGTCTGAAGTTCAGTGGAACCAGTAAAAATAGAACCCTGACTAAAATAAAACCAATAATCTATACTAGTAGTTATTTTAGGGACAGTAAATATCCTTTTTCTTAAAGAGTTGACTCAATCGGCAATTGAGAGACATTTTGACCACCCAGTTATCGTACATGTTTATAGCTCAAATAAGACCATATTATGCAGGTACTGGAGAATTAATGCTTAAGTAATGAATTTGAAATACCAAACATTTACAGAAACTGAAGTAAAGTTGGAAATAAATCTTCACAGCTTCTTGCAAAATTCGAAATTTGATAGTACATACATATTGTTGTGATATTATCTTCAGATAAAATAAATATGTTTTATTGTCAAATCCTGTTCAAAGATTCCAAAATCTAACTGACCAAACATAGCCCTTAATCAAGGTTTTATGGCATTGATGGAGACTCGAAGATCGTCAGATCTATGCTCTCTTTTTGCTCATTCTTTGGAGTTGTAATAACTATAAAATAAAATTTTTCAATGGTTATCACCATTTGTGCAGTCAAATTTTGACATTATAAAGGGGTTTGGCAATAATTTGAGGGAAACTAAATACAGAAAAACAAAAGAAATATACTTTTGAAATTGAAAATACTGTTGTGATAAGTGAGATGACAAACTTTTTCAGTAGATTAATAGAGAAGATTTTATTGTATTTATTTCAGATGTTTTAACTAGATATTTTCAGAAAATACACTGTTTATAGCACTTTTGATTCAAATATACATGCATCTATCTTCTTTTACATATTGTTATAGTGATCACAATAATTTCATATTTTCACTTATTATGCTTGACATTCACTATGAATTTTAATTAGATTGGTACAGTGGGGGATTGAGTAACCATCTTTTGATCATAGATGTAGATGGTGCTGGAATCTGTCGCCATAATGACTCATTATCCTGGAATCTTGCCACATTTTTATTCACCTACAAAACAATTTAAAACATTATGCAATACTTGTGTATATCCAATATGTTATAAATATTGTAATAATGGTAGATTACAGCCTTGACAATGCATTACTGGTACACAACAGGAAAGTTTCACTTTTGAAGTTATCTTGCAATACCCTTTATAATGGTGTTGAGGTCATGTTCATGACCATGACTCAATTTTGAAGGTTATTTCAAGAAAACACCAATTTCGGAAACCTCACGTCATTAATTGTTCAAAAAAAACAAATTATGCAATTTGAATTGAATGAAAAACATGCAAACCCTTTTCTGTATGAATGTCACAACATATACAAATCTATCGGCTTAAGACCACAGAGAATCCAAACATCAGTTTTTTTTCTCCAATCATCAGTTTTGGAGATGATTTCCATACACTCAGGTCACCATAACCTAGTTATGGAAACCATGGCAACGGCACATAAAAATCTAAATTGCACCAACCCAAAAATGTGTGTTACTGAGCCACACATACTGCTACAAAGTCAAAATTTCTTCACTTAACAGTACAACAAGTCCTATGATAGTGGTTGAAACTTGTGTACCTGGAAAATACAACATACCATCAGCAAGCAAATTGACCGACTTTCTGAAATTAGGATTTGCCAAAGTGGGATTCAAACTTAGCTAGGAGATATTATATCCCCAGACTGTTGGAGGGAGTACATACCTTTGTCATCATATCCATGACACTGTGTTCATGAGCGTCATTTTTGAATACATCACATAAAGATTGGATAAACCAGCTACCATGCTCTGTGTTTCTTATTGATACATGTCCTTCAATTATAAACAAAAACTACCATTAATTATATATTATTAATTGTATTAAATAATTACATATTCATCACACAAGTTTTTGGGTTTTTTTTGATGAATATGAAATTGGGATGAAGGTTTGACTGGATATACATGAGGATAAACATAATTTCAGAGCAAGAAAAGAGCATTTATTATACTTTTTTCAGATAAATTTTTAAAAAATGTTGTAAATATGAGATTAAAAATTTACTGTTAATAATTCCTGGTTCATCAAGTAATGAACAAGACTTTTAAAACTAGGAAATATAAAATGATCTGCTTCACAGTTCATCAGCTGTGCTAGTTTTAAAATGTGGGTCATTATTTGATGAACCAGAAAAGCAAATGACAGTCAATTCTAATGTATTCAAACTGTTTTTAAACCTTCATTGTCTCCTTTCATGTAATAAATATTTTCCGTAATAAGTTGCTTTGCTATTTTTTTAAATCTTGAGTATGGATCAAGCAGTTTTATATGTTTATTCTATAAATATAAGATTTGCTCAATGAAATAATAAGGCATAATATTTTGTGCTAATTTTTTGGCACGAATAAAATATGCCATATTCTAAAACTTACATTGTGTGTTATTATAGAACAAACTGAAAACAAAAACTGTGTTACTGAATCCCTTTGGTAATAAAATTAGGTGAAGTATAAAGTGGCCTTACCTGGAAAAGTGGAATAAGCAATAAGAAAATCCTGCATGTTTGGTATACCATCATTTCTTTGTTGGTTTAGAGCTCTCAAGTCGGGGATATTGGCATTAGTCGGCTGATTTACATTCTGAAACTGCGGATCTTCAGTAAATCCAATAGACGTTACATCTAAACTTACAGTGTCTGATTCATTGTTGAGTAAAGATGTGCCTAAATCTTCATCCTCTGAAAGTTAACATGATAAACAATATGTTCATATGAAATGACAAGCTCTCTTGACTTTACGACACAGTCTGGTGTCTGTATGAAATAAGTATGGTAAGCCAATGTGCTTACTGGTACACCATTAATACAAATGTTTTAACAAATGCATATATGGTTAAGTGATAGGAATATGAGCCATTTAAAAGTTAGAATTTTTCTACTCAATCCACGGTGGCGAACCTACGTCATAGACGCAACTTCATAAACACAACAATGGCAGCCAAACGATCGACTCGCGGTGAGTTTTAACTGAATTTCCATACTTCCCATCAGTTTATAGTCATCTCAATGTGCCTAAAGAAGGCAGAATAACTTCATGAACGATCGGTTGATGTATATATATTCTTAGAGCTGCTAGTTTTTTCAAACATTTGCGTCAAAGTAAATTTTTGTACCACAATGTTGGGCACACTTTTCACAACGGCAAAGGCAAAAAGTTGTATTTTCACCATTTAAACTCCTCCTACTGACTATAATGTTACAAACGGGATATGAATAAACTAAAGGTAATATGTATCGAAGGAAAACGTCCAATAACTGAGCCTAATAACGGCTATTTTAGCATTTTGGGTTTTTGTAGTCGTGCACATTCTGCAAAACTCCTTGCAACTTATGTTGTCATGCACACATATTTATAAACAAGAGGCCCATAGGCCTTAACGCTCACCTGAGGCTAAGTACATATCTCATGCAGAGGTTCAATGGTCAATAACATTTATTAAAGAGAACTCCTAATTTTCAGCAGTAAGGCAGAATTAAATGCAAGGATTTTTGCAAATTAATCATACCTTGTCCCGAGATTGCTACATATAATATATGTATAACATATTAATATATACATGTATATATATATTCGAACTACAATACATTATTTATAAACAGCTAAATAAGTAAAAACAAAAGTATGAAACTATGACCTTCATCTATATATCAAAATGATTGTTAGGTCATTACCTACAATATTCGAATATACATGCCTATACAAAAAGTTAATAGTTTTCGAGATAATTAACCATTTCAGTATCTTTTCCCATCTGTGACCTTGACCTTTGAATGCATGGCATTAATCTATATATCAAAATGATCGTTAAATCAAAACCTACAATATTCTAATATATATGTATATACAAAAAGTTTATAGTTTTCGAGATAATTAACCATTTCAGTATTCTTTCGCATTTGTGACCTTGACCTTTGAACCCATGACCTTTATCTATATATCAAAATGATCGTTAATTCAATTCCTTCAATATTGTAATATACATGTATATACAAAAAGTTGATAGTTTTCGGGATAATTAACCATTTCGGTATTTGTTTTGCATCTGTGACCTTGACCTTTGAACTCATGACCTTTATTAATATATCAAAATGACCATTGTGCCATGACCAACAATATTCTAATATATATGCCTATACAAAAAGTTAATAGTTTTGCAGATAATTAACTATAACGGAAATAGTTGTGCATCCTTGACCTTTGAACTCATGACCTTGATCTATGTATCAAAATGATCGTCATGTCAATACCTACAATTAACTGAAAATCCCATGCCTTTATCACCTGAAATGTTTAAAAAATAGCATTTTTTATCAAAGGTCAAAAACAGGGACATGACCTTGACAACTTTTGGAAGAAAATAGCAAGACAAGATCAACAGTGAAAACTCCATACAATTATCTTCAGCCGTTATTGAGTTATAACAATAAATGTCTCATTTTCAAAATTACATAATTTTACGCAAAAAACGCGTAACCTATTTTTTGTTCAATTTTCATGAAAAACACAATTTTAATGTTCCCAGGTATGCTGAATCTAAATATCTAATCAAAATTTGCCTGCACCTTTTGGTTTCAGAGAAGAAGATTTTTTTGTCTTTTTGCTATTTTAAGTAATGGTGGCCATCTTGTTGGGCGTGGCCAAACCCCGAACACAATTTTTAAAGGCTGTTACCCAGGCATGATAATCACCAAGTTTCATCAAATTTGCCCCAGTAGTTTTGGAGGAGAAGATTAAAATGGAAAGTTTACACACGACACACGACGCACGACGGACGACGGACAGTGATAGATTGCAATAGCTCATCTGAGCCTTTGGCTCAGGTGAGCTTAGAAAAACCATCCAGAACGGTTTTTAATGTCATTATAAATGTTTTACTTGAAATGAATCAATATAAGGAATTTTTAAATAGCAGTAAAAGCATATCTTAGAGTTTGAAAAGATTATTGGTGCCATAGAAAGGTCTCCCTTCAATAAGCGTGTCAGGATCGGGCTTCCTTCTCCAGCAAAAATCGTATTTTATTGGGTAAACAGCTTCTCCTTCCATTGATTAAAAAATTAACTCCAAAAAGAGTTTTTGTTACATAATCTAAAGAAAACCTGAAGTTAAAACTTCGACATTCAAAGGTAAAGGTAGAATAGAACATTTATTATTAAATTAAGATTTGCAATACTCTGGTGAAATAATCTTGACAGCCTTTCTCGATTTAAAATTTGTAGTAAGACGAATAGGAAAATTTCAATTTGAATAATTTATAGACTTAGCGTCATGTTTTTAAAATGAATTAAAGAATTCTACACAGAATGGAGTCCAGACTTCAATTGTTGTTGTCTTTGTTATTGTGATTATCCTACTTCTTCAACCTCTAAGAGGTCTACATCATGACTGCTGTGGTTTATACCACAAAATAAGGTTTCCTTTTCAACTGATGATTCAGTGCCATATAGCAAAAAGAAATCTGTATTCAGTAGCTCACATAGTATGCTTCCCTTTTATCTTCAACCACCGTAAACGTAAAAAAATAAATAAGTCGGGAAACTGTCAAAACTGAGGTACAAGTCCAAATATGAAGCAGAACTTGGAAAATCTGTCGTATTTTAAGGATGTATGCCATTCACATATTCTCAAAATTTAGGATTTTTCAGAGATAAAACGTCATCTATATTTCTGTATGTGGAGTGAAATGATTTGGCGACAGTCTTCTATAAGAAGGATGTGCAGCTCCTATTTTAGGCAAAATTTGCTTATATTAGAAATTTCACACATGCTGATTTTTATCAGAAATTTGAGCTATGGGGATACAAATTTTGTGCAATCGGCAAGTCAAACTATACCTTTCAGTATGCACAGTATTTATGGGTATAGCTGTTTTGAACAAGTTTTACTAATGGTTTCTATGGATTTGGGCATGTTGAACTTGGCTTGTACATGTATGCTAGGGGATGTGACAGATACCATTAATATTATTGGAATATGTAACATCACTTGAAATTTTTGAACCAACAGCAGAAGTAGCTGCTAACCATTTCTTTGGCTTTTTGGAATTTTACATGATGAAAAATAAGGTCAGTTTTCGCTGCAGAAGGAATCCTGGCCCTAGCACGCTTGGTGAAGGGAGACCTTTCTATGGCACCAATGACCTTTTCAAACTCTAAGGTAAGCTTTTTCATTTTACTTCTACTCAAAATTCCTTATATTGATTCATTTCAAGTGAAACATTTATAATGACAGTGAAAACCATTCTGGGTGGGTTTTTTTTTATAAATATTATGTGTGCACGACAACATAAGTTGCAAGGAGTTTTGCAGAGTGTGCAGGACTACAATAAACCAAAAATGCTAAAATAGCAGTTATTAGGCCCAGTTTTTGGACTTTTTCCTTTGATACATATTACCTTTAGTTTATTCATATCCCGTTTGTAACATTATAGTCAGTAGGACGAGTTTAAATGGTGAAAATACAACTTTTTCTTTTGCCATCGTGAAAAGTGTGCCCGACATTGTGGTACAAAAATTTACTTTGACGCGAATGTTTGAAAAAACTAGCAGTTCTAAGAATATATATACATCAACCGATCGTTCGTGAAGTTATTCTGCCTTCTTTAGGCACATTGAGATAACTATAAACTGATGGGAAGTATGGAAATTCAGTTAAAACTCACCATGAGTCGATCGTTTGGCCGCCATTGTTGTGTTTACGAAGTCACGACTATGACGTAGGTTCGCCACCGTGCAATCCCTGTCCCAATTATAACCCATGTGATTAATTTAATAATGTATGTGATTGACAATATATCTGTAACAATTGTATTCATATATGGGGATCTTGATCATTTAAAAATTACCTTTTATGGGGTTGAGGTGATAAACACAAAGTATAAACTACTGCAACTTCCAACCAACTATGGCTGGTGATACAACTTCATATTCTGGTAATTGGAAAATCTTGCCGGAAACGTAAAACCTGGATCTATTAACCAATCATCAGATATTAAAAACTCAAGCTTACCTCCCCTGCATGCATTGATGATTACCATTTTTGGTTTGTTGTACATTGAAGGACAATTCTGTGATGAAAATATATTAAAGACGTCAAGAGATTTGATATATACACTATCGACTCCATATATGGTTTCATTCTTGTGACCATGTGACAAAATGGCTACTGCTATACTATCCACATTTCTAAGATTCTGCTCATGTGCAAAATCATTCATTGCTAATATCATTTCCTGAAATAAATATCACAATGACAGAATATTATAATAGCACCAATATAAACTTGGAGCTGTATATTTCAAGTTAGTAATTAGATTTAATTAAATTTTAAACTAAGTTTAGACGTACATGTTGTCATTAATATTGAATTAACTCTAGTTTAACTTCACATAGTCAAAGTAACAATGCAATTTATAACTCAATTTATGGAAAAAATTTAAGCAAGACAATGGCATGTTTTGTAGGTCCATGTCCCCTCCTCTTGCATATTTATGAATTATCTAAATGATACCAAATCTGCTAAAAAACATCAAACTGAAACCTCCTGAGCTATATTATATTAAAGCTTTCTTGGTAGCTCAACGGTAGAGTATCTGCCTTGAGAGCAGGAGGTTGTAGATTGAATCTTTAGATACCGTTTCCTGGTCTGGCACTCAGTACAAAGAGGACAGAGTATTGACTGGTTTACCCAGTGCCAGGATAATGTGGCTAGGGGAGTGGTATGTGACACAATGACTGTGAGCTAGCACCTTAAAGTTGCCCTGAATGAAGGCTAGTACAAAGCAGACATAAAACACACACTCCCACATCTTATGCATGCAAAATCTTGTTGTTAGATCAATCCTTAGAAATACAACTCGCTCTTGTCGGGAATTGCTGAAAAATTGCTGATGTGATGTTAAAAAACATTACACCTATCCAACAAATCCATTATATGAAATTAAAATAAAACAGCTGTTTAACTTACATATCCTGTTAAATTATGTTTAACTATGACTTCAAAACCAAGATACTGAAATAAATCTTGTAATTTTTGGCAGTCAACATCTGTTCCAAGTCTGCAATTCATTCTCTGAAAGTCTTTATTATTTATGATCAGTGCATATCCCCTTGGCATGGTGTCCATTTTATAAACCTGAAAATATAAAGTTTTTTATTATTGCCCTTTTAAACAGGAGTAACATGGTAAGTTAGTTTTGTTTTAACACCTGAATAATGAAGACTAGGATAATTGTCCCCAACATCATAAAAATTAAATGTTTTTAATGTTAACGACATGAATAGACATTGCTAAACCGGTATTTTTTATTACCAGTATTGAATGGAGTTTTACACCCAAGTTAGGAGTTTTTAGATGTTATTGAGACAGGATTTTCAGGAATAGTGGAGGAAACTGGAGTGCCCGGAAAAGAACACTGACCAACGGACAAAATTTCTCACACTAGGATCTGTGTCATTGAACTTGTATTTACACAAGAATAAAATAAAGAGTAAACCCAAAATACTTCCCAATCTTCATGTCGCCATGGCACTTTTTAAAATATCTCCAACACAATACTATAAATTTATCCATACTTGTCACATGTTACTAGTCAGTAGTGCTGTTATCATCACAATTATCGTCGCTGAGGATTTGCTGATGACAATAATGTGCAACAAAGCTTATATTACAATATTGCAAAATGCTATTACTCACAAAATATTCGTTGAACTCATTGCATCAATTGTGTATTGATCGTGATTGAGCAGGTTTTGCCGTTAACCATGAACAAATCACTGCTGACTAAAATTTTAATTTTATATCTTATTATTCTTTTATTATTTTTAAATTTATTGCAGTCTAGTGAAAACTCAGCCTATCTTTTCAGTATATTCATCTGAAGATATTGTGATATTATCGCAACGATATCACCAAAAGTTCAGCAACATCATGATGGTTTTTTGTCCCCTGATTACAACTCTACATGTTACACAAGATTTTGACCTATCTCAGTAACTGATATCTACTTGATACTGTCATTTACTACTGGTACATGTACTTACATTTTCAGAATCCCTTGAGTACTGTGTATCATAAAATGATAATGGTTGAGCTAGCAATGAAAAAAATACAAAGTACCGGTAATAATTACATATATATAAAGTTGCCACAAATGTGATTATGAAACAAATGAATTCCTCCTTTCTCAATATACTAGAGTAGATTAATGGAGTTTTATGCCAAAGTCAAGTATAAAAACTGAGTGGATTGTTACTCAGGTTCTGAAACATTAACAACAAAAAGTTAATTTTTTTAAGACTAAATCACTGTACATGTGTATGACTTTTTGCATTTCGAAGAAATAATTTTATCACTTTTTGCATTTTGAAGAAATAATTTCATCATACTACTTGGCACTTTTCAAATTCTATTACCAGATAAAATAAGTTCCATCTGGCCTGGGGACATGCCCACCCTTCAATGATTCACTACCTTATTCTGTATACCAATTTCATTTTCTCTTACCAAAACCTTTATTTGGATATTAACATTTGTGATATGGACTATAACTGAATATTTGGTATGAATAATATCATTTCTGGAAACAAGTTCACAATAATTAACACTGGGATTATTTTGTCCTTGCAAAACACTCAAAAGTTACTCGTGTGGGAGTAAAAGTTGATTTACAGTCAATCTAATCAGGTCATATCTGTATTTTCATATAAGTTTTATATATTTGTAAGTATAAAAAAAATCTTACAGACAAATCCAGCAGAACTTCTTTGTGAAGCAGACGGGGTAAATGGTGCATCCCCAGAAGGACCAGGAGGGGGCTGTATTCCATCTGGGGCATCTTCATCCAATAACATCATCTCTTCATCTAGTGAAATGTCATTCTCTTCTGTCTGTGTATTCTGAGTAATATTTGGGGTTTGAAGTGGCACATTCTGGCCAATATTTGATGTCTGCAATGGATTACTTCCTGCTGTATTTGATACAAAACCTGTTGTAAGCTGTGACTGATTGAATGCAAAATTTGTTTCCTGACCAATGACACCACCACTGCTGCGAAGACTATTTTGAACTCTGTTCTCTGGACGAAGTGGTTGGGGAGTTGCAGCACCAGAAAATAAAATGTGTCCTTCTTCAGTTCCTGATGTTGCTGGAGTTGGCTCCGAGTAATTTGGATCTTTCTGCCTTCTTATAAGTCTTTCATGTTCTATAATGTCATTTGCTATATCGCCTTGTTTGGATTCACGTAAACATCTTAAAAACTTTCCATATGCCTCTGGTCCACGTCTTGCCAAATCATCTAACAATTTTCTATTTTTGTCAGACCTTGTTTTTTCAGCCTATAGTAGACAAGAAGTAAGCATAAATGTGAGGTAAAACAAAATAAATCACAAATTTTAGACAGAAATATCTACCTGATACTCCATGTTTGTTTGGAATAAGCTCTTGTAACAGGAAAGGGGAAAAAATGCAGCAGCCAAACCAGGACTCGAACCCCAGGTTCTCCCAATACTAGTGGGACACTCTACCAATTGAGTTAATCAGCCTCCTACTATGTTTACATTTTTGGTAGCAAAAATCGACATTGGCAACTAATTTCCGAGAAATTCTTTTCAAAACATAACATATTTTTCGGATGTCTGAAAAAATACTTTAATAAGGACAATGTTTTTCACAAATTTTGAAAATTTTGATACTAAAAATGTTTAATCTGTAAAAACCTAAATATGACTAGATATATATGACAACTCTTATATAGCATCAATCAATGTAACATTGTTGAGTGATTTCAAATATATTTGTTTCTAAAACATTTCATATTCTTACCGCTATGTATTCCAACATCATGGATGTGAAGATATCGTATTGTTCTAGCAAGTCCCATAACTCTGCGTCGGGAATTAAATCTCGCACAATTCGTGTTCGACATTTCTTTAATGCTTCTTTGTGTATAGGATCCATACTTTTATGTCTATTTCACATGGCTGTTCTATCAATCATACTACTAATAAAAGAAAACAATGATGTTATAATTTCTATAGTTTTTGTGTAGTTGTGTGGGTGGGTTGGTGTGTGTGTGGTTATTTTAATATTCTGTATGGATGGTTTTATCACATAAAATCTTAAATTAATAGTTAAATGTTCAAAATTCAAAACTGCACTTCAAAATAAAGCTTCTTAAGCTATAATTAGTAGCTGGATCTAGAAATAATTCAGAAACTAAGAAAAATAAATTAAAACATTTAAAGGCTTGTATAACAATTTACAATAGTTAAGGTAATATATTAACATGGGTTGATTTTTTAAATGAAAAATGATTAATATCTTCTTATCTACTGTTTAAAAAACCATCCAATGAACTTAGTTTGATGCTATTCAGTTACTTGAGCCTAACTGTAAGGGGAAATCACTATTATGACTACTGGTATTAGTATATGAACATTCAGTCACAAAATTGCGGTAGGCCACATATTTAACATACGTATGACGCAAAATTTATGCAGAACCTTGTTAAATCTGGAAAAAAGACTGTTGCCAAACTATTCAACTCCACATATAGATATATAGATGGCATTCTATGTATAAATAATACTAAATTTGCAGATTATGTGGATGTCATCTACATGTACATGTATCCAAGTGAGGTTGAAATAAAAGATACAACAGATTCTTCAAGTTCTGCTTCATATTTAGATTTATACCTCAATTATAATGTTAAAAAAGGCTACATTTGAAGCTGTATGACAAACATGATGACTTCAATTTTCTATTTTCAACTTTCCTTTTCTATGCAGCAATATACCCGATTCTTCTGCTTATGGTGTATTTGTGTCTTAATTAATATGCTATGGTAGACCTTTTTAAAAACAAAGCAAACTGCTAACAAATGAAATTGTTGACACATGGATCTTGCAGGCCTTGGCTTATCAATGCCCTCAAAAAAATTTACATGGCCTTCATCACAATATTGTTGATAAGTACCGGTAGAATGTTGCTGTATCTAAAATTACCCAGGATATATCTGATATCCCATACTGTCATATTCCCATGTTCCTTTCATTCCCAAACCCCGGCTTGGTTTGACCCAAGACTTAAAAGTGGATAGTTACTATTCTTTCGCCAAGCACTCGACATTACAAAATGAAAGTCACGGTTCTTTCGGATCGGAAAGGTAGATAGGCTTGGCACAATAAAGAACCCTGTTGTATAATACCATCAGCGCAACACAGGCAAAATTACTGCACCTTCGTCTATAGCCTGTGACGTCTCAATATAAGTGAAATATTCTTGACTGGAATGTTAAACACCATTACTCAACTCAACTCCTTTAATTCCCAATTTTTATTACAAGTGTGGTGTTTATAGCTAGCTAAACAAGAGGTGCTTACCTTTCCGGACCACTTGGTATCAATTCCCTGGTGGAGGTTCATATGTTTAACCAACAGGCACTTGTTTCTGATATTAAAAAATAACACTCTATAGTATACTTAAACATAACACAAGGTATCCATCTTCACACTATCCAAAACGTTGACCCCCCTTGGTTTTTCTTTGTTTTTGACATAATGCCGGGGGATTAAAAAACACAACATATACCATTCTGATAAATGTTCTGATTGGCTAAAAGTGAAAGTACATAGGGATAAAGATTCAAACAACCAAACGAAGATAGCTTTAGCTGATCAGAATGTTTATCGAAATTCAGTACGGGATCAGCATTCACAATTGACTGTGGCCATGTCAGAAAGTAAGTTTATGTCCTGTGACATGGTTTAGAGACGACAATGACAGACATTTTATACATCATTCTTTAGTGGAATACATGTATATGAAAAACCAAGGGGGGGGGGGGGGGGTAAACATTTTGGATAGCATGAATATGGATACCTTGTGTTATGTTTAAGTATAGAGTGTTATTTTTTTAATATCAGAAACAAGTGTGTGTGGCTTAACCTTAATATTTGCCACTTTCAAAGTTTTTACTGTCCTTAAGTTCAGAATTTTGGTTTTAACATGGATTGGTATGCTTGTTTTTGATATAATCTTTAAATTTATATCTCAAGATTTATCGTATTTGTAAAATTTACCATCAAAAGCACAATGTCGCAAGCAGCAAAGTTCATCTTGGCTTTAAACACTGTTAACAATGACAAATTATGTTATGAGTACAGAGTAAAAACTGATTATGGAAAACCCCAAGTTTCTATAAATAGCATCGAAGCGACACATGATGGATTTTGGATTTCATCATTTTTCCATTTAATGTAACAGGACATTTAAATGATACCCACCACCTCAAATTATTCGTCTTTGATTCATTCGGTCTATTTCATCGTATCGCACGTCTTAATCCCAACACAGCCGAACACTCATATTCTTTCTCAATGTCTGACGTCACCTGAATATCTCGGGTGTATACCTATTACCGTGTTCAATATAATATTATCCGAAACTTACCGAACGGAATACCTTATGCACTGGCGTAGTTCCCGCCATGTTTCGCTTACCTATTGTGAAGGGAATTCTCGGCTATTTTCTTGTATTATCTTTCGAATAGGGTCAAGCGATAAATAATCAAATTTGTCTTTCATATGCCCATGTTTCTTCCGTTCGTGTTCGATTTGTTGTCTTGAAAATTACACGCCGGTGTTCAGCAGCAACAAATCAGGCCGGGGTACGTTAACTTGAGTTCAACGCTAGGATTTCTACGGCGAAATCTCCATCATTGTCCGAAAGAATGCCGCAAAACAGCATATATAGCTCTCGTAAGGTCAATCATGGAATATATGGCTCGATCATCTGGGATCGAAAACGAAGTAAACAAACTAGAAGCGATCCAAAGAAGGGACGGTGCAAGGTTAATCACTCGGGACTACGAATCCAGAGAAAAAAGCACTCTTACCAAGATGCTAATTGACCTGGACCTACCAACACTGCAATCCAGAGGACAACAACAGAGACTGATCTTCTTCTATAAAGTGGTTGAGGGCAGATATATACCGGTGCTCCCTCCTAACGATTTAATATTTAACATATCAGAGACCAAAACGTCAAATAAGAGCAACAAAGACTTTGTAAGCAAAAACATTATTGACAATCAAGTAAGGAACAATTCCAGAGCCATTATTGTGCCACATGCAAAAACAGACCAATACAAAAACTCTCTATTTGTGAGAGCAGCAATTGACTGGAAGCCCCTGGACAGCTGCTGGATGACAGTATAGTGTGTACTACCAGTCTGTATTAAATGTCGCTCAGGTACCACCAAAGCTGGGGACTTTAAAACGCCACTCCTCAGTCAGCGCGACTAAATCTTGCACAGTCCAACCCCGTCACACAGTAGCCCAGACGGAATCTGTGGCGTACCCATACAGATACAGATACGTTTAGCACTTAGTTGAGTTAAATTAACTGAAGACAGGCTGGCCAATCAAATTTATTTGGATTTTGAATTTCTTTGGTGGGAGTGAAGCAGGGTGCTTCCATTGCATGAACTCTTTTTTTGGTTTCTGGGTCCCAATGATGAATCCATGTTTCATCACTAGTTACTAAACGTAAATGGAAGCTCTCCGGGTTATCAATATAAATGCCAAGAAGCTCCCGACTTGACTGGAGTCTTTAGAGGCGATCCTGCACATTAAGGTTTCTGGGGACCCATCTTGCGGATACTTTTGACATTCCAAGATGCTCGTGAATAACCGTGTATACACTTCCATGTGAAATGTTACACTCCCTAGCTATGTCATCAATCCTAATTTGACGATCATTCATGATGAGGGTCTCCACAGACGTGACAATTTCCTTTGTGATGACATCAGCTGGCCGACCTGACCGTGGGTCATTCTTGAGTGAGGTGCGCCCACGTTTAAATTCAGCTGACAATTTTGCCACTGTGGAATAGGCAGGACCACTGTCACCGTACACCTCGGCCATTCGCTGGTGAATTTCTTTGGCATTTGATCCCCCTTATGTAAGGAACTTTGTTACTGTCCTAAACTCAAAATTTTGATTTTCCATCATTGCTTGATGGTCACCAACTTTGAATGCTTTTGAGAATTACATATGAGGCGCCGTTTCTATATTTATTCACTATTTTTACATATCCATAATTCATTTATGGATATCCATAAAACGAATTTAACATATGTAAAAATATTTTTAGATATCCAAAAATAATTTTGCATATGCAAAAATCGATTTATGGATATGCAAAATTCGATTTATGGATATCCATAAATCGAATTTTGCATATGTAAAAATGCTATTTTTGGATATCTAAAAATCGATTTATGGATATCCATAAATCGAATTTTGGATATCCATAATTCGATTTTTGCATATGCAAAAATAGTCAGTATTTTTACATATGCAAAAATCGATTTATGGATATCAATAAATCGAGAGTGTGAAATGATTTCTCCCCAAATATACAGTGCGGGACTGTTTTACTATTTACGCGGGAAATTGTCAAGTAAGCAGAAAAGCTAAGTCAACAGTTGCATTAAAGACAGACATCGTTGTGATTGTCTTAACTCTATCAAAATACGGTTACAGTCGAAATCTCCACTTTCAAAACATCTCATTGCGTTTAATATTACTCCGCTGTATCCAAGTGTTCGTTCGTTCTCGGTTTCGGTGTGACGTCACGGGTGAAGATGGCGACTTAAGACACCTTGGAAACGGTGACACTAACCCCTTGGATACTATAGATTTATATAGTGATTCGTACAGACCAACATTAAAAAATGGAATAAAATTGAAGTTTGGCAAGATTATATGAAATGAAACTTTCCACAAAAAAATTAATGACTTCAATAAATGATTAGAGACTTTAAAAATTATCAAAAGTCAAAAATATTAAATTTATAAGCCGGTTTATTGGCGATTCAGGTGGGGTAAAAATAAAGTATGATAAAAAGACCATGGAGCATGGGGAACATTCTTTAATTTGTTCTGTAACATTTTTTTTAATATTACAGTATTACATTATTAATATTTAAATAATTATTTCATATATTTTTCCGATTGTGTATTTCTCATCAGTAAATTATGCATGAAATTGTAATTTAGCGGTACCTCTCATTCTCATTCTCTGTATCTTCAATTCTGTCGTAATTCATTTTCTCATCCTGCTATAATTCCAATTTTAATATTTCCCTTGATATCGTCAAAAAACAATTTTATAACTTAAAATTTGAACATGATAAAAAATTATAATAACGAAGAAATCGTCTCTATTTAGGTGCATTTTAAATTACATAAAAATATCGGTTAAAACATCCCGGGATCCATGCAACAACTAAAAAACTTGGAATAAAACATTCTTTTATTTTTTCCACGATATTTATTTGATCTCAATTTGTTAACAGTAGAATTTACATCTGATTCTCACATACCAGTAATTAAGAGATTATCAATAAACTAAAGTACCAGTATATCCTGTTTATTAGACATTCCATCACCGGTAATCAAGAGGTAGATCTACCGTACAATATACAAAATTGATTGACAGGTGTGAATATAGTAATATAAAGTATTCACCATGTCCCATATCAAATGTTAGTTGTCATCAGGTTGGAAATTGGAAAGATGTGTTAAAATGGATTTATATTTTAATTTTTGATTTTTAATGTATTTAGTGATGAACCGAGTAATCTACGGTAGGAAATTAAACTTATTTAAATTCAGGAAATGTTGCTATTTGTAATTCAGTTTTAATCATTTAAAAATCTCAAAAATGATTATTTTACTTTTAAGTTTCTCGTGTCATTTACGCAAAAAACCAAGTATGACCAAGTTCGTGACCATTATGAACGTCGACGGACAGGTCTGTCCTTTTAAAAATATGTATGAATATACATATAAAATTTTTTTTTAATCATTCCATCCACAATTAGACTTGGCTACAAATTTCATGAAAATCACATAAAGACTAAAATAAAGTATGATATCCATGGTAAATGATAGTACATTTCTATCATTTACTATGCTATATAACGGCAAGTTGTCACCGTATCTAAGGCCACCGATAACATCTTTACCTGAAATGCCCGGATGTCCGGAACCGAGAATTACTTCTGTAACAGCCATGTTGGATTTTAAGACCGCGGCGACGCGTAGGAAACAAAAAAAAAATCTTAAAATATACACAAGTTTACATGTTTAACAAATGTCGATGAAAAAACGCATTTATAATCCATATTGTAAAAATATGATTTTTATTTGCGAGGATGAATTTTTTTTTATAAATTCAATGTAATAACAGTATTCACTTCGGGATTGATATCTGGGGAGAACTCAGTATTTTGGAATTTCCAAAATTTAATTTTGGATATCCATAAATCAATTTTTGGATATGTAAAAATACTAGCTATTTTTGGATATCCATAAATCGATTTTTGGATATCTATAAATAGTTTTTTTGGATATGTAAAAATACTGACTATTTTTGCATATGCAAAAATCGATTTATGGATATCCATAAATGATTGATGCATATGCAAAATTCGATTTATGGATATGTGAAAATAGTGAATAAATATAGAAACGGCGCCTCATAATTACACAAATATGTTGTGACAAATGAACTTGATATGTTTAAAATGGCGGAATGTTGTGTTGTCTAAATAAGTAAAGAAAATGTGTGTTACACTTGGCTGAATACGCTGTTCTATGAACTTTCTGACTTCCTCTCGTAATTTGCAACCTTCAAAGTTTTACTTTGCTTTGGGATTATGGTTTCGACATGGATTGTTAAGGTTGTTTTGGATTCTAATCGAACTCTAGATAGATCCTAGTTCGAGAAAGTTTGTCAGTTGGCTTACCAAAGGTAGAAGCTTTTCTCCGGTTTCCTTCAACATCCAGGAAACTGACTGCCTCGATATTAGTGAAAGAATACTGATACTAATACTCCACTCGGGTCACTCCACTCAATAACCAAAAACAAGAAAGATCACACCACGGAAAAACACGACAGGATAGTAGCATATCGTTGTATGTGTATAATCACGCTGGTTCACGTTTTTTATAGTCCGATCACTTATTCAGTGATGAATACCGATGTGGCCTTAAAAAGATCGTAGATTACTTACCTCAAATTTCATTAATGCTATATGTAGATCTGTTATTTTTATAACATGTGTTTAAACAATTTGGTTAAATTTCTTTTATTAAGTCTAAAAATTAAATAAAACCCGTTTTCATCAGGCGCACTTTTAAATTCAGATGATGCGTATCACGTAGTAAAATGTTTAATGGCCAATAACTTCATCTTTTGAGACAAAAATCTCAGTCTTGTTAGATGACCTTGAATGTTTTGTAGTTTTAAAACATTAAATAAAAAAATTGTGTCGCTCTAGGTCAAACAAGTGGAATAAATGAATTTTATTCTTTATTTTGATGTTTGTGCTGTTTTACCTGTTGTTCATTCATAAACAAGTACAATGGGCCAGTCCGTGACGTATACTGGTCAGTAATAGGAACACCTGTATAAACCCGTATCGCGTGAATACGTATTAGCCAATCAGAACTCAGTTCTGAATGACTTATATGAATGAAGCTGTCGAATATGCCATATCAAAATATCAGAGGGACAACAGCTACCCTTCAATTAATTGCTAAATTTTAACTCCCAAAAACTCAACAACTACTGTGAATATTAAAACTTTTACCATGTAGATAGAAAAATAGTATTTTTAAATACCTACCTTTAAAACAAGACTACAAACGAACAAGTATTTATTTCTCAACAAACTTTTATCGAAAAAGTTTATTAAAATTCATTCATATAAATTAAAAGGAAAAAGATTTAAAAAGCTGAGATATTTGCAAAAAATATTCAAAATATGAAAAAATATGTTCTTTAAAGACATGTGAAATTTCAAGTCTATTGAAGTTATATCAAGTAAGATATCTAAGTTTGAATCACATCACCCATTCAAAACATGTTTTTTCATCACTGAAAATGTGATTGGACTATAGTTACAACTACCCTAATAATAAAATAGACTCGTTGTATAATTTGCCATCAGATCGTGAACGACCTATTATTATAGGTCGTCAAGTTTGACCATGCCGCTTGGCCTTTAATATGAAGATTTATCAGGAACAACAGCCCTGGTTTCACAATCATTCCTTAGCTAAGATTTTCCTTAACTTTTTAAAAATCTTCCAAAATTTCAAATCATTATAATTTTGTTAACTTTCAAGATATTCAGGAATTTAAGGTGTCATTTTTTAAGTTCACTTCTAGTTTAACATATTTGCATTTAATTTTGACAAAACTATTCACCAATAGTTTCAAAAAGAGATTACAAAAATTTGCTAAATTTAAGTTAAGAAAAATCTTAGCTAAGAAATGATTGTGAAACTGGGGCCTGAGAAAGAAAGGTAATGTTGTTTTTATATATATAAATCTGTTTTGGAATAATATGTCAATATATATCTTACTTAGTAATAGAAAATCACATATCTGAAATAGTTTTTGAGAAATATTTGAAATATATATATAATATGATTTTTAATAGACATTTCAGGACCTCAGCGGCAAAACATTTTATGTTCTGAGGGCTGAACAAAGTTTACTAATAAATGAGGGAAAGATAGAGCATAGAGGGGCAGAGTATGTTAAAGACGTGATTTGTTTTAATTGAACGACTCATGGGTGAGGTCTTCAAAGATTTGTTTAAAACTGCGTGTACCAGTCATGCCATTCATAATCTAAGGTCACCAACGATCCAAAATACAGCAAGCCATAAAAAGAACATGCACATACATATATTGTTTAATATGCTATGAACAATACATAACTGAATATGTCTCAAAAATATTTAAAAGGATACAGAAACTTATCAGTTATAAACTATACTTGGATCATTGGTAGCCTTAGAATACGAAGTATCACGCCTGGTACACGCAGTTTTAGAAGGAAAATGAATCGTTGAAAGACTTCCAGGAGGGTGGAAAAGACTACCAGTTGTCACAGGTGCAAAATTAGTAGAACATCTAAACGAGGCTCAATCTTCATCACTACTGGATTCCCATGTACATATATACAGATGGATATTCATTGCTGAACAAGTCGGGATTTTCCACCAGCGAGTTCTTTAAACCTTATGTCTTATATTTCTTTTTCCCTGGTGTTCCGTCATGTGTTTAACCTAATTTGTCAGTTTCAAAGTTTTTACTTTGCTTTAGGATTGTGATTAGGACATGGATTAGAATGTTGGTTTTTGATCATGTTGTGTTCTTGAAGACTCTTGGCCAACCAGGCTGTATTTTAAAGTTGTTTCTAGAGATTACAGTAGCTGGTTCTTGTTAAAAGGTTTTACTACTTCAGGTCACCGTCAAATGTGGGTCAAGGTCAACCAGCTTTGCAAATTTGGCAGACTTTATGCTGGGATGCTATATATATGACGTTTCAAGCTTATACATCTTTCAATTATTGAGAAGCAGTAGCTTTAAGGTTTTGCTACTTCAATGCTCTTTCATCCCAGTCTATAACTATATTTAAAGTTTAAATGTAACAAGATGTTTAAAAATTTTACTATTTAAGGTCATGTAACCTTGAATGAGGGTCAAAGTTAACAAACTTTGCAAACTTGCCTTGGGGCTGGCAACAACCATGCAGTTTCAATGTCATTGGTTAACTGTTTCAAGAGAAGTCACTTGAATGTATAATTAACTGATGACAGACTGGGATAAAAGAGCATTTGAAAACATCACATTGAGCATACTCTTTGGTGACCTAAAAAGTTACAATACAAAAATAACAAAAAAACTTTTAAAGAACTTTTAATTTTAATCTTTAAAAAAAATTAACAAAACTGGTGAAAGGCTCACACATTTGGAACATTTCAGAAACAATGACAAAATTACGGATTCCACAAACAATAGGTAATAGTTCAGGAAAAAACCTCTCACCATTTCAAAAAAATTACTAGTAATAAAGAATAGTATAAAGGCAAAAAGTGTTTAGGGATGACATATAATAATGTAATTGACTAGGATTTAACAGACAACTTGATGGCATCTATACACCGATAACTACACAGGATAAAAAGTTAACATTAGTAGGTAAAAGTGTTTGTTATACATTTTCTATATATTGCATATATATATATATGAAGATAACTACAATATAAATGACAAATACTTGTAATCTATAGTAACAATCTAAATGACTAGGTAGAGAAGAAGAACTAGCAAATCTTTTGAAAAATTATACAATGAATTTTCTTTTTGAGGAAAATTTAGGATCATGGTTAATTTTAAAGTTCCTTTTATTATCAACAACTAGTAGTTTTTATGAGACAAATTCTCTTTAAGTTTCTTTATCAATAATTTTAAGATTTTTTCCTATTTTATCAACTATGTTTTTATATGACAAAAATCATCATCGTTTACACATTTCTAATAATTAGCTTATTAGCCATACCTACATAAATGTACTGTGACAACTTCAAGTACAATGCAGGCAATGGTGCAATAAATGTATCAATTTGCATAATTACTTAATTTTTGCAAAGATTTTAATTCAAATTAATTCAATCATAAGCATTTAATCTAATTTTCATTTGAGTCATTACAAATAACCTAAATGGATGCAGTTGACTCTAGTGCACACTATGTACTGTAATTGGCTTCTTGGGGTCCTTTGCAAATGAAGCAAAAGTTTATGCAGCACTGATTTAGGTATTTCTCAATAACCACAATGAAAATATAATAGATCAGAGATATCTTCCATTTAATTAATCTATAAAATTGATACAGTTCTAAAACAAATGTTAGTGAATTTAGGAAATCAAATTGGAAATTTTCACAATGAGAAAATTCAATGCAAATTTTCAAAGTTAAAAATACTAGTATATAGAAATAGTGCATCGTTTATTAATACTACTTTTAATGATAAATCTCCTACTGTTATAGTAGTTAAAGTCTACGATAATTTAATATTAAAAAGTTAATTAATGAAAAATGTCATATTTGGGGATAAAAGGGCACAATGTACTTCAAATTTCACGATATATCAATAAAATATTTCAAATTTAACACAATTCTGTAAATGCAATAATTCTGTAAATACCATAACTATATTGACAACAGTTTATATCATATAACAGTCTATACAAAGATATGTCACTAGTGCATAGTAACTATATAAATTGAGAAAAAAACTTGTTTGGGGTGGGGGTATATTTGTACAGAATCCAAAAAGTAATGAAATATTTGCTACAACTGAAAAAGAATAACCATATAAATGATTCAGTTTTTGAGAAAATAGCAAAATGCCTTTAATTTGGTTGTTACAGCAAATTGGTCTTATGGAGAGATGACATTATATTTAGATTGAAACTTATTTTGCATGCAAATCTTAATTTTCAGATGGTTCAGTATGATCAGACAGATTTCTATTCAGGGTGACACAATGGAGTTCCAGAAATAGTGCAAAGCTTAGAATCCAGGGGTTGTTTAAAAGACACAAAAGGTTTATATTATAAAATACAATGCCTATACTACTTAAGTAAAATTAACAACTGGTTTCAGAGAACATGAAAGAAGTACCAATATATCATTACTTATTTTAGTTTATATCCCCAAAACTCATTAGTTGTCCTTGGTCAGACACAAGGGTGTGTCATATAATGTATGTCTTGTGGCATGGGAATACTTCAGGTAATTGAGGACTGCAAGTTTTAGGTCATATAGCCAACATGCCACCATATTTGGAAACATAATTAAAAACAATCTGCTGAATGCTGTTAATTGGAAATTCAACTTAACACACTTATGATTAATCATTTAACTAAGTATCACAAGTTCATATTTACTAATGGTGCTTATAATTGTCTCAGATGCTGGACATGAAGGAATTCATATACATGTATTTAGTTGCAAAGTGCAATTTTACGAATATTGACTTCAATGTAATTATTTAAATTGCACAAACTAGTTTTGTATACATAGGAACAAGATGGCAAAGGGGGGTAATTTCTTCATGTAAACTGAGTCCATAATGTGATGTGATGTAAAGTGAGTTGGTGCATCAATTTTTGTTTTTGAGTATATTCAGATTGGTACATGAAACATTAAATAGGCAAGTTGGTGAAGCAAATAATGAATAATAATAAAATTAATGGCATAAAGTTAAGAAAAATTTGTTAGAAATATAAATATAACCATGGTAACATAAATATAAATATACACATAAAAATTATATTAATAGCTTGAAATTGAAAGTGAAATAGTCATTCATATGATATTTGTCATGATAAGTGAAAAAGGTGAGAGAAAAGTTTATCTAAAATAAGGACAAAATTTAAAAAAGATAATAAAAGGCCAAAAATGTAATAGTAAACACACATAAATAAATGATAAGTATACATATATATATATAGTATATAAATTTATACGTCATGGGATAAAATTATCACAGTCTTAGATACAAGCTTGCCATTTTTTTTTTATAATTCAATTATGAGATAACTTGCCCCAGTTTCACAATCATTTCTTGATTAAGATTACCCTTATTATAACTTGGACAAAATGGTCTTTTAATATCATACAAGAATTTTAATTTTCATAATTCATAAAATTAAGACAGCCAGATTCTATAGCTATAAAACGAGATTTCAAAGTCCATTTGTTGCACATTGGCTGACAGACCACATGAAGACGTTAAACTCAGACAATCATCATTTGTTGATGGAATTACCCGGTATGCAAGGTGCACTACAAACTATGAAGATTAAATAAAAGAAAATCTTAGTTAGGAAATGAAAATGAAACCAGGTTCAGGTTACGTTAACAATAATACAAGATTTTATATACATTTGTACCTGTATACAAAAGGTATATTTTATAACTGATTGATAGAGTCAAACCTGTCTTAAAGGCCACCTCTGTATAAGGGTCACATATAAGGACAGTTTAATATTATCCAAATTCCTGCTTATTTATTTGTGTATGCATATAAAGACCACCTGTCTATAAAGCCACTTTAATTGGTTCCTTTGGTGGCCTTTAGAGACAGGTTTGGCTGTATATTACATTAATCATCATTAATACATTGTAATTTATATAACAGAGTTAACACTTTTATGTGGTATAGGAACACTTTTAGTAATAGTGGACTGTAAGTCTAAATATGCCATATGTGGGTACAAAAAACTTTTATGAGGTATAGGAACACTTTAAGTAGAAGGGGACTTTAGTCAAAACATGGCATATATGGGTGTAACAAACATAGGTCAGAATTAACAAGTTTTGCAAAATTGTGACTTGCAGTTTTGGAGATTTACTGTAAACAATTGAGGCAGGCCAAAGAATGAACAAAAGGAAGACTTCAAATATAATACCTATCCTTTTTCTTTGAAAGGAGGGGATAAAAGAAAAGAGAGAATGTAAACAAAAATACATTATTTGTTCCTGATACTGATGACAAAATATTGGACATATAAACAATCTATATAATAAATAAATGAGAGATAAATAACAACAAATGTCATACAATTAAGTACTATATTTAGTGCAGTCAAACATCTGTAAACTGGTCATGTAAATGGACTAGAAGATTCTGCTGAGATATTTAAAACTGGCGTAATACAAATAGGTCTACAAAAGTTTCCGAAAAATACCTTTCATCAGAATCATTTGTTCAGTTTAAATGGGGTTCTTTTTCTAATTCTTATAAAGATTTTTTTTACATTTTCTAATTTTTAATTTGATTCAATCAACTTTTGTTTTTAATCTTCCAACTGTGAAATTTTACATTGGTAGATTTAAATCAATCCCTATGCCAGCGGCTTTGGCGTTCCTACTGCAAAAGTTTTCCTAGTCAGGATTAAAACAGCTGCATTCATGTTCAGTAATGTGTTAACAGACTAGAAATCACTGGTGAATTTATTTCACTTGAAAAACTCACGAGTGAAATTATCATTCAGAACCAATTCACTATTATATAGACCATGTAGATAGTATATGTTCAATAAACAGAGATGTCCCTGTTACAACAACGAATGTCCAATATACAGAATGTCCACTTTAGAGAGGTTTGACTGCATTATCACATTTAATAATTCATCTTTGGTATTACAATATATAACTGACTGATAATAACAAACACTGTGTACCATATGATATCCATGTTTAGTTTATGCTATCTGTTAATTATATTTTAATGAAAAAAGACATTGGAATTTGAGACAGAATGTTTTCTATAACCTGTAGAAACAACAGTTTTACACAAACTGTCAAACATCAGGATATGATGCACTGCATGAATGAGTCTTACTAAGCTTTGTTCTGGGATTAAATACGAGGAAAATTAATTATGACTAAATTTTTCTGTCATAAATTCTGCGCAGCTTTTTTAAAAATTATCTCTCTGAAATAAATATAGGTACCTTAAAAATACTTAAATATTAAAAGTGAAGTTCTATAAAAAGATGTAACAAAGCAAAAGTAAAATTTGTTCACTATATTTAACAATACATGTATTTGATCATTCATATTATCAACAGTAAATTTAATGACAAGAAACTTAATAATTAAACCATTTGAATCTAGGAACTATACAATAGAAGTCAGGCTGTGGCTAATTTGCAAACTGCACTCAGTTGTTCAAATCTTGATAAGTTTAATCAATTGATAAGCCAAAATTTGTTTTTTGCATTACATAAAATATTTTATGATTTTTTGTTGAAAACATGAAAAGTGAACAGAATTTCATCGAATTGAAACACAATGTCTTAAACTGTAGATTCAATAATGATATGTTAATTTTTAAGGGTGTTTTAAATTTGTGGTAAATCACTGATTAAATTAATCAAGTGATAATTGTGTTGTAAAACAACAATAATATAATATGTGCATCACCATCTTTTCACCAAACATTTGGCGTGTATGTCCAAATAACAATCACAACAGCAAAGCAAAAACTTTGAAAACAAGTAAATTAAGTTAAACACGTGCACTTCTACAAGGCCTGGGAATTGGGGCTAGGTGTTCCGGAAGAGTTAGTGCCTAGCAAGCTTTGAACAACTGGGCCCAGGTATCAAAAGTTTTCATGCTTTATATTTTGTTTTTGTAATATTGAAATCTGTACCTTGAGCTTGATCTTTAGAAATTGCAATTGATTTTTTTTTTTTTTGCTTTTCTTTCTCATAAGTTTAATTTTTTAGCAATCAAAGTCAAATTACAAGGGTTATGTTAAAATTTATCACCAAAACATGCAGCAGCTGAACATTTAATTTATAATTATTTAAGACTCATTAGTGTAGGTAGTTTTGTAGATTTATGCTCCAGTCAAGATTCTGTCATTTAAGCAGTCAGTTCTGAGATGGTGGAGGAAATCTGAGTAACATGAGAAATCCACCCACATTTGACAAGTGAAGGGACAGAAACATCCTATGATCTCTGCAAGTGGGATTTGACACTGGGCAGTGAGAAGCTCTATGGCCTGTTAGTGTGTTCTTTAGACTATTTGGCAATGGAGGTGCCCAAAGTATTTTATAAATCAGCTGTCAAAACTAAGTTCCATAAAATATGAATTTTTAATGCTAGGATATAAATTCCAGTTTTGTTTCTGGGTTGGCAGTATCTTGGTGCAGATACTTGGATATCCTACCCTCTATGAGGGTACGGTATTAATGTTACATGACTGGCAGTAATTTTGTTACTGGGTATTCTACCCTTTATGAGGAAATGCTTTAAATACAAACCTCTATATAACTGACAGCTAAAATTAAAAACTATGTCTTGTACAAGACTTATAAATAGAAATACATGTAATTCAATAACTTTGGCAATTTATGTTTACAACCTTATTGTAATTTTCAGTTTAATATTTTGGCATTTAATATTTTTAAGTGCTAACATTACTCATGAGAGATTATAAGTTCACTGGTTTCATACTAACAAGGGTATAATAATTACCGGAATATATCGTGTGCGCATACCAGTAACACAAATAAAGCAATAACATAAAATAAATAAACAATAAGAAACATAAGTATAAAACAATTATCAGTATATTTGTCAAGTAGATGGTTGTCACATGACATTCACATTCCTATCTCAATTTAAATGTTATAGAGCCAACAAGTCACTTAAAAAAACGCTTTACCCATAAATCAAAACACTCTACTTTTTGACATAGAGAGAACCAAATTACCATCAGCTTCATCAAATAATCAATTCTTTAGTGACAACGTATGACATACTTTCTAATTTTCTGGGGCCAGTTGTTCAAAGCCTGATTATTTTAATCAGTTGATTAGTTGAAATTTGATTTTTTGTGTAACTTCTAATATATTGTGAAATTAACATTGAAAATTTTGAAAATGGATAGTTTCATCAAAGTCAAGAACAATGTTATAAAACTATTGATTTAATAAAGATACTTTGTTTTTTGTTGAAATTTTGAATTTGTGTTAATCACTGATCAACCTTATCAAGCTTCGTACAACTGAACCCTGGAATTGCAAATTAATGTTAGGGACATGATGAGACTACTGGCCCTATTTACATGTAATTTCCTCTGAAAGAGTTGGTTACCAGACTAGAGTATTAATTATCCATGACAATTCCCCGTCTGTCATAAATAAAGGCCGTAACTGAAATTGTTTCACTCCGTATGTTTCTTATTGTCCAGACTAAATAATTCATATAAATTAATTTCTTACACAAATAACTTACTGTAACAACTATAAAACATCTAATAACGATTAAATAAACAATGTTTCAACAATCTTCTTCTGTATATATACTACTTATTTTACTCATGATTAACAAGAGTTTTTACGGAATTACATGTATATATCTTGCCAGGAGATGGTTCTATTCACAGAAAATATTTAATGTCTTTTAAAACATGGCTTATTCTTTCAATTAGTACTCATTTTCGTACTCACTAAGTTGGACTTAAGCTTAATTCGTAATGGCTTCATCTTCAGTAAGCATTATGGAGTCTAAACTAAGTTTTAACCTCTCAACTCATTTCTATTTTTACTCATTTTTTGAATTGAAGTTAATCTTAATAAGTCTTACTACAATTTAATTAAATCTTTACTGTGCAAGGCTTAGCATTATAAGGTCAGTCTAAAGTCTTAACTTAGGTAATAAAAAAACTTCAACATTTTCTTATATTAAGAACTTTACCGACTCTTGGCAAAGGCAAATAAAGCACAACTCTTAAGAGGCAAAATAAAAATAACCAATAACTTACTTTATAGTTAAAATAAAACAATATTTACATCGTAATTTTATTTACCCATTCGATAATAAGAAACTAAGCACTATACATATGTGACAGGAGAACATTAAAAATTGCAAAGTCTGCACAGGTACAATATCATAGGTATTGCAGGTGGTAAATTTGAGGGACTGCTGGTAGGCTAAAATCTAAAAAGGGATTTAAAAGATCCAAAAATACAACTTTAAGCAAAATCCTGCTTGAATATAGACAACTTGAAAAGAGTTTTTTACCTGTTTAAGATTCGTATTTTTTTAAAAATAAAACAAATTTCAAATGTCTGGTCAACTTTATATATAATTGGGAGAACAAAAGGCATCAAAGACAGTTTACATGTTATGTTCATGACATTTCATATTGAAGCAGCAAAATTTGAGCATACATACATAAATAATGTTCAAAAGTTGAGCATACACAATATTCAGAATCTACGGACATACAGTGTTCAGAACTTAGAGCATACAGATTTCAAAACCAGAGCATACACAGTACTTAAAACTTTGAGATTACAGTTTTCAGAACTCGGAGCATACTACTCACTGTTCAAAACTTTGAATGTGTAAATTGTTGAACCATGTGATCTTTCTCATACTTTTTGATTTTTTTTTACCTGACTAGCTAAAAGATTAGATTTAATGCCCAACACTTGGAGGACTTAAATTTGATGGAAAATTAAGATTGCATTACATTTATTAGCATTTGAAGTTTTCATACTACATGTAAATATTTCACAACAAATTTTCTTACGAGTCATGACCTATAATATAATCATAATAAAATTCATATATAAGATTTACTACTGCTAGTTAGCTTAGAATACAAATGCTTATGCCTCAAGTCAGTATCTACTGACAGCAGTTTCAATGATCCAGTATGTATAAAAAAAAAGATTGTTCGTTTGTTTTGATATGTTCAATACATGTAAATTTCAACCACAAATCAATCATCAAAATTACCGAAAGAGGTAAAACATAAAATGGAAATTGTAACTTGAGCCCAATTACAGTTTTATGTCATTAAAAATGCCCTTAGATTTTTAAAACCCCACCTCTGTTACTGCATTTAAATTTTCAACCAAGGTGACTATGGTTAATGAGTAAGAGTGATAGAAGTCACTCTGGTGTCCTATATAATGTTATTGTGAAATACACAACAATCCTTACACACTCAAGAAACTCACCGTCCTAACCATTGTAGCAAGGATGATTCAACTGCATAGTCACATGACAAACTACATGAGTTACTACAGATCAAAGTACTGAAGTTACAGCAAGATGGTTCAACTGCATAGTCACATGACAAACTACACAAGTGTCTAAAGATCATAGTATCGATGCTACAGTAAAATTTGGTGGGAGGAAACTATATCTTAGAAAAGCAATTAGATTAAATGTTGTTGATGTTAGTACCGTAACACATTTACTTTTTTTCTCCTCAAGATTTCTGTTTTATAGTCAAAACTTTATCAAAATTTGAGTGAATAGTTGATAGAAGTATAACTAGGTTTTGCTGCACATATATTTTGTTAATGCATTCGAGAGATAAATGTAAGAGAGTACATAGAAGGAATAGTTTCATCAAATTGATTTAAATATCAATTTCAAAACTTATTTCCAAATTATCTTATGTCATTTTAGTTAACATTTGGCAAAGAATGTAAAAACAAATTTCTGAACAGTATGACACAGTATGTTATACTGGTTTTCCAATATATCAGAATTCTCTTTCAAAAGGAATCCATTTTGTACTTAATTAGCATGGAGATATGTTGCAATTTGTTAGAATGGAGTTCACTAATGTGATGCCCACAAAGTGTGCTAAATGTTGACACCATATATTCCAAAATAATGTCATATTTTTACTGGAAAAAATTCAAACAATTTGGTTCCATGTATCCAATCAATACAAAAGTTCCGCAGACATTATGATGAATCCTGTGAAAAACGAATGGTACTTAGTAATCAGTGACCATGGTAACCCATAACATCCATTATAGTCTGTTTCTAAAGTACCCATGGTAACCCATTACTTCCATTATAGTCTCTTTCAAAATTGTCCATGATAACCTATAACTTCCATTATAGTCTGTAAGACTGTATCAAAATTACCCATCATGATATTAATAAAGATCTGCAGATTTAAAAATGTCCAATGTATAAAATATGTATAAAGATTAATCAGAATTTAAAAAAAAACAAACAAAAATATAGATATTAGTTTAAACAAACAAGAGGAATGTGATAAACAACCCTTTAAACAGGATACAGTAGTATATTAGAAAAAAAGCTTCAATACAATATATAAATTTTTGCATGCAGGAAAAAAGTGAAGTTTTAATATATAAATTTATAAATAAATGACATATTTACAGAATGAAATGATTTACATTTTACTACATAATATATAGTCTTAACTAATGAGTCATATAATTCCAGTACTGGCTGTTTATTGGTAAATATTTGACAGGATACAGTATCAGGTTGTTTATATCTGCAAAGCTTGATAGCAGACCCAGAGATTTTGGAAAGGGGGGTTTCATACTTTCAAAAAGCTAGGAGGTCTGGGGGCATGCTCTTGTAAAATTCTTTTGAAATGAAGCATAAAATCCTGTGATTTCTTGCAATCTTAGCATATGATACACAGAACAAATATATAATGGACAGAAATAAAGAGGGGTGTTTAGACCCTTGAACCCCTTCTGGGTCTGCCACTAAAAACTGTACTGACAGTATTCATGAAAATAAAATGGCAGACATGCCCCATCAAAAACAAGTCTGAACAGATGTTATAGGCAAACTACAGTGATCTGTCTGCTTGACTATTTGGGAATATTCATATAAGACGATCCACCCAATACATGGGTACTAGGATTAACATATAATACAAAAACAATGCAAGTTTCCTATAAGGTTCAGGGAATAAACACCATTATTACATATACATAAATTAATGGTACATAATGAATATTCAAATTAAAGGTCAAGCTGCAAGGTCAATGTTGTTTGGTTAAGATTTTAATGGGATGTCATAATTATGTTTCACATAGAGTCCTACAAACAGTTGGACTTATATCATGTTGACATTAGTGATATGATGCTATCTTGAAGCATTTAAAATCTTAAAAATCCAATTTATTCAATTTCATTAAATATTTCATCAAATAGTTTAACAGGAAGAAATTTTAAGCTTCATTCAATTTCAATTTCATTAAAGAATTTCACAGGATGGACAACCAAAAATGTATTTGAAAAATGACAAAATAGCAAAAGGGACATACCATATTACAACATTCACAATTTCAGAACTTCAGTTATTGGTATGTTAAAACAGACACTGAAAAATGTTTTAATTTCCAGACATGTAAAAATCCTGTCAACATCTCCTGTCAAATATTTCCAATTTACAATATGACTTGATACCACATTTTCTTCTACTGACTGACAGACTGAAAAAAACTGCTTCATTAGCATGATTAGATCGTTACTTCAGTCTCTTCACATAAATAAAAAAAAACCTGTATGAACCTACTGTTGTCGTTACTATAGGGAGACTACTTAATTAACCCAGTCCTAATACACATAAAACAGGATTGTCTTCAGTCTCTTCCTTGCACTAAATTGACTTGGTCAATAAAACCCCTTATTTCCCAAACTATAAAGAAATGTTATTTAGGAGCTTAAGTGAAGCAAGGGTTTGGCCTAAAAACAGAAATTTCAGGCTCTGTCCATTTAAACCAAATTGGAATCATTTGCTTACACATTACTGTCAGATCTTTTTGAATGAATTCATATATTATAGATGGTTATATAATGTGTATGAACTATTGGTAAACAACATTTAACTTGAGAAATTTGGTCAAGAGAAGGGTTCACTCAGATTTTCTTCCTTGCTAACTAAACCAATCCAGGACTTTGGTGTCATCACATCCTGTCAGTCTTTGGTGTGGTTCTCTGGTTGAATTTGACTACTTCCATGGGTAACCTCTTCAACGTCTGGCTGATGATGAAGTATGTTGTCTGTGTGAGTGGTGTTTTGGTCTGACTGTGAGCTGAAAGTAAAAAAATAAACAACAATCATTAAGAATTCACAACTTTGGTTGATCGAGAACCAGTTTGTCTAATCAAATTGAAAAATTGTCACTTCATCTCAATCAATTTTGTTTCCCTGTCCAGAGCAGACCATATTTAAAACTGTTTTATATAAGGGAGTCAAAAACTAAAATAAAAAACCCAATTTAACAAGAGGCCCATGGGCCTTATACGCTCACCTGATAACTAATGGCTAGCTGATAGATTTAAAGAAAACATAAATACTAAACCCCAATGAATTTTTTCTTTACATCAAAGTGATCATTGCATCAATACCTACAACATTCTAATATACATGCCTATACAAAACTTTTATAGTTTTCAAGATAATTAACCATTTCAGTATTGTTTTCGCATCTGTGACCTTGACCTTTGAACCCATGACCTTTTTCTATACCTCAAAATGATCATTGTATCAATACCTACAACATTCTAATATACATGCCTATACAAAAAGTTTATAGTTTTCGAGATAATTAACCATTTCGGTATTGATTCGCATCTGTGACCTTGACCTTTGAACCCATGACCTTTTTCTATACATCAAAATGATCATTGTATCAATACCTACAACATTCTAATATACATGCCTATACAAAAAGTTTATAGTTTTCCAGATAATTAACCATTTCGGTATTGATTCGCATCTGTGACCTTGACCTTTGAACCCATGACCTTTTTCTATACATCAAAATGATTGTTGTATCAATACCTACAACATTCTAATATACATGCCTATACAAAAAGTTTATAGTTTTCGAGATAATTAACCATTTCGGTATTGTCTCGCATCTGTGACCTTGACCTTTGAACCCATGACCTTTTTCTATACATCAAAATGATCGTTGTATCAATACCTACAACATTCTAATATACATGCCTATACAAAAAGTTTATAGTTTTCGAGATAATTAAACATTTCCGTATTGTTTCGCATCTGTAACCTTGACCTTTGAACCCATGACCTCTTTCTGTACATCAAAATGATCGTTGTATCAATACCTACAGCATTCTAATATACATGCCTATACAAAAAGTTTATAGTTTTCGAGATAATTAAACATTTCCGTATTGTTTCGCATCTGTGACCTTGACCTTTGAACCCATGACCTTTTTCTATATATCAAAATGATCGTTGTATCAATACCTACAACATTCTAATATAAATGCCTATACAAAAAGTTTATAGTTTTCGAGATAAGTAACCATTTTGGTATTGTTTTACATCTGTGACCTTGACCTTTGAACCCATGACCTTTTTCTATACACCAAAATGATTGTTGTATCAATACCTACAACATTCTAATATACATGCCTATACAAAAAGTTTATAGTTTTCGAGATAATAATTATAATCAGAGGTAAAAAAATTAGGTCACGACCTTCATAATTGACCTTGACCTCAATTTGAAGATACTAACAAGAAGATGTCAAAACTGAAAACCCCATATCATTATCTGGCCAAATAGTCAAGTTATAACAATTTGAAGCTATTTTACGATTTTTTCAAAATTAAACGCAAAAACGCGTAACCTATTTTTTGTCCGAATTTCACAAAATGAACAAACTATAGGCTAAAGACCCTAGAGAAGCCAAATATCACATCAGATTTTTTCTCTAATCAATACTTTCGGAGAAGAAGATTTTTTAAGATTTTTTCACCCCTAGGTCACCTTGACCTAGTTATGGTAGCCATGGCAACACCACGAACAAATTTGAATTGCACCGACCAAGACATGCATCTGACCAAGTCTCGTTGAAATCTGCCCAGTGGTTCGTGAGAAGAAGATGAAAATGTAAAAGTTTACGACGACAACGACGACGACGACGACGACGACAGACAACGGACAAATTGTGATCAGAAAAGCTCACTTGAGCCTTTGG
The DNA here is from genome assembly GCA_021292105.1 of Anadara kagoshimensis. Taxonomy (NCBI): domain Eukaryota; kingdom Metazoa; phylum Mollusca; class Bivalvia; order Arcoida; family Arcidae; genus Anadara; species Anadara kagoshimensis. The sequence continues at coordinate 47,865,031 of CM037870.1, forward strand.
CTCAGGTGAGCTAATAATAACTGACAATGTAATTTGCAATTTACAATTTCTCAAGGTCGAGGTCACCTAAAAAATTGTATCATTATTTTATGCCTTAACATTTTGTTTCTCCTTAAACAAGCTTCATCTTGTGCATATAATATGCAAAGAAATATCTTGGGGCCCAAATAGATAATATATATATGTAAATTAATAAATAGTAACTGATAACAATTATAATGTTAACCTCCTGAAAAAAGTGGTGAAACATATGGATATATTTTCCATCATGTGTCCTTAATGAAAGCATTCTAAATTTAAAGTTCTTCCTGTGAATCTGGAACCTAAAAGTGCAAAACGATTTATAAAGTTCAATATTTTACTACATAATGCTGTACAGGCTCAGGTGCAAATTAAAAAAAATAAATTCCTGGGTTTTTTTTTATATTTTGTGTCTGTGACATTTTAATGACGGACATGACGCATCTATACATGCCATAAACTTGTTATACATTTTGAACTTTGTCAATTGTAAAATCTTTACATATTTAGAACTAACCCTGTTAAGGCACTTTGAAATTTTGGTTAAAACATTTGTTCTATGTATGTAAAAGGTCTTATAATGATGATTGATGTGGTGTAGCATCTACATGTGTCCTGTATGCCAATGTGCAGACCTTGTAAAAGGTCTAAATGTAAGATATTGATTTTATAATGAAGCAGTTCTAATCTATTTAAAGCTAGAATCTAGATAAAAGTTTTAACTTGTACAAGAAAATTCTATGAATTAGTACAGCCCACCAGTGGATTTTTTTTGTGAGTTGAACACATGTTTAACAACATGCATATCAATCTGTTGATACTTTCCACCAAGTTTTCTCATGTGACTATCCAGGTATATTGAGGTATGTCAAAGTTTTGTTTACTACGGATACAGTAGTTTTGGAGAATTACCCCCGTTATCGGAGAATAAACAAAAGTTAATAATATACACATCTCCTATCACTGAGATAATTTCAAACAAATTTTGTAAACATTTCGTAAATAGCTTTTCCATTGAAACTCAAAGGGCCATAACACCAAAAACAATTGACAAACAAACTCAGGTTAATGAAATGGGCATTCCATCACTTTATAATATGCAAATGGTATACTGGTGAAATCCATTATCCAGTTATTTAGCGTACCTCACCAGCATTAATATGATATATTTTGAAAAGAGTAAAAAAGCAAGGTACTAACTAGCTTATATGCCAGTGGTAATTACTGCTTATAAAAACCACAACTGGTCAACAATATTTTAGCAAGTGCTATATAGCAAGATTTCACTCCAGCAAGATTTAAGACAAAGTTTTCTCTCTAGCAAGATTTAAGACAAAGTTAAGATGGTATAAGCTTGTTTTGGTCACAGCGAGATAGAGAATCCTATTAGAAACTTGAAAGGTTCTATCAACCTCGGATAACTTTATATACGTCTTTGAAACCTTCAGATTTTTTGGGCTAAATCTGAAAATGAATCTGAACTTAAGCTGACACTTTGATAATCCATCAGCGCCAAGTTATACTCCATTCAACAGCAAGGAACTGTGTGCTATGCAATAACAGCCATAATGATGCTTTTTCCATTTAAACATTCATCATTGAGAAACTGTTTCTATGCTAAACTAGCAATAATAATGGTGCTGTTTGTATTTAAATAAATGGTGAATTTCAATCAAAGTAGCCTGAAAAATGTCATGTGTCCTTGACAGTAGGTAGGGGAGAGTACACATCAAAAGGTGAAGGTCAATTACAGTGATATATCCTTGACCTCTGGTGAAATGTGACAAAAACAAAATATATATAAGAAATGATAAATATTGGATAAATGATAAGATTGTGTTTGGTACAGCTAGCAGAAATAATGCCTCACACTACAAAATTATAATGGTGTCTATGTGAGCAAATCTAAAAAATAAAAATAATAAAAATACCTCATTTTTATTATTATCAATCACAGTCTGAAAAAAATCAACACAACATCATCACACACATGCAGGTATCTATAACAGCTTAATATCTGTCATTACAATTAGCGGAAACAATAAAGTAAAACATACTTCTACTATCTAACATAAATACACACACATACGCATACTCAATTAAACTTCTAATTACAGTAACAGGTATTCTATAGAGTTATAGGTCTCTTTTATAATAACAATGTAATAAAACTGTACCGGTAAGTAAAACTAACACCTGCTGATTGATTATTCCTGTACCATTAATTTATGCCTCATCTTGCAGATAATAGCAATTCCCCACAATACAACACAATTTTTATTGTCTCAAGATTTATCTATACTGAATTTTGTGTTGGGCCAGTTTGTTTCTTATCATCTAAATACAGTAAAGACCTGTTGAGAGTTTAACACTAAGCTAACAAATTAGTGCTGAATAGGTAGTCATCTCATCTCAAATTCTCATTAGCTATATAGTAAAACATGAATATAACAAACACAGATACAATGAATGCATAGATTACCGGTATTAGATAGTACAAATTCAAATATTAGGCCTGACTGCTACTTTATGCAAGTCTATTTATAATGATATAATAATGCCGCTTTATAACGAAGTTAAAAAAAGAGTCCCCAGGGCTTCATTATAAACATGTTTTACTGTATCTGGAAGGCTTTTTGGCAGCTGTGATCTATCTCACTGTGGCACCAGTTTTAGGCTTCTAGTTATTCATATCTTGGCAACTCAGCAACTGAGCTTTGACTTTGACATAAACAACTCATTTAAACAAGAATTTCTCAAAACAACATCAAATAAAGAGGCAGCGATTTAAGATTATTCATTTCAAAAACAAAATACTGATACCCAAAATATTGGCATTCTACAAGTAGTAACAACATTCAACAAGTTAATGTTTTGTACTTGTTACTTTGATCATGATAATAATACTTTTGATGAAGAATTAGATTCACAGTTGAGTTAATTATGGTGTTTAATGTCCCAGTCAAGAATATTTCACTTATATCAAGGCATTGCCAGTGTAGACCAAGGAGCAAAAATTTTGCCTGTACATTGTGCTGATGGCATTGTACAGCAAGGTTCTTTATTGTGCCACACCTACCGTGACCCAGGATCTCATTTATTTAAAGTACCCATTCAAAAGAAACACGGCTCAATTTGTCATGCTGACTGGTTGGTGAAAGACCAGTTACTAACCATTTTCAACCTATAACCCCAGACTTACGGAGCGAGCACTCTACAAACTGAGCTACCACAGTGGTAAATTGGATTTAGAAATTTATATTATGATGGAGTTTTAAAATTAATATAACTATACCAATCTATTATGTTTTAAATTTCCCAATGTTCAATTATAACACTATTTATATTATAGTCACCCTGGAATATGTGAATACTGTACTCAATTAAGCTATCTCATTGACAATATCCTAAGAGATTTGATTTTAGTACACTAATGTACAATATGTATTATAAATGGGTGATACAAAAGGGTGTATAATTCTGTCAACAGTCCTTCAAGTAAATTTTAATTTAGAAGACAGATTTCTTACCGCAAGTAGCAAGTATTTTGTATTGGAAAAACATATTCAGAAAATGAGAACTTTGTGGAAGTAGGTGACAAACTCAGTCCAAATCCAAACAAGTAGCAGACAACTTTTGTCAGCTTCCTAGATTTATTGAAACGGCTGAGACAAGTACTTGTTATATAATATAGGCCAAGTCACTACAAGCAGTAACAGTGTCTGTATCATGCTTCAATATGAGACCTAATAGCTGCAAAGCCAAACTTATATATGGTATTTGGTTGTGAAAGAAGCCGCATGTACATTATACCTATTTTATTCTATCTAAAAGTACAGCATAAAGTGTTTGAAAGCAAGTGGTAACTTAAGCATTAAATAAATTGCATCAATTTTCTTGAAAGTTTAACCAGGATTTATTTTTTTCAGAGAAAGTGGGTGGGTTATTTTTTTTTATTATTTCTTACAGCTAAGGGTAGTGGAATTGAGTAACGGAGTTTTATGCTTCAGTAAAGAACCTTTCCTTATATCTAGCTAGTCAATTCCTGGATGATGGAGGAAACCAGAATGTCTGGAGAAAACCAACCTCATTTGGCTATCAAACTGACACACTTTCTTACACTAGAATCTGCCCTGTATGGGGGTCAAACCTAAGCAGTAACCGGTGCTGTGATCTGTAAGTTTATGATTTAAACCACTCGACCACAGAGGCCCATCTTGATAGCTAAGAGAATCAGACTTGTATCATTATACACAGACAGACAAGTGGAATCCATTGATCTTAGTACATATACTAAATAGCAAAAATAACGACATTAAAACTACTTAAATGTTCTTAATTTTTACCCTAAACAATGATTTCTCATTGATTCCTTTAATCAAAAATGCCATCTTGATTAAAGAAATGGTGAATTTTATTATCTGGAGAAACTGAATCACTGAGTAGTGTGTTGAGCTCGTTAAGTCTATTTCAAAATGAATTTATAATACTTTCCTCTCACATTAACTGGTTACAAACACAGCAGTGCAATAAAAATGACCATTCCATCTAAAACTTGTGATAATGTTCTTTGTTAATACATGAAGTTTGTAAATATTCACAGACAAGAAGTGGGTTACTGGGGTCACAAAAGTTATATGAAGTGAAATGTCGTAACAAAAGTCATAGGAAATGAAATGACCATGAGAAATAATCACATTTAAGGCATCTTTACAATAACAGACAGAAGCGTATCAATCATGTTTCCAACACATTTAATTTAAACACTGCCTGATAAACGTTTAAATTGGATTTAAGGATCTATCAGACAGTAATAAACACATTAAATTTGATCCTCAAAAATTTGAAATGGTGGTGCACTTGCCAAGAAAAACTGAGACTTCACATGCATTCTTAAAAACACACTATCATGACTATATTATAAAACTTAAAATCACTTTTCACAGCACACACAGCAAAACAAGCACAGAACATTACTACATACACAATGTATAATAAAACAGTGAAGGAAATATGCACATGACATGTATACTATTAGTAAATATTACGTACCCTGCGCACATGCAAAATTTTCCATACATCTCTAGTATAGCAATAATCAAAACAAAATTCAATTAGGGTTAATCAAACAAATCTCCAAAACCTAACAAAACTTTAAAATAATTTTTATCAATTTCCGACAAGAATTTAAAATTGATTAGTGCTTTTAAAAGACATCTTGGGTATTTGATAATTCTGTTAGGCTTGGTCATAAAAATACCTATATAGAGGTTTATAAATACTAAAACATTGAAGATTATCTTACTTGATAAGTAGGATCAAGGTACATTTAACATATGGAAAACTAATGATATTTTTGTTTCTTCTCAAGGAAATGTATCAAAAATTGTAATTTAATATCTATCAAGAAGAACAGGAGGGAACCACCAAATCCAAGACCCTGAGCAGGACAAGGGTTTTGGGACAAAAAATGGAATAAAATACCCCAAAACTCTGACAAGTACAGGAAGAACGTATCAACTGAAAACTTTGACAAGAACCATCATGAAAGGAACAAGAAGATTAGATCAAACCCAAAACTTCCGACAGGAACAGGAACAACCTGTCACAACCATTAAACTCGAAAATCAGGAAAGACATAGAAACCCAAAATTCTTGACAGTAGCAGTTTGGACAGTTCATTCTTCATTATCATACAAAGTACATAATCAGCTTAATTATGCCAATGAATGAACAGATAAATAAAGATTGGGATCTGGACAGACTCCATTAAAATGTTCTATATTGTGCATCTGGACACTTTGGCCAAAGAATTTGAATTGTAAAAAACAATTGCTGAAAACAGCTCAATATGCATCTGCAAGTGCCAGATTGTCAATCTTGTTGTGAGAATTATTTCCGTTATACTTATTTTATTATAGTTTCAAAAAATAAATTTATTTCTTTTTTATTTAAACAATTAACAGAAAGACATACTGAGACATGGACAAACAGATAGACAATGTGATTACTGATGCTGGGTCCTATCTATGGTTGTTCTATGGGTAAATGTGAACATCAATAGCACTGTTACAGTCTATGGTAAATCATGCAGTTATAAATATCAACTTGTGTAAAATTAGGTCTGTAAGGGGAACTTGGGGAAAAAAAGTTGCTGAAAATCCCAAGATAGCACATGCCATCATGTCAAAATATAAGCAATTTAATTAAATGTTTTATTCAAGATTTGAAATGTTGAGAAGATATACATTGTAGACATTGCTGTATCAATTTTAGTTTTTTTAGGTTTTCACCCAATTATCTCTTCTAGAATTCAATAAATAATGAAACATCTTAAAATGTCCTTGAAAGGAATGTTCAAACTTAAATAGAAAACTACAGAAAACGAAAACCAATTTTAATTCAAAGTTCTACTGTATTTCCATAAATTGAGTGCACACGGTTTTTATTATTTATTTCTTTTAATTAAAAATGTTTCCATTAAACTATCAATAAAATGCATTTAAAATGCACTGACCTAACCAAATTGTATTTTCAATTAAAAACATTATTGTTCAGTTCTCCTGTACATAGAGAACTATTGCGAAAATTTTGGAAATTTGATAAAATTTATACACCAATTGGGCCTCATTCAATGTTACATCAGGGTATTTAGGGTCAGGAGGTCATTGTTGTTCAGGTTTTTTCCAGTTGTGATCACCATGAATATTCCAATTATGACATAACGTTTAAAGTTGCTTCAAGTAAGAAAAGTAAGAAGGCACAGAAGGAATAATTTTGACATAGTCATATTTGTTGTTTTGTTAAAAAGTTCAAAAATTGTTCTATGTACAGAATTAAGTTCACTTTTTCATGAATGAAAAATATTTTTTCCTATTAGGTCAGTATATTTTGTATTAAGTTTTGACAAATTTTTTGTATGTTTGTTGGAAAATACGACTTTATTCTTGCATTTTCCATGTGCACTGAATCTGTGGAAATACAGTAGTCATTTCAATAAAGATGTAGATGTAGATTGTACAAAATAAATAGTTCCAAGTATGAACATTTGTTTCAATAAAGATGCACAAAATGAATATTTTCTAAATTAGAACATTTTAAGATGCTACCGTTTTAAATAAGTTACAAGCAAATTACACTATCAAATGCACCAAGACTATATATTGTATACATAAAAATCAAACTAATATTAAGATATCTCTCTCTCTCTCTCTCATATTTCCTATATTAACTTATTATTATTTTTGTATCGTTATGATATTTCTTAGAAAATGTTATGTATATAAAGGATAATATGGTAAGGCATACCAAAGCCCAATCATTTTACCTAATTTATCATTAGGAATTTAGGTAAAACATATACAAATGCATTAAAACTCTTATATATACAGTAAAACCTTGTTATAATGCTTCTTAATAGCAATGCCACCTTGCTTACTGCCCAAGTATTTTGAAGTAAAAAAGTTTATTAATTTTATGTTTTTCTTTAGAAGCTTTTCGCCATTTATTGACAAATCCTTTTATAATGCCAAATCTGGGTGAATAAATGGTGATATCAAATCAAGGTTTTACTGTATATTAAAAGCTGGTATAGTCCGTCGGTGATATTTTGGCAGAGTCTATCATACACAAACTGGTATTAACACCATGTTATTGTTTGCATATATTCACACCTTCATGCGTTCATTTGTCTTTATATATCCCTATTTACATTAGATAGACTCTTCCATGTTTATTATAAACACTCTGCCACAATATCGCTGTCAGATGGACTATACAGTATATATTTCATATATTTTTTCAAACATACAGATCAATTAAAACTAAAACTAATGCATGTTAGATACTATCAAACTGGTTATGTAACTGAAAAGGTATTCATTTATAAAAAACATCAAGTTGGTCATATCAAATTAACATGTAACTTATGATATGATAGACACTTGTAATTGTGTTTTACCTGTCTGATGATGAGTCTGGAACTATCTGTACTATTTGTCCATCAGCTAGCTGTGCTGCTTCCATCTGCTTTCTCTGATAATGACTCCTAAATACAAGATAAACACAGTATAACTGAAAAGTGATGCCATTTCAAAAGCAGAGTTCATACAGCCATTGCCAATAAAAATTTAATGACTTTTCCATGACTTTTCCAGGACATTTTCATCTTTTTCCAGGACACAATTACGTCAGGTAGCATGATTAACCATGCCTTTACGATACGAATCACATTAGGCAAAAGTTTACATTCGATTGTAAACTACAAGTCGGGCGCGGAAACAGACAAAACCGGATTTCACCGTTTCACATCTTTGGGGTTTATTTGGACCAAACTGTATCTCACGAAGTCAGAAACAGTTTTATAAAATTTATTTTACTTTAGTTTCAGATTAAATCGGAAGTTTTTTTAATTAAAATTCAAAATTTCATGACTTTTCCATGACATGTTACAACATTCCATGACTTTTCAAGGCAAAATCTCAATTCCATGACTTTTCAAGACAGAAGTCAAATTCCATGACTTTTCAAGTTCTGTGGGAACCCTGAAAAGTGTTCCACAAACAAACTTCAAATTGGAAATCCATATTTCCAAAACTAATGTGCATGATCAAAATACAAAAAGCCAATGACATACCTACTCAACCAAATGATTGTTCTTGTGAAGTTTCATAAAGATCTGTTACATAGTTTCCTGAAAAAATTGCAGTCAATATGTTGGAGGAAGAAATGGGATAACACAGTAACTTTGGGATACATAATTATTCAAAATAAAAACTAAGCAGAAGAGTGATAAGTCTTTTGAAACTTTTTTGTTCCCAAATAAGAATTTGAAATCAGAAAACTAGTACTTAGAGAGAGAGTGAAAGTTAACCTGTATCGTTGTTGTATAATGACAGATTTATTTCCTCCTTTCTTCAGTCTTTCATGTTCTTTATATGTTCTGTATTGGTTTTGTATAACAACTGCTGCATCACGACTCTTCTTGAAGCGTTTCTGGGCGTAGTAACTACGGAATTGACTCTGTATTAATACTGCTGCCTGGGTCATCTTTTTGTAGTATGCATACTGTAACAATGATTATACAAAATATTTTAAAAGCGTCTTCAAATAATCAAAGCTCCGATAATGCTCACCCCATAATGAAACAAAAACTCCAAATTTAACAAAATATTCCTAAATATTTATCTAATTCATTTTGAAGTTTTGTTACATCAAAAACTAGAGTCTGATTTTTTCTGAACAGTTTAATCAGTCTGTATTCTGAATTTTATCTGAAATCTGAAAATGTAAAAATGTTCCATGTATGCTGAAATTCAGACGAAATTCAAACAACTTTTTTCATAAGGGAAATCAGGGAAAAGTAAAATGAAATAATTTAGATCCTTGATTTAATATCATCACAAAAAGTATTTTTCAAGGATTATATATTATAATGGCATTTGTGCAATTTCTACTTACCCTTCCATTGATACAGAAAAAAAAATATTTCTTAAGAAAATTGTACTAGTTGTATATCTGTATTCCTTTTGTTGACATAGACTGGCTGATATATGACTATTCATGTATACTGTTACCTGTTTGTAACGTCTATAGTATTTCTGTATCAGAACAGCTGCCTCTATTTCTTTGTTTTGCTGTTGTTGTTGTATTTGTTTGTCTCTGTATGATCGATATGCATTTTGTATAACTTTAGCTGCCTCATATAACTTTCTTTGTTCCTGGTCTAAATAAAAAAGAAAAAAAGAATAAAATGAAAATAATTCAAATACCTTAACTCAAAAATTCAAAAATAAAAACTGACATAAGTTTTATCTAATTTTACCCAAATTCAAAGACATGAGCCAAAAGAAATCTCTATGTGACCAAATGGGTCAGCTAGTGAAATGAAAGATTTCATCACCAAACAGAGTGAGCCATGAACTTATCTTTACGAGAAAGAATGGGACCAGAGAAATCTCTGTCTGACAGAATAAGCCAAGAGAAATCTTTGCCTGATAGAAGAGTCAAGAAAAATCTTTACCTGACAGAGTGAGCTGAGAAAAATCTTTTTCCATGTAAGTTGCTGGTGCATTAAAATATTCAGTAAATTCTGCTGTGGTGGGTGGTGGAGAATCCAGCTGGAAGCTGTATGGGCTGTACGGACTCGGTAGACATGTGGAATCTGGGCTTAATGAGGAAGCTGGAGTACCGAAATCGGTGTACCTGTGTAAAAATAAAGGATAATTTTGTAAATATTATTATATATATGAATGCAATAAAGCCTAGATTGACCAGCCCTTTTAATTCTGAATACCAACCAATTTTTAGAGAGGGCCAGGTGTCTGATATTATTTGACCTGTAAAATTTTTTGTTTCTACAAATTTTTCATTTATGCTAAAATAATTATACATGTATAAATTCTTAAATGCTTTTTTCTAACATATTTAATAAAATGTGTTCTGTGAAAATTTTTTAATATGCTGAAGAAGTTCTTAATATGTCATCTATTGTAAAGATAAAAGTTTGTTTGTAATATAAAGCTTTTACAACAATTAATATTCCACTGAAGTTATCTCTACTGTTAAACAGTACAATCTAAATATTGGTTCATTGAAATTTAATAAAAAAAATGTGTAAAGTTAACAAAAAGAGTGTGTCAAGAATTGTACCGTATATTTCCATAGATACGTTGCAACTTTTTCGCTAAATTTAAATATTTTAAAATGCAATGCGACTTAACTAGCCGACATTAAAATATTTTGATAATCTGTCTCGAATTTTCAAGGCATTTTAGAAGATCGACAAACCGGAAGTTATGGTAATTTTCTAGTTGAAAATAAATTTTGCTCTTTATTGTATTTTTGTTATTATTATTATATGTGATATTTTTTTATTATTAAATTTGACCAATAAAGTCTTTGAAATAAACAAATAATTAATTAATTAAGGTAAGTATGAGTCTCATTTTCAAGTTGGCACGTGTAACAGAATAGCCGTCGGCAAAGAAGTAAATACCTGGTCACCTGTAATTAACTTTAAATAATCAAGTCCTCCCGGTAACACCTCGTGTGTGTCTTGTTTGTTTAATGATTGAAGCCATTCCCGATAACTTATCCATTAATATTATCGTCCATGTTTACCGGTACCTATGTTTATATATTGAAGAAGAAAGCGCCGCCATTACAAACACTAATTATATATTCCTATGTCAGAGGTCATACGGCACTTTCGTATCTGTCGGTTTTGAGTAAAAAGTGTCAGAATTGGACAATCACTGATCGGGATATTAATAAAATTTATTAAAATTTAATTTGCAATTCCAACGACATGTTTAGATTTTAAACGCAACAAAAATGAATACAAATTATTCTTTCACAAATACGGAGATATACGGTATATAAATATATTTTAAAAACAATCACCTGTAGTCATCAAATGCAAAACCATCTCCCATTGGAGTTGATATCCCTGAATCTTCTTCATATGACGATGCATGTGGTGATGGTTGTGATGGCAAGGAGCTGTAAGAACTACTTCGTTCTCTGATGAACTCTTCACAGATGTCATCTCGACCTGGTGATGATTTTATTCTCTCTGGTATAGCAGCTATTATCTGTTTAGCTAATGTAACCATCTGATGTTTAACATCATCGCTATTATCTGTACCTGAAATAAAGAATCAAATGTTGTGTTGGAACAAGCCGTCTGTTTATTCATGTGAAAAATGTGTTTTACTTTTTTTAGCAGTTGTATCTTTATAGAATTACCGTTGTTCTGTATTCCACAAAATGAGGAAAAATGGTATTTTATTTCCAAATTCAGGTGCCATGGCCCTTGTCTCTTAAAGGAGTGAGGGAGGCGAAACATACACATGTTGATTTAGTTAAACTCATTACCACAATAGTCAAACACACAGAAAGACCAGTTATAATCTGAAACTCTGAATGAATATCTAAGAGACAGTCTGGCTGGCTTGGTACCTAGCTCAGTTGATAAGAGTGTCCTGTTAGTATTGTGATGATACCAGATCCAAGTTCCAGGTTGGCTGCTGCATGTTCCCCTTTTCTTGATAGACCATAATAAAGTAGACCGTGTTTAAACATAATTTTCTAGAAACCTACAAGACTACTTACTAATTGAATGTCTGTCAGAGCTGCGTCTTGACACATGTTCTCCTCCTTCATCATCAGATGATAACTTCTCTACATCTATTATAGGACTGTTACTTCCTGATGATAGTACTTCATCTGTAAAACAAACATAGTAAAATGAAAAGTTTTCTTAAATGGCCTAGACAGATTGCAAACAGACAGATAGAAACTTAGCATGCAAAATCAAACTCTTCAAAAAGTTTACTGTATAAAGGAAACACAGCTGTTTAAAACATACTCTCACAAAGTAGTTCTACGTTTATTGAATAATGGATGACATAAAATATTTCCATAAATAACCAATAAATTAAACATTCATATTTTCTAAAATCATGAATAATACAGATATGTTAGATCTATCTTTAATTTTTTTAAAGTGTTCAAAACAGCAACATGGAGTGGAATGAAGTGATTCTGTATTATGCCTCAGTCAAGATTGTTTTTACTTATTTCAAGGTGGTCAGTTCAAGGATGGTGAAGGAAACTGGGGTGCTTGGAGAAAACCACCCACCTTCAAACATCAACATGGCTTGACTATAACTGCATGTACGGTAAATATATCAATAAAATTATCAAGAAAATTATTCAAAAATACACATGTAACTGAATCAAAAGAAGATTATTACCTGTGTCCATTTGCATTAATCCTGAAGCATCACCTGGAGTCAGTGGTATTGTTAACGCATCCAAATGGTCAAGTCCTACTTTCAATTGATCTCCAAATGCATCAGTATGCATCAACATGTCTGGCGATGTCAGATCGCGACCATGGTCAGCTAGCATTGGATTGTTTCCCCTGGTCATTGGACTTGTTGCCATAGGCAAGTGTGGTTCTGAAATAGCTTCTCTAACTGGTCTCTCTGACTGACCGCTAGAGGAGTAATTCCTATCATCAAATTCAGATGGACAAATATCTACAGAGTATCTCTTGCTAAGTTTTTTCCTGGCGGAGTTTCCGCGTAGAGAGAGATCACTCTGCCTTCTGATTGGTGCACTAACAGCTTGACTAGTATTCTGTAATGGTTGTGGAATTTCAACATGTAATGAACCTAAGTTTGAACTGAGACATGTAGCAATGGGTTCTGGTGATTTAAACACTTGCATCAAGCTATGTTTTGTGACTGGGGTTGATGTACATAGAGGCGTATCTTCTGACTTCACAGGGGAGTGTAAGAATTGAGATCCAGAATTTGTACTTGATATGAAATCTTGTCCGAGATTCAAATTTGAATGAGTGACTTTTGTAAACTCTAATTTCTCTAGTTCTTTCACAATATCAAGATGTCTGTATTGTTGAGCAACAGTTAGTGGATATAACCCATCTTTGTTCTTAATTTTCATGGCATCTGAGTTCCAGTAATACAAAGTACTTGCTGCCTGTTGATGTCCCTTTGCGCATGCCCAAAGCTAAAAATAATAAATATTAACAATAGTATCACTTTATAGTAATTTGTTATCATTCAAATATTAAAAAGTACAATGTGTTCACTAATGTGTCACAAATGTACTACATGAAACAGATACTCTATAAAAGAAGTAGGTATAGTAAGGTAATATAGACAACACAAATTTTTCTACTTTAACTATTAGTCTATACTACAATATATTGCAAAATAGGCCATTTGTTCTAAAATCCTTTACTACTCAGCTGAAAACATATCCAATTATACAGCAGTATTCTTGCATTATTTTAGAACAAAGACCAAGGTTTGTGCAAATTGAATAATACTTCTCCTAAGGATGCTACCAAAGTCCAGATTAATTATTATTTTCAACTTTCCTAAACTCTCTGATTCATGTTTTAAGGTTTCACTATATAAAGCCACTTTGACCTTGAAGGTGAAAGTCCTTTAGCTTTGCAAACTATGAAAGCAATCATGCTTTAATACTATATATGGAGTTTCATGGCATTAATAATGGCAAGATGCTTAAAGGTTTACTATGCACTTGCATGAAGGTCAAGGTCAATCAGCAACACAAATGTGGTAAGCCTTTTATGCACTGATTCTATATATCAAACTTTTTGGCCTATCGGGTCATGACAAGAAGCTGTTTTGTCAAGTCTTTGGCAAAACAATCCTAAATTTTATTTACCAAAGCTGTACAGTTGTGGTCATCTTGACATTGAGCATCCACTTCATAATCCAAGATCCAGCAAGGATTATCTGACCTGTCAATAAATATGAGAAAATCAAAATTAACAAATGTAAAACCACAGAGGAGACTATTATATGATAAATCTTATAATGAAATTCTCTTTTTGAAGATAATTATAGAGAAAAAAAATTACAATTAACAATATATATATATATATATATATATATATATATTATATATCAGAGGTCCGGAAACGGTCATATTTGCCGCGTGCCGCACGTCCTACTATCTATTTCTTTTGTTTCCCAGTCGGAATCATAATAACTTTCTTTAAACGTGTGTTTGTTTAAAATTAAGTGCATGATTGTAACTTTGTTGATTACGGAACCCATAACGAGTGTCGGTCAAGGGTGACGGTGAGAGGTTCCACACGGGGTGTTGAAAATTACCTACTACGCGCTTCGTAACTGTTTCTTTATTAATAAATACAGAAACGCGATTAAATTTTATTCTAGCCATTAAATCTTTCATTCACATAAATATATTGGAACCTCGTTAAGCCGTTCCCGTTATATCGTGATTCGTAATACCTGAATTCCTATTTAGAACCTCTCGCCATAATTCTAATTACAATTCGTGTATCTTCGGAACACGGAAATTCACGATTGTTAGTAAACAATATAGTGGACGTATGAAGCATCGTGGACAGTAACGCATATTGATAATAACAGCATATCGCGGTAAACGCATATTGATAATAACAGCATATCGCGATTAAACGTCTTAGTTAGATTTCACCTAATACACATGCAATAAACATTGTGGTCTAATAACGCTCATGGATATGTATTAAAATTGGCAATCGCGGTAAACGCATAAACAGGTCTGTGTGTCAACGACCTTTTTTTTTTTTTTTTTTTTTTTGCACAAAAAAATGTCCGACGGGCCAGACCGAAGTTTCCGAGGCCCTGATATATATATATATATATATATATATTATTATATATACTCTCTCTCTCTCTCTCAAAGTGAGTTTATATTCCCTCTCTCTCTCTCTTATGTTCAGGTAAGTATATAAGAATCCATTATGAGTATCCATGTAGGATAGGGAAATCTCACCCGAGGGGTTGAACATTTCAGTCAGAGACGAGGCTTGCCGAGTCTCTGACCAGAAATGTTCAACCCCGAGGGTGAGATTTCCCTATCCTACATAGATAACCTCATAATGGATTATTTTTCTTCCATTTTAGTGCCAATATTTGGCTTCAAGTTCGATAAACATAGACATCGACGCCATGTTTGTAAAATCTAACTTTGTAATTCGACATTCTACTTTAAAATAAATATAACCATTGGATAGATCGTACCGGATTTTGGTTTATACAAAATGTATAAACTACAAAACAAAGTGGTTCATTAAAAAATTCAATATTTATCATTTGAAATGCACTCAAAGTTTCTAAATTTTGAAGAATTTGATGTCGTTTTCCCGCAAGATGACGTCATGTTCTCCACATGAAGACGTCATATAATTGTCTTTTGATTGTGACGTCACTAAAGGTCACGTGGCCATGTGAGATAGGGAAAACCCCTATCTTACATGAGCAGATATGGAAGAATATATTATCTCCATCTTTATCGGTTTTTTGTCTAGGTGACCTATAATATAAAACACCTACCTCCACTGTATGAGTATCTGTAAGAGTTTAGCGTAACCCAGAGCAGCAGAAAGGTGTAATAATGTCATGTTATAAGGACCAGCCTTAGGGAAGTTATCTATATCTGTGTTTTCCCATTTACAACTCTTTAATCTATTGACATGCCATATGAGCTTCTCTTCTATACTACCTTCTATGTTCTGTGACTTTAGTTGCTGAAAACATAGAGAAAGAAATCATCTTAACAAGTTAATTAATATACTATGGCCAAATTTTAATAGCTATTTAATTATTTTGCTATTTTTTCAGGCAATGTAAATCTGCACAAGTTAAAGCTGTAAAAATGTTGGTGTTTAAACAATAATTTTAGAAAGAGACAACCTGACTAACATCAGTAATATGTAGGTTGTAAGATCTGTACTTAGTTGAGGTGAGCTAAAAAAAGATATTCAAGCTGTTATTAGCTGAATATGATCTGAAACACTAAGAAAACAGAACAAAACTCAAAACAAGATTATTTGAAAAGCTGTTTCATTACAAAATGAATGGCTGGGTCATTATTCGACCTATTTTATTGTAAATTACTCCATATTATCACATCCCATCTTTAAACCTGATGTCCTGTGTTGTCAGACATAACAAAATGGCAAGGTATAGAACCTTTAGTGCTTATTGTACACTGTATGGGTATACATTTCTCCATCTTAAACTACAGCTGGTGGTGTCTCTACATGTATATACATACATTTAAGTTGTTTAATGGTGTTTTACACCGAGTTATGATTTTTATATTGAGGCAGTTAGTTCAGGAATGGTGAAGGAAACTGGAATTACAGGAAAAAACTACCAACCTTCAGCAAATGAACTGACAAACTTTCTCACACTAGAATCTGTCTTGGGTGGGCTATAAACTCTGGTTGTGAGAAGTGATTTGATCTGTAAGTGGGCGGCTTAGAACATTCATCCACCTAGACCACCCATTTACATGGCATAGTTTAAAGTTGGACATTAAAAACTCATATCACACATTGTTACCTGTTTAAGTGTAGATAAAGATATGTCTGGGCTCTGTATAGCCATTCTACTCTGTAAACTCTCTAGTCTATCAACTAACAATAAGTTAAGCTGGTTTTCTGTATAAATGAAAAATAAAATAAATTAGAATAAAATCAAATTTGGTAGAATTCCAATGCCTAAGTACAGCTACAATTGAGCAGAAAATGCCAGAAAAACGGCACATCTCACATTTGTTAATCAAAATTTTTGATATTGGTAACAGTCTTAAGTCTAAATCAATTTTCAATATGCTTGATAATCAAGTATCTATTTGGTTTGATCTCTTCTTCTTGTTTATTTTTAAGTTTAGATTATCATCTGAAATAAAGCTTAATTAAAAGGATCTTAAATATTTCCAATTTAATCTAGATTAAAAATCATGTTTGAAAGTTATAACATAGCAGATTTTTCTTATTTGAACAGATCTGATGATGATGTTCAGACAGGGGTGGCGTAAAATGCTCAACGGCCTCACGAGTCCTTGAAGACCCAGAGAGGATATGTATGTGTATGTAATGATGATGTTTATAAAAAGGAAAAATGTCATAAGAACAGCAAAGCTTTCAATAAACACCAACAATGGTGTATGCTAAATCTCCTTTAAGCACAGTTACCACCTCTAAATAAGGGACACCTGCTTTTAAAGACCAGTAAAATATCATACCAATTACTCTTAATTGATGTTAATTGAACCTCTATATAAGGGTCACCTGTCCATCAAGGCTACTTTTACTGGATCCCTACGGTGTTCTTTAGAGACAAGTTTGACTGAATTTGTTAAAATCATTAATGTGTGGTCTTACCATTTAATGAGAACCATTCTTGTTTGATACAGGAGGCAGGTGGTGTCTTCCCTCTGGCACCACTATCATGTTTGTATTCAAATGAGACAGAATTAGATAATGTACCATCACAGCTTACTTGTAACGTCACAATGCCAGCTTTATGAGCTAAAATCAGGAAATGGAAAGAACACATCATCTTCAACATGTTCTAATGATGTTTCAATTTATCAATCTCTGAATAAAATAAGTCAATATTTTTATCCCTCTAAAACTCTAAAATGTGCAGAAAAATGACAAAATTAAAATAAGCAATATTCAAATTGGTAAAAGATTCCAAAAGTTGCTTACAAACCAAAGTAATAGGGACATAAAGAAGAATACTAAGTATGGCAGATGTGAATACTTGTATTCTTTAACACTTCTGGGATGGGGTAGAACTTTCTGAATATGAGGGGTAGGGTATCACAAATGAAAAGGCATAAAAAATCAAGATTTTGCGTAACTAGTTAGTGGACAATCCATACAAATATTGTTTATCATAAATTGACTTTTTATTATTATTTTGATGATTTCCTCGTTACTGATAAATTAAATAGACAACTCCATGCCTTCAAATTTTGTTCTGAACATGCATATAATGCATACTTATCCCAGACCAAGGTGGGAAAATCAATCCCAGTCTAGGGGAGATAGAAAATTCTTTCGACAAAAATGTGAACAGAACAAGATGGAAAAGCTTGTCTGTAGGTGAGAAAACACACTGTAAAGGAAGAAATTTTTTATGTGGGTAAAATTTTTGCTTATTTTGCTCTAAATAAATTACCACAGAAATTTTACCCATGCAAAAAATGTCTACCATACAGGGTAATATATCATAATAATATATAGAATATACACCTACTTATACTGGTTTCGTGAAAATTATGCCCATGCGAAATGCCCGATTTAAGAAATCGCAAATTTTCATCCCCCGGAAATAATCCCCTTTACAGTATTGCCCTGAATTATTATTACACAAATTTAGTAGAAGAAATATAAATATAGTATACATTAGTGTTGGACTGATTAATCGATTTAATCGATATCTAATCGTTACAACGTCCGATTAGCGATAATCGATTCTAAAATCTAATTATCGATTGATTTCGATTATTTACTGATGTTCGTTTATGGAACGTCTTTTATAAAATAAGTATACTTTAAAAAGAAAACTAACACAAATGTAAGGAAGAGTAAATGATCAGAAAAATGGAGGATATTTTAAGTCTTAACTGAGGTACAAATATCTTGCAGATATTATCAAAACTAAAAATTAGAATTTAATCTACTTTGTAATTTCCACTTCAATTTATTAACTGATTATAATCGGAAAATCGATCCAAATCATCTTCCAATTATAACCGATTAATCGATTATGAAAATGCAACCAATTCACATCACTAGTATACATCATATACATACCGGGAGTGTAACAGCGAAGTACACCAGGTTGTACTAACTTTGTCGGTACAGCTTTACCATCAAACATACAAATATATTCTGATGAAGCTGAACACCAGTTACCTATCAACAACACTTTACATCCGCCCTGTAAAAAAGGAAGAATTACATCAAGACGTTTAACATTAATTTGAGGACTGGGCAACAAAATAAACATGGTCTTCTGTATACAGTAAATACTCAACATAATGTTCCCCGATTACTTTGCCATCTCACTTATTGGCACGGTAATGTCGGTATTTTGAAATCCCAGTTTATTTTTTTTGTATATGTTTATAATTATAAGGCTTCCTTGATGTATTACTAAATGCCTTAAAAATGATAAAATTTGACTATATAAATGGTATTTAGTTGAGGTTTTCCTGTATTAATATGATTTAGGTTTAATTGTAAGTCTTATTATTCAGCTACATATGTTGAAAACATCCATGTAATACTTACCTCTGTAAATGACCATTCAGGACAGAATTCACTGACGACATATCCCTGGTTGTTGACAAGTATTCAATGCTACATCAATGTAATACTTACCTATGTAAATGACCATTCTGGACAGAATGCACTGATGACATATCCCTGGTTGTTGACAAGTATTCAATGCTACATCAATGTAATACTTACCTCTGTAAATGACCATTCTGGACAGAATTCACTGATGGCATATCTCTGGTTGTTGGCATTCTTATTATACTGAGTATTCAATGCTGAGACGATGTTGATTGGTTCTGTTTGCTGTGATGTCTTCTGTATATCTGATCTCAGATGTTGATGGTAGCCAGGATGAAGTACAGAATTCTGATTACTGTTACTCTGACAAAACTGACTGTGATTTACCTGTTGTTGTTGTTGAGAGTTACTGAGACAGTTTGCACAGTTTAAGGCAGGAATGGAACCAGCCATTCCTCCATTAAAACTGTTCAAATGAGATTCATTATTCACAGCAGGATTTGTTTTATCTTCCTGGATCTCTAACAAGTCCAGGATATCAAAGTTAAAATCTGTTCCTAGGCTCCCTGTTAAACTACTATCTATATCGTTTTTTGATTGGTCAATGTCAGATAATCCATCTTTAATCTCTTGATCCACGTGGGATTGAATTACATTCTGAACATCATCGGCAGTTACACTCTGCAGATGTGGGACTAAATTTAATTTGTCTTTATTAGTATCACTATCGTCTAAGCTAATTGACATATCATTACAATGTTCTTTCAACACAGAATTATTTGAGCATAAATGAGTTGTCTGCCCCTTTCCACCATGTTGCTGCGGAAAATGTGGAGGGACATACGTAATAGGGGAGATATGCTGCTGGTGTGGAACGGTGTGAGGTAATGTAGAATTAGGGGAATGAGGAATCAGATGAGATATTTGTTGCCCTTGACAACCATTAGAAGTGACTGTCACATCAATCTGTCTGGGATCATGATGGCCGTTCACGACAACATACTGACCTAGATTCACAATATACGGTGTGACAGTCATTTCTTGTGAGCATGATAAATCTTTTTTCTGTTGTGCCATGACATTACAATTTCCCTGAGAAGTGATACTTCGTAAAGTGATCTGCTGGCTCTTTTGTTGTAGAGCCGACATTATCTGTTCATGAGTGTTTTTACACTGTGTACTGGTATCCGTGGTAATAGTGGCTGTAGCCGTGGTACAGTTTGATGACACGCCACTACCACGGGGTGACAGTTTGTATACACTGGAATGCTGCTGACATGTGTTATCACAACTTTTATCACATTTATGAGGTCGGCCACGTTCCCTGGTTTTATGATATTCAATGAGATGTTTCACTAATGCTTCCACTGTCTCCTCAATCTGAAAAAATAAAAACAATGGCTAATGATTATCAGAAATATCAAGAGTTTGAAACCAGTCAAAAAATCTTTCAGCATAAAAAATGGCTGACAAAAACACCAAGTGAATTAAAACATTTTACCCAAAAACTTGTGACATTTTGAGATGACACTGATGTTAACCATCCCATTAGCATATTAAATAAGTTTTATATACTTCATACAGAATTCATTAAAAATCAAGAATACCATAGAATAGGAATGCTTCTGAACTGCGTACATGCTCAATGTCATAGAATCACATTTATCAACAAGAGGAAGCCAAACCTTTTTTCTTAATTCAATTTGTCATAGAAAGCTTAAGGCCATCAGTTGATTTTTCAAAAGCATTTTCTAGTACAATGAAATTATAGATATTCAGACTCAGCATCATAGTATTCTGTTCCATAAAATATGTTGTCATGACCATGTTATTGTAATTGGAACCAGCACCCATATTTTCAAACATCCATATTTAACTGGAAATTTTTTTGCCAAGATAATGATGATATGATAACATTATAGCTAAACTTTTTTAATAGTTTTGTAAAACTTTCAAATTTCTTTATATTCTTTTTTTTATTCTTTGACAGCGACATGGTTGAAAGTTAAAGTTTCAAATTTCTTTTTATTCCTTTTTTTATTTTCAACAGTGGCCTGATTGGAAATTATGTGCTAAGTAAATGTAAACAAACCACATCATCATGGACTTACCATCTGATCAGAATCTTCCCCTGGTCTACCAGTGGAAACTGTAATGTAAGTCAATGAAAATATCTTAAAATTGAATGTTAAACAAGCAAATTCAATGAATTAGGACCCCCAACCAGAAGGCATTTTTCTGTGATTTGCACTTATGGTCAAAGGGCCACTACTCTTATGAAAATGAGAAAACCAACTTGGTTAATGATATGCACATCTAATATCAATGCTCTGCACCAAGTTTAGTGAAATAAATACATATTATATACACAGTGTGTATGTACAACCCTCCGTAACAGGTCGAGTCCTTTTTTAGTAGCGGTATCACTATGGGTCACGCTTGCGCGACAAGTAGTGATACTGCTACTAAAAAAGGACTGTGTATATGATATTTTCATCTAACATTTCCAACTAGGTTGTTTAAAACAATAAAATACAACACTTTATGTGAAAAAAATATATTTTACCACAGAAAACCACTGAACTATGTTATGACATATATTCTGTAGTAATGACGTAATTATTTACATTTGACAAATGGGAGATTCACCAAAGACGTCACAATGAGAAATCCGACATGAACTTTACCGCCAATGTTGTTTCACCACAGTGTGGTGATACAAGATTCTGTATCATGCGTGTTCGATAAAATGTGTATTTCGTCAAATCAGACAGAAAAACTAGTCTAATGTTAGATAAAGCTTCATATTATGAAGAATAACTCCGAACAAGAAGTGTCTGGATGACCAGAAGGGTAGATGTTCAAATTTAATATCAACCTCTTCCTTTGAAAGGAGGGATAAAAACCCTTAAAGGCAAATCTATGTTAACATCTTTTATCAACTATAGCAAACTAATTTTACTGTTTTGATAAATCTTGACTGTACATGCATGATTAAAGTATTGTTACCGATATTATCATTTGTAACAATGTCAAGTAGACATCAGTAAAATTTCAATTTGTCAAATGACATCTTCATAAAAATCCTTCATGTTTGTATCATAGTATTATATAATGAAGAACTCTGCATTTTATGCATCCATCATCTTGTTTACCACTGTGCTCAGCTTATTTTTTTGTTTAAAAAACAATGTTTGTGGCATGTTGTTGACATAGTTCAATATAACGGTACAATACTTAAACCTAGAGATCCTGGCCATTTTTATTGGATAACAATCAAATTTGATCTTTAAGTTTTTGTAAAGAAAATGTTACTACTATTTTTAAGTCTTAGGACAGAGTAAGGAGGAAAACTGAACCTGAAACTCATGAGATAAATCATCCATCATATTATTTTGTATGTACACTTTGACTTACACATTGGTCTTAACTGGTCCACAAGTTCCTCTTTAGTCCATTCTTTCTTCTCCACTGTATAGGATATGGATGGTATCTTTAGTTTTGTATTATCCGGATATGGTACATTCAGGTAATGGACTAACACAATATCAGGGTTCTGAAAAACAAGTGTATATATTTTATAACCATAAAACAAAAAGTTTTCTTCACAAAAGCTTAATAGATGTTGATATATATAGCAAAGAAAAACCTGTTTCTAACAGCACTATCTGGACTGGAGATTCTTTAAGGATTAGCACTGGGTTTGTTAGTTTACAGATTTTTATAAATGGTGTGTTTTGATATTCAACAAATTTATCCATACCAAAGAACCAAAAACTAATAAATTGCTATTCAAAAGAGATATTATTATATGCACAATAGCGGGGCTAGAACAATTTACATATTTATAAAAAAATTCACAAAAAGCTTTTGTTCCATGGCAGTTTGAATTCACTAATATGTTGTCCAATGACACAGAATATCACTTCTTTACAAACTTGTGATCAATTGGATTTGAAGATGTTTTTTCGCTTTGAAGGATAATATGCTAATATGCTATCTGAAATTACTATGTAATGAGTGGAGTGGAGTAATGGTGCTTTATGCCCAGTCAAGATTTTTTCACTTATATAGATCTAGACAGACAGTTCAGTGATGGTTGAGGAAACCAGAGTGCCTGAAGAAAACCACCAAACTTAAGCAAGCAATCTGACACTAGGATCTGTCCCAATTGGGATCAAAGCCATGTGATGAGAGGCACTGTAAGCTGCAAGCTGGTGTTACTAGGTAATGACATTTTGTATTTACTATACCTGAAGCAGCCAATAGCATCTTCTGTGGAAAGTTGGTAAGATATCTGAATGAACATATGATCCATAAATACACTGAAAATAAAACAAAACAAAAATTATACACATGTCAACAACATATACGCTAAATAGCTGATCTTACTGCTTCAACTTACATACATGTATCAGTTAAACATTTTTCATAAATACTTTACATGTATTCCAACATGATAATATAACTTCTGAGAATATATCTTCATCATCATTGTTTGCCCTTGTTTTAATTATTCAGAGGTGGTATGGTAATTATATAAATGTGGTAAAGTTACATTTGAGTTAAACTTGTGAAAGATCTCTATAAACAAATCTGGACATAACTGGACATAAAATAGTAAAATCTATGTTACAATTCCTGGTAGTCAAAGTTGCCATTGGATACTAATTTCTGAGAAATTCTTTTAAAAAGTAACCTATTTAAGCAAATATGAGAAAAAATACTTAAAATAGGCATATTTTTTCACAAATTATGGAAACCTAGGAAATTCATAAGTAACTCTACTCAAATACAGCCAACTCTTTTCTAATGTATTTTAATGCAACAGTAATACAAATTATATATATTATATATGAACGAAAATAAAATAAAGCTAATTGATTTATTGAAAAATTAACATAAGAACCACTTATGATCTCTATAAAACCAATCTATCATACCTCTAAACCTTGTACTTTCAGCTTCATATGATCCTCTCGGATATTTTTCCCATCTTTCCTTTTCTTCCAGCAGTAGCCATCTTTCCGATAACGGACTTTTTTGCGGCTGTACATCAACATTGATCCACTTGGTGGTCTGCATAAGAAATATAACCAATTAAATAATGAACAAGCAAATTCAGTGAATTAAGTTCCCCCGCCAGCAGGTTTTTTTTTGTGATTTGCACTTGTGTTCAAAGAGCAATAACTCCTAGGAAAATGAGCAAACCAACTCAGGTTAATAAAATGCGTATCTACTGTCAATGTGTATGCTTTGGCCCAAGTTTCATGAAATAGTGCCTCATAGTTTTGTCTTGACATTACATTATGAAGGCATTTTTCGATTTTGTCCAAAAATGCAAAAATGTGTTACCCATTTTTCCAAGAAATTTTACAAAATGAATAAATTATTAGTTTAAGACTAAATCTCAAATCACGTTTTGGCTCTAGTCATGTGTTTTAGAAAATGAAAATGTTTTAGGTTTTTCAGTGAAAGAGCCACAACTCCCATGAAAATGAGCACATCAACTTGTGTTAACACTATATGCATCTCCTATTCATGTTGATGTTTTGTATCAAGTTTCGTGAAATAGTGCTTCATAGTTTGGAGAATTAGCGCAGACAAGAATTTCCAACGGATGAACAGAAGGATGGAAAGGATAACAAAGAGAAACAAAGACTCTTGCTTCAAGGGTTGTGGATTTTCTTTTTTAAGCCCTAAGATGGATGGACTCTTAGTATATTGCCAGTTATTAAGTGCTATTACATAAAACAGGAAGAAGACAAAATTGTAAAAGATAAATGAGATGGTAATATGAACACTAACAAGGGATGTTCAAATGGACACAATCAACAGCCTTTCCAACACAGAACACAGGATAAAAACCAATTACTGATCTGATGTAAATAAAACATATTGATTTGTATTCTGTTTAAAAGGAACATAAAGTTTTACTGATACTAATTTCCCACATGATTAACAACTTCTAATGTAAAAATAAAACACAAATAAAACCCCCGCTAGGTTAGCCCGTCAATGTGCTGGGTTAGCCTATCGATGTGGCGGCATCTGAGCGTGATCAATACCATTAGTATATAAGTACGTACCTGATTTTCATCTCTAAATGTTGCCATTCTTTGTGTTTGTGGAAAGCAATCAGTAATGAAGCGATTTCCTGAAACAGAACATTATAAGCCTATAATCAATATCCTTTATATAGATAATTAAACAAATCCAAAATCTGATCAAATATTAATTACACAAACATTATTTCTCTCTCTCTCTCTCTTGATTACATACAGAAATTCTGAAGGACAAGGATTACTTTTCTATGTAGATGTATACCAGTGTCACCCCTAAAAAGTTATGACTGGATTTTTATACCGGGGTAAATATGGTAAGGAGTAAGGACCTAATTATTTGTAAAGACCCCCTCTCCATCTCCCCCCCCCCCCCCCCCCCCCCCAAAAAAAAAAACAAAATTGAAATTTTGAATTAAGATGAAGTTTATATAATTTTATAACATAGTCAAAACTAGTTCTCTTCAAACAGTTAATACTTTTATTTTTGGATGACTGATGATGTCAATGTTATATCACAATTATGACATTGAAGCATCTTTTATCAATTTATGACCCTTTCGGAAATAATTTATATATTTTCCCTAAGGAAAGAATGACAGTAAGCAAGAACAAACTTCATACTTTTCATATGATTGATCAAACTAACGAAACACAAAAACTTTGACAGTATAAAAGTTGTTTCTCCATTGGTCTCTATAGTTGTGGAGTCAAAATATGTCTCAAAGTTCCCACCAAAAGCATCAAATTCAGAATTTGTTATGTTATAAATGTCATTAATAATTTTGTTATATATTTCTTGAGCACCTGACCTCACTTCCCTGGCAGATAGGTCACATGTTTAACCTTATTTGTCAGATTCAAAGTTTTTACTTTGCTTTTGTATTTGGATATTGATTAGTATGTTTATTTTTGATATAGTTACTGATACAAAAGGTACATTTTTGTTAATGCACAGTTTACACGTATTTCAACACCATTCACTTTTAAGGGCCAAATAGGACCTTTATCCAATATTCAGAGGAATTTTCAATTATTTTGCATATCAAAACGTAAACAATTTCTCTTAATCAATGTTCATTGTAAAAGAAGTAACAGGGCCATTAACTCCTTTTTGTTGTGCCAAATGACCTATTGTGAAAGCCTTAGTGGACCATATTTAAAATATCAGGACTGCAACAGTATTGATGTTATGGTGTTTTAGACAAAAGTTTTTGAAAATGACTCCCTCTGAAAAATCGTAGATTAAATGCCATTTGATTCTTGCTCATATACATGAATATGGCATGACTGGCATTAAAATAATTTTTATATAATCTGAATATGTTTTGGTATGTAATATTCTGAATACCATTATGTAAAATTATGACACTTCAAAATTTATTGACATTTTTCACATTTTTGAAATAACAAACAAGACTTTTAAACATACTAGATAATCTGGCTAGTTTAATCCTCATATAGTTGAAGGGAAGCAAGTTAAATGTTAGGAGGTCTGTAATAATACAAACTTCATAAGAACTGACATCCTAATGGATGTTTTTAAGATTGTTTTGACAAATCCAAACTGTGCAGCAATTTAAACTCTATAAGCTAATGTCAGATCTAGTATATTTGATTGTAGAATGTTATACATTGTCTATGGAACATTTGTGAATACTGTAATACTTCAATGTTAATAATAATAGTTGTCATCTATACACAAAACATAAAACAAAATTCCTGTTATACTTGAAGAGTTAACCCTTAGCAACTTCTGCATACCCCCTACTTAATTGTGAATATCAACAGCATACCACCTAAATGATAAACTAAATCCTAACTGTGTTTGAAAGAATGCCAGAATAAACATCCCAAAGACTTAAAGCATGATATAGTGTCTTATAAACAACCAGATGCTCTTGTATACATGTATAGATGATGACATTAACTCAATACCTGTCTACTGCTGCTACTGGCCAGCCAAATGTATGTGTTTTACATGTGAAGAAGATCAAGCTGAACAAAATGTGTGCACTCTGTCTTTGGCCAAGTAAGGACTCTCAGTCTCTGGACAAGTGAGGAAAGAGATCAAACAGAACAAAATTTGTGGAGTCTTTGTCTCTGGCCAAGTGAAGAAAGGGATAAAGCTGCATAAAATGTGTGGTATCTCCATATTAGTGTTTCTTTGGTAAAAAATATGTTGCACAACATTGGTAATAGCACAAAAGACAGATGTCTGCTGTTGGCCAGCCAAATCTATGTGTTTAAATGTAAAAAAGATCAAGTAGCACAAAATGTGTGGAGTCTCTCTACTAGAAGATCTTTGGTCAAGTGAGGAAAAAGATCAAGCTGAACAAAATGTGTGGCATCTATATACAGTTGAATCTCGTTATCTCGAACTCGGATATCTCGAACTACCGGATATCTCGAACTTTTTAGAAAGTCCAAACAGAGTTGTTCTTTATTAAACCAAAATCACTCCGGTTATCTCGAACTCGGATATCTCGAATTATCGGATATGTCCAACAATATTTTCGTCCCCATAAATGAAAATCCTAGGAAAATTACACTCGTTAACTCGAACAAAAAATTTAGGAAAATTAAATTTGTTAACTCGAACAAAAAATTTTGAGAAATCAAATTTGTCAGCGCCTACAGATTTTTTGGTAGAAAAAACACATTCCGACACAAATAAAATATTTGACTGTCGGCCTCGTGTTGATTTTAAAATTACAACATTGCACTGACCTCCCAATTTCCTTAAGCCCTTAATTATTATCCCTTGCATAAGCAATTAAACCATCAAGGAGATTAGCAGGTGTTATAATTACTGCCAAGCTGAACATGGCTTCCGAAAGCGTGTGATGTGAACATTACTCAATACAACCGGAAGCTTGGGGTGATTAAAGTACACAAAGCGAAACTGGTATGGAGACCAAAGCCGACTCCACTATTTGTCGGCTAATAACAAGTAACAGATAATCTCCCGATTTTTTATATACTACATTCTCAATTATAAATACAAATAATCAATAATGCAGTTTTTATATATCATGTTTGAATACATATGATATAGGAGAAAACGGCAATATACAGTTTGACAAGATAAAACCGGAAGCGACTTCCGGTAGGCGTGTATGAGTTACTTCCCTTTTGTTGTCGTTTTTAACATCGGTTATCTCGAACTCCGGATAAGTCGAACTTTTTGCATTTCCCCGTCGAGTTCGAGATAACGAGAGTCAACTGTACTAGTATTTCTTTGGCAAAAAATACCAAGTACACAAAATACACAAAATTGATAGATGCCTGCTGCTTGCTATCCAAATGTATGCATGTGAAAAAGATCCAACAGAACAAAATGTGTAGAGTTTATGTACTAGTATGTCTTTGTCCAAATGCTTTAGACATAGACCATACAACAAAAAGTAGCATAAAAATCAGCACATGTTTGGTCAAAGATCTGCTTGGTTGACTGAGCAATATGTGAAATAAATGCTCAAGGACATGCTACAGAGACAGGCTAAGGCTTCAACCCACACATCATATGCTCACAACCTTATCCATTTAGCCACATATCTTGACCCATTTTATTAAATCCTTCCACCCATATTCCTATGGTACGGTGTAAAATTCAAAAGATATTGATTATACCACTGTAGACTTAGGGTAAATAGAATTGAATATTCTTAAATCTCAGATGGTTTACAAAAACCTTTTAATCTTGATAATACAAGCAAAACATATCAGGTATATATGCAAATACTGAAGCAGCATCAGCATCAGGATCAGCAGACTGAATGTATACATTTAAATCAATACAATGAAGCTCAACATTACTGTTTATAGGCAGCCTTTATCTTATAGAGAACATGACAAGCACATGTATCCGTTTACAATGATGACTTCTATATAACAGTTATCATGGTGGTAATACTAGGAATCTTTGTAATTAGGCTACACCATCCTCAACCTTGGTACTTTGTGCAAACCATCCTTAAAACTTAGTATTTTGTACAAAACAGCAACAACATGTGAGAGAGAGAGAGAGTGCATGAGAGAAGTGTGTGTGTGTGTGTGTGTGTGTGTGTGTGTGTGTGTGTGTGTGTGTGTGTGTGCATGCCTGTGTGCACAAGAGCATAAGACCAAAAACACAGAGAGAGTGAGAGAGAGAGAGAGAGAGAGAGGAGAGAGAGAGAGAGAGAGAGAGAGAAAGAGAGAGAGAGAGAGAGAGAGAGAGAGAGAGAGATTATTTTAACAATTTAACAATACATATTAATGAAATAACATCATTTTCACATGGAAACTGACATATTACGTGTTTCTATTTTAAATGGAAATAATAGATCGGTACAAATGTTTATAGGATATTATGGTAAAATGGTGTTAAGTTTCTATTAGAATTAGGACCGTTTTTGGTCCCAAGAGAAAAGCCAGAAAAATGTTCAATTATCATATAACACATAATAATAATAAAAAGGACATTTATTATATCAGGCCTGGTCTGTAGTACAATCATCATGATGCTGAATAAAGCACATGTATTCATTTTTAGTTTACTGTTTTTCATGGCAAGTATGTTCAATTCGTGGAGGATCTTACATGTCTGTGTGCTAAATATGAAATATATTAGAGTTGAATAACTATTCCATATATGTTTTGAGCCTTGGGAAATGGCAGAAAACAATTACTTTAAGAACTTTCATATGGTCACGAGCCAAAATAATTCACACACATGTAAAAAAAATTGCCTATTTCAGTTTTGAATGCATGAAGAGGCCTTGTTGAATGATGATAATGGCATAACTAAGTACAATGAGGTCACAATCAGTGAAATAGCCAATCAACACATAGGCTTCTTCCAATCAATTACCACTGACCAATCACATTTTATAGTTGCAATCACATGTACAATGCCATGATCACAAAAGTAGTTGTTTCATTGAACACATGTAATGGGTTTACTACATCGATAAATTGCCTAGTTATGTGAAAAATTGTGATATTGAAGCAAGCACAACTATCATTTAACATCGTTTTTGGTGTAATAATTATCATGTGAAAAAAACTCTTGCACTGATCGCTTTTTCTTGATGAACATGTAATGTTACCTCGTTTGTATTCCATCGATGTCGGAGACCAGGTAACTCTGATGCCGGCTTTATATCTTCTAATTGTTTGGGTAGGACAAGGGGGCACGTTTCTGAAAATAAAACATATTTTAAAAAAAAATCAAAACATTACTGCATATATATATGTATATATAAATATCCAGTAACCTATTCAATATGAAGACCACATGTCCATCAAGACCAGTTTTTTATGGTACTTTTGCTTCATATTTTAATGAAAAAAAATATAAATTTAAAGACCACCTGTGTATAACGTCCATATTTATTTCTTAGGTTCCAAAAGTACCTGAAGTGATCTTTATATATTTATATACAGGTTTTACTGTATGAAGTATGGTCTTGGTTTATCAGGACTTTTACAATTCAGACTGGCAGATTTATTGATTTTAAGACAAATAATATACCTAATTTGATTTCAAAATTTATTTTATTTGTCCCTTCAGGCAAGTTTCGAGACTGTTGAAAATATTCTGACTGTAATTTTGAACCATTGGTACCAGGTATGCACTAAGCTTAATGCTTAATGCCCTGAGACTGGATGTACAGGCAAGCAGTGATGATACTGTACTTAGTCTAGCCCCCTAAAAACTGTTCAGGTCTATAGAAAACGCAGAATACCAAATCACAAGTTGGCTATCTATTTATCGCTACATTAATGGAGTTATCCAAGATGAATAATGTTATCTAAATATTGTTAAGGTTTCTGTGTGGGCTACAAGAAGAAACCAAGCAAGCTATTATATTGATCCCATCATCTATATATACTAGTATATATATAATGTAGTGGTATTATTTCAATTCTGGATCACATCCTTGTCATATTACCAAAGCTAACACTGGAGAGACAAACCTGATTTTATTAATGTTACTTCATAAAATGTATTGATGTAACACTCTAATTTAATATGGTATAAAAGCTGAAGCCTGCCGTCTACTGAAGCAGAAACCACTGATGTGTTGGGAGTTTCTTACCTACAGTGCACAACAATATAGATCACGAGGATCCCTGGAGAGTCATAAAGTCGTGATTACATTTATAACAGTTAACCTAATTTTTTAAGCATCACACTGTTTTATACCATATCCCTGAATTTTCAGTTCAATATTTATAATCTCAAGACTCCATGTGCTATATGTATTTGTGCAAGACCTGCTTCTTAGTAAAGCAAATAAATAAGAAACTGTATAGCAAAATGAATTGTAAGCTTGTTAAATTTTAGCTTCCTAAACCAAAAGGCCAAAACATATTGGCACTATATGTTCAGGTCAAGAACATAATCCAGTCAACCATTACAGAAATTGGCTTCCACCAGAGCAATGAAACACAGTGGTTAACAATGAGTGGAGGATGCAATTATGGTGTTTTGATTATGTCATTGTCAAAATTATTTCAATACTACAGAGGCAGTAAGTTCTGCAATGGTGGCAAAAATGTAGTGCCTGTAAAACTGAACCTTATACGCATGTAGAAAACCATCAATTTCAGAAAGTGAACTGACAAATAAAAATTATCTTGTTAGTGAAATTTAATTAAAGTCTGTTGAGATAATTTGTTTGTTAGACCAAAGGTCAGAGGTTTTCTTTAAGCACTCAAGATAACCCTCCACCATCTCTGAACTGACCACCTGGTAAGGTGATTTAGACACTGTAAGTGAAATAATCTTGAATAGGGCATGAAAAGCACCATTACTCCACTCTAGAGATAATTTACTGCAACACAAACATCATGTACATAGGCAATAATACATCTCGACAGTATCTGAAGAATTCAATTGATGATAATTTTCTCAAAAACAAAAATCATGTCCCTGTTTATCTAATATTGGAAAGCTATTTTCAGATAATTATCAATTATTTTCAGCCAATAACTTTCATTTTATCTGATTTTACAGAAGGTTAAGTTAGTGTATACTTTTACTGGCATGTACAGAGATCAATAAATAAATAATGGCTGTATTAATTATCAGTTTTTGGACACAGCTTGACCATTAGATGACCAGTATTTATGTCAAATAGACTGATAAAGTGGCATTCCAGTAGATCAAATCAGCAGTGAGGATTTATCTAAATACCAGATGGTGATGGTAGTTATATCTTCTTCTACAAGTAAAAGCTTTAAGGTATATGCAAGAGACTTTGATCTTGACTTCAGTCTGTTCAAATTCTAAGATGACAATTACTACAAAATGAGTCAATTTCTATGAATAAGATTATGTATATGGCTTTTCAAGGTAGAACTTGGAGAGCAGCTTCAGCAGCAGCAGTAATATATATATAAACCCACATACTTCCACTTTCAGACCTAGCAGTCTACAATTACTGCAGTGTTAAATCTAGAACTAAAATTTTGTGTGACCATTTTGGCCCACCAGAACTTGTTAAAATGGCAGTATATTTTCAAAACAGATGTCAACATTTTTATACAATGATTCATTTTATTTAAAAAATCAGTTTTGTAGTTTGTTATTCATGCAATCACATATTTATGATACATGTCTTCGCACATATAATACTATCAGGCTGATCAACAGATGTTACACATTGTTTGTATCTCAGAAATTAAATCTTATGTCAATCATAAACTAAATTTTTATGTTGAATTCTACAGCAAGAGCAGCAATAATAACTTTGACAAACTACATCAGAAAATCATAAATCCTACTGTATAGTTGTTTTATTGAATTCTGTGGGGATAAAATTTCGCGATTTACTAGTAGACACTAGAACTTATTCATGAATATAAAATTCCGCTGTGCAGTGGCCGGGGTTAACAATTTTCTGTATAGATTATCTAAGTCTAAGTTTAATGGATGCTACATGAAAATATTCACTTGGTATTTTATTTCCAGCTATTATTTCAAACCACAAATATAGCAAAAGTAAATACCCAGTGAATAAAAGCAGCCATACAGTAGTTATGTATTAAGGTATTATAGTGAGGACTTTGTCTTGGAAACACTGTGATGGAGTATTCCAACATACAAATACCAAAAAAGATGCTATTTCATAAATACATGTACTTTGTAAAATTAATTTTGAAAAGATTTTATATATCCAGCAGTTGAATACATATGGTTAGAATTCAATGTTCATTCTAGAAAGAGTCATTGGCCATGATCCCTTATTTTGCCAAATGATCAATTGTTGTCCTAAATTTGCCATTGTTTAACATTACAGGAATGCAAAAATATTGATCTTACAGTGTTTTAGAGGAAAGTTTTTGAAAATGGCCTGCTTCTGAAAAAAAATCAGATTGAACACTTCGATAACTTTAAAATGTTGTTACATATCATGCATTTTGAAAACAAGAGGCCCAAAAGGGCCTGTAACGCTCACCTGGATCTATTGGACTTCTATGATAGTTGAAATTGACTTACTGATTTCAGAGAAGTCATTTAAGTAATGTTTACAGAGGCACGAAGAAACACACCGCAACACAACAACCTCAGTTGGCCTTTGGCCGGGTGAGCTGAAAACATACCATCTCATTTATACCATAAACCTAGTTGATGACCAAACTTTTACTTCTATGTTTCAAATTTGAACGAAATCAGTCAATAAAATAAAATAAATCTGAAATATAATATTATGCGCTTTGGCTATTTATAGTAATGGCAACCATCTTGGAAATGGAACGGCAACACCAAACAAAAATTTTACTCCTTACCACTCAAGGACATTCCACATAAAATTTGGTTGAAATTGGCCCAGCAGTTTCAGAGGAGAAGATTTTCAAAGAATCATGCTAAAAAATAAACCTAATTTGCATATTCTGCTAATATCGTAGCAACGAAAAAATTTGCGGAAAAACCCGTTTTATATGTTAAATGGCCAGACATCTACTTTCTATATTTCAAATTTGAACGAAATCGGCTCACAAATAAATCTGAAACAACAAATTATGTGTTTTTGCTATTTATAGTAACAGCAGCCATCTTGGATATGGGGCAACAAAACCAAACAAATTTTTACTCATTACCACCCAAGGACCTTCCACAACAAATTTGGTTCAAATTGGCCCAGCAGTTTCAGAGAAGATTTTCAAAGAATCATGCTAAAAATACACCTAATTTGCATATTCTGCTAATATCGTAGCAACGAAAATTTTTATGGAAAAACCCATTTTATATGTTAAATGGCCAGAAATCTACTTTCTATATTTCAAATTTGAACGAAATCGGCCAACAAATAAATCTGAAACAACAAATTATGTGTTTTTGCTATTTATAGTAACAGCAGCCATCTTGGATATGGGGCAGCTTAACCGAACAAAATTTTACTCATTACCACCCAAGGACCTTCCACAACAAATTTGGTTCAAATTGGCCCAGCAGAAGAAGATTTTCAAAGAATCATGCTAAAAATACACCTAATTTGCATATTCCGCTAATATCGTAGCAACGAGAATTTTTACGGAAAAACCTGTTTTATATGTTAAATGGCCAAACATCTACTTTCTATATTTCAAATTTGAACTAAATCGGCCCACAAATAAATCTCAAACAACAAATTATGTGTTTTTGCTATTTATAGTAACAGCAGCCATCTTGGATAAGGGGCGGCAAAACCGAACACAATTTTTACTCATTACCACCCAAGGACCTTCCACAACAAATTTGGTTCAAATTGGCCCAGCAGTTTCAGAGAAGATTTTCAAAGAATCATGCTAAAAATACACCTAATTTGCATATTGCGCTAATATCGTATTAACGAAAATTTTACAGAAAAACCCGTTTTATATGTTAAATGGCCAGACATCTACTCTCTATATTTCAAATTTGAATGAAATCGGCCAACAAATAAATCTGAAACAACAAATTATGTGTTTTTGCTATTTATAGTAACAGCAGCCATCTTGGATAAGGGGCGGCTAAACGAACACAATTTTTACTCATTACCACCCAAGGACCTTCCACAACAAATTTGGTTCAAATTGGCCCAGCAGTTTCAGAGAAGAAGATTTTCAAAGAATCATGCTAAAAATACACCTAATTTGCATATTCCGCTAATATCGTATTAACGAAAATTTTTACGGAAAAACCTGTTTTATATGTTAAATGGCCAGACATCTACTTTCTATATTTCAAATTTGAATGAAATCGGCCCACAAATAAATCTGAAACAACAAATTATGTGTTTTTGCTATTTATAGTAACAGCAGCCATCTTGGATAAGGGGCGGCTAAACCGAACACAATTTTTACTCATTACCACCCAAGGACCTTCCACAACAAATTTGGTTCAAATTGGCCCAGCAGTTTCAGAGAAGAAGATTTTCAAAGAATCATGCTAAAAATACACCTAATTTGCATATTCTGCTAATATCGTAGCAACGAGAATTTTTACGGAAAAACCTGTTTTATATGTTAAATGGCCAAACATCTACTTTCTATATTTCAAATTTGAACGAAATCGGCTCACAAATAAATCTGAAACAACAAATTATGTGTTTTTGCTATTTATAGTAACAGCAGCCATCTTGGATAAGGGGCGGCAAAACCGAACACAATTTTTACTCATTACCACCCAAGGACCTTCCACAACAAATTTGGTTCAAATTGGCCCAGCAGTTTCAGAGAAGATTTTCAAAGAATCATGCTAAAAATACACCTAATTTGCATATTGCGCTAATATCGTATTAACGAAAATTTTACAGAAAAACCCGTTTTATATGTTAAATGGCCAGACATCTACTCTCTATATTTCAAATTTGAATGAAATCGGCCAACAAATAAATCTGAAACAACAAATTATGTGTTTTTGCTATTTATAGTAACAGCAGCCATCTTGGATAAGGGGCGGCTAAACCGAACACAATTTTTACTCATTACCACCCAAGGACCTTCCACAACAAATTTGGTTCAAATTGGCCCAGCAGTTTCAGAGAAGAAGATTTTCAAAGAATCATGCTAAAAATACACCTAATTTGCATATTCCGCTAATATCGTAGCAACGAAAAAATTTACGGAAAAACCCTTTTTATATGTTAAATGGCCAGACATCTACTTTCTATATTTCAAATTTGAATGAAATCGGCCAACAAATAAATCTGAAACAACAAATTATGTGTTTTTGCTATTTATAGTAACAGCAGCCATCTTGGATAAGGGGCAACAAAACCGAACACAATTTTTACTCATTACTACCCAAGGACCTTCCACAACAAATTTGGTTCAAATTGGCCCAGCAGTTTCAGAGAAGAAGATTTTCAAAGAATCATGCTAAAAATACACCTAATTTGCATATTCTGCTAATATCGTAGCAACGAAAATTTTTATGGAAAAACCCATTTTATATGTTAAATGGCCAGAAATCTACTTTCTATATTTCAAATTTGAACGAAATCGGCCAACAAATAAATCTGAAACAACAAATTATGTGTTTTTGCTATTTATAGTAACAGCAGCCATCTTGGATATGGGGCAGCTAAACCGAACAAAATTTTACTCATTACCACCCAAGGACCTTCCACAACAAATTTGGTTCAAATTGGCCCAGCAGTTTCAGAGAAGAAGATTTTCAAAGAATCATGCTAAAAATACACCTAATTTGCATATTCCGCTAATATCGTATTAACGAAAATTTTTACGGAAAAACCTGTTTTATATGTTAAATGGCCAGACATCTACTTTCTATATTTCAAATTTGAATGAAATCGGCCCACAAATAAATCTGAAACAACAAATTATGTGTTTTTGCTATTTATAGTAACAGCAGCCATCTTGGATAAGGGGCGGCTAAACCGAACACAATTTTTACTCATTACCACCCAAGGACCTTCCACAACAAATTTGGTTCAAATTGGCCCAGCAGTTTCAGAGAAGAAGATTTTCAAAGAATCATGCTAAAAATACACCTAATTTGCATATTCCGCTAATATCGTAGCAACGAGAATTTTTACGGAAAAACCCGTTTTATATGTTAAATGGCCAAACTTCTACTTTCTATATTTCAAATTTGAACGAAATCGGCCCACAAATAAATCTGAAACAACAAATTATGTGTTTTTGCTATTTATAGTAACAGCAGCCATCTTGGATATGGGGCGGCAAAACCGAACACAATTTTACTCATTACCACCCAAGGACCTTCCACAACAAATTTGGTTCAAATTGGCCCAGCAGTTTCAGAGAAGAAGATTTTCAAAGAATCATGCTAAAAATACACCTAATTTGCATATTCCGCTAATATCGTAGCAACGAAAAAATTTACGGAAAAACCCTTTTTATATGTTAAATGGCCAGACATCTACTTTCTATATTTCAAATTTGAACTAAATCGGCCCACAAATAAATCTCAAACAACAAATTATGTGTTTTTGCTATTTATAGTAACAGCAGCCATCTTGGATAAGGGGCGGCAACACCGAACACAATTTTTACTCATTACCACCCAAGGACCTTCCACACCAAATTTGGTTCAAATTGGCCCAGTAGTTTCAGAGGAGAAGATTAAAGTTTACGGACGGACGGACTGACGGACGCTTTATCATGCCATAAGCTCACATGGCTTCGCCAGGTGAGCTAAAAAACTGCTGATCAACACTAAAGCATACTTTTATGTGGCAGTTCATATGGCCAAAATAAAAGAGAGCTTGTTATTATCCATAACAATAACAAGAAACAAGACCAACTTCTTTAGACAGATGAGTAGAATGGAGTTATGTCCTACTCAAGATTCTTTCACTTATAATGAGGAACATTGTTCAGGGATGTGGAGGAAACCAGAGTGCCAGTAAAAAACCACCAACCTTTGGCAAGTAAACTAACAAACATTCCCACACAAGGATTTGACTAGAGTGGAACTCAGGCTTAGGCGGTTAGAGGCGCTGTGATCTGTAAGCACCTTCTTTAGACCACTCTGCCTACGAGCCCGTGATAGAGAGGTATAATGATATATGGTATCTGACACTTGAAAGTATAAAAAGATTAAAAAATTGGCTGTTTATTAGGGTAATGGTCTATAAATAGAAAACTCATTTCGTGACATAAGAGACAGACTACTACATGTACATCCTACTTAACTCCACAGTATAAAGTATTTTTATCACTGTAAATTACAAGGAAATACATTTATATCTACTTCTATATTTGTACATTAATCCATCAATAGTTTTACACTAATTACTGTATATTAGCATAATTACACCAGCACGGTCAGACTTCACTCTTCTTTTATTGATTAAGAAAAAAATTAGCCTGAAGTAAAGATTTATTTCTGGTGCAATCATGACTAATGATCTGATTAATTAATTCTTAGTAAGTTCTGTCTTCTTTCTTATACCACCAGGTTTGACAATACTCGCAGTAGTATACTCATTTTACAATGCCACCAGGTATGACAATACTCACAGTAGTATACTCATTTTACAATGCCACCAAGTACAACAATACTCACAGTAGTATACTCATTTTACAATGCCACCAGGTACAACAATACTCACAGTAGTATACTCATTTTACAATACCACCAGGTATGACAATACTCACAGTAGTATACTCATTTTACAATGCCACCAGTTACAACAATACTCACAGTAGTATACTCATTTTACAATGCCACCAGGTACAACAATACTCACAGTAGTATACTCATTTTACAATACCACCAGGTATGACAATACTCACAGTAGTATACTCATTTTACAATGCCACCAGGTATGACAATACTCACAGTAGTATACTCATTTTACAATGCCACCAGGTACAACAATACTCACAGTAGTATACTCATTTTACAATGCCACCAGGTATGACAATACTCACAGTAGTATACTCATTTTACAATGCCACCAGGTATGACAATACTCACAGTAGTATACTCATTTTACAATGCCACCAGGTACGACAATACTCACAGTAGTATACTCATTTTACAATGCCACCAGGTACGACAATACTCACAGTAGTATACTCATTTTACAATGCCACCAGGTATGACAATACTCACAGTAGTATACTCATTTTACAATGCCACCAGGTATGACAATACTCACAGTAGTATACTCATTTTACAATGCCACCAGGTATGACAATACTCACAGTAGTATACTCATTTTACAATACCACCAGGTATGACAATACTCACAGTAGTATACTCATTTTACAATGCCACCAGATACGACAATACTCACAGTAGTATACTCATTTTACAATGCCACCAGGTAAGACAATACTCACAGTGGTATACTCATTTTACAATGCCACCAGGTACGACAATACTCGCAGTAGTATACTCATTTTACAATGCCACCAAGTACAACAATACTCACAGTAGTATACTCATTTTACAATACCACCAGGTATGACAATACTCACAGTAGTATACTCATTTTACAATACCACGAGGTACGACAATACTGACAGTAGTATACTCATTTTACAATGCCACCAGGTATGACAATACTCACAGTAATATACTCATTTTACAATACCACCAGGTATGACAATATTCACAGTAGTATACTCATTTTACAATGCCACCAGGTATGACAATACTCACAGTAGTATACTCATTTTACAATACCACCAGGTATGACAATACTCACAGTAGTATACTCATTTTACAATGCCACCAGGTATGACAATACTCACAGTAGTATACTCATTTTACAATGCCACCAGGTATGACAATACTCACAGTAGTATACTCATTTTACAATGCCACCAGGTATGACAATATTCACAGTAGTATACTCATTTTACAATGCCACCAGGTATGACAATACTCACAGTAGTATACTCATTTTACAATGCCACCAGGTATGACAATACTCACAGTAGTATACTCATTTTACAATACCACCAGGTATGACAATATTCACAGTAGTATACTCATTTTACAATGCCACCAGGTATGACAATACTCACAGTAGTATACTCATTTTACAATACCACCAGGTATGACAATACTCACAGTAGTATACTCATTTTACAATGCCACCAGGTATGACAATACTCACAGTAGTATACTCATTTTACAATGCCACCAGGTATGACAATACTCACAGTAGTATACTCATTTTACAATGCCACCAGGTATGACAATACTCACAGTAGTATACTCATTTTACAATGCCACCAGGTATGACAATACTCACAGTAGTATACTCATTTTACAATACCACCAGGTATGACAATACTCACAGTAGTATACTCATTTTATAATGCCACCAAGTACAACAATACTCACAGTAGTATACTCATTTTACAATGCCACCAGGTATGACAATACTCACAGTAGTATACTCATTTTACAATACCACCAGGTATGACAATACTCACAGTAGTATACTCATTTTACAATGCCACCAAGTACAACAATACTCACAGTAGTATACTCATTTTACAATGCCACCAGGTATGACAATACTCACAGTAGTATACTCATTTTACAATGCCACCAAGTACAACAATACTCACAGTAGTATACTCATTTTACAATGCCACCAAGTACAACAATACTCACAGTAGTATACTCA
The DNA here is from genome assembly GCA_021292105.1 of Anadara kagoshimensis. Taxonomy (NCBI): domain Eukaryota; kingdom Metazoa; phylum Mollusca; class Bivalvia; order Arcoida; family Arcidae; genus Anadara; species Anadara kagoshimensis. The sequence goes on from CM037870.1 coordinate 47,906,379, forward strand.
TTTTACAATGCCACCAGGTAAGACAATACTCACAGTAGTATACTCATTTTACAATGCCACCAAGTATGACAATACTCACAGTAGTATACTCATTTTACAATGCCACCAGGTATGACAATACTCGCAGTGGTATACTCATTTTACAATGCCACCAGGTATGACAATACTCACAGTAGTATACTCATTTTACAATGCCACCAGGTACAACAATACTCACAGTAGTATACTCATTTTACAATGCCACCAGGTACAACAATACTCACAGTAGTATACTTATTTTACAATGCCACCAGGTACAACAATACTCACAGTAGTATACTCATTTTACAATGCCACCAGGTATGACAATACTCACAGTAGTATACTCATTTTACAATACCACCAGGTATGACAATACTCACAGTAGTATACTCATTTTACAATGCCACCAGGTATGACAATACTCACAGTAGTATACTCATTTTACAACAATTTGATTTTTAACTACATGTATTACTAATACCACCAGGTTTGGCATATTCTGATTTTAGAACAGATCAATTTAACTAGGTCTAATGCCAAAGTTGAAAAAAAATCACTTTAAAGTAGATATTATTAGTTTTTAGCACTGCTGTAAAAATATACAGAAACAAATATCTTGTATACAATTGTTTAGTAGGTAAAAGGGGCTGTAATCTGTAAACACATATTTTTGACCACTCAGCCACCAACCCCTAAAGCACAGTTACAGTGACAATTTTAAATTTCTAACTCATGTCTGAATCCTCATTTTGTACCAGACATATATGGTTTGGATAAGTACCAGAACTTTTGGCATAAATTCAGTTTGATTCAAATTCCATGTGAAAAATACTCTATCAACTAATTAAACACATTTCTGTTTAGAAAAAAACAACAATGAAATGCCAAAATTCTTAAGAAACCAATTCCCAAGCCAATTTCCCACAAATAAGTGACCGTTTGACTATACAAATATCTACTGGTGACAACAACTTCATGATATCTATCTATATATGTATACTGTAAATCAGGAAATCCTTGCGTTCATTTTTTTCGCATAAAATTACAAGAGGGAAAAGAAATGTAAATAAAACTTTTTGCAATTATATTATTTTTATTTTGATATAATTCACTTGCAGTTGCACTGACCATCATATGACAACATTAAAAAATATATATGAATATTCTGAAATAAAGATTATCGTGAAAATTAATTGACAAATAAATTTCCCGATTTACAGTTTTGTAACATCCAACTAACCAATAGTAACTTTTTCTATTGTAAGGACAACGTTTTGGTCATAGTGTTTGGTTCCAATCCACTTGAAAAAAAATTCCTTTTTGTCTATATAACAAGCTAGCTGAAATATTTTAATCATAATTTTCAATATGAAGAGTAGTATATAATTAGAGCTGTGCTAGATATTAAGATAAATTGTCTTGATTAGATTTTGTATCACCTGTACTACCTGTATATATAATATATAAACTCTATGTACGACTAAGATACTGAGTACACCTAAATCTACCTGTAGCATGTGATCTACATTTTAAAATATCAAAAAATAAATTACTGGACCTGCCATTGATGCCAAGATATTCAAAGACGAATTTGAATTTTAAAGCATAAAAATACTAAAGATCAATATTTAAATTTTTAAAGAAAAAAAAAAGTCATTTAACTTACCTGGGTTTTGAAGGGAAGGCACAGTCGTCATGGAAACAGGTACTTCCATGTTAACCCAGCTCATCCCCCGACAACCAATATGATGTGATGTTGACTGTCTACATCTTCATCTAAAACAATACAAAAAGCTATCATAAGTTTTATGATTTGGAACAATAAACCACAGAATCCAATACACACAATACTCCCAACAGACTTACAAACAAAATTGAAAATCTCCTAATGTATCCATTAATCTGTGTACTAAGACTGTAAGCCTATATAACGGAGAATCTAAGAATCGACACAATCAAAATATTGAACTACTAGCTGTAAATTTTACAAATGAATATGACAAGAAAACATCATAAAATCCTCCTCACTGAAATAGATTTTTATTTTGTTGTTCATCCCTTCCTTGTCAATATCTCCATCTAAAATGAAATAGTCTGGTGTATGAAGGTATATGTATTTATCTAAGGCTACACAATAGTAATTGATTGTTTATTAGACCACTTCAAATGCTTTACAGTCTGTATATAAAGTGATGAAAAAATCCAGGCCAAACATCATTGAACAACCATCTACTCTGGAGGTAGTGGTATTTAAAATATTGTTTTTTAACTTTATTATGACAGGTATAAAGGTATATATTACACAATATAATCAATTATGACATATATTTATGATGGGTATCACAGATACATTCTACAGTATGTAAACTATTTATTGTTTATTCAAACTTCAACAAAGGTTTCCATATATTAAATATCTAAAAACCTTATGTAACTCAATTGGCCTGTCTGTCTAAGAATTTGCCTATTTATCCATTTGTTGTTCAATGATTGCCTTGTCTGTCTGTCTGTCTGCCTGTGAATGGTTTCTGTATTTATGATTGACCCATCTGTCTGAATCTGTGACTGACCTGTATGTCTATCTGTCTTTCTGTGATTGCCATGTCTGTCTGTCTGTCCATCTGTCTTTCTGTATCTGTGTCTGACCTGTATGTTCATTTGTCTTTTAGTGGTTGGTCTGTCTGTATATCTGTCTGTTTGTCTGTCTGTATCTGTGTCTGACCTGTCCGTCTAACTTTTTTCAGTGATTGGTCTGTCTGTCTGTGATTGCCCTGTCTGTCACACTCAAATTTTTAAAAACCCAATCTTTTTTACCTGTAGCATTTAACTGGTTTAAGCCTGTCTCACACAGAACACACGGCTTATACGGTTGGCCACCCATGTAAACCGTACATACAACCGAACCAACCATGGCCTTATCCGACTTACACTCGGGCCATTCGAGTGTATCCGTGAAAGCCGTGTATGATTTTTAAAACTTTTAAAAAACTGGCACGGGTGCCATGTCCGTGTATGATCGTATTAGCGATCATACAAGACCATGTGAGACCGTACGAGACCGTGTATGATCGTATTAGCGATCGTACAAGACCGTGTGAGACCGTACGAGACCGTATATACATAAATGCACTGTTTATTAAATATTTTATTATTATCACTTTGCAAAAATAAAATTAAAGGTTCCCATAGAAAAAATAAGATGTACCTTTATAAGCAAGCAGTGGTTATTTTTCTTAGATATTTTCTTTGAAATAACATTTGTTCCCTTTATAAAGGTACATCTTATTATTCATTTTTCCCTTTGAAGAAATAACTACTTTGTCCCTTGGTCCAAAAATTAAGTCACCAGTTAGGAAGCTTATCAAAACCACTTTGAGCTCAAAAAGTGCTATTACACTTTCCAAACACGATATCTAGCAAATGTAACTGTGTATAAAGAAGCAAAGAACATCAAAACATACACGAATGTGTGATAATTCGAGCATAACTCGAACAAAAGTCGGTGGGACCGTATGTAAACCCTGTAAATGTCCAGTTAATCGAGTAAAAGTTGTGTTTAATCATACTAGGCCGTAACAGACCGTACTTGGAACCGTACAACAATCGTATGAAAATCGTTTGCAAATCGTGTTCAAACCGTGACAAACCTTGCTTGACCGAGTATATCCGTGCTTTGTTCGTACATACTCGTGCTACATTCGAGTCTAAATCGTACCAACTCATCCCCAGGCACGGTTGGAGCTCAATACTCGTACCAGTCAACCCGTGTATAACCGAGTGTACCGTATTGGAACCGTGTGCCCAACCGTGTTCTGTGTGAGACAGGCTTTAATCATTCAATACTCTGTCCATTAACTACCATGAGCCAGGTGAGAAGCAGTATCAATGTTAAAGTGTCATAGATATATGACCCAGCTGGAGTTTGAACCCACAACCTACCACTCTAAAAGCAGATGTTCTACCAATGAGTCACTGAAGTGTTTATATCTTAATGGATGTGTTCTTTATACAGAGGTATCACTAGCGGAGGTTTAACTTTATATATATATAATTGCACTCTTAATGTCATTAACCATAAAACATCACTATTCTTTGACCGACAAACGAAAACAGTTCCTATTTTATAAAAAGCGCAGTATGATGCCAAATCATGATGTTTTCAGATTGTGTGACTTCCATCCAGAATTAATAAATTCCATTAAACTGATCAGGAGGACATGGCTATACAGACTACAGGGAATTATGGCTGCGTTAAGAGATTATGTCTCTCTAGAAAAGTGAACATGACAAGATTATTTTATTTCATGTAAACAAAGCTACCATTATTATCTTGTCAACATTATACAGTAGATATACACATTCTGCTTGTCTCTGCCAAGAAAAATCTGATTTAAATCCAGCCACTAAAGTCATACCTTTTTAAACTGAACTCTGTGAGTACCGTTAACCACATCATCATTCTGTAGTACCGGTATGTCATGGTAACTTTTTAACTAACTAGTGAGTAAGTTCTCCTGAGTAGTGGCCAAAAAATGTTTACTGGTTTGACTAAGGAAATAAATTAAACATAAGGTCACTTCCTAATAAAATGATGTCACTAGGAAAAATTGTAATTTTTGTAAAATGTAGGGACTATCTCTGAAAACAAGGTTAAAAGCAATAATGAATATGGTTTAGTCAGAATAACAGGAGTGGCATCTTGTGTTTTACAACATGTGAAATTTTGTTACACGATTGGAGTAAAGTAATGAAGTGATATGCTCCAGGTCAAGATTTTTTCACTTATATTGAAGCAGTCTGTTCTGATATTGGTGGAGGAATCAAGTGTACTTAGAGATTAATAGAATCTACCATGAGTATCCATGTAGGATATTAGGGAAATCTCACCCGAGGGGTTGAATATTTCAGTCAGAGATGAGGCTTGCTGAATCTCTGACAGAAATATTTAACCCAGAGGGTGAAATTTCCCTATCCTACATGGGTAAACTCATGATTGATTCTTTTTCTTCCATTTTGATGACAACTTTTGCTTGAAGTATCAGTTACATCATCGACATCGACACCATCTTTGTAAATCTAGCTTTGTAATTTAACGTTTTACATAAAAATAAATATGACCATCGGATAAAATGTACCCGATTTTGGTTTATACAAAAAGTATAAACTAGAAAACACAGCTATTTATTCCAATCTCCCAAAATAAACATTTGAAACGCAACGAAAATTTCTAAATTTTTAAGACTCGGGTGTCATTTTCCTGCAAGACGATGTCATGTTTCAACAATATGAAGTCATTCAATTGTCCTTTGATTGTTACATCACTGAAAATCTGTAGGTCAAGATAAACGCAGGTGGGGGTGAAGATAGAAATTTCTACCATCGTTTCTTCAAGTGGAAATCTCTATTTCAAGAATAGGAAGATGGAAGAAAACTACCAACCTTTCTTTTGCAAGTGAAATGACAACATTCTCACACTAGGATCTTCCTCAGCAGAATTTGAACCTAGGCAGTGAGTCTCTAGACCACTAGGACCCTCAGAATATATAACAAATAATATTAAACAAGTTGTTTACTTTGTAAAGTCAAGGTTAAAATATGAAAACTTAATCAGACAATCATTAACAGTGTAAACAGATGCTATTCAGATCTATTCAAAGGGAGATAACTCATCTTTAAGTTAAAGAACATATTCAATAATATATATAATAATAATAATAAAGGTTCAACGCACAGTGATTTTAATATTTATCAAGAAAAGATATTTGAAAGGATAATGATAGTTTTATATTTCCCTTACCACACTGACATGTTATGGGTTTGATCTAGCAATGACATGTTTTGAGCTTGACCCAGCAATGACGGATTCCGATGTTTTTATTGCTATCTATCTCACTTACTGTAAATATTTGAAATAAAACACATACAGTGATGTTTTAATTCATGTAGCTCTCAAAATCTATAAGATTTTAATTTATGACTTTTACTTATAGTGTATAGTTAAAATATTATACTGTTATTATACAGGTATAAAGTGTTTTTCCCTAAAACCATAACCCCAATTTAAAAATGATTAAAACATATTGTTGGAATTTGTCAAATTAATTTGTATAAAATAATATCTCCAAAATATTAATTGTCACTTCAATGACTGTCATATCAACCGCAATTGACAGAAAATCTCCATACAACCATCGTAATATACATAAAGGTCCCTTAAATATTGTTTTTGTCACTTTTGTGAAATGTAAAAAAAATAATAATAATAAAAAAAAAATAAAAAAAAAATAAACAAGAGGCCCATGGGCCTTAACGCTCACCTGTGACCTTTGAACCCATGAGCTTCATTCAAATATCAAAATGATAATTAGGCAAATATTCTAATAAACATCCCTATACAAAAAGTTTATAGTTTTTGAGATAAATAATCATCTCAGTACTTGTTTGTAGCTGTGATCTTGACATTTGAACCCATAACCTTCATTCATATATCAAAATGACCACTGTGCCAGTACCAACAATATTCTAATATACATGCCTATACAAAAAGTTAATAGTTTTCAAGATAATTAACCATTTAGGTATTCATTCGCATCTGTGACCTTGACCTTTGAACCCATGACCTTCATTCATATATCAAAATGATCATTAGGATAATACCTAAATATTCTTATATACATGCCTATACAAAAGGTTTATAGTTTTTGAGATAAATAATCATTTCAGAACTTGTTCACATCTGTGACCTTGACCTTTGAACCCATAACCTTCATTCATATATCAAAATGGTTGTTAGGCTAATACCTACAATATTCTAATATACATGCATATACGAAAAGTTAACAGTTTTCAAGATAATTAACCATTCAGGTATTCATTCACATCTGTGACCTTGACCTTTGAACCCATGACCTTCATTCATATATCAAAATGATCGTAAGAATAATACCTAAAATATTCAATATACATGCCTATACAAAAAGTCTATAGTTTTTGAGATAAATAATCATTTCAGTACTTGTTTACATCTGTGACCTTGACCTTTGAACTCATGACCTTTATTTATATATCAAAATGACCAATGGGCCATTACCTACAATATTCTAATATACGTGCCTATACAAAAAGTTCATAGTTTTGCAGATAATTTACTATTTTGGTAAACTTGTACATCTGTGACCTTGACCTTTGAACCCATGACCTTAATCGATATATCAAAATGATCGTCATGTAAATACCTACAATTAACCAAAAATCCTATGTCATTATCACCAGAAATGTTTAAAAAATAGCATTTTTTATCAATGGTCAAAAACTGGGACATGACCTTGACCTTTGACCTTGACATCAATCGGAAGAAAATCGCAAGACCAGATCAACAGTGAAAACTCCATACAATTATCTTCAGCCATTATGAAGTTATAACAATAAATGTCTCATTTTAAAAATTACATAATTTTATGCAAAAAACGCGTAACCTATTTTTCGTCCAATTTTTATGAAAAACACAATTTAAATGTATCTAGGTATCCTGAATCCAAATATCTAATCAAAATTTGCCTGCACCTTTCGGTTTCAGAGAAGAAGATTTTTTTGTCTTTTGGCTATTTATAGTAACGGCAGCCATATTGTTGGGCGTGGTCAAACCCCGAACACAATTTTGAAAGCCTGTTACCCAGGCATAATAATCACCATGTTTCATCAAATTTGGCTCAGTAGTTTTGGAGGAGAAGATTAAAATGTAAAGTTTACGCACGACGCACGACGCACGACGGACGACGAACGACGAACGACGAACGACGGACGACGGACGACGGACGGTGATAGATAGCAATAGCTCATCTGAGCCTTTCGGCTCAGGTGAGCTAAAAATATATATAATATATATATAGAGCACACATCGCCCCACCATTCATACAAGCATAACTTAGTTGATCCTATTATCTTAATTTGAAAGGTTATAAAGTTAAAAGTGTTAACTGTCATTACATGTATCATTTATAGATAATTATTCCACTTCATCAAAAGACAAATTAAGCATTAAGCCTGTCTGTTGTAATCTGTAAAACACTTACCCCCACTTCATTAGACAAATTCCATAAATTTGGTATAAGTGATGTCAGTCTTCAGGACAAACTAATATCTAGTGGAATTACACTTAGTATAAATCACCAGCTCCAATAACTGACAGTACTCAGAGGCAGTAAAATGTCATAAATAAGATGTTTAAAGTTGTCTGAAGATAAAGACCTATCAACTCTTGTCATTAAAGATAAACAAACTACATCTAATAAAATGTTTATGCTTTTATTTTCTATATTACTATCAACAATATACAGTGAAATCTTGTTAATGTTTACTTAATATCACCTAGTTTTTATTTTTTCTATGTTCCCACGGTTTATTCTCACATCCAAAATCAAACAAATGATGCTGCACTGTACCAAATATTGTCATGTCAAATAAAACAAGAGCACTAACAAGCAGTAATTACATACACCTGTCACTTTGAAACAGTAAGACTACAGTGAAAAAGGGGCATAAATCCTATCAAATATTTGAGCAGCTTTTCAACTGAATTGGACAGAAATAATTTTTGAAAACTAAATTTTAGCTCAGTTTTAATATAAATTTTAAAGATCCTATCAAATATTTGAGCAGCTTTTCTACTGAATTGGACAGAAATAATTTTCGAAAACTAAATTTTTAGTTAAGTTTTTAATATAAATTTTAAAGACATGTAATTTGAAATTTTTTTCCATCTCTAAGGAAACATAAAACAAAGATGTATTTTATTCTATTTAAAGTATAAATTTGTGAATGTATTACGTTCGATTCCTAAAAGATAATAACAGAAATTATTATATATAAATACATATAAACTCCGGGAATCAGGAATTCACAAAGGAGAAGTTAAATAAGCAGAGAAGTTTTATAAAAATCAAATGGATAGAAGAAAGTAACCGCAGACACAATAATACAAAACTTCAGTAACCATCGGCTAGGGAGTTGAGTCAATGATAAATAGTTAACAAGAATAAAGTTATTATCTGCTCTGACTTAAAATGAAGAGTTTTTACCATGTACAATTTACATCTCCTCCGATCATGTCTTAGTTACACATACATCTGGTAAGCACCTGCATTTAACAATCTGTAAAGATCAATTTACCCAGAACTCTCATTCAACTTCCTAAAACCATTTTTCTATATAAATGAATATCAAACTAATTACCAGCCTATTTTTTGGGGGGGTTTTAGTTTATATCTACAGTAAATTAATACCATTACAAAATGTATATAATAAACTTTGTGCTTTACTTATACATGTACTAGATGTTACTAGTTAATGTCTAAATATCAAAATCCAAAGCATGATGTATCTGAGAAAGCAGCAAATGCAACCAAGATAGCTTGTCATATTGGATGCAGCATTGTATGCATGTTGTCTATAATCTTAACATTGGATGTTGACGTTAACACAGAGGGTATAACAATAGCTCTTTTGCAGAAAAGCAAAAATAACAAAATCCACAGTTTTGACGAAGCTCAAATACTATGATATAGCTCACAGTATGGATGTTGTTGCCTATAAACTACACACACACATCTATATACTGCTCAGACCACATGTGGGAAAATGTATTTTCCTTGTCATTGGCCTTTACTGGTTCACATGATATCAGTATAATGGACTGGGGGAGTGGTACACTTGTCTGCAGCTGTAACTCAGTGAGCTAGCACCTTAAAGTCACCCTGAGTGTGCGCTAGTACAAGGCAGACCATACAAAAAACTCGCACTTCACATGCATACACGAAAATTGTTCATAGATTAATCCATAGAGATTAATAAAATAGTTCTCGTCACAAATAGCTGAAAAATTGCTGATGCGACGTTAAGCAAAATTTAACCAAAGAAATAACATCTATATACCATTCTTATCAATGGAATAATTTACTGGTTAATTGAGCTTTCACATGCATCTTAATTCTTATTATGAACCAAATTGAACGGAACTTGGACAATAAACACAAGAACCTAATATTGTCAGAATGTGCAATTCAGCAAACTAAAGTTATGAGTATTATACGTTTGTATGTTATCATGTGTGACAAGTTGTCTGGTATAAAACCATTATATCCTGAAAACTCAAAACCTATAACAATAAATATCTATCCCAGATCAGAACATTCTAATACATTCTACATGGTAATGGAATCATAAAGAAAAGTCAATAAAAAATAACCATGGTTACTTGTCAAATTAATAGTCAATATTCTACACCAGTGTTTTTCAGTACAATATCCATTGTAATCCCAAAGGGAATAGCCTCTATTACAACAAACTTATAGGAACATTTACACAGCCGAAGCCAAAGGTCTTAACTGATATATATGTCTGGGAAAAATTCATTTACCAAACTATAATATATAGAGCCATATATTTTTTCCATCAATTTATTGAATAAATGTCCCAGAAGTGACCACCTTAATAAAAAATATATGTTAGTATTACAACAATGCTTCCTACTTTTTTGGAGATTTAAATAACCCTGTGTTTATGTGGGTCTTATCTATGTACTGATTATAATTACTGTCAGACCAATTTGGCGCAAGCAAGCGACAGAGCAAAACCCAATCCTGTAGGGATATTTTTGTAAATGTTGACAGAACTAAAATAAACCTAGCTGTTATGGTGTCTATTGATCCCACTGCTGATAGCCAAGCTTAATCAAAGCTTACAGCTCAAATTGAAATAGGCAGCACAATAGGTGATAATTACAATTTTAAATCAATGTGCTGATCAAAGTAAATGGAACAATGACGACTGACGACAGAGGGATTCAAATATTGAGATCAGATTGATATGAAGTAATATGAAGCTGAATACTAGACTTACATTCAGTAGAGAGCGAGTGTGTGTGTGAGCAGAATTTAAACAATCTGATTCTTGTAATAAAATACAGAAAATCATTAAATAATTTGGAGAATACAATAAACCTTCCATTCATCAAGATTCAGTCTCATATGTCCTGTTGCTGAATTTTGACATAATACATTCTTGTGAGACTCATAAAAGAATATAAATAGAAGAAAGGTTTTAATTTTGGGTCTTTGAAAAAGGACTTTACAGCCGAAATTCGAAGGCATTCCCAGTGCAGAAATGAAGCATTTTCCCCCAAAATATCTCAGTCTCAAAGTTTCAGTAATTAAATTGTGTTCATTTCCTTCTCACAGCTTATTATCAGCAACTAATGTCATGCTTACAGAGGTGCTTTACCTTTATCTTTAACCTGAAGTATTACTGTCAAGTGCATAAGTGATCTGTATTAGCAAGGTTCAGTTAGGTCTTTGACAACAGCACCAATCAGCTGATTCTGATATTTCAGTAGCTATGTCTCACATGTCTCAATAATTTTCCCAATTGAGTACATTTGAAAATTTCCAGTTTGGGCATGAAAACCCCTGATGAAAAAATGAGGAGGTAAACAAGGTGGCTGAGCACTATAAAAAATTAGTCAAAATTTATAACTTGGGGTCCAAATGTTTTCTTCATGAACATACTAAAACTGTATAAGTCAAAAGCTAATAGGTGTGACAGAAAAGTTACAAGTGCCTTGTGACAGAAAAGTTAAGTGTCATTCTGTTGTACTTAACTGCCTTAATCTGGCACCCTGTGACAGAGAGCATTATAACAACTAAACAAGGTCTGAATACAGTGTCTGAAATTTGGCAAAAATTTGTTAGGTAGTGCCAAACTTAAAGTTTGAATGCTGTCAACAAGAACATACAGTAAAACCTTGTTTTAATGCCACTCAATAACTTTATCACCAAACATATTGCAACAATAATTTTTTTTCTTCTTCAATTTATCACCATATCCTCTTATAAAAGAATAATTGTTGGCAATGAATTGAGGCTTTACTGTATATGAGAATTTACTAATATTAAAGGACCAACAAAAGTTACAGGCTCATAACACAAAACAGTGTACTGGCCTTAATATCAAACCCTGTTTGAATACATGTATATAAAATAATTAAATAATTTCTTTACCTTAACTATATTTCCAGACAAAATAAGTCAGTAGGTCAAAATTTTCCAAGTGTTCAGAGTTTTTCTTTCAGAGAAGTTTCATCCATCCTACAACCATAGACCACATGGTCTGTGTACCTTCAGTTAAATATCCATTTCAAATCTAGAGTTTACAATAATCACTATAGTATATCATTGTGTGAATAAAGATTTAAATGAGATTTATTACAAGTGATTATTTAACATTGGGTGTGGTTATTTGAACAGACTTCAATACTCTGCTTCTTCAAAGTATCATATCAAACAAGATAATCAGTAAGAAGAGTAGGGCATGTTTGATATGTGATTCACAAAAAACACACGTAATGCATGCATGTGCTAAACAAGATATCTGCAACCTCTATTAGAAAAAAAGTGGTGCATTTAAAGAACTTTAGCCCTACAATGTTCAAGCTTATAATCCTTGACAATGAGACATACCCGGTACACAAATGCTGTGTTTCACACTACTGCCATGTCTCAAACTTGTCAGGCAAGGCAAACAGGGTCTTAGGTTAATGTACAATGTCATTCTACCTTCCATTTGACCAATATACATGTATATGTATACATAAAAACATATTTGACCCACATCAATGAATTACCATAAGGACCACCTGACCTAAACACTTGTCAATGTAAATAAACCCCCACAATGATTTACTTACTAGTACTGGTATATTTTTTCTATAGATTACAGTACTACTCAATTTGTCTGTATTCTTGTTTACTGGTTTTCTTCTTTTTTTTTAACCCTGAAAATCATACACTTTAAGTTATGATTTAGAAACTATCATGGAGCAGACAGAGATGGATAAACAGATGGGCACACCCACAAAAGAACGGACGGCATCACATAAAACTGTATATAGCTTTATTTTCGCTGTGTTAAATTTTCTGTTTGAGGATGCCCAGTGTATTCGCAATGTCAAATTTTCGCAGTCTGACATCTGATTAAAGGGAAGGAAGTGGGTGAGAACCTCAGAAACTTTCACTGAATTCCTCAAAATGCTGTACTTTCGCAACGGTTTTATTTTCACTGAAATATGCTAAACTGCAGATATAGCGAAAATAAAACTACAGCATATTATAAGCAATATACAGTAACTCACCACTATCTGTGGTGGGGTATAAAACACCTGCCTTTTTGTTTGATTTTTTTAGTCTCATTTCCAAAAGAGAATGTTCCATTTTGTCCCTACATCAACTGTGTGCTTGAAACATGTTCTTGCAAAGGAATAGGTGTGATAAGATGCCTCTGATCCTACAAACATTTACATTTTTGACTTTTTATTTACCAATGCCTCGAACCATATAATAAACTTTTTCAGTTGTTTATACCCCCAACACACTTAGTGTGAGGGGATGGAGGAGGGGGCAATTAAAGGAAGTACCATGTCTGTTCATCCATCTGTCTTTCTATCATGTCTGCTTCATCTATGGTGGATTTTTTATCAAACTTTGAAAAATGTATACCAGCATGAGATGATGTGATGTATAAAACATTAGGTGTGTACAGGTCACGGGTCAATGTCACAAGGTAAAATCTTTGTTTGGGTGGGTAATATTTGGCTCTCAAGAGACAGTTCTAGTCAAAACTGTAGTACCTGTAATTGAATCTTCAAATACATATTCCTCTATCTCTAATTCTCTATTCATTTCAATGAAATTTGGAGATACATTTACCTCTACCATAAACCAAGGTCATGTAACCTTAACTGACTTGAAAATGCATCCAAGAATTTCGGATTAACATGTTATTAAAATACCCAAAACAGGGAGGGTGTTAAGCCAGGAGCTTTAGAAATGCTTAAAGATAAACTTTTTGTTAACTCAACACTGAGATAATATATACATCTATAACAAAAATATTAATTTTCTGGGGTGTCAGAAACATATACCTACTTATTTTCATTTCTTTTCTTCATGTTCAGGGTTGGCGGAAGAGTTTTAATGCCATGACAATAGCAATGTGCTTAGATACATACCAAGATATATCTAGAGCCTCCAGATATTCTTCCCATGGTAGGCCCCCCATCATATAGTCTTAACATGCATACTTATGATGGACAATCAACACCAGTGTGTGTAAAAAGATATGTAATTATTTCTACAGTGACTTTAGTTTTCTAATGATTATCACACTCACATCAACAAAGACATAGGTATGTCTGGCAACAAGCTGTATAACTACAAGTCAGCTATCCTCAACTCTACATGTACAATGTCCAAGTTAATATAGGAATTCTACATGCTACATGTATCTCATGTATATGAACTTCATCACTATCATCACTTATTAATAAATCTTGAATTTGAAGGAAAATGCAGTGCTCATTCTAGAAGGAACGAATGGGCCAATGATCCATTATTTCACCAAATGGCCCCATTGTTAAGGTATTATCGGCTAATATTTAACAACATGAATACATAAATATTGATTTTAAAGTGTTTTAGATGACAGTTTTTGAAAATCCCCCCCCCTACAACAAATCCTAGACTGAACACCAGAAATGTAGTTAAATTGCCTATGCATAGGAGTCAATTTTTTTCAAACTAAAGTGGTGTGTATTCAGCACCATGTGGCACTAGGAAAATATGTCATTTTATTTTATGTCTAATTTTTATTTTAGCATTACATTCTGATTTAATTAATTACAATCAAGGATAAAGAAATTTATACTTAGCAAGATACACTGAATGGAAATGAGAACAAGTATTGAGGGTTCTTTTTCCTGACATGCCTCACATTACATGGGGCAGTTCTTAATTTCGTACCTAAAAGGCCTAGTGTGGTGTTCTTGAAACAATGGATAATAAGTCATTCTTCTGTCTCAAAAATTGTTAAATTTTAATGTGCTTAAATTGAATCATTCAAACATTCAAAATTCTAAAAGTCAAATTACCAATACACTTTCGGGTTTCACAGTACATAAGCCATGCTTTGGTATTGCCTAGTAAGAATTATGAATGGAGTAGAATGGAGTAATGGTGCTTTATCCTCAGTCAAGATTCATCACTTATATTGAGGCTCTCAGCTCTTGAATGGTGTCGAAAACCGAAGTGCTTGGAGAAAATCACTGCCTTTTGGCATGCAACTTGACAAACCTAGTGATTGAGAAACAATGTGATCAGTAAGCACTCCATCAAGACATCTGAAGCCGGGTGTAATACTTATAATTATAAATTAGTAGAGTTTAAGTACATGTGACATAAACATAATATAGAGTAAGGAAAAGGTTTACTGCACTACAGAACAGGTATGAAGTTTGGAGTGTTTGTGAGTGATAAGTCTGACTGATTCCCTGTAACTCGTAATGATATTTCACTTGTATATTTACTCTGTGCTACTATAGATGTCTGCAGGTTAATTAGTCCAAATATATATAACATGTTTTGTTTACAATATTCATGCAGTACAAGTGTACTGGAAATATATCCAGTATATGTATACTGTATACTATAGATGCCAGGGATCTCGTTGGGTCATTTTTGGGGCTGATATTCTGCCCCATCACAATTCAAAATCTTATGGGGTTTTTTTCACAAACATTTTGCCAATTTTCACAAATTTGAAAATTTCAGCTTTAAAACCAGTGTATTTGAAATTTTCTTTTTCACAATTTTGGCCATTGTGATGCTTATTTTCACAAAATTTGCAATGCCCCTGCCCCATTCACATAAGGGTGTTAGAAAGCCATTGATGCATCCACCATTATGTATACTGTGGGGCTTATCACTGCAAAGTAAAGTATTCTTTATATTTATCTATTGTACCGGTAATACCAATATGTTGATACTGGGGTATGTTGAGTACATGTATACAGTTTGTTTACATTATTGATGTATCCAGTGTATACTGTGGGTGTTTTTAAGACAAAAGAATGACTTTATTATTGATGGTATCAATCAGTACAGGTGTACTGGGGTTTATCCAGTGCATGAATACTGGGATTATCCAGTCCATGTTTACTGTGAATGTACCCACTCCATGCAAACTGGATGTATCTAGGGTGTCAGGAAAACTTGTACACAGGTCAACCAGGTACCCATACCAAGACAACTTGTACCCAGGTCAACAGGTACCCATACCAAGACAACTTGTACCCAGGTCAACAGGTACCCATACCAAGACAACTTGTACCCAGGTCAACAGGTACCCATACCAAGACAACTTGTACCCAGGTCAACAGGTACCTATACCAAGACAACTTGTACCCAGGTCAACAGGTACCCATACCAAGACAACTTGTACCCAGGTCAACAGGTACCCATACCAAGACAACTTGTACCCAAGTCAACAGGTACCCATACCAAGACAACTTGTACCCAGGTCAACAGGTACCCATACCAAGACAACTTGTACCCAGGTCAACAGGTACCCATACCAAGACAACTTGTACCCAGGTCAACAGGTACCCATACCAAGACAACTTGTACCCAGGTCAACAGGTACCCATACCAAGACAACTTGTATCCAGGTCAACAGGTACCCATACCAAGACAACTTGTACCCAAGTCAACAGGTACCCATACCAAGACAACTTGTACCCAGGTCAACAGGTACCCATACCAAGACAACTTGTACCCAGGTCAACAGGTACCCATACCAAGACAACTTGTACCCAGGTCAACAGGTACCCATACCAAGACAACTTGTACCCAGGTCAACAGGTACCTATACCAAGACAACTTGTACCCAGGTCAACAGGTACCTATACCAAGACAACTTGTACCCAGGTCAACAGGTACCTATACCAAGACAACTTGTACCCATGTCAACAGGTACCCATACCAAGACAACTTGTACCCAGGTCAACAGGTACCCATACCAAGACAACTTGTACCCAGGTCAACAGGTACCCATACCAAGACAACTTGTACCCAGGTCAACAGGTACCCATACCAAGACAACTTGTACCCAGGTCAACAGGTACCTATACCAAGACAACTTGTACCCAGGTCAACAGGTACCTATACCAAGACAACTTGTACCCAGGTCAACAGGTACCCATACCAAGACAACTTGTACCCAGGTCAACAGGCACCCATACCAAGACAACTTGTACCCAGGTCAACAGGTACCCATACCAAGACAACTTGTACCCAGGTCAACAGGTACCCATACCAAGACAACTTGTACCCAGGTCAACAGGTACCCATACCAAGACAACTTGTACCCAGGTCAACAGGTACCTATACCAAGACAACTTGTACCCAGGTCAACAGGTACCTATACCAAGACAACTTGTACCCAGGTAAACTGGTACTCATACCAGAACAACTTGTACCTATGCGTTTTCTTCATCAAGACAACTCATACACAATCTGAGACAATTCATACCCGAGAAAGCAAATGAAGAAATGGGTATAAGTTGTCCAGTACATGTGTACACAATACACATCCAATAAATGTATACACAGTGGATCTTTCCAGCACAAGTATGTGTATACCCTAGATTTAACTATACATGAACTAGAGTAAGTTGGCAGTGATTTTGTTACATTTTTTTAAAAACTACCTTCGGTCTTTTAAATTTGGAAAATTTGAAGTTCTGAAATACAGTAAACTGCATAATGACATGCTTGCAATAGCTTAGGATCCTCACTGCAAAGATGACAGTATCTAGTATATCATTGTTGTTTTAGGAATTTTAGTAATAAAATTAGGAAAATTTAGTCATTTCTTCCCAGGGGAAACTATCTTAATTCGGTAGTAATTTCAGGCAAACAAAATCACTGGTTGGTGACAGCATTTTATTCACATCAGACACACCGAGGCAAAGAAACTGGACATTCTAAGCAGAATGTAAGCAGAATCAAACTACAATGATACAGACAGATCTACATGTAGATTTGAAGTACTTGGCTATGGCTTTTGTACTCCCTTAATGATAAATTAAACAAGTTATAGTGACTCAGAGTGTGGGTTCTTACTTACAGTCCGACTTATATATAGAAAAACTTTTATCATCTAAACTAATTTACAAATTCAAGACATACCATCAGATCTTTTTTTACGATTTCATGTAAAAAATACAAAATACTGCATTTGTAAAACATGGGTAAAAACAGCCTACTTTCTCTTTATCTACTTACATAAAATGATAACACTATTACCTAGGTATATTTTTTGTACCAATCAATCACTTTACAATGTTTTTATTAACTTTGATCAGAGCCTGATAAACACCTAAATGTCAGTCTTACATCAGTGTGGTATTTTATACATGTGTGGTATATTTATTACATCATAAATCCCATAGCTACATCAAGTCAACAACCTAATCATCTGATCGCTTTCTTTTCTCTTTTCTTAATGGATTTACATTCAGTCAATGAACATTACCATATTACTAACCATTTTCATAGGGACTAGTGAAAAGCTCTTATCTATTATGAAGTTATAATAATCCTAAACTTATAAGCTGTCAGATCTAAAAAAGGAGCATTGCTCACAAGAACATACATGTACATTACCCATTGAAAATCCAGAGAAAATCACAGACTTTGGCAAGCGAACTGACAAACTTTCTCACATTAAGACCTACCCAAGATAGAGATACTGTCATGTCATGTATTATAGAAATATTCCATTGAAGATACTCATGGTGGATATATCTATCCTCTATGGGTCATGTGTGCAAATTAGCGCTGGTGGCATCATAATCAAAAGACATTTGCATGGCCTCATCATGTGGGGGACATGACATAATTTTGCAGCAAAAGCACACTCAAGTCTTCAAAATTTAGAAATTTTGAGTGTGTTTCAAATGTTCATTCTGGGAGTTTAGAATAAATAACTTTGTTTTGTAGTTTATACATGTTGTATAAACCAAAATCAGGTATATTCTTTCTGATGGTGATATTTATTTTAAAGAAGAATGTTGAATAACAAAGTTAATTTTTTCCATTATGGCTTTGATGAATATGTAAATCGAATTTGAAGCCAAATATTGGCATTGAAATGGGAGAAAAACAATCCATTATGACTATCTGTGCAGGATAGAGAAATCTCACCCTCGGGGTTGAACATTTCGAGTCAGAGACTCGGCAAGCCTCGTCTCTGTCTGAAATGTTCAACCCCTCGGGTGAGATTTCCCTATCCTACATGGATACTCATAATGGATTCTTATAATCTGTAAGCTTTAAATAACTTGGTCACTCAACGCCCACACCCAACGTCCACACCTAACGCCCACACCCAACCACTACAATCAAATAACACTGGACAAAAAGCTGTTGTCCACAAGCTCTGTGACTCACAGTAAGAAACACTTTGTATATATGACACAAAGTCTGTTACTCACTGTGACTGGAGTCAGCACAAACTCTGTTGCTTTTAAGTGCTTATTAACCAATTTTTTAACTTCCATTTTAACCCAAAGCTAACCCAGACTGATACAAATAGCTGAATTTTTATTGCTTGATAATGATGAATGGTACAAGTAGGTCATGAATATAAAAATAAGTTCACAAAAACCTTACCATTTTGATGTTGATAATAAAGTCTTTGATCCTAAAATTCTATCTCCCTCCAATCTCCAAATGTTACAACTGAATTTACATTCTATATAAACTGTACTACACAATTAAACATGCCATCACTCAGTTCTGTTGATGGTAGCGATATAAAGTCCTTCTTCTGATTTCATGTCAATACAATTTATCATTTTTCTAGAAAAAAAATTTTAGAAATAAGAAAACCAAATAATCAATGTTGTTTAATGGTAATACAATTAATCATTTTTCTGAAGAAAAAAAATTTGTAAAAATCGATGTTAATACCAGTGTAGACAGAACACAATTATAGATAAAGATAAAGTTTTCTTGTCAACAACATTTTACAATCAATAAACATACACAGATTTTAAAATTAATTAAAACCAGTAGTACTGTGTGCTATCTCAACATGAATATTATAAAGCCTAGATAGTAACATATTCTCACTGATGGTATATTTCACCGATGAATGCTAACCTTAATTACAACAACATGATTACATTGTTTAATGTAAAAATACAATACCGTTGCCAGTAAAATGCGTAGATTTAAAACAGAAAAATACAATACCATTGCCAGTAAAATGGAAGTAAAATGCGTAGATTTTAAATGGAAAAATACAATACCGTTGCCAGTAAAATGTGTAGATTTAAAATGAACTATTGGGTACTGCTTTGGTAAAAACAAGTAAAACCTCATTTACATTATAATGCCCTCTCCACTTTATTACTTTGTCATAATGTTCAATATCAAGTATCATCACAGATTTAAATGCCAAATTCCGTCTTTTTCTAAGGTATCAGTGGCAGAGTTGGCTAAAGCGCTTAATTTGAAATCACAGAGCCTTCCCTTCCACTGACTAAGTTTCCAATCCTACTTTGACAGATCCTAGTGTGAGAAAGTTTTTCAGTTTGCTAACTAAAGCTAGGTTGGTGGTTTTCCAGGTACCGATACCCTGGTTTTTCTTTCAATCCAGAATTGACCATCTTTATTATTACTTTAAAGCAGATTTCGCTATCATACATGAGTACTCATAATGGATTCTTATATTCTCATTAAATACAGTGCTCATTCTAAGTCTAGAGTTATATAACTGTTGTTTTTCTCGTTTTATTGCATGTGTAAATTTCATTTATTTATGTTTTGTATATGACTTCAGTTGCATTTGCCTCTTATTGCTTGTATAAATACTAAATTTCATTTTTTGTGTTTTGCATTTGGTTTCCATTGCATTGGCATCTTATTGTGTATGTAAATTTCACTTATTCATGTTTTGCTTCTGGTTTCAGTTGCATTGGCTATTTCCAAGTACCGGTATATTTTTTTTCCAGCTGCAACCTGCTATCTCTTATTTGACGTAAAGATTGATTAACACTTTTATATTTACATATATATATGTGTGTGTGTGTATATGTAGCAAATCAATCAGCTCTCTGTATTACAGGTAAGAAATCTGTTTGTAACATGTTCATTAAGTAAAGAAAGAAAACAAACATGAAATGATGTATTGGTAAAAGTGATGTAGTTATAGTGTAGATCTACCTGTACATATATATATGATTACAACTTCAGGTATAGGAAAAACAACATAAACCTGTCTGCTTTACCTTTTATGAGGAATATTCATATAGGAGAACCATTCCATTCAATACATGGGGTAGTGTTAGAATTCGCAGTTAAATATAATACATATATTTATAAGCATGCATGATCCTATAACTTAAATGCACTCGTCCATAATAAATATTGAAGTTAAAGATCAAGTAGACAGGTAAATGTTGTTTGTCTATATAAAGTTATGCCTTACGGTGAAGCTGTCTTAAATACTGTAACAGTGTTTCATGAAAGATCAGTTGAACATATTTTGAAGTACATGTACTGTTCTCCCCTCCGAAGAATCATAGGTTAGGGTTTCCATTTGGACCTCAGGATTATGTTTTTGACTCTTGAAATTTGAATTAGACGTTTGACTTTCAAAAAGAAGCAGTTGTGTTAAAAAATATGATTTAACTTTTGAGATTTTGAAGAAAAATCAATTTGACCCCTGAAAGTCAAGGATCACAATGAAAGTCTGGTAAATCACACTATCATTTGTAAAATACTGATTGTTTGATCGTGAAAGAATAACATTAACTTACATTAAATAAAAAAAAATTGGCAACTGTTTTTTTAACTACAAATAAGTATTTAAAGACTTCAAAATAAAATTTTAAATTTCTACACATAAATATCTTAAAAATTAATTAAATTCTTAAGATTTTAATTTTACTATATTTAGCTTAAAAGAAAATCTTCATTAAAGAAGGATTGTGAAACTAGAGTCTGGTAATTAAACCTACTACCTTCCACTTAAAGAGTAAGCAATGAGGAGATCAAGGATCATAAGCCAAGGATTGACAGGATTAAGTTTACAGAGACTACCAGTAATGAATCAATAATCCACCTGATTGTCATCTGTTCCAGCGACCATGGAAATGTGATATCTGTCTGGTCTTGGTTATTCAAACCCCTGATAGCTTAACAAAATGGTTAGTGAACTTACAAAATGTTATAAAATTAAAAATATGTGTCAAGCTTTGACTTTAATCACTTCTTTTGACTATACTAATTTTATGCAATTAATTTTTTAACATAAATAGTCCCCAGTACAATCAGCCCTGGTCATTTTTTCTTAAATTGCACAATTCGAAACCCCTTCATACGTGCATGCTTTTAAAAAAGTGAATTAGGCAAGGTAGAAATGAGTTTAAAAACAAAACAAAATTTAACAAATTAAAAATTTCCTTTAAACAGATGGTGGTCTGTTACTATGGAAACACTAAAAGTACTGACACTCTAAACAGATAAACAAACCAAGACAGAATCTGATCTTCAGACCAGAAATATCTAAGACAGAAAACTCCCTATGTATAAACTAAAGTTGTAATTGACAAAGGTGTAATAGATGGTTAATGAGTTACATTTCCAACATCTAGATCCAGGCTAAGAACTGTAATAACAGGCCAGGAAGAGATGGTACTTGATTGATTTTGTATCTAAACAGTTAGGTGTTAATAACCACATTTTAAAGTCAGCGGGAATGTAGAACTTTAATGATGATCATCTGATAATAATTATCAGTAATCCTTATACCAGTTGTCTTAATGGTCAAAGGTAGCACAAACAATGAATATAAAAATTCTGAGAGAATGTGATGATCAATATCATGAATATGTGTATAGACCAAGCTCAAATCTGCTATTATATGCATAGATTTTATCTAACTAACCCAAATATTTCACTAATAGGGGCACTAGTATGCTTAGCAATTGAACACTTATGGTATATTTAATAATCCAATGTTCATCCTAGAAGGGAGCATGGGGCCAATGATCCCTTATTTCTTAAGGTGTTAGTAAGCCATATGAATGCAAAAATATTGATGTTATGGTGTTAAGATTATTTTTATTATTATTATAATTGAAAATGGCTTCCTCTAGAAAATCCTAGATTAAACACTACATGTATTAATCTGTTACACCCCTACTAACAGACATAAACAAAGTTGGAAGAAAGCAAAAGTAGACATTCCCAATGATGAAATACTGGTAACATAGAATGACACTAATTTTGATTTCAGCCCTAATCTTTTTACTTATATCATCACAAAGACTATTCCTTCACTGGGAAATCCCAAAAAACTTTTATAACACATAAACAGCATCTACACACAGAGAGGCTATGGTGGCCTAATGGATAAGATGTCAATCTACAAATCCAGGGTCTCTCACTGCTGTGAGCTCGAGTTCCGCTCAGACCATGTGGGAATGTGAATTTTCCTTGCTGTAGGCTTTTACTGGTTCACCTGGTATCAGTAAAATGTGACTGGGAGAGTGGCGTGCTTGTCTGCAGCATACTGACTCACTGAGCTAGCATCTTAAAGTCTCTCTGAGTGTTTGCTAGTACAAGGCAGACCATACAACACACTCATACTTCACATGCATACACAAATTTGTTCATAGATTAATCCATAGAGATTATAAAATAGTTCTCGTCGTGAATAGCTGAAAAATTACTGATGCTACGTAAAGCAACATTAAACCAACCAACCAATCTACACACACAGGTATATTAGAGAACTTCCCAAAATTTGAAAGAAAAATCCTTGGATTACAAAACTTACGTCATCTTATCATACTTATGTCATTACATTACCTATTAACATATTAATAATTACACACAATTCAGGTTTTCTTAATTGAAGATTAACCATGAATATTCATAATACATTAGCATCATTACACTTTATACATGTAGCATCACCGATCAGGATTCATTCTTAACATGTTAAATTTATACAATATAGCCACAAGCATTAATACTTGTTCAGAGCCAGCTTGTTAAGCTTCTGGCTACAGCTGCTTCTCCAGATATAGAATTAATACATTAACGTGATAAATGGTCGTGATGGAAACATTATTTTAATATCAATTTACTGTTTCCTGAAACAATAAATCAAAATCCTATCTTGCTTGATTCAGCTGCCTACAGGTATTATAATATTTATGTTGTTTTGAATTTATCATTTTCACTTCTAAATGTGTTGAGAATGCTGTGTTGTAGTGATAAATACCACGTACAAAATGTTAATTATCATAATTAATGAGTGAATGGACTTTTGTCCAAGTGATATCAGTGTTCCAGGGCCTTACATCCAGGTAAGCTCATGAAACATAATACAATGAAGAAGGTAACTTGGAGGTCTAACATCCAGGGGAGATCATGAATCCTCAATCCAAATCCTTATGTCCAGTTGAGATCATAAACAGGATAAAACATCTACATCCAGTAGCTTATCAGAGGCCTTACAATGTCACATCCCCTGGTGGGTTTCAAATGCTCTTGACTCAGTTTGAACAAATCTCCAGATATTCCTTCTACTTTTTGATAAAGCAACATAAGATTAAATGCCTGAATATTACAGCAGCCAATTTTCAAATTTTGTTCTGTTATGTACATTCAATGATTATGTATGACAGAGCAGATACATGTAGTGTGACCTCATTACCTTAAACCCTACACACCCAAATTTGGAATGATTAAAATACATCCATAGATGTGCCAACTATGGACTAAACACAATAAAGTGATTGATGAATAGATAACAGATGGACAGGGTGATTCCTATATGTATCACCTTACAATACTGTAGATCAAGTCAGCAATATGGAATGTGCAATCAAGTCCTTACCAGATCAGTTAATTACAGCATAGAAATTGACAGCTGTTAACATTTAGACTGGATCTTTGCTTTAGTATAAAACTACAATGGGTTTGCTAAATGACATTTCCTGTAAAAATTATGTTATTCTGTGAACTAGAACTGTAAGCAATTTTCAAAAATATCCCTTAAAAATGTAAAGAGGTAATGAACATTATACATATGGTTATAATACATTGTAGTGGATGTCAGCCAGAACCCCACAAATAAATACAAGTATAAAGGCTAAATTTTAGTATATATAGCTAGAAATTTCTCAATAAGCACATTTTTCTGCATCGGTAAAATGTGATTCTATGACACCATGTAAAGACAGAAGCAGAAAATCAATTACCTAGATGAAGGTGTCAAGTAGAATAAGGATTCAATGTTGCTGAAAGTCATCTCAGAGCAGAATAGAAGTTATACAACAGTAGAAGTTCCAGCTCAGCTGTAAAACACAATGGGTTTCCATGATTTTTATTTAATTCATAATGGATTTTTAATACAGTGCTTACGGCAGGAGCGGATCTCAGTCAGTAGCGGATCATTTTTTAGAATAAAGTTAATTTTTTCCATATCATTACGAGACACCAATAAAACTCAGATATATTTCTGTAAAGCTGGTATTTTTACTTAATTCTACGTTTCATTTGTGTTGATAAAAGTCCTATTTTTTAAATTCTCGGCTTTTTAATGCGAATGTCACAAGCGTCTCAGCGACATGGATGCGATTTCCAGAACCTAACTTCCGATTTGACCAACCTGTTCAATAATTTCAAAGGTAATTTGAAATGATTACAATAGCTCTTTACTCATTAACGTGTCTTCTTTCACGACATAAACCTTTATTGAGCTTTACAGTTCATGACAATAAAAAATAAACCAGTTTATGCAGGGTGCAATTACGGCAATAACGGATCAGCTGCTGTCTACAGGGGACCTCTTGAAAGGCTAAGAAAAATATGGCATGTACCCATGGGGCTGTCTGGTGCTTTCAGAAAAATAATAGATTCTGGAGGGTTCAGTTATGCAGAGGCTATTGGGGAACAAGTGCCTAGCTTCCCTCCATGACCAGTACCCCATGAGAAAGATGGGGGCATTGTCATGCCATGCCACTATCTTATTTATCATATAAGATCAGATCAATGGGCATTTCAAAGAAGCCATGATTGTCATGCTTGAAGGATAATCTGTACGAGATTAGAATATAATGAATAAATACATTAATATCCAACCCTATATTTTGTGTTTAAGACAATTATAAGTTTTATTCCGTTCTATATTTTTGTCAACAATTTTGGACCTATGATGTACAGTGTACAATACCAATAAGTATCATTGTATGCATATACTGTTCTTGTCAAAATAAAATCTTCATGGACAAGAGTATGTCATAATATTTATAACTTATAAGGTACAATTATTTTATTTTATTTCCTTCGCCATTTACTGCTTTTATAATTCAGTATTCAAGACAATGTTGATTGACTCAATTTATCAGGGACATTGCAATGATTTGTTTTTTGCTATTTAATCATGACATTTGTTGATATTACGATTAAAACTCTTTAAAATTGTTTCATGATTAGTATTGTTTGCAATTGAATGATGGAAACTCAAACTAATCATGTTTTGAGTTGATCCCCTATCGTTTTCTTGACTCTAGGTGGCGCGATCCGCTACTCACAAATTGATTCGTTACTGACGTAAATACATAGGATACAAAGCGTGTGGATTGCCCATACTTATAGTCAGACGATTTTTATGATAAATTGAAAGAGTGGGAAAATGTCAATTGATAGTACAAAAAAAATACAATCGGCAGCAACGTTTTTCTCGGAGAGCAGTGAAAATTGCACTAATGATCCGCTACTGCCGTAAGCACTGTACTTTTATGAGAATCAAAACAAATATCACTTGTCCAGGGACAATTGAAATTGAAAAAATCTCAAATCGCTGCAGAGAAATTCTGCACCACTGATTAAAGTGAAATACAGGTCAGTTACTTGACACATGCACAAGTATACAACTGCATAGTTAAAGTACAATGGTGTAGGCCTTACATCCCCTTATATCTTTAAAGTTCTAACACGGGTTTACAGAAGTGTACATACACATAAATTGAGATTGGCTTTACATTGTCCTTCCCTTCACATTGCCGAAAGCGTACTGCAAAAAAGGTAAAACGTCCATCACCATCACCTACAGTGGTGACATCGTCTTTGGGACCAGTATACATATAAATGGTCCCAAAGACATGTCTTATATCATCTTTGGAACCTGTACCAGAATAGACCTTGATGTTAAGCTTGATTGATTGGAGTTTTATGTCCAGGTGAAGAGTATTTCACTTATATTGAGATGTCACCACTGTAGGTGATGGTGATGGGACGTTTTACCTTTTGCAGTACGCTTTGGGCAATGTGAAGAGAAGGTTCTTTAATGTGCCATGCTTGCTGTGAAATGGGACATCAGTGTTTAAGGTCTCAGACTCTCTTCAAGAGGACCCTGTGACTATCATTTTTTAATGTTGGGTCCTTTCCAATGAACAGTCACTATTTATTTTCAAAGTCTTGGTCAGAACTCGGCCATAGTTGGAACCCAGACACCCAACAAATGAAGCAAGCATCCTACCAACTGTGCTATGGTAGTTTTTTCCTGGTGACCCATGCCGAAAAAAAAGCAGAGTATATTATGGTCTCAACCTTGTTTGAGAACACTTTTAGTTATAAAATGGGGTTCATGTCTTCAAAGATAATAAATTATATATTAAAAGTTTTGTGTCAGCCAGTACCTTCTGGTAGCCAGCTGATGGCATGGCAAAGATAAGTACCATCCAGCAGGTTGGATCATCTTGGGTGGGACTTTTTGGAGACAAGAAGGATCCATACTCTGTCAGTTCAACTATGCATGATCTAGAAAATACCCATCAATCTTGTGTCTAATGGACATACCAACAGACAGGTACCTTACACTTGCTCCACAGTAATCGGGAAGGCTTGGGTTGAGGGGGTGAAAACACAGGTGGAATCTCTCTTTACCGCTAAGTCTTATTTTGTATCTTTCTTCTCCATACCTGTTTCCATCTATCCTATTTTTCTCTCGTACTCTCATAACCAGCACCACACAATGCATTATTGTCAAGAGTGACAGAGTCAACGATTCATATAGATGACTAAATGTGCATCCCAAGCAACCCAATCAAAGAGTTCTAAAGTCAGATAATTGCAAGATCAATATCTGGTGTGTGCCATGACAAGATACCACAATTGTTAAAGGCAGCTTTAAGCAATAACTACCAATAGTGTAAAGCATTACAAGACAATCATAATATAAGTTTATAATAAATGAGTTTGCAGTGGCATCTACCAACACTTGACATGTATACTTCAATGTCCCCTTAATGATATTCAATAACTACAGATTACCTGGTCAATGAGCATGTTATGTTACTATTTATGGATGTAACTAGTCAGCTTTTGGTATACACAGATGATTGGTATAACCGAGTAAGAAATTCAAATAATTATTAAAAGGAAGATCTGTTTCAATTACTCACATTAATTTGTCAACGACTGTGGTATGTCCTGCAAAATTTATTGTAAGTGATTGTCAGGGTGTGTTTATTTCGTATTTCAAACAATTCATTATCAAAACCACGTAAATATAGTCAATACTTTCTTTTAAAATTTCCGTAAATTTTATTTGTTTCTCAAAACCCTGCATAAATATGATTTGTATACATTTTTTTATCGTTTTTGCAACTTAATTTCGCCTCCTGTACAAATTTTAAGAATAAAAGTTTGTACTGTAACGAATATACCTTAATCATACAAACGTTAAATAATGACAACATTTAAATTAAAATTGAGAAGAATAAACATGCACTTACCTATGTAAACACAGTAAATAAATAAAACAGTGAGTGAATATTTCCAACCACTATTTCCTTGCTTGTTTTGACAGATGCGAACGCGCATGTGTACTGAAACGGAAATTATAAACATTTTGTTCGACTGTTGAATTGTGTATTTTAAAGATGTCCATTGGAGGCAACGGAATCCTTGAATACAAAGACAAATATACCAGTTTATTTTCAAACCACATTCCAAAAAGAAATAAAACAAAAACTTTGAAAACTTACAAAGATAAACAAGAGAAGTTCCACTAGGAAATTGAGGCCGGTGCTTCCGAAGGGAATTCATCTCCTGGATAGCTTACCGTGACCCAATTAAGCGCCATACGTGTCACAGTGTACTCAAAATTGAGAACATGTAACTATGTCAAATATATTTAGGAAAATTGTGGATTGTGATGGTGGCCATAAAATACTCGAAGACCTTCATAAGCATAGGCTTTGCTGTCATATCTGAGTCAACAATATACTAGTTTGTAAGCAACTTGCTTCGTTGTATAAATTAATGTTCTCGCACTGGAAACACACTCTATATTGTACAGTATGTGCCCATTGGTTACAGGTATACTGACCGATTCTTTCAACGGTTGCCAAGTATTTTACCAAACACTTGACAATTATGTTGTCTGTCAAAATATGTATAATTTTGTCAGTGATGCCGGTATACTAGCTAGTATCAAAAACTACATTTTTGTTTGCAGTATGTGTGATACTTGACAAAATATGTTTAAAATATATCCTTAGTGTACTGCGCAAGCAGTTAAGTTCCACGACGCTGTTAACAATATAATGTCAGTCAGTCGGACATGATGGGATCATCGACATATAAAACGGAACTGCATTAAGCACTGAGAGCATATTTGATAACGTCGGTGATCAGGTGATAGGAGTGTTTGTATTCTATGCCAGCTCAAAGCTTTTGACTTTGCTTCAGTTGCTTAGGGATTTTGGTTTGAACATGAGTTGGTATGTTTGTTTTTGAAGATAAGGTTCAACTTAAATGCTTGGGTATGTTCGGCATATTATGGACCCGTTGTTTTGGTAAACACAGAGTAACCAGAATGTAAATGGAATTCAGTGCGTGCTCTACTGAAATATATAATTCATGTGATAAAGTGCTTGTAGTTTGTTCAATGGTTATATTCTTAACTATTGATAGTTAGGTTAAATATAAATATAAAGAATATACGGCCAACTACATGTACATACAAGTCTTCTTTGATATTACTGTAAAATGCGTTAACCCGGCGTACCACGGCAGCTCCGCGGATGACATTCAGTTGCCCCGACTTTTCCCCCCTCTCTCTCTCACAGCTAATTGCCAATCAACCAGCGTAACGACCAGTTAATCAGTGTTACTGATTAATTAATTCGTGTACACAGGTAGGAAATTGCAATCAGGTAATGATGTATTTTACCAGTTCGCTGAAGCATGAAAGAATCCAGGTAGTACTGACCAGTCTTAGGTGATGATGTTATTTACCTGATCGCTGAGGCGTGAACAGGTGAAAGAAACCAGTTAGTATCAGTAGATAACGTTAATTAGTAATACTAATTAAGAGACTTCCATGAAGAGTGATTCCATTAATCATACGTGAATTCATCTAGTTTACCTTTTTAAACCAAGGGACATGGCCAAGAGAGAGAGAGAGAGAGAGAGAGAGAGAGAGAGAGAGAGGGGGGGGAGAGAACTAATTTTTAGCACACAAAATTATCTTTTTTGTATATTTTTACAGCACGATGTTCTATCTCCATATAAAAGTACAAATTTTTGTACATTTTTATTTTTAATTGGTTTTAATGGGGGAAAAATCTGTCTCATTTGACTTTTTATTTTATTCGTCCGATTATCGGCTTTACGAAACAAATCAGTCTGAAATAATCAGTGTTTTTTTCTAGTGACAAGATTCTTGTGTGTTATACAATGATGAAACTGACTACCTACCTACCTACCTAGTCCTTTTTATGCCCGGGGGCACATAGGGCAAGGACTAGAGTTTTCCACTTTTCTCTATCTTGTGCCATCCTCTCCAGTTCTCCCCAAGTTAGTCTATGTTCTTTCATTTCCTTTTCAACAGTTCTCCTCCATGTGTTTTTGGGTCTGCCTTGCTTCCTTTTTCCTTCAGGCGTCCATTTCAGATTCTAAAGAATCACGCCTGGTTTATCACTGTTTATATACATTTGGAAAGTATTACGTGAGAACGCCAGTGATGATGGTGATGATGATGATGATGATGATGATATTATTATTATTTACAGGATCACTATTGTTGCAGAATATTAATTAGATGATAAATTTAAGATTAAAAGCAAAACGAGGCCTGGTATATCTCTTATGATGCCGTTCGGAGGCCGAAATCATGAAATAAAATTCTTAGAGGTAGAACAAATAAAGAACGGTTTTAAACTGGAGGGATATACGAAGTGCAAGATAAACAATGGCGGCCTTCATGGATATCGAGGACGAAGAAGAATTCGCCCAGGACGATTATTACACGTTACTTAACGTTGATAAAAAGGTAACTGAAATGATTTGTTTAATTTTCAATGAAGCTTTTGATGTTTGATTTTCGATGCAATGTTGATGACATGACGAAATCAAGCCGTGTCCTTCATTACATCAGATCAGCTGTTGCATGTGGCCCCCTTACACGGATTGAATACTCAGAGTAGACATTTATATGTTACAAATGACACAAGAAAAAATAAAACACTTTTCATGAAGACTCGGGTGGGGTTAATTTCTTATGTCAAGTGTCAGATCTTAACAATTGTTGGAGTTTTCTTGTTATGTAATTTATTTTTGAATTACAAATCGCCCTGTAATGTTTGTTAGTGCAAAAATGTTAGATTTAGAAGAACTGAATTAGAATTACCAGCCCTCTCAGTGGATTTTCAAGTAGAAGACAAATGTCTTAAAGTGTGCAGCAAGTATGAAGTAGTATGTATGACAAAACATATTCAGAAAATGTAAACTTACTGTCTGGGACAGTCTGTTTGTGACATTGAGTTGCACATTATTTCCATTGTAAATCAAATTAACTTGAATAATAATTAATATTTTTCATTTACTTGTACCTAGTCATAACAGGAAATATGTATGTTCATCATGATTAGCGTAGAATATTTCTGTACAGAGCAAACTTGAACTGAGACCCACCTTCACCCCATGCCTGCCAACATTGACCTCCTGACCTTGACATTTCATTTAAGCACATAAATTTGGTATGCGACACATCATCTCATGTTGGTTTACATTTGTGCCAAGTTTGATCATATCCATCCATAGACGTCACATGGAAGATATGGAGCAGACACGATATTGGGACAGACAACTTAACGGACAGACAGGGTGATTCCTTTTGCCTTTTTCTCTCCGTGAAATTCCCTTAGCACCAGCATTTTTCTTACTACAGAAAAACTTTATGAATGTTGCAGATGCGCATACATATTTACCGTTACAACTAAGTATCAACCATTATTTAAGAAATAACTGATATATTTTTTGTTTATCATTTTTAACCCCAAAACCGGTGTGTAAATTGTAAAAGTCTGTGAAGCGGGTTATATAAAAGTTTACACACCAGTTTTGGAGGTTAAAAATGATAAACCAGAAAAATGTCAAAGTTGTTTCTTATAATTTAATTCAAAATAATTTTGCAGTAATATTTATAATTTTAATCACAAATGTTTTCAAAACTTTACATTCAAATTGCCATCGTCATATGGCAATTAATGCAAATGACGTCAACTGACATAATGAGTTTGTAACCATTAACAACCACCATCTCCGTCATCTTTTCAATTGATCACGTGACCAATGTTGGTTATCATGAATAAACTGAAAATGACGATATAGAAAAGCTCTAATGACTTGAGCTGCCCTGTCATCTATCAAGCCAGGGATTTCACGCAGCAGTTTATTAGACACCACTGGGCCCTTTATGTGGGTAGAGTATGTAAATGGTATTAGTCATCTTACTCAAGATATGAGACAATGGTTTAGTGAATTTTGTCTATATATGCTAATAATCAATTGGAATTTCTATTTAGGTACCCCATTTACTGAACTTTGGTTTGATATTTCTATATTATTATATATATTTTAGGCCACTAAAGAAGAAATTACTAGTGCATATCGCCGCCTTAGTAAAGTGTTCCATCCAGATAAACATATCAATCCAGTGCAGAAGAAACATGCTGAAGATATGTTTAATAAAGTTAAAAAAGCATATGAAGGTCAGTCAATATACAGATCTAAGGGACAAAGATTACCAAGACACTAAATGTTTGTCTGGTATCCAGAAGCACATGTTTAACACATGTACATTTAGGACCTAGTAGTCCATGGCCACTATATGTTTGTTTGGGACCCAGTAACCCATGACCACTAAAAGTTTATCTGAGACCAGGTAGCCCATAGACATAAAATGTTTGTATTAAACCCAGTAGCTAGCTCATATAGCTGACGTGAGGCATTACACCTTGGGATCCTTTAACAATGTCATTGCATAATGGCTGCACTCATAGATGATGTCTCGGTTTTCAATTCGGAAAAAAAAAAACCTTATGCAAATGTAAAAGTAAATATATCTCTTAGGCTGAGATTTAATTTCATATAACTTCTTGTTTCAGTGTTGACAGATCCAGACAAGAGGCAGATATATGATAATTTTGGTGTAAAGGGTTTAGAAATTCAAGGACAAGAGGTAACTTTCGCACTCATTTTCTCACAAAACACGCAAAAGTTAATCACACACAAGTAAAAGTTGGTTATCAATAATATTTATTTATTACATTTATAAGAGAACACAATATTTTTCATGCAAAACATAAATGTGATGACTTTTAACAGCCCTCAGTCATTTTCATGTTGTTATCTCAACTTATGTGTCATGTTGGAGGTTGTTATCATAGTTGATGTTGGCAACAACTTTCTTGCTGGCCCTATTTCTCAATATAATCATAATAGAATTGATTTTGTCACTAATTCTTAATTACACAATAATTAGTTTGGGTTACATAGGTGACCTGTAAAAATGAGGTCACAGAAAAATGAAAATGAAAATCCAAATGGTTTAAAATATATGTATGTAAAAGGAAACCATTTTCTGACTGTCTTAGATATTTGTTATGAAGTGAAGTAATCTTCACTCATCCCAGCCCAGTCCAGGCTAGGCCAGGTCAAGCCAGTCCTGTACTTATGGAGATTGTCTGCATAGACTTATACATTCAAGTTTTATATTAAGATTTCTTAAATCTTACCATACATTCTAAGTGTGAACTGCATGACATAATATTGATACATGTATAAGATTGTTCATTACTACTGAGGTGTGTTGGAGGCAGGGCCCCAGAAATCGCCAAAATCGGCTAAAAATCACCGAATTGGCAAATAAAACGCCGAATTGAAATTCGGTCATTCGGTTTTTCTTTCCTATAAACCTTCTAAATTTTGTCTTGTCAATTAAGATTAGTTCACGATCGAGAAATCACACAAGACTTTAAGATGAAGCCACGTGTCCCACAGGTGTACAATCGGTGTGATAATTAATTAATCATTGACTGTGTATAATCAACACCAGAGTTAATCCTCTAATCACTTAATTACCGAGACCACGTGTGTTCAACAAACCGTGTAAACAAAATACCTTATGAGGCCTCAGTTTTATTTATGCCTTGTTTCATGTTTTAAGGAGATGATTCAAACAGCGAGGTGAAACAAAAGAGCTGAAAAGAATACCAAATTAAGCATTTGAATATTAGTTGGCTGTTATTCGAATCCTTTTTAAATATTCGGCACAAAAAAGAAAATCTCCATCTGTTCTGGAACAGAGCTACTGTAGGCAAACGATGTGTATTGCACAAGGCAAACGAACAAAATTACCTTATTATATATTCCTTATTCATAGGAATGCTGTATGACGATAATAAAATCATGATCTCTTTAATATTCTTCTAAATGAACCCAGATTTTAATGATTAAGACCATGTAAGCAGTAAAACATGTGACAGCCTTTTTTTTTTTTAACTTTAACCCGACAAATAGTCGTTACCCACTCTGCTTTGAATAACATGTATTAAAGGAACATAATCATGATAGTGACAGAAAGTAAACAAAGCACATGGCTGTAGTCTTTCCTGACTTTGTGGTGACTGTTTGGATGAATAAAGTTTTTCATGAATAAAATGAAGAAAGAAAGGAAGCATCTGAAAGTAGATTTTTGCTGTGTAACATTCCAGACGAAATGTAAGCTCCACCAAAAAGCTCTATAAACCAATGAAGAAGGGGGGGGGGGGTCATGAATGAGGAATGAGGTTTTTTTTTTTTTTTTTTTCTTAGCGGTGATTTTTACCGCCGAATGACATTATCAGCGTTTGTGGGGCCCTGGTTGGAGGCCGTTGGCCAGGGACCAAGACTTGAAAATAGGTAGTGACTGTTATTTTGCCAATCACTCTGCATTTAGAAATGAAAGTCACAGAGTCCTTCAGAAGAGATCCTTAAAACTGTTTCACAGCAGCCAATACATACTAAAAAAAACCCTCCGTGCACATTGCTCTGAGTGCACCGCAATAGTCACTTCACCTATACCTGGTGACATCTCATCTTGACTGGGGCATAAAACCCCATTCAATCTACCAATAAGTTGTGACTATTGTGATCATTAGTGATAGTAGTGATTTGTAATCCTTGTTTTTTATTCAGGTTGTATCAAGAACGAGATCACCTGCAGAGATTATTGAAGAGCTTAACAGATTTAAAGAAGAGCAAGAGAAGAGAAGATTAGAACAGAGAACTAATCCAAAGGTACATTGTTGTATACCCAAGTACATGATTCTGGTCATGATTTCAAAAGGGCAGGGTGCTGTTTGGGTTTTGAAAATTGTAATTTTTGCCTCACCTGGCAATGGGTCACCAAATTGCAAGGTATAGGTTTTACTTTCTTTTGTCACCGTCATGTATATTTTAGTCAAGATTCTTTCACTTATATTGAGATTGTCAGTGCAGGATTGGTTAAGAAAACAGGAGTACCAAGAGAAATCCACCAGACATCTGCAAGTAAACTTCCTCACACTAGGACCTGCTTGAGTATAATCTGAACCTAGACTTTCTCTGTTATTCTTAGTCACAGTTTAGGAGAATTTCATAGAATCATGAATTAGTGACTATGTTGTGATTAATCTTAACTTAATTAGTGACTCTATAGCAGCATAACATTACTTTGATGAATTAAGGTTGATTTGGTGGTAAACATCCCCTAATTTTAATATTAAATATTTATTAAGGTATTAATTAAGATGAAACAAATTTTGTAAATAAGAAATATCATCCCAAACACCCACAAGTAATACAAAGTTATATAAGTGGGGAAAAAAATTCACTAGAAAAAAAAAAAAAAAAAAAAAAAAGTATCACACAGAAAACTTCATGAATGCTTGCATATTTGTGATAATTGATTTGGCAACCAATTCAGTTTTCAGCTTGATTGTACAATGTGTAGACCAAGAGTCACAAATGCTGCAAATTAATAACTCAAAGGGTTTTGCGTTTCACCCTCATAGGCCAGTATTGTATTGTAATCATTGTAATCATTGCTGGAGTATTACAGTCCATTGTTAATGTTTTTAGAAACAAATGTAATCAAAGACATTATTAGTGGATTTGAATGAAGTATCATAGTTGTATGCCCCAGTCAAGATTCTTTCACTTATATTGAGACGGTCATTTCAGGGATGGTTGAAAACAGGAGTAATTTACAATAGCATGACTTTATTTTATTTTAGAGGTATTTTCTATTGTAGGGAAATGTGACAGTCGCTATAAATGCTATGGAAATATTTGAAAGTTATGATGAAAGTGATAATCCCTTTGGGTAAATAACTAATTGCATATACCAGATGATTTGAGCAAGCATGGTCATGCACTTGTCTTTGTATGTGTCATAAACTTTAGTCTCTGAAACTATTGGGTTATTTGAACCAAATTTAGGGTGCTAGGTCTTTAGGCAGATTAAAGTTAGCATAAATACATTCCAACTTATCTA
Source organism: Anadara kagoshimensis (assembly GCA_021292105.1). Taxonomy (NCBI): domain Eukaryota; kingdom Metazoa; phylum Mollusca; class Bivalvia; order Arcoida; family Arcidae; genus Anadara; species Anadara kagoshimensis. The sequence goes on from CM037870.1 coordinate 47,943,177, forward strand.
TGCTGGTCACTGTTACTGCATCAAGATTTGGGAGTTAACACCAATATTTTGAAGTCAAGAATCAATGTTTTAAATCTTGAAACGAATTTGGAAGTACAGAATCATATTTTGGTAGTGTAGAAGCCAGGACCAAGATTTTGGAATTTAAATCCAGCCTTTAGAAATCTAGATCAAATTTGGAAGTCTAGGACCAAGATTTGGAACCGTATGACCAAGTCTAGGACCAAGGTTGGGATGTCTAGAAGTAAGGATTGAAAGTGTAGGATCAATATGTTAGTCTAGAACCATTTTAGAAGTCTATTACGGCCAAGATTTGGAAGTCTATGACAGCCAAGATTTGGAAGTCTAGTACCAAGATTTGGAAGGTTAAAAGCAGTTTGGAAGTCTAAGGTTAAGATTTGGAAGGGTTATGGTTATAATCTGCTTAGAAATCTTGCATGTACTAAACTTGGCTCAAATTGACCTCAATATTTTCAAAGGAAAGAAGAAATATAGAATGCTAAGTCTTAGTGGGGAAAAGGTATCTGTATATGTTAACGTCTATATGTCATAACTGAACTATGTTGGTCAATGAAGTTATACAATGTATTGGCCATTTACAGTATGAAAAATTTATAGTCATATATTTCCACAACTTGGGTTAAGACAAACTCTTGGTCATAGGCTGTATAAACTTGGTCTATTAGTTACTTATTTTGGTTTTAGATATTGTTACTTTTTGCTTTTTTAAAACCTACTTTTTGCTTTGTTGAAACTTGAATAGGCTACACTTTTTAGTTTCTGGTCAGCATTATACTGCACTTTTTAGTAAGAGATAAAATTTATAATTATAATTAATTTTTTGCATTTCCAGACATTTAGAAGTTAAAAGTATTAGTATATCCCAGTCTGTAGACTGTCCACTTACAAAAAATGAAACCGTTACCATGGCAGCAGGTTTGACGAGCAGGAATGGCAACGGTCACGGTGAAATATCAGTGTCAACTAAAACAACAAGAGGAATGAATAATAAAGGATGGGCAGAGGTATGCTTACTTCAATAGTAAATAACAGTAATGTTTGTTTTAGTTCATATGTGTGAAGTTAAAGGTCGTCCACGATCTGATGGCAGAGTATACAATAAGTCTGTTTTCATATTAGGGTAATTTTAACGAATGAAGCATGTGCTTTCATGATAAAACACATATGCCGGTACTTTACTTACACCTATATATGCGTTATTTAAAGTTGTTCATGTTTACAAACATTCTGCCATTAGATCATGGACAGACTACATGTATAACTGGTCATTATATTTACATGATTTGTAGTAATTGTTTCATTGGTCTCATATGACAGAATGTTGTCCATTTGAATGAACAGCGGTTATTTTATTTTTTCGTCTTTATGGATTACGAATGGAAATGAATGAAACAGACCTGGGCTGAGTAACTTGAATATTTATGATGCCCAGTAATTCATGCTATATTCATCATCAATAAATGTTTGGACACCAGGGTTTCAGATTTTAGTACAACATACATGTAAGATTAGGGGTGCAACCATTCAACCATCTCAAGACTCGATTCAGTCCTCAATTCTTGACCTGCATTTGAATTAATTTCAGTTCTCAATTCTTGACCTGCATTTGGATTAATTTTGATTCAATTTGATTTTACTCAAAAATCTTATCTGACAATTAATTTAACCTTCTTGGAGCAAAAAAAAAATTGTTTTGGAAAAAAAGGAGTATATATACAATATGGATATACCGTATATTCTCGCCGAAAACCCACACTTTTTTGACAAAAATAAAAAATTTGAGAAGGGGGGTGCGGGTTATTCGTGCAGTTTTATAAAAATTGACGATCTAGCGTGAAATCAGTTGAATTTTGCATGTGCTCAGCAAGTCTGTGTACTGAAAATGGGATAAAATTGTCATCACAACCGATGTTGGCCAATATTTTTATTATTTAATGTTATGTAGATATTATTTTTTACATGTATGGATACAAACGATAAAGATAGCATGAATAAAACATGTACTTTTTGACTCCCGATCGTGAGATCAGGCAATACACATCTTGTTGTCACCGACAAAGGAAGTCAAAGTTTGATCATGCGCAAAGGTTGTGTTATGTATTTCATTGTTTATACGGGGGTCGGTTATAGCGTTTTTAGACTAATCAGTAATGTTTCAGATTTTACAATACTGGGCTTTCTATTTTATGTTAAAGTTGACGATCTATCGACATGTGGTTTTGCATTCGAGAGTATTGGTCAATAACTAGGATGGCGTCTTGTTGAATGAAAATTCGTATAGGATTGAAATCTAAACATGTCGTTGGAATTGCAAATTAAATTTTATTAATATTCCGATAAGCGATTGTCGAATCCTGGTATTTTTACTTAAAACAGACAGATACGAAAGCGCCGTGTGACCTCTGACCTCTGTCATAGAAATATATAAGTAGTGTTTGTAATGGCGGCGCTTTCATCTGCTACGTATAAACACAGGTACCGGTAATCATGGATGATTATATCAATGGCTAAGGAATCGGGAATGGCTTCAATTGTTAAATAAACAAGAGACACGCCAGGTGTTACCGGGAAGACTTGATTAAAGTTAATTACAGGTGACCAGGTATTTACTTCTTTGCCGACGGCTATTCTGTTACATGTGATAACTTGAAAATGAGACTCATACTTACCTTAGTCAAATTATTTCAAAGACTTTATTGGTCAAACTGAATACAAAAAATATCACAAATAATAAAAATACAATAAAGAGTAAAATTTCAACTTGAAAATTACCGTAACTTCCGGTTTGTCGATCTTCTAAAATGCCTTGAAAATTTGAGTCAGATTTTCAAATTTTTTCTGGGAGCAGGTTATATCCTGCGAATACAAATGTTCCTGGGATTTTTAGGGTGAAATAGGGGTGCGGGTTATGCCCCAGGGCGGGTATTAGGCGAGTATATACGGTATTGCTGGCAGCATTGGCAAAATCTGAAAGAAATGAATCGAGAATCAAAACAAGGAGTCTGAATCACAGTTCAACATAATCATAAGTAATCATTTCACTCGTATGCATGATGTATATAAGAAATAAAGTAGTTTTCCATGGTCTTCATGAACTTGTCAGGTGGGCTTCAAATATGCGAAAAAAACAAAAAACAAAAACAATAATTTATAACATTTTACACTCTGCCAATAACATTTTACAATGATTTACAACATTTTGACTTCAGCTTGACATCAGTGTTGGCAGTGGTTTGACAGGAGGTGCAAAAATATATAGGAATATTAACAAAAGATGGTAATGTATAAATATATTATTGTACAGTATATTACCTAAAATTGTCCAAAAATTAGTGATACACTGTATCTGAGTTTGAGATAACCAGATTTATTTTGGTTAAATAAAGCGCAATTTGTTCCAGACATTTTTGAAAAGTTGGACTTATCCAGAAGTTTGAGAGATTATGAGATTCAACTGTAATTATAGCACTTCAGTCAGTTTATCAGTGTTTTCTCTAGAGTGTGTTTCTTGTATTTTTGACGCAAGCATTTTTACAAATTGAAATCAGTTACTTTGTTTTTGAAAAAAGATAACAAAATAATACCTTGTGTTCTTTGATTCTTTCAATACTTTCTTTGTTATTGTAATTTTTTGTATGACGTTTGATTTTGTAGCTATTGTATGCTTGGTTTTGGAGGTCTGCTCACTAATAAACCATTTTGTTATTGTAGTAAGTATAATTTTGCTATTCTGTAGGCCACAACCAGGAGGGTTTTGTGAATTATTTACACCTCATGGTATTGATATGATGATATCATTAGCTCTAACTGGCCATAGCCAGCTGAGATTATGGCATGGTGAAATGTGCATCCATGTGTATATCTATTTGTAAATATTAAGTCCTCTCTTTCAAACAGTTTGGTGAGGAAGGTCTTTCTTACATGGCCATCTGAAATCCTACATTCCCACCAGTACCAAAACAAAACAAATAGATAAAATGTTAAAGATTTACATGTATATATGAAATGACATACTATGAAATCATCAATTTTCGTGGTGTCCAATTTTGGTGGTTCTAAGAAAAAATATTATTTTGTGGGGGATGAATATGTGTTTTTTTCCGAAAACATCTTTGTGTATCTCGTAATTTCCCATTATTTTATGCGCACCTAATTGCCTATTTTAAAGAGTGACGATCTGAGTATCGACTCACGATAGTATTGAAAGTAGATTATAAACATTTAATATACCAGCATATAATTGGTTTTTCCAAGGAATTTTTAATTGACCCATATATGGCAAGTAAACTGACAAACTTTCTCTCAAAAGTATCTTCCCAAGCTGGTTTTAAAGCAAGTAGGTGCTTTGATTTGTAAGCATTCATTGTAGACTATTCTGCCATTAATTGATTCCCCCAAACTGGTGTTAGACCCATTAGATTTAATGGAGTTTGTCAGAGTACCAGGTGATCAATACCTCTTTGTTACCTACGTTTGTGCAGAACGTTTTGGAAATTGTTTATGTCAAAATTTCAAGGAAACAAGTCATTTTTATGGTCTTCAGTGATTTTTCTTCTGTCATTACTTCGATACAGAAAACTTGAATACCCTGATAACTTATATTACAAAAATCAATACATGTACTGAAAGATATTTCTTTGTTACCTATGCTTATTCTGTATTATCAGACCGCTATGATAGCTCAGTTGGTAGAGTACTCGCTTAATACATGTATGTTATGAGAAGCCGGGTCTGACAAAACCTTGAAAATAGGTAGTGACTGTTCTTTTGCCAAGCACTCTGCATTTAGAAATGAAAGTCACCAGGTCCTTTCGAGGAGACCTGTTCCATGTCACAGTAGACATGGCATTTTAGAGAACCCTCCTTGGATATTACACTGCAAAGGTAAAAAATCTGCTACTTTTCCTATAGCTTGTGTTGTTTCGATATAAATGAAATATTCTTGACTTGAAAGTACATCCTCAATCAATCAATCTGTAAATAGTCTCGAGATGTTTTAAATTTTGTTCTAGGTTTAACTTACCAGTTAAGTAAGCACATGACGTATCGAGTCACTTGTTGTCCATTCGGTTCACAATATGGAGTACCAGTTTTTATTAGAAACAACTTTATATACTCCTCAGAAAAGAGTTTTGCTTCAATTGGCATACAGGTATGAACTTAAAACATTGTATAGATTGTCATATGCTTCATACAATTATTTTATATCATGTATCACAATTGACAATCATGTGACTATTTTTATCACACCCCAATACTTGCTTCAAAGGTAATTATTGAAAATATTATAGCCTATGGAAGATGTACATGTATATGTGCATTTAATTTCCTTGTGAAATGACAACATTCTGTAGTTTCTGCAAACAAGGAGTTAACATAAGCAGGGTCCAGTAGCCCAGGATCTCTAAAATTAAATCTAGGCCCCTAAATTTTACACATTTTAGTTATTTAATACTATTACAACTTTCTTTCTGAAGTGAGTTGGGCCCCAGACTCAAAATAGTTTAGCTTTATCCCTGCAAACAATGTTTTGAGCGAATTAGATATCCTGTTGATTGAAACATGATCAAACATTGTCACAGTGTTTCTAGGGGAATTATCCGTAAACCAAAACCTTGTCGATTCCATTAAAATCTTCTGTCTAGAAGCTAGTTTATGGTTTATTCAGGTTCTACTATGCAGTCCAATCTGCCTTAAAGGACATCTTTCTATAAGAGTCACCTGCTTATAAAGGTCACTTTTACTGGTTCCCTTAGGTGCCCTTTATAGACAAGTTTGATAGTATATAGGCCACTTTTATGGCCTTTATAGACAAGTTTGACTGTATATAGGCCACTTTTACTGGTTCCCTTGGATGGCCTTTATAGACAAGTTTGATAGTATATAGGCCACTTTTACTGGTTCCCTTGGATGGCCTTTATAGACAAGTTTGACTATTACAATTACTTATAACTATAACATGTAAACATTGTTGTAATATATTTATTTACAGCTTGGTATTCCTGTCATGTACATTAGTGCATCATATACAAGAAGATTTGTGGAAGACGAAAGTAAACTAAAAGTAGCAGTGAAGTATGTTTAACTTATCTTATATGAAATAAATTAACAATGATTTATTGTCACTTGTTGGTGATGATTTGTTATCAAGTGTTGAATTTCTCAAATTTTATGCTAAAAAGATGTAATAGTGGAATGTTTAATCAATCCTAAAATATCTCATTGTTGTTGGCGAGAACTTGGTTGACTAAAAGAAAGACATTTTTAAATATCTCAAGTTACAAAGATTCAAAATTATAGGTGATTAGTTGTATTTTTCAAAAACTACCTTTTGCCTTTTAAAATGGAAAAAATATTAAGTTTTGAAATCTGAAATATAGCAAACTTGTTTATGACATGTTGGTAATAGCTTGAGTCCTTATTTCCATGACATTGTGTTGTGACAATATCTAAAATTTTGTAAATAAGGACAACTAAATTAAATTTGCTGGTGTATTGCTTATTTTGGGAATTTTAGTGGTCAAAATGGGAAATGTTAGTCATTTTCCCATGGTAAACTACCTTTATTTGGTACTAATTTTAAGCAGACAAAAACCACTAAATTAGATAATACTTTTTTGGTAAAAACAGATCAGAAACAGATACTTTATATCTTATAGACCACATAAACTTATGTCTGAATTTATACTTTGTTTAGAGAGTTCCAATGACTAAGTGGTCTAAAGCATGTACTTACAGACCACAGAGCCTTTCGCCACCTAGGTTCAAATCCAACCGGGGCAAATCGTTTGTAAGCTCATTTGCCAGAGAGTGATGATTTTCTCTCAGTACTCTGGTTTCCCCAACTATCCCGGAACTGACAGCCACATTATAAGTGAAAAAATTTTGACTGGGATATTTAATACAATTATTCCGCTCCTTTGGGGGTAGTAGAAAAATAGTAATTTTTTAGTAAAAACAAACGATAAATTGCTCATGGTTTGTGACACCTTTGCAACCAACAAGTTTCTTATTTAATTATAGTTGATTTTATCAGAACATATATTTTGATTATGCCACTACGGTGGCTCAGTTGGTAAAGTGCTCTCTTCTTATGTGAGAATACATGGATTCAAACTCCACCTGAGGTCTGACCAAGACTTGAAAAAGATGATGACTGTTCTTTTGCCAAACAATCACCATTTAGAAACAAAAGTCACAGGGTCCTTCAGAAGAAACCGTAAAAACTGAGACCTTGTGTCATGGCAGGCGTGGCACATTAAAGAGCCCTCCCTGCTGCCCTGAATACAATGCAAAGGTTTAAATTTCTTAACTACAGCCTCTGAATATAAGTGAAATATTCTTGACTGGGGCGTAAAACCTTATTCAATCAATCTTTACAGAAAAAGACTTAATCCAATTATTTTTATTCTATGTTTATAGATATGGTACTATGATGGCATCAGTAGAATGTGAATGTGAAAAGAGGATAACAAAGTTTAGTACGCTTGCTGCAAGCATGAGTATAGGGGTGCCACTAGGAGTCGTCCTGAAAATAAGGTAGGTCATGTATAATTTGAAAATAAAGTAGGTCATGTATAGATTGGAAATAAAGTAGGTCATTTATAGATTGAAAATAAAGTAGATTGTGTATAGATTGAAAATAAAGTAGGTCATGTATAGATTGAAAATAAAGTAGGTCGTTAATAGATTGAAATTAAAGTAGGTCATGTATTGATTGAAAATAAAGTAGGTCATGTATTGATTGAAGATATAAGTCGTTTATAGATTGAAATTAAAGTAGGTCATGAACATTATATTGCCCGGTTACTCTAGTATTGACAGTAAACAGCTTTATGATTTCAGCAGTAAAAAAGATAAAAGATATTATTATTTTTCTTTTACTTAAACTATTAAAAAATCTCATGGTGCTCAAAATACTGGTACTATGAAACAAAAAAAGTTGTCAAAATACTGAATGAACTTGTCAATTCATTGAAAAAGTAATATAATACATGTATTTGGTTTTAGAAGTTAATTACAAGCACATCTTTATAAGCGAAGTAGGCAGTCATTGTTTTAAAATGAGTTTCCCACTGATAGTTTCAGTTAGATATTGTCTAATTTTGATGTTATTTTTTGTCTTGTTTGATTTTACATTTTTACATTGGAGATGACCTTTCTCTAAAAGTCAAGACATTTTCACAGATCTGAAATTTAATTCTTCTCTCATCTTTTGATTTATTGAAATAAATTCAAACATTGATTGTTTTTGTATTTTTTATCAACTTGTTTATTTTCATGTCAAAAGTTATGGTTTTTGTACGGCGTTTCACGATAGTGAACGCGTACTTTGCTATCGCTTTCTTCCAAGATATCGGGCTTCTTTGCTATGAAATTATAAGATATGAGTACACATGGAAATAATGCGTCTGGTAAATGAGAGTGAAAGAAATATATCTGTTTTATCGTGAGATATGTATTCTGAGACGGGTAATGCATTTGGTTACATATGCACATTTGGAATAAATTTTCGGAATACATTTTGGAATCTAGTAAAATATTGCAACGGGATGCATCCAATAATTTCTGCAATTTGGCGAACTGATCTCGTGTTTACAATAAAAAATAGTCCGAGAAGTTTGCGTCCTACAATGCACGGTAAAATCATAACTTTTTATGAATAAATAGCAATGGCAGGTTGATTTACTAGTAATTAATTCTTCATGAAATCTACGGTACTTTAAATTTAGTTTGAAGGGTATGATAACGTATTTTGATGTTGAGGCAATTGTGTCATATTTAAAACTGTTTATCGATTAGATTTCACTTTCGTGAAAGGGAGATAATTCGTACAGTGTTGTGTGCAAATGACCACATGTGGATTTTAAATACTTCACCATTAACAGGAAATGGGAATATTGTGAGTGATAATCAGCTGTTTATTTAAACCCAGATTTAACAGCAAATGATCCAGTTACATACAACCGCTAGACTGTACCTCCTCATAGCGACGGTAGGGTCTGCAAAACACTACTTTCTCTCTATCCGAAATGACAAAACGATCGGGTACGACTTTATTAAATTTTAATTACTGATTGTCTTTTTCATATATTTATGAAATTATTATTTCATTTAAGGATTGAATGTCACTTTGAATGCTGTCATCGAGGTATGACTGCATCAGCTCACGTTCAAAGTAAATGAATCGCGAAGCGATTCATGTTAACTTTGAACGTGAGCTGATGCAGTCATACCTCGATGACAGCATTCAAAGTGACATTCAATCCTTATGTTTACATTATTTTTACCCACAAAAAGGTATTATTAATTTTCCGAAAGTCGGTGTATTAATGTGGTTGAAACACTTAAAGCGAGATAACTCTTATTGTAGAACCATATTAAGAGAACAGCCATGTTGATTTGTCTTGTTGCTTGGCGATCGTAAAATATAGTTCCGTAAAACAGTTTTGAAAATTAAATTCTATTTCTCCTTTTTTCACTAAACAATAATCTGTTTGGTAAGATATTACTATGAATATAATTATTTAGTCGAATAACAAACAGTTGTCTCTAATTTAAATGTGGTGTCCTCGGACTCACTAATTTTTTCACTTTGTATCTTTATAGGCCATGGGAAATGGTCATTAATCATTAAAAAATTATTTTGATATAAAAAGACAACAAATATCGGTTTTTATTATTCTTTTTTATTTTCAAATCATTTTTAAAATTGGTGCAGTATGACAAATTTTTTGTTGTCGTTGTTTCTACGTTTGTTACCGCTCGTAAAAAGCGTCCCTGCAGTCATTTATGAATGAACCGGCAGGAAATTATGAATGAATAAGTAGTTCCTTGGTGGTATGTATTCCTCCGCTGTACATCGAAAGCGGATTGGCTGAAGATATTAACTGACGTATCGCTTTACACAGAGCGTGCGACACACTGCTGTCATCGAAAAATTAACGCAATGGTTCCAAAGAGATTCAAATAAGGCAATGCATTTGTAATGTAAACATACCATTTAATTTAGCAATACATGATTTGGTACATTGTTTCTTTTTCCAAAAAACATCCGTCGGACTATGCATAGATCGAACCCCCCACCCCCCACCCACCCCACCCCACCCCCCACCCAACCCGAATTTTCGGTTATATTCTGTCTTGCCACAACACCATTTTCCCAACTACAACAGCACGGCAGTGCTATGTTTGATAAATAAATAAAAAAAAATTCATTTATGATTAAGTGTAAAATTTTATTGGCAAGTTTTCTCAGATGTCTCTCTATTAAGAAAAGATGATTGTGGTATGAAATTTCAGAGGTATATATGCTGTACCACATAATTAGTATCCTTATTGTTTGTGCAGGATGTTTTGGAAAATGTGAATTCCAGGAATAACATTGTTTTAAAGAAAAACATGAACTGATATGATTCCATATCTAATGGAAGTAATTTTTCCACTAAAACTTTAGGGGTATCTTGTGGTACAGTGGCAACACCCCCCCCCCCCCCCCCACCACCACCACCATCTGATTATTTTTAATATCAGGATCAATATTGTATTTTCAGATTAGTCAGAGGTCAACAAGTATTTCTAATGCCAATCCATCTATCAGAGGAAATTTTACCAGCTTCAATATTGTACGGAACAGTTGTACCTATGGTTTTTTATTCTGCTATAAAAAAGTTTGTTGTTGATCCATATGTAAAGAAGAAACAAGAAGAGTAAGTTTATTTTCATACCCCACCACAGATAGTTGGGACTTATAAATGTCCTTGAGTCATTGTTTGATTTACTTAAATTACCCTAATGGTTGACCTGGTGTCAGTTAGAATTTCAGTATTGGTTCATGACCAGTGGAATTCTCCTTTGTAATTGACTAGTGTCCATCTGAGTTGTCCTAATGGTTGAACTGGTGTTAATTAGAATTTCAGTATTGGTTTATGACCAGTGGAATTCTCCTTTGTAATTAACTAGTGTCCATCTGAATTGTCCTAATGGTTGGCCTGGTGTCAATTAGAATTTCAGTATTGGTTCATGACCAGTAGAATTTTCTTTTGTAATTGACTAGTGTCCCCTAATGGTTGACCTGGTGTCAATTAGAATTTCAGTATTGGTTCATGACCAGTGGAATTCTCCTTTGTAATTGACTAGTGTCCCCTAATGGTTGACCCGGTGTCAATTAGAATTTCAGTATTGGTTCATGACCAGTGGAATTCTTCTTTGTAATTGACTAGTGTCCCCTAATGGTTGACCTGGTGTCAATTAGAATTTCAGTATTGGTTCATGACCAGTGGAATTTTCTTTTGTAATTGACTAGTGTCCCCTAATGGTTGACCTGGTGTCAATAAGAATTTCAGTATTGGTTCATGACCAGTGGAATTCTCCTTTATAATTGACTAGTGTCCCCTAATGGTTGACCTGGTGTCAATTAGAATTTCAGTATTGGTTTATGACCAGTGGAATTCTCCTTTGTAATTGACTAGTGTCCATCTGAATTGTCCTAATGGTTGAACTGGTGTTAATAAGAATTTCAGTATTGGTTCATGACCAGTAGAATTTTCTTTTGTAATTGACTAGTGTCCCCTAATGGTTGAACTGGTGTTAATAAGAATTTCAGTATTGGTTCATGACCAGTAGAATTTTCCTTTATAATTGACTAGTGTCCCCTAATGGTTGACCTGGTGTCAATTAGAATTTCAGTATTGGTTCATGATAAGTGGAATTCTTCTTTGTAATTGACTAGTGTCCATCAGAATTCCCCTAATGATGGATTTGGTTTTGTATCAAATGGGGATGGGCTTACATGATACTTAAACAGGAATAAAAAAGCACTAATCTGATGACACATGCAGTCCTATTCTACTTACATTACTATGTCATTCTAAAGGTCACCTGTCTAAACAGATCAGTTTTTAAGATAACAGACTTCTTTGTTATTCAACTTTTAATCTATGGGTACTTTTGTATTTTTTATTTAGAAATACAGAAAGGAAAAAAGAAGAAATGGCAGAGAGACTTTCAGAAAAGAGGAAACAGGCAGAAACAGCAGTAAGTACTCTTAAGATTTTATGTAAATTTAATTTTTCTGATCTTAGTATGATGACCTGTTGGAAACAATATTTAACTTTTTGTTCTGTTTGTTGATAATAGACTAGATGATACATGTATGTAGCAGTAAATGAGCTACACCGTTCTCTTGACAGCTCTTGGATTTGGCATTCCATTATTGTTGCATTGCTTGATTGAGGTGAACTCTAAATAATCAAACATCTATAAGAAAAAAATAAGAAAAACAAAAAAGCTTATATTCCAATGTATAGTGTACCTCTGTGACATGTTTGTCAGTTAGTTTGATGTGCTGATCTCACTTCAATTTTATTTAGATAATGCAATAATAGCCTCTACAGTTTAAGATCATGTATCTACTTTATAATAAGTGATGGCAAAGGCTTTTCTTACTTTTCTTGGGATTGCATAGTATTAACTATGGTAGAAACATTGGCTTCCCTGAAAAACTAGCTTTAACTGATATATTCAGCAAAATCTTTGCATTTCAAGAAAATATAATTTTTTAAATGACCATTTTACCGGTAGTCAGAATTTTTTATTTCAAAAGTGTCACCGTTATCATAATCTGATGGTGATTGTCAGAGTTTTTGTCTCAACCTGTTGGTGTTTGGAGTTTAACATCTTCATGTAGCCTGTCATCCTATGTGCAAACCATTAAAATGTTGTTATTGTTTTCATGTATTTATAGATATCACTCATGAAAGAAACTGTAGAGAGAATTATAGATACTGAAGAAAAAAGAAAGGGTTTAATTATAGTGAAAGCTTTATTTGGAAAACTTTCCTCTGATGATAGGTAACATTTTTATATTGTAATGTTATAATATCTAAGACCAAGAAGTATTCCGAGTACTAATCCATCAAAAACACACATCCCAATCTATGTCCAAAGCACAAACCCAAAGTAAAAACACACATCCCAATCCATGTCCAAATCGCAATCCTGAAGTAAAGTAGAAACTCTGATACTGGCAAGTTAAACATGTGAACTTCCACTAGGGAAGTGAGTCAGGATGTCCCAGAATGGTATGCATCTCCTGTTTAGCTAGCTTTGCCCACACATATAATCAAAATTGAAAATGAAAGGAACATGCAACTATGGACGTCATTGTTTCCTCTTTATCCTTGGTTATTTTGGATACAGAGTTATACTTATCAACAATATTGTATTGACGGCCATAAATCTTTTATGGTAGCCTAGGCTTATCAACAACAGAATTATATCTAACTCAGAAGAAAAAAAATTGTATCCAGTTCAATATACAATGAAATAGTTTGTACCTATGTTTACTAGTACAGTCGAACCTGTCTTAAAGGCCACCTGCTTTTAAAGGCCATCTAAATTTTATGCCATTAGCTATTTATTTTATTTAAACCTGTATATTAGGACCATCTGTCCATAAATGCCAGTTTTACAGGTTCCTCTTGGTGACCTTTATAGACAGGTTTGCCTGTATAGCTATTGTAAAAGCATAAATGTTCTTTGGGGGGGGGGGTTAAATTTTTAATTTAATTATATTTTTATTTTTTTTTTTTGCTGAGTGGTAAATACCATGAAATTAAATGTCAACAAAACAAATTTAATTGTAACAGTCCCCAAAACACTTTTCCACAAAATTTTCACCATACTATTTTATTTTAAATATAAAAAAATGAAATTTTTACTTAATCCCACAAATATTAATGATAACTTGATTTATTGCAGAGATTTACCAGGTTATTTATGTTTAGATGTAACAATACCACTCCAGGCTTTAGTTAAAGATTCAAAGTTAATTCTACATGACCGAAATACAATGGTATGTTATGAAAAATAAACTATACCTTTCATGTAGATATGAACCATTGGTAATAATATCAGTGGAGTGGAGTAGAATGTAGTAATGACTTTTTTGTGCCCAGTCAAGAATATTTCACCTATATCCATGCAAACAGTTCTGGAATGAAGTTGTGTTGAGTAAGCATGTTTAACGTTCCAGTCAAGAAATTTTCACTTATATTGAGACGTCGCCAGCTACCAATAAAGGTGCATAAATTTTGCCTGTTTGTTGAGCTGATGGCATTATACAACAGGGTTCTTTATCGTGCTGCTTCTACAGTGACATGGGACCTCTTATTTTAAGTTCCCATCTGAAAGAAACATGACTTTCATTTTGTAATGCAGAGTGATTGGCTAAAGAACAGTCACTACCCACTCTCAAGATTTGGGTCAGACTTCCTCAGGGTTAGAGCCCATGACCTCCCACTTAAGGAGCAAGCACTCTACCAACTGAACTACCTCAGTAATAGTTCTGGGATTGAGGAGGAAACAATGACCTGAAAGAGAACTGACAAACTTTTTCACACTAGGATCTGCCTGAGTGTGATTCAAAACCTAGGTAGTGAGAGGTGCTGTGATAAGTAAAATCACTTGGAGGTAGCCACCAAGGTCCATATAAATAAGTGGGATGGTTCAAATGCTAATTTTACCAAATCACTGAATGCGTTTTTATCTGCTTTTTTTTATTTTTATGAAACTTTGTGAAACTAGCTTGCAACTCCAACAATACCTGTTATACTGACCACCTCTATGTAAATATCCCTTGTCAATTTAGATCATCATTTTAAGATCCCATTGTTTTTTATTTCAACAAAAAAAAATGTCTATAAAAACCATATTACCAATGGTCTTTCAAGGTCCTATGGATGGTCTTTATATACTGATTTAGATTTTACTATTTCACTTTTTAAAGCTAAATTGTTGTTAACGAATGACCTTTTTTACTCCATTTTTCCACCAACATTTTCCCGCAAATCTTCTTGTAAACTATTTAACAGATCTTTATGAAACTTCATGTACCATTGACTATTCATATTTTGATCATATACATATTTGGGGAAACATAGATTTTCCAGTTGTGGTTTCTTTGGGGGTCTCTTTTGAAATGACAATCCACTTCAGTTAGTATGTGTTTATTCTGAACATTTTCCATGATTTCAGAGTGAATTACCAGGATTTTATGATCCATGTCCAGGAGAAGCCAAGTCACTATATATAAGATATCTGTTCAGGGAAAGGTTACATCAAGTCACACTAGATGAAAATGAATCTGTTAGAATACCAGTATCAAGTAAGATTATATAATACAATATAAGAATTACTATAAATTTGGTTATCTTCACATGGTGGAAATTTTCTCTAGTTTTCGCAAATTGGAAGAAAAATGTGAATATTTCATTAAGTATAAAGTTAAGTTTGAGACCAGTTAGTTTTGAAATTATTGGTCAAAAATAAAAAATCTACAAACCCCTGATCAGTTTAATCAATGAACTATTAAGTGTATTTTCCAAAAAAAAGTTGACATTACCAGTATGTTTTGATTTTCACAGATCTTTATGAACAAATACCAGTTAAAAATAACTGGTTTAGGGAGCTAAGAACAAAAAATATTGGTTAAGGACAGTTATCTAGACCTCATCTAATGAATTTAAAAAGGTCTACCAACTCTATTTTTCATAGAATTCTGTAGCATTGTCAGGTTTTTCTTTCTGCTTAAGGGATAGAAATACCACCAAAATTAATTGCAGTAGAAGAATTATTTTTACATGCAAAGCACTTCACTATAGTCTACTTTTTATCAGATTACTCAAATTTTCATAGTTGAAGGGTCACCTCTCCAAATAGAAACATGACTTATGTTTACAATTAATCTTTGGTTATTTAACTTCGATTTTTCGAATACCTTAGGTTATTCGAAAGTAATGGCAGGTCCTGACCGCCCTGTATATATATATAATAAATATAATGTCAGTCGTACAGCTGCATCTGACAAATATGTCATTTGAGCAAGGTTTTTTGGACTTGTCTCGGTGGTGCAATTGGTTAGGTCATGGGTCATTCTTATGCTAGGCGAGTTTGTGTCGAAGGTTGTGTGTTCGAGCCCCTAAAGTGGAAAAAATATATAAAACTGTAACACTGTTCATTTCTATTTTCAGAACATGTGATAGATGATGACACGGATGTTAACACATGACCACGAGAGTATTAAACTAGGCAATTTTATATTATTGTTATATCAATAGACTTTAAATTGTTAATTGTCAGTACATTTGTGATAAAAAGCTGCTGAAACAGAGAGACGAGAGACCATGATCATAAAGATTCCCTGTATCATAAGACAATTGGAAGTTTAGTTACAACATGTAATAATGGTGCTGACAATATTTTGGGTGTTGCCATAGTTACGAATATTGAAGAACATGTTTGTCGTTCATAGTATGCTGTTGCATTTGTGTTGGTGTGATAATGGAATTTATGGCTAATTTCAGGTATTTAGCTGCATCAACATGTGTACTAAATGATTATTGCTACATGGATAGTGTGTGTGTGTGTCACTTGTTGAGTTGTATAGACTAGTTACTTACCAGGCATCATCAAAAGTTACTGTACCTGCCAGTATCTATGTTTTATGTAACATTGTTAACTAGCCTGTAGAGAATACCTCCGTGTGAGGGTCAGTATTCCACATACTTTCCAGGTGTCATCAACAGTTAGTTACTTTCCGGGTGTCATCAATAGTTACTGTGCTTGCCAACATCTATGCTTTATGTTTTATGTAACATTGTTAACTAGCCTGTAGAGAATGATGGTCAGTATTCTATATTTAATTGCTTGATGGGCTATATTTTCAACCAGGCTTTGCTGTCCTTATAACAGTAAACACTTCATGTTCCATCACCATCTTCCACATCACTAGTGTGTTTATCAGTGTTGGTAATAGTCGGAGGTTTATTGTTATCAATACAGTCTTCCACTGCTAACTTTGACTACAACAAAATCCTGTACTGTTTTATGTGTTTTAACTAATTTGGTAATACATGCAATGTATTAGGGTAACATGTGTATGTGTATTCAGGGTTCACGCTGTCGTTCGCTTTTTTCGCAAAATGAGAAAAATAAATCAATTTGGCGATAAAAACTAAACATTGGCGAAAGTGATGGCGAAAAAAATGTTTACACCAACAGGTTCACTGTGCATCGCGGACATGAGCAGAGAGTCATTACAGTAACTGGTTTCCGTCTCCGCGTATGTGTATGTATTCATATGTTTTTATACCCTTAATTCAATGAATTTATGTTTTCTGCTGTAAAAATTACCATTTAATCCTTATCCAGACAATAGATTTTACTTTCTATTTTACAAGTTTATATGGCTTCTTTTTCCAAACCTTGAGAAATATCTGAAATACAGAAGAACTGCTGTTATATCCAAAGCATGAACATGAATGTAACTAACCTACATTGATCTGGCAGCTTATGTCATCTTTCCTTTTCATACTCATTGGCATACACATATGAAGCATTAGCTGTTTGTTCTATAAGACCATCTATATTGTTTCTCACAACAGACCTAAAAACCAGACACATGGTCCCAAGAAAATTATTATAAAGCCTAGTATGATTTGTTACATGTGATCCACCAATATATCAAATTTTCAAAGGAAATACCAAATATGTATGGCTTTGTAGGTTGACAAAAACCTTGTACAAGGTTTTGGCATGTTACTTGTCCCCATGTACCCTGTCAAAGATCAATGTACTCTTAGGGTACAGTAAACTTTGACAGGGTACATGAGATCGCGTAAAACCCTTTATGATGTATAATACCACTCATCTTAATACTACAGAGATAATGTAAACATATTTATTTTCGTGGTGTACTAAGTTTCGCTTATTTCGCAGTCATTTGTTTTGCATGAAAATTAATACCAAGCAAAAATTATATTATGCTTGTTGTGGTATAGTGCATATTTCAAAAACGTGAAAATTTAACTTCACGGATATGTCTTAATGTCCTATACTGCAGAAATAAATACATGCGAAATTAAATATGTTTACAGTAGTTATTGTTGTTTGGAGTTTAAACTTTAACCATACATACATCAGCAGTTATTTATGTGTCCTATGCAGTAGATAGGAGTGTTTGTTAAGAGATTTATAATATTTGTTCATTAATGAATTTTGTATTTTTATGTTGCATGTTATACAAGTTGAGGAGTTGTTTTACATGAGTGAAATAAATTAATAAATATCTTAAAAACAAAAGTTTTTTATTGTTACTTTACTAACTTATTTATTGAATTATTGGTTGTCATAGGTGAATCCAGGAATTTGAAGGGGGGGGGTGTCAAAATAACATGAACAGAAGAAATGAGTATTGAGCTCAAAACACAACTGTTGTTTGTCTATGTGGCATGGGAAATGGGCATCCTAAGGGCATGCTCCCTCAAAAAAGTTTGAAGAATAACATTCAAAAAGATAAAATTTCCTGCTCCTGGAGTTAAAACACAGCTATTTCTGAATAACCCCTTTTAGTACATTTTAATCATCTCCAAATCTACTTGGCCAAATTAGATGATCTCTTGGTGAAAGGTGTTTAGGTTTGCACAGATGAAGGAACTATGCCCCTTTGGGGCCTATAAGGTGGGAAATAGTGAAAATGTAAACAAAATCTTCTCCTAGGAGCATACAAGAGATATACCTTTTAAATATTTATTGATAGGATACCTAGTTTCAAATTTGCACAAATCTGGTTGGGTTCAAAATTGGTAAATGGCAAGATTCTTATAAGGGAAAATTGCCAAAATTTGTATCTGGAAAACTAAACATTTAAAATTACATGTTTATTTGAATATTACAGGTATTAAAATCACATACAATTAGATTTGATATATAGTTCAAGGTCATGGGTTCAACGATCAAGGTTGTTATATAGGTATATACATTACTGGAATATATAAATGACCATTATAATAATATATAGTTTAAGGTTATGGGTTCAAACATCAAGGTCACATATACATTAGCTGTGCATATTCTGTAGTTAGACCTTTTATCTGTTAAGAGTAGCATTCTTCAGATAGTAAACATTGATTTCAACTAAATGTCCCGAGATTTGAGCTCAAACAGTAAAATTGTAATGGATCCTGCAGTTAATATAATTGAACTACTGCTGGGGGCACAGTACATACCTTAGGTGAGCATTAAGACCCGTGATCTTCTTGCTCAATTATGTGTTTCATTAAGAACTTAATGGAAGTCAAGGTTAATTAAATTTACAATGGAGCAAGTGCCTGTGCAATGGAGGCCGGGTGGTGGTACCTTTTAAAGCATTTTGCTCAAGAGAATATTACCATGATGTATATCTTAGTTGTAGGTTATAAATGCTCGAAACAAGCAGCCTATGGGAAGTTTTGAGATTTAATATTTCTCTTTTCAAAAAAGTGTATACCTAGTAAGTGTTAAGTGCTTAAGCTGAATTTTCTTTGTTTCTTTGATTGACAGACATGTCAACATTGTTTAGGGAATTATCTGAAGGAACTGAGAGTTTTAAGTACATGTAATTATTTTCTTTGCGTTTGGAGAAGAACTAAGTAACATGAGAAGTGCTTAAGCCGGTGGAACTTAGTAACATGACAAGTGCTTAAGC
The DNA here is from genome assembly GCA_021292105.1 of Anadara kagoshimensis. Classification (NCBI taxonomy): domain Eukaryota; kingdom Metazoa; phylum Mollusca; class Bivalvia; order Arcoida; family Arcidae; genus Anadara; species Anadara kagoshimensis. The sequence continues at coordinate 47,962,723 of CM037870.1, forward strand.
CGGTGGAACTAAGTAACACAATAAGTGCTTAAGCCGGTGGAACTAAGTAACATGACAAGTGCTTAAGCTTAAGCCGATGGAACTAAGTAACATGAGAAGTACTTAAGCCGATGGAACTAAGTAACATGAGAAGTACTTAAGCCGGTGGAACTAAGTAACATGAGAAGTGCTTAAGCCGGTGGAACTAAGTAACATGACAAGTGCTTAAGCCGGTGAAACTAAGTAACATGAGAAGTGCTTAAGCCGGTGGAACTAAGTAACATGAGAAGTGCTTAAGCCGGTGGAACTAAGTAACATGAGAAGTGCTTAAGCCGGTGGAACTAAGTAACACGACAAGTGTTTAACAGCCGGTGGAACTAAATAACACAATAAGTGCTTAAGCCGGTGGAACTAAGTAACATGAGAAGTGCTTAAGCCGGTTGCTAGATTGCTGCACCCCTGTATTCATTGATTTCTACATTTACGGCCAATACGACTTAACCCGTTACCCCGTTCACATAATTAGGCAGAATGTAGTTTTCAGGGGTACAAAGTACATGTGTGTAAATTAATTCCGTGCTCCTGACCGTGTAGCAATTTTCTTCTTTCTGGAAGGTGTTATGTTAGTAATTTACAAAAAAAGTGTCGTTACTTTACATGATATACATGTGTATGGATGAATGAATTATCACCAGGAAGATATATACATAATGTTGCCCAAAGGCACATCATATGATCAATATGGTTCTCAAAATCCTGTTGAAAACTTTCCCAAAGAACTAATCCTGAGGCAATCATACAGTTAATGACACGATAAACGCTCTTAAATTGTCATTACTTGTGTTTTACATTTATTTATTTATTCTTACAAACGGAAGTTTAAAATACTTCTATATCTGAACTAGCTTTCCGTCATTCTTGTACAGACTTTGTTTCAAACAACAACGGAAAGTTCGGAAAAGATGAATGAAACAGAGAAGAAAAAGACCAGAAGTGAACGGAGAAAGGGTGTCAGCAGTAAGACAGATTTAGAAATTTCAGAAAACAAAAATATGGCAGAGCAAAAAGAATCGGAATTTAATCTTCATGATAATCAGGGAGGAGAGGATACTAAAGCGGTGGTGCCCGAACCAGAGTCTGAAGATGAAATATTCTTACCAAAGATGGATGTTAAAGTTACTAGACTGAGCAAAAAAGCCAGACTTCGACGAGCAGCAAATCCTAAGAAGAAAACGAACCGTTTTGAAGCTTGGAAAAAGCAAAAAGAAGTAAGAAAATTTGAGAGAGAGAGAGCGCGCGAGCGGGGGTGATGTAGTCACGAATACAGCAATGTAGACGAGCTCTGGTCGTGACAGCGAATGGATTAAAGAGTAATGGTGTTTTACTTGCAAGTCAAGATCCATAAGCTGGTGCTTTAATTCACTCGGCCACCGAGACCCTATAATCAGAACCCAGAATTAAAACAGAAATTGCTTGTATAAAGGATTAAAAGTTAAATATCACTAAACTTTTTTATGTGTGACCGGTAAACATTTTGTAAGAAAGTCTTGATTCGATCTAAACTACAGCAAAACAAACATAAGTTTTATAATCACCTTGTCAAATTTTGTTAACTTATAACTAACCGTGTTGATTTTAATATCTGAGAAAAAATGCATTTAAAATGATGATAAGTATCAGAAGTAAATATCACCTAGAAAACGTGTTTAGTGCAAGATGTTCACATGTATGGCACGCCAATTGATGCAAAAATCAGCTAACCCTAGGATAGCTCAGCTATCTATAGGATAGCTGGCTGCTATCCTATAGATACCAGACCGTAACTCTCGATACCTGCAGGTATTGTGAGTTAAATCAGCTATCTATGGGATAGCTGTCTGCTATCCTATAGATAGCAGGTGCGAACCCATAGATACCTGAAAAATAACCCCCTATATCTCCTGGTATTCTGAGATGCAAAGAAGTATTACATTAAAAGCTGAGGTTTTAATGAATTAATAACTTCAAACCCATTTTTGCAACAGCAAACCCTAGGATAGCTCAGCTATCTATAGGATCGCAGGCCTGGAAACCCCCAGATAGCTGATTAACTAGCCATAGCTGAATTGACCAATCAGCGTCTTTGTAACAAATTTTCTTGTTTACATCAGAGACATATGTCGCTGTTTACATAGAAGAACAAATTTTGATATTAATCTGTTAATAGAGCAAAAAACCAGTCAATCGAAGTTAAAACTGACTTTGATAGATTTATATTTTAAGTGCCTGTAGAGAATTAATTTTAAATATGGACAGCTAAGCAGCTAAGACGACTATCATACGGTACAACGCATCGTTCGTCGAGCTCAAAACCGTAATACTAAACGGATCGAAAATGGCAAGAAATAAGGAACTAATACTTGAGAAATAGTTTGATAACTTTCCGATTTTAACATTTCGTAAATAACTTAAGAACATACATCTGTTTGAGCAAGAAAACTGCGTTTTTAGACACCCCCCCCCCCTCCGTTTTGTCAGATTGTAACACGCGGTCATACTAAATGATACGACGCCGAGAAAATCATGCGACGCTTTTCTCACTTCGTCACACAAGTCTGTGTTTTATGTACGGTGTTGAAATTTTGGAGAAATAATTATTGTACACGTATCTACATTATGTGTGATTTTCATTTTGTTTAATAAAATACTGTTTGTGAAATCGATCAACATAGTTTTGATTACAGTTTACACATACTGACCTATCAAAATCTTATAAGTCAAGAAGATGAAGTCTTGTTGATGAACAAATTAATCATGTATTGCGTTTACACATTTAACCGGTTTAAAATTAAATTCATAAACAATTGGATATTAAGTAATTAACAAAAATGCAGTGGCCAAATCAAAACTTGAACCTTGGATCTCCCCAGTAGTAGCCAGTACTGGGGGGTGGGGTTGGCCATGATTGAGCTGATTGGCCATATGTCAAGTCTGGCCCGCTACATTCCTCCCTTCCTTTATTTCGATTTGACTCCCTTGAATTTAAACCACCAGGTTCCACCCTGGGACCATCTTGTTGGTGACAGCTCTGCCACTTGCCTTGGTTGGACATGTCCCCAAATGTAACATGAAAGTTGAGTAATGGTGTTTAACGTCCCAGTCAAGAATTTTTTACTTATATCGAGACATCACCAGCTACAGGTGAAGTTGCAGAAATTTTGCCTGTGCATTGCACTGTTGGCATTATACAGCAGGGTTCTTTAGCGTGCCAAGCCCACCATGACACGGGACCTTGTTTATTTTGAGTTCTCATCCAAAAGAACTGACTTTCATTTTGTAATGCCGAGTGCTTGGCGAAAGAACAGTCACTACCCACTTTCAAGTCTTGGGGTCAGACCCGGCCGGGGATCGAACTCACGACCTCCCACTTACGTAGCGAGCACCCTACCAACTGAGCTACCGCAGTGGTTAAACAGGAAAGTGAAAAATGCTGCACAAACCTGGACCTTCCAAATACTAGCATGATACTCTACCAACTGAGTTACCCCACCACCTACCAAGCCTGGTTTGCGACAAACATGATTAAGGTGCAACTAATTTGCATCGGCCAAATTTACAAGCAGGGCACTCTGCTGATTCAATCTACACTGTCACCCTTTGAGCCAGCCTGGTTTGCCACAGCCACTCCTCCCCCCCCCCCCCCCCCCCCATCTTTTTTTGTTTACAATTTATTTACTTTGAATTTAACCCACCAGGTTCCATCCAGACCTTTTCAATACTAGTGGGATGCTCTACAGACTGAGCTACCTGACCACCCTTACAGTCTGGTCCACCACAAAAGATGAATTGGAAATCAAGTTGGCCAATGATGCCTATGGGATAAAATTCTCAATCCTGTTGGGCTGAGAATGCTTAAGACATATCTGTCAAAACTCCACTCATTGGCACGGCTGGTATCTCAAAATTTTACAATTTTAAATCCTAAACTGAAAAATCTTACTTTTTGAATTATTAAAAATGACTGTTTCAATATACATGCAAAAAAAGTTGACATGAATACTCACTACACTTATTTACAGTCCAGTTATATCTTGCCCAAATTCAATTGTTTTCTCTGGCCACCTCTTTTTCCTGCATTATCTTAGGGGAATCTCGGCGACTAATTCTAAAACATCTTATTATCAACCACTATGACTCTCGCTGCCAAAGTTCAAATCCTTCCCAATGTTAAAAGTGTGTCAGTTTGCTTGCCAATATTTCCCGGTTTTCTCTGGGTACTCCATTTTCCTCACTAAGAAATGACGGCCTCAGCAAATGAATTGGTGACAAAATCTTGACAGGGTGAAACACCATAGATATTACTCCACTACATCACCTTAGAATTGATAAATAAAATCTTGACCTTGGTGTAAATTGTTATTACTCCACATAACCATCCCAAAACTGATTGCCTCAATATAAATGAGGTAATCTTGACTGGGGTGTGAAAGAAGATTACTCCACTCTACTACCTCAAAACTGACCGCATCCATATGAGTGAAAGAATATTGATTTTGGCATTAAACACCAGTACCCCACACAACCATCCTAGAATAGTGCATCTTGATATAAGTGAAAGAAATTTTACTTGGACATTAAACAGCATTACTTTACTCCACAATCCCAAAACTGACTTTAACTATATAAATGAAAACCATCTTGACCTTAAATTATTTACTGCACAGTAAAATACCATTACTCCACTCTACCATAGTCATACTGTCAACAACAGAGATTTTTCTTGCCATCCTTCAGATAAAATTGCGAAAAATTCAATCAACAAAAAACCAAAACAATTAAGATTGATTTCTAATTATTTGAAGACATACAGCATTGTATATTTGTATGCCTTATGTGGTTTATTATGAAGATATATAGTATACATAATTACTGAGAAATTCATATTATGAAAAACCATTAATACTTCCAATTGGAATTTTTCCCATAACAATATGTTTAAATTGGAAAGGGAAGGGGGTTATATAAATTAATGAATTACCAAATAATTTATACTTTGCCAGCCCCTCAATTAAAGAAATAGGGACCTCAATCTGCAGGTGTCAGTGTCTTAAAAATATCTTAGCTATCCAAGTGCTATGCTATATGTTTAGTCTCTTAGGGATTGTGTATTTTGTGATATATAGCTCAGAAGAAAGTTGAATTCATATGAAAATGGTACAGAAATCTGGTAATATTTGCAATAATGCCTCAAAATTGGTAAAATTCAGGATGGTACAAAATATTTATTGCTTACAATGTAAGAATTTAAGTTAAACAAGTATTTTGGATATGCTTTGTACTAGTGCACACTTATGGAACCTTTAAAGTGCTAATTTACACATCTAACATCACAGACCACTATACTACCATTATATTGGCACAACACCAAACATTTAAGTCAGATGACAAGGAAAGACACTACATTTTAGTTAATAAGGGTCAAGTCCACAGTGGAGAGACACCTTGAGGTTTGGAAGGATATTCTGCTCAAGTATAGTACATGAACTGCCATTCATCTCTGATGCTGACAATAAAAAAACATGAACATTCTGCCTATATGTATATATGTACATCAGTGATAACTTAAGACCAAGTCAGAAATCATGGATATTCTGCCTGTACACATATCACACCAGATGCAAGTGATGCAGATTTAGTCCACACTATGTCACCACTGTACCCCATTATGTGGCACCATGCCTAAAGGGAGATGTCAGATACACTTTGTCACAATTGTACCCCATTATGTGGTACCATACCTAAAGGAGATGTAAGATTCAAACTGTGTCACCACTGCACTGTACCATATTTTGTGGCACCATACCTAAAGGAAGATGTCAGATACACACTTTGTCACAACTGTATCCCATTATGTGGTACCATACCTAAACCAAGATGTCAGATACACACTTTGTCACCACTATACTCAATAATGTGGCACCATACCTAAAGGAAGATGTCAGATACACACTTTGTAACCACTGTACCCCAATATGTGGCACCATACCTAAAGGAAGATATCAGATACATACTTTGTCACCACTGTACCCCATTATGTGGTACATACCTAAAGGAAGATATCAGATATACTTTGTCACCACTGAACCCCATTATGTGGTACCATACCTAAAGGAAGATATCAGATACATACTTTGTCATACTTTGATAACTTAAGACCAAGTCAGAAATCATGGATATTCTGCCTGTACACATATCACACCAGATGCAAGTGATGCAGATTTAGTCCACACTATGTCACCACTGTACCCCATTATGTTGCACCATGCCTAAAGGGAGATGTCAGATACACTTTGTCACAATTGTACCCCATTATGTGGTACCATACCTAAAGGAAGATGTAAGATTCAAACTGTGTCACCACTGCACTGTACCATATTTTGTGGCACCATACCTAAAGAAAGATGTCCGATACACACTTTGTCACAACTGTATCCCATTATGTGGTACCATACCTAAACCAAGATGTCAGATACACACTTTGTCACTACTATACTCAATAATGTGGCACCATATCTAAAGGAAGATGTCAGATACACACTTTGTAACCACTGTACCCCAATATGTGGCACCATACCTAAAGGAAGATATCAGATATATACTTTGTCACCACTGTACCCCATTATGTGGTACATACCTAAAGGTATATGTCAGATATACACTTTGTCACCGCTATATTCAATAATGTGGTACCATACCTAAAGGTATATGCCAGATACACACTTTGTCACCACTGTACCCCATTATGTGGTACATACCTAAAGAAAGATATCAGATACACACTTTGTCACCTCTGTACCCCATTATGTGGTACCATACCTAAAGGAAGATGTCAGATACACACTTTGTCACCACCGTACCCCATTATGTGGTACCATACCTAAAGGAAGATGTCATATACACACTTTGTCACCACCGTACCCCATTATGTGGTACCATACCTAAAGGAAGATGTCAGATACACACTTTGTAACCACTGTACCCCATTATGTGGTACCATACCTTAAGGTATATTTCAGATAACACTTTGTCACCACCGTACCCCATTATGTGGTACCATACCTAAAGGTATATATGTCAGATACACACTTTGTCACCACTGTACCCCATTATGTGGTATCATACCTTAAGGTATATTTCAGATAAACACTTTGTCACCACCGTACCCCATTATGTGGTAACATACCTAAAGGTATATATGTCAGATACACACTTTGTCACCACTGTACCCCATTATGTGGTATCATACCTAAAGGTATATGTCAGATATACACTTTGTCACAACTGTATCCCATTATATGGTAAGATACCTAAACCAAGATGTCAGATACACACTTTGTCACCACTATACTCAATAATGTGGCACCATACCTAAAGGAAGATGTCAGATACACACTTTGTAACCACTGTACCCCAATATGTGGCACCATACCTAAAGGTAGATATCAGATATATACTTTGTCACCACTGTACCCCATTATGTGGGACATACCTAAAGGAAGATGTCAGATACACACTTTGTCACCACTGTACCCCATTATATGGCACCATACCTAAAGGAAGATATCAGATATATACTTTGTCACCACTGTACCCCATTATGTGGTACATACCTAAAGGAAGATATCAGATACATACTTTGTCACAACTGTACTATATTGTGTGGTAATATACATAAAATAAGATGTCAGATACACACTTTGTCACAACTGTCCCTCATTATGTGGAACAATACCTAAAGGAAGATGCAAGATACACACTGTGTCACCACTGTACCCCATTATGTGGTACCATACCTAAAGGTATATGTCAGATACACACTTTGTCACCACTGTGCCCCATTATGTGGTAACATACCTTAAGGTATATTTCAGATAAACACTTTGTCACCACTGTACCCCATTATGTGGTAACATACCTTAAGGTATATTTCAGATACACACTTTGTCACAACTGTATCCCATTATGTGGTAACATACCTTAAGGTATATGTCAGATACACACTTTGTCACCACTGTGCCCCATTATGTGGTAACATACCTTAAGGTATATTTCAGATACACACATTGTCACCACTGTATCCCATTATGTAGTACATACCTAAAGAAAGATATCAGATACACACTTTGTCACCACAGTACCCCATTATGTGGTAACATACCTTAAGGTATATTTCAGATACACACATTGTCACCACTGTATCCCATTATGTAGTACATACCTAAAGAAAGATATCAGATACACACTTTGTCACCACAGTACCCCATTATGTGGTACAATACCTAAAGGTACATGTCAGATACACACTTTGTAACCACTGTACCCCATTATGTGGTATCATACCTAAAGGTATATGTCAGATACACACTTTGTCACCACTATATTCAATAATGTGGTACTATACCTAAAGGTATATGCCAGATACACACATTGTCACCACTGTACCCCATTATGTAGTACATACCTAAAGAAAGATATCAGATACACACTTTGTCACCACAGTACCCCATTATGTGGTACAATACCTAAAGGTACATGTCAGATACACACTTTGTCACCACTGTACCCCATTATGTGGTACCATACCTAAAGGAAGATGTCGGATACACACTTTGTCACCACTGTACCCCATTATGTGGTACCATACCCAAAGGTATATGTCAGATACACACTTTGTCACCACTGTACCCCATTATGTGGTACCATACCTAAAGGTATATATGTCAGATACACACTTTGTCACCACTGTACCCCATTATGTGGTACCATACCTAAAGGAAGATATCAGATATATACTTTGTCACAACTGTACCCCATTTTGTGGTACCATACCTAAAGGAAGATGTCAGATACACACTTTGTCACCTCTGTACCCCATTATGTGGTACCATACCTAAAGAAAGATGTCAGATACACACTTTGTCACCACCGTACCCCATTATGTGGTACCATACCTAAAGGAAGATGTCAGATACACACTTTGTAACCACTGTACCCCATTATGTGGTACCATACCTTAAGGTATATTTCAGATTAACACTTTGTCACCACTGTACCCCATTATGTGGTACCATACCTAAAGGTATATATGTCAGATACACACTTTGTCACCACTGTACCCCATTATGTGGTACCATACCTAAAGGAAGATATCAGATATATACTTTGTCACCTCTGTACCCCATTATGTGGTACCATACCTAAAGGAAGATGTCAGATACACACTTTGTCACCACCGTACCCCATTATGTGGTACCATACCTAAAGAAGGATGTCAGATACACACTTTGTCACCACTTTACTTTAAAATGTGGCACAAAACCTAAAGGAAGATGTCAGATACACACTTTGTCACCACAGTACCCCATAATGTGGTACCATACCTAAAGAAGGATGTCAGATACACACTTTGTCACCACTATACTTTAAAATGTGGCACAAAACCTAAAGGAAGATGTCAGATACACACTTTGTAATCACTGTACCCCATTATGTGGTATCATACCTAAAGGTACATGTCAGATACACACTTTGTCACCACTGTACCCCATTATGTGGTACCATACCAAAAGGTATATGCCAGATACACACTTTGTCACCTCTGTACCCCATTATGTGGTACCATACCTAAAGGAAGATGTCAGATACACACTTTGTCACCACCGTACCCCATTATGTGGTACCATACCTAAAGTTGTATGTCAGATACACACTTTGTCACCACTGTACCCAATAATGTCACCGCTATACTCAATAATGTGGTACCCTTCCTATTTGAAGATGCCAGGTACATATTATGTCACCACTGTATCCTATTATGTGGCACCATACCTAAAAGAATATAGCAGATACACACCCTGTCATCACTGTAACCCATTATGAAGCACCATAGCTATTTCAAGATTTCAGATACACACTATGCCACCACTGTACCCTATTATGTGGCACCATACCTAAAGAAGGATGTCAGATACACACTTTGTCACCACTATACTTTAAAATGTGGCACAAAACCTAAAGGAAGATGTCAGATACACACTTTGTGCTGTAGTGTGTGGCACCATACCTAAAGGTTGATGACAGATATACACTTTGTCACCAGTGCACTGTAGTATGTGGTATCATACGTATAGGTAGAAGGCAGATACACACTATGTCTTCAATGTACTGTAGTGTTTGGCACCATACCTATAGGTAGATGGCAGATACACACTATGTCTTCAATGTACTGTAGTGTTTGGCACCATACCTATAGGTAGATGGCAGATACACACTATGTCTTCAATGTACTGTAGTGTTTGGCACCATACCTGTAGGTAGTTGGCAGATACACACTATGTCTTCAATGTACTGTAGTGTTTGGCACCATACCTGTAGGTAGTTGGCAGATACACACTATGTCTTCAATGTACTGTAGTGTTTGGCACCATACCTATAGGAACATGGCTGATACACACTTCCATACTGTGGTGTAGTATTTGACACCATACCTGAAGGTAAATGACAGACACACACTATGTTGTCACTGTACTGTCGTATGAGGCACCATACCTAAAGGAATATAGCGGATACACTCTATGTTGCCACTGTACTGTAATATATTGCACTATACATTACAGTATTAAGGTATTAAACAGATACACAGTATGTTGCTTCTGTACTGTAGTATGTGGTACCATGCATAAAGGAATATAGCAGATACACACTATGTTGCCACTGTTATGTAGTATGAGGCAATATACCTAAAGGAATATAGCAGATACACACTATGTTGCCATTGTACTGTAGCGTGTGGCACCATACCTAAAGGTACATGACAGATACAAACTGTCATCACTGTACTGCATTATGTGGCACCATATCTAAAGTTACTTGACAGATACACATTATGGTACCTTTATACTGTAGTGTGTGGCACCATACCTAAAGGTACATGACATATACAAATTGTCATCACTTTACTGTATTATGTGGCACCATACCTAAAGATACATGGCAGATACACACTATGGTACCTTTATACTGTAGACGTAGTGTGTGGCACCATACCTAAAGGTGCACGACAGATACAAACTATGTTGCCATTGTACTGTAGTGTGTGACACAATACCTAAAAGTAGATGACAAGATATACACTTTGTCACCAGTGCACTGTAGTATGTGGCACCATACCTATAGGTAGATGGCAGATACACACTGTTGCCACTGTACTGTAGTATGTGGAACATACCTAAAGTTACATGACAATTACACACTATAACACCTTTGTACTGTAGTGTGTGGCACCATACCTAAAGGTACAGGACAGATACACACTCTGGCACCTTTGTACTGTAGTGTGTGTCACCATACCTAAAGGTAGATGACAGATACACACTGTTTTGTAGTGTGTGGCACCATACCTGAAGGTAGATGACAGATGCACACTATGTTTCCACTGTACTGTAGTATATGGCACTGTAACTGAATGTAGGTGACAGATACATACTATGTCACCACTGTTGTGTAGTATGTGGCACTATACCTAAAGGTAGATGACAGATAGACATTGTGTCACTACGTTGCTGTAGTATTTGACATTATACTTCAAGGCAGATACATTTTTTCCATTATCATGATTATGTGGCACCTTGCATTTAGATCATGTATGGAACAGTATTCATTTGCACAAACTTTTGCCGAATTTGATACAACATGCTAAAGCAAATCACATTTATGCCCAAAATTATCCAACATGTTGAAATTCTTAATCTAAATATGTTCCAATGTAACTTTAGATATTGCAAGGCAAATTGTTACACCCTACCCCACCCACTACAGACATAGTTCAATGCATAACTATTAAATCTATGCATGGATTTTGTTCAAACATGGAAACAAATCTATACCAACATGAGACAATTATCAGGAACCAAAATTACTGTGCATAAAGGCTATTTTGAACATGGATATATTGCGATTAAATATTTAATTCTAATTTTTTGTTAAAATTTTAATTATATTTCAGCACAGAAAAGAGAGACCTAAGTGGAAAAAAATATGTTTTGTTTTAAATCGGTCCATGTGAGTGTGTACATATCATAAATTTTGCCATTTTTTCAAGAATATCAAAATGGTTAAGTATAAATACTCCCATTAGGTGCCTCATTATCTTTTGGTTATATGTAGGTCGACCAGGTGTGATTTGTTTTTACTCAATCACGCAGGTGAAAGGTAAATTTTTACCCAACATTCATTTGTAATTTGAGGCTCAAATGGTTAGCTGGAATACATATTTTTTGTCAAAAATGTGATTTTTTCTATATACAGACGTTAACCAAAACATACAGCATTGACAAAAATATACTTTTTAGTTAGGTCTCTGAATAATGAATAAATATGCGCTGTTGATTTTTGCAAGCATTTCTTTATTAAAACGTAATTTACAATATTCAATGTTCAAAATAGCCTTTATGCACAGTAGGTTGTAGGTCAAAGGACAAGGTCACATATCAGTGGTTGATTGATTGAATAGGGTTTTATGTCCCAAGAATATTCAATTATATCGAGACATTACCAGCTATAGGTTAAATGACATAAAATTTTTATGTTTGTAAAGTACTATGGCAATGTGCAGGGAGGTTTCTTCAACATGCCATCAGTTTCTAAGGCCTCTTCCGAAGGAGCTGTGACTTTGATTTCTCAATGCCAAGTGCTTTGTGAAAGAACAGCCACTACCTACTTTTAAGTCTTGGTCAGACTCGGACGGAGTTCTTACCCACAACCTTCCACATACAAAGCGAACATTCTACCAATTGAGCTACCGTATGATGCAATGTCACATATCATTGATTTCAATAAAGCCAGCAAGGGGAAGAAAGTTGTATCCTACTTCTTTAGATTTGGTGGAAGTAGGCAACAACCTTAATCCAAAAGTGAATCGCAGTATATGTAGTAAAACATGAGATACCAATTACAGGATTTTTTATTGAGATATATATTTAGTTTTATGAACAAGAAAACTGGAGATACTAGTGGAATAGAAACCCTGGCAAGAGTAAAATGCAATTAAGTCTCTACAGAGTGAGGTGTAATACTATATATGGAGTCACTGGAGTGATCAAGCATGTAATATTTATTACAAAACTCGAGTCGACTTAGGTGGGCAGACATGGAAGAGTGGTACCATCACTGGCTTTCGAAGTCAAAAGGTTTTGGGTTTGAACCTCATTCATAACACTTGATGGGAATCGGTTCGATTTTCATAATAGATGATTGGAACTACTAATAAGAAATAATTGTTTTTGCAACACATTGGAAATGAACATTTGTTCATTATTATGTACAAATTATGGACTTTCAGATGTCAAATTTAGTTTTGTTTTGAACTGGCATTTTCAGCTTAATTAATCTATCTTGAAGTTTGTGCCATGTGTACATAACTTGGAAAAAATTAAAACATAACCATACCCTGCATCTAGTCTTAGATCCAGGAGACCAGCCACTGATAACCTTCTACTGGAAGAGCAGCAGTCATATCCCTGTGTTATTTCTTGTTTTCTGTGTATAGATTCTTCCCATTAAAAAGGGAACCGATCATCAATCATTCAATAATTTAATCAAGCACTTAAAATCTATGGTAGGCAAATTCGATCAATAGTCGATTAAATCCATCATTGGCACATCACTACTCACTCTGGACTTGGAAATTTTCCGAGATGATTTTCATATCCTGTCCTTACTACTAAGAGTTGTAAAAAGCTCAGTACTAAAGTAGTCTTTCGAATGAGACTTAAAATCGAGGTCTCTTGTCTCCGTGCATGCTAAAGACACCATTGTAGCGTTTGAAAAAGAGTAGACAACCACATGTGGTCGCTATAGGGGACACTTACAGTTACAGGGATTGAAACAGACTGAGCAAGATAAAATAAGTGATGGAGTTTTACATCCCAGAAAAAATAATTTCACTTATATCAATGTAGCCAGTTTGGGCATGGCATAGAAAACTGGAGCCCCTGGAGAAAACCATCTACTTTCAGCAAGGGAACTTGACAAACTTTCTCATCTCAAGATCTGTCCTGAGTCATGTTGAACTTGGAATACTGCTTCTCATGCTTAGATCTGTTCTGAGTCATGTTGAACTCGAAATACTGCTTTAACAAAGTGGGAAGTGCTGGGGGAAAAAGTGGGACAAGTTTGTATTTTAAAGTCAAATGATTTGGTTTTATTAGTGGGGCGATTTGGTAACTTGACAAACTTTCTCATCCTATGTCAAGATCTGTCCCGAGTCATGTTGTACTCAGAATACAGCTTCGCATGCTAAGATCTGTCTTGAGTCATGTTAACTTGAAATACTGCTTTAACAAAGTGGGGAGTGCTGGGGGAAAAAGTGGTTAAAAGAAATGATTTGGTTTATTAGTGGGACAATTTGGTAACACCAAATCGGTGTAAAAACCGAGACCAAAAATGTTGGAGGATTGGGACCAGTACTAGTGGTATCAAGACAACTTGCACTCAGGTCAACTCGTATCCATACCAAGACAACTCATACCAATACTAAGATAACTTGTACGCAAGACATCTCGTACCCAAAGACAATTTGTACCCAACCTGAGACAACTCATACCCAAGAAAACAATGGAAGGAAATAAACTGATAAAACTTCTTTTTAATCTCATAATATTTAAATTTTTTTTATCTTTTAATGGATGTTATTTAACTATTTCAAAGTTATTAGTTTAACTAGAAACCCCCTTCCCCACCCATTTCTTTCATCAATCAAGAATACTTACTCATGTTACTGCTAATATTTTTAACACAAGTTTGTCAACTGAATTCCTGTAGGACGACTGTAAACTTTGACATTTGTGTGCTTAAATGTTAAAATTAATACTTATAGATCTAATACTAAGTTCTAAAAAAAATAATAAACTTAATTTAATTGTTTTTCTGGGTACAAGTTGTCTCAGGTTGGGTACGAGTTGTCTTGATGTTAAAAAAAATGCATAGGTATAAGATTATTATTGTCTTGGGTTGGGTACGAGTTGTCTTGGGTAAGAGGAACTTCCATTTGTACCATGTACCTTCCACCAATATTTTAATTTTGACTGAAAAAGCCTAAAAATGACAGAATCACGAGATTTTGAATATTTCTGTGAACATCAGCCAAAAATAATTTTTCACCAGTGGAGGGTACAAAAGGAAGTCTTAACCATATCAGATATCAAACCATGTGTGATTTTATGATTTTACTTATAAAAACTGTAGTGGCAAGTGCCTGTGCCCGATGCCCTAAGCCGGGGGGGGGGGGGGTTGGAGAGAGAACATATCGAGGTCCAAAGTAAACAATCGAACTTCAGTATTGCGTTTTGAGCATGTATACTCAGTTGAAAATAGTTCAAATTACCAAATTTTATTATATTCCAATCGAATATTCTTCGCAAATTCGCTTTTGTTGTTCGCCAAGATGCGATGTCAACCAACACACAGCCACACTCGCATGACTCGAAAACATCGAAAATAATTTGACTGAATCGTGCTACTACGCTGTCCAGTCGTTCAAACCTTTACATAAGTGATGGATAAATTATTTTATCAACCCATAATAATGTTCCTGATACGTGACATTTGTTGAAATTTCTACAAATATCCAAATTCCCCAGTGTAACTTGTTTGTCTGCTTCAGTGTTGACAAACGCAGCACGATGCAAGGACGATTTTGATTGGCTATCGGCTATCTAAGGGATAACAGAAAGTTACAACTCCCGATAGCTGGTGCAAAATGGGGTTTGAAGTTTGTAATTCATACAAACCTCAGCTTTCAATGAAATACTATTTTCTATCTCAGAATACCAGGAGGTATTGGGGGTTTTAATTCAGGTATCTATGGGATAACAGCAGGTATCTATGGGATAGCTGCCAGCTATCTATAGGATAGCAGACAGCTATCCCATAGATAGCTGATTTATAACCCACAATACCTGCAGGTATCGAGAGTTACGGTCTGGTATCTATAGGATAGCAGCCAGCTATCCTATAGATAGCTGAGCTATCCTAGGGTTAGCTGATTTTTGCATCAATTGGCGTGCCATACACATGTGTTCTATTTTCAACTTGCAAAGGCAAGATGTCCGCATTTGAGTATTTTATTATTGGTTTCACCCGGGATATTCAAAATTAGAGACCGTCGTCATATAAAATGTAAAATGTTGAACATTAACACTTGGTTGTTCAAATGATGACGACGGGCAAAATTTTGTCAAGCCAAGACTAAAGCATGATACGACATGCGCACTTGTAGAACTTTGTACGTACGATCAGACGTAATGCTACGTCATTTATGATACTTAACTTGTGTAGTCTTTGAACCGGTGAAAGTCCGTTTGGTTTGCGACATGATATTTAATTCTAGCAGAAACTATTGTCCATTGACAGTACTAATGAACTTTGTGTTACATTCAGTAGCTCACCAATAGCTTATTAATCTTAGTAATTACTTACGAGCTTAAGGGTGTTTAATCTCTTGATTTTTTCGTTTACTGATTTGTCTGTTTGCCGTTGGTCTGTTCGAATGTATGATTTTTGGTTCTTTTTAATAGTTCGGTCGCGTCTAAACCTTTGCTTTTAGCCCTTTGACCGAATACCAAACGTATTGAATAGTAATTTAAGCAAAGACGGGCCGCGACTTGCATTAGGAATATATTTGATTGATTTTTTTTTTACATACATACTCGTTTAGATAAGCGACACATCGTTTCGCGTTGGCAGTGTAGATTTGTGTCAAGTTTGATAAAAAACATCCATAAATGTGGTAGTTATGGAAAGCGCGATATTGAGAATGACGAACATGTACGACGGACAAAGCGATTCCTATACCGGCTCCCTAAATCTCGTTAATAGGGGTATCATAAAAATAATATACCGAGACTACCAACTTTGAACTGTCACCACACATAATATTAGGTGTAGTATGTAGCAACCCACTTTGAAAAAATTACGCACTTTGAAAAAATTGTTACAGTGGTACAAATACTTTTTAAGCTAGTGTCGTTACTATATCGCTCAAGATGGTTGCATCAGTGGTTTTTTTTTTTTTTTTTTTTAATTAAAACGGACGTCGGTTTTTGTGCGATTTGTGTTTTCTCATTTTTGAACTTTGTCAATTTTTCGGTAAATAATGTTATTAAAATGTAGAAAATCAGTATTAATACAATCAAAGAGAACAGACTGGACTATTTCATAAAAAACCCACTTCATAAATATTTTATAGGTTTGAATTGATTTTTAGTGAAATGAAATCTTAAAAACTAGTTTAAAAAAGATTATTAGGTATGAATTAAAAAACAAACTGTATTTTTTTTTCACTTATATATATATTTTAAAAAATGCAATGAGAGTTTTACTCAGTACCATCATCTTTTAAAACGACGCCAGTTTAATTATGTTTAGATGCGTATGAATGATTTTTTTTTTCATTCCAAGTTACCTTAGATTTTTCGTATACCATCAAAAACTCCATAATGCAGACTTAAGGTTTCACAGTTCACATACCATTCCTTGGCTAAGATTTCCCTTAACTTAAATTAGCAAATTTTGACAATCTCTTTTGCAACTGCAGTTTAGCATAATGGAAAAACTAACACATGTTATAAGCTTGAAGTGACCTTAATTAAATTCCAGATTATCTTAAAAATTAGCATAGTTATCAGATTTCAAATTTGCACAGGGGTCAGTTTCAATTAAAATAAAATTTCATTACGAAACTGGACCCTGTGGTATAATGGGCTTAATATAATACAATATAAACGCAGTTCTCACAATATTATTAGAAGCTCATTAATTAATTAGCTTCCAATATTACCTAATTAGTATATGATCAACAACCACGATCTTTTCGTGAAAATTGTGTGGCCCTGAAAAGAGCCGTTTGAGTTTGTGAATTAAATCTTCATCTTTATATTCATTCTTCGTCTGATTCTACTTCAGAATCAGATTCGGAATACTCAACCACACCATCCGAATCTTCATCGTCGTCATCACGGTCATTTACAGATCCAAACAATTCTTGTCTTAATTTGCCGACTCTTGCTGCTTGGCAGTGGGCGTAGTCAAGGTACATATTCCTCACCCCTTCTGTTGCTGCCAGTTTTAGCCGGAGACTGTATCTAAAACTCCTTCTGTTAGTTTTCTTGGCTCTGTTGTATCTGTATTGTAATTCTTGTAGTTTTTCATTAATTAAGACAATCTGCTCACATGATCTTCTAAACCGCCTTTCTGCTTCTATAAGTGCTGATTTTAAGTGGGCAGCTCTGATCAAATCTCCCTGTTTGCATCTCTGGATAGGTATTTCCATTGTAAAATTGTATTAATTCAGAAGTATTAATTTCTCAATTTGTGTTCCTTCTTCCAAGTTGTAAACTTGATTTGTGAACCATACTGTTACTGGCCATCTTTATATATTCTTCTATTTGCCAGACGTCATTTTTAAGTGAATATTGTCATTTTTATTGAAGATGTCAGTGTAAATACTGATTTTATCAGTACCATATTCAATGGGGAGTTGACAGCAGGTATAATGACACAACACATAGATAAGATCCTTGTAGGACCCCATTAGCCATCTAGACATTGAAAGGATACCCGTGGTCAGTGTGGTATTAACGGCTTACTGTTATCACGTCACTCATCAAGTGGTGATCACTTAATTAAGATTTCCTGATTGACCTTTCAGTGGGTAATCAAAATTGTTCAGAAAGTTCATCAGACAAAGGTTAATTATGTCCAAGCGTGACACCCCGGACATTCAATTTTAATCATTAGGAAGGAAATGAGATTGCGTACCGTTAGGACTAATCTTGTCTGAAGGCGATTTTTGCCTTTATTCACCCTACTTGAGGAAGTTGTCATTTTAAATTAATATTTTAGGAGGAACATGTGGCTAAATCAAAACATTTATACACACATTACAGTTAAGTGTGTGTGTGTGTACGTGTGTGTGTGTGTGTGTGTTATTATTTTCTTTATAAATATTAAAGGCCTAATCTGTAGTAAAATAAATCTCTGAAGTCTGTTAAGAGAGATGTAATTCTCGGTTCCGGACATCCGGGCATTTCAGGTAAAGATTTTTCGGTGGCCTTAGATACGGTGACAACATACCGTTATATAGCATAGTAAATGATAGAAATGTACTATCATTTACCACGGATATTATACTTTATTTGAGTCTTTAAGCGATTTTCATGAAATTTGTAGTCAAGTCTATTTGATAACATTGTCATATGGATGGAATGATTTAAAAAAAAAATAATTTATAGGTAAATTTATATCTATTTTTTAAAAGGACTGATCTGTCCGTCGGCGTTCATAATGGTCACGAACTTGGTAATACTTTCACTTTTTTTGCGTAAAAGACACGAGAAACTTAAAAAGTAAAATAATCATTTTTGATATTTAAAATGATTATAGCTGAATTACAAATAGCAACATTTCGTGAATTTAAACAAGTTTA
Organism: Anadara kagoshimensis; assembly: GCA_021292105.1. Lineage (NCBI taxonomy): Eukaryota > Metazoa > Mollusca > Bivalvia > Arcoida > Arcidae > Anadara > Anadara kagoshimensis. The sequence continues at coordinate 47,982,224 of CM037870.1, forward strand.
ATTTACTACCGTCGATTACTCGGTCCATCACTAAGAACATTAAAAATCAAAAATTAAAATATATAAAATCCATTTTAACACATCTTTCCAAATTCCAACTTAATGTCAACTAATATTCAATATGGGACATCGTAAAGACTTTATCCCTATATTAACACCTGTCAATAAATTTTGTATATTGTAAGGTAGATCTACCTCTTAATTACCCGGGCGATGGAATGTCTAATAAACAGGATGTCCGGTACTGTAGTTTATTGATACTCTCTTAATTACCGGTATGTGAGAATCGGATGTAAATTCTACTTTCGGCATAAATTGAGATCAAATAAATATAGTGAAAAAATAAAAGAATGTTTTATTCCAAGTTTTTCCGGGTGTTGCATGGATCCCGGGATGTTTTAACCAATATTGTTTTTATTGTTTTTTATGTAATTTAAATAGAGACGATTTCTAAGTTATTATTATTAAAATTATTTTTAAATTTTAAGTTTTAAAATTGTTTTATGACGATATCATGGAAATATTAAAATAAAGAGTTATACCAGGGTCAGAAAATGAATTACGACAGAATTTAAGATACAGAGAATGAGAATGAGAGGTACCGTTAAATTACAATTTCATGCATATTTTACTGATCAGAAATACACAATCGGAAAAATATATGAAATAATTATTTAAATATTAATAATGTTATACTGTAATATTTTAAAAAATGTTAAAAAACAAATTTAAAGAATGTTCCCCATGTTCCATGGTTAATCTATTATACTTTATTTTTACCCCGCACGAATTCCCAAGTTTAACGCCTTATAAATTAAATATTTTTGACTTTTTGATAAATTTTGAAAGTCTCTAATCATTTATTAAAGTCATAATTTTTTTGTGGAAAGTTTCATGTCATATAACCTTTTCAAACTTAAATTTTATTCCATTTTTTAATGTTGGCCTGTACGAATCACTATATAAATCTATAGTATCTAAGGGGTTAGTGTCACCGTTTCCAAGGTGTTTTAAGTCGCCATCTTCACCTGTGACGTCACACCGAAACCGAGAATATAATGATCTTCATAATTTTATTACTAAATGATCAAACTTGGGATAAATTAAAGAGTTAATAATTTTAATTAAAAACCATGCGATTTCTAAAATTTGCGATTTATTGATATTTTGTTTATTTCACTTTTAATGGTCTTTGGATACACGGGAGTTGGATAAAAAAAAAAAAAATAAAATAAAATAAAATAAAATAAATCATGGATTTGTAAAGAGAATAACACATGTATTTAGTATAGTACAGTTAACGTAATCCCAAGAATCAAGAATTTTATTATATTTTTTAGTAAAAGTTCAAAGATTCCGATTATTATTATATATATAAATATTTTAGAAATCCCACGTGGTACCCCTTCAAAATTGAAGTATTCCTAGTCGTGTAAACGCTTTATTGTGTCGGGCGTTAAAGTACCATTATTCAAACATTTATCTGATGTAATTTATTAAAAGACACGTAAACATGGCTGACAGAAAGCGAAATCGTCGAAAAAATGACAAGGTAGCGCTGCTTGTAGCATTATTAAGGGACAAAAAGCAATAGACGTCTGCGTAAAACATTTAGAACTTTAAGCAAAATTTAAAAAACAAAAAACGAACCGCGTCCATGTAGTATATAGCTGAGTGAATGTTAAAAAATATATGCCGTCTGTTGTCATATGGCAGTTTTTTGTCAGTGGACCAAAATCTGTACATTTCCTGTAATAATAAGGAAAAGTTATTTGACTGAAAGAATTTTGTTGCCGTTTTTTCGGGTCAATAAACTATCCAGAATTAATACACCTAATTTATCTCGCATTCGCCGCCACTGGCTTTTAATTATTTTCTAACTAAACCTGTAACTCTGGGATAATTGGCTACTTTTGCATTAAAATGACATCATCAAATGGTCCACTGTTATATATTGTTCAAATTTTGTTGGAAAAGGTTCAATGATTCAAAATAATTTCTTTAATGGAAGTTTCATGACAGTGACCCTTTTCCTTTACATTTTTGGCAAGTCCGACATAAAGTTTTGAAACTCCAGTATAAACACTGAAGGAACTTAGTAGAAACACAGTATTATCTTGAAAAAACCTGCAGATCCATCAGACTTTTTTACAGTTTACATATCATGGGTTCCTATGTAAAATTAATGGTGGATGTTATTACCACATATTTTTGATAACCATACACATGTAACTTCATACATTTGTTGAATAGGAGTAAATAGTCAGATTTTGAATTAAAACAAAATTTTATTTATATTTTTCCAAAAAAGTTGCTGTCTAAATGATTGATGATCGATCTTTGATTGTGATGAACTGCAAAAAACGATCCGACTGTATGACGAAAAAAAATGGCGGGTCTAAAACCGTGTTTATGTTTTTTATCAAAATAATGTTTTATTTGACAAAATATTACAAGTTTCTATTAAATATACTAAATATATTTTAATTATCAATTGTATTTAATTGATGTATTTATAAACAATCATAAAGTTATAAAGCCCATGTACATGTATACTATGAAATACAGGTATAAATATATGTGGTAGTAACACATTTGTTATTTACACGTACAGGGCAATAACCACTTCATAAATTAATAGGTCCTGGACCTCAGTTTTGGGAATTATGAACCCCTGTACTTGCCACTACTACAAATAGCAGTTTGGTGGAAAGGCCTTTACACAATCAAAAAGTAAAACTCTTTCTGCTTAATGTGTATTGTTATTATAAATGTATATTGAAATATTTGCTAAGTCTAGTAGATCTTAGTATAAATTGTCTTCTATCCCCTTTTGAGCCTTGAACTTGTAGGCAAAATTTCTAACAGTTTTGAAATGGTGTGTATTTCAGGAAGAAAAACAGACATGTACAAAAGAAGAATATGCAGTTGCTAAATTTATGAGATTTAATGCTCCTACAAGAGATGCCAAATTTGTTCCAGTTGGGAATTATGTCAAGTGCTTCATGGGTATGTCAACATACAGATCTCCAATAGAATTTTTCAAGCCACTCAGTCATGACCATTGTGCATCATAGTGATGAAACAATACCATAATCATTAATCTGGAAGAATTGATTACCGTCTTGCTGAAGGGGTTATTTATTATGTTGTCTCATAAACGATTATTGGGAATGAAAAAGTTACTTATATAGAATCTGTAATCAGTTTTTCAGCAACCCTGTCATATTCTGGTCTTCAAATGGACACGTATTGTTCCAATTACATGTATTCCTTCATGACTACTTGTCATGACTACTTTCTTCAAAGTGAAATCAATAGTGATCAGTCTATATCAAATCAACATTTTAATTTATTTCAAAATGCTTTAATATTCTTTAATTATGTGATTATTTACCTAATATTTGTCTCAAATACAAGAATGTCGGAGCAGATCCTAATGCGAGAAAGTTTGTTGGTTTGTTCCAGGCACTCTGGTTTCCTCTGGACATTCTGGTTTCTTCCACCATCACCCAGCTGACAGTATCTTGATTAGGGTTTAAAACAACATTACTTTCACTCTTATTGATAATGATTTCTCACAATAAGAGAAACATTGACATTGATGTAAAACTCCATATCGAAGGTGTAAGACAGCAGGTACCGGGTAATCAATAAAAGTAATATTATAATCAATGTTTCTTTTTCAGCATCAAAAGTGGTGGATGCACTTATGGACTCAAAATGGGCCAAAGGGACAACAAAAGGAGATATACAGTTCACAGACAGAAAATCTATCGTTGCTTTCTGTGACAGGTAAAGTTGTCAACACCTTTATATTTTATAACAAATAGAAGTCTCATCTGACACATAGACTTGATTTTGCTTTTCTTTTGAAAAGATGTACTTCAGTTTTTATCAATGTGGCATTTGTTTATATGTACATATGTAAAGTTTACAATTGGGTATATAAGTAATGTCAGAAGGTGTAAGTATACAAGTGTCCCCACAAAAATACCAGTAATTATAAGCATATCAAATTTTTAGGTGTTTTTAAGCTCATCTTTAATTTTTTCCATTCCTTACTGACTACATGTATATGTTTTTTTTTGTACCGGTACATCCTCCAATATCATATAGCATTTTGTGCAGTACATTTAATTATCATATAAACCTATACTAAATTATAATAACAAACCAATAATAATATTTTCACTTTATTTTTTCCAGACTATTATCAAAAGGTTTGTTTCACCGAGCAGTGAAAATAAAAAGTAAAAGGAAAAAGAAAGAAGAAGAATCAGCAACAGAAGAAGAGAAAGGTAAGTGTATTCTGTAACTAGTGTATGTAACAAGAAAGGAAAAATACAGCAGTCTAGCAGGGAATCGAACACAGGATCTTCTCAATACTAGCAGGAGTTACCAACTGAGCTATCCGGACATCTATCAATCCTAGTCCATCATATTCCTCCCTGTACTTTAATCAAAACACCAGGTTCCTCTCTTGGATCAACCTTTTGGTTGGCCACCTCCAGGGTCAAGCAAGCCCCCGATGTAATAGGAAATGAAAAAATTGCAGTGGAAAAATTGGGACTTTCGTAATGTTAGATAGATTAGAAGCTCTACTGACTGAGTTACCCAGCTATGTATCAGTTCTGTCTGCCTAAGTTACATGTTTTATTTATTAGATACTGTAGAATGCTTGGGGGGGGGGGGGTAATTTGAATTTATTGTGTTTTGATTCGAAATTAAAAAATTGAAACACTGTGATAACTTGCAAGTCTAAATCAAAATCCAAAGCAGTTTGAGTACCATTTGCCTTTGCTTTTAAATAAGTCATGTCAAAGTCTGAAGTCGACACTTAAAAAAACCCAAACTAGATCATGTTTAAACTCAATTAAAGAAATTGCTTTTTCTATAATAGTGTCATAACCTCTTCACATGTTGTTTTTAATAAATATTTTAAAAAAAACACTGGACATTCTCATGCCAAGATTCCTTATGTTCTGCAAATCTTAGAATTCTTAAAAAAAGCGGGTGTTATACTGTGTTCATTCAAGGATTTTTCTGACAGGCAATTTTTAAACAATTTTCTCCAAAAACACCAGAGCATCAATGTTTTTGCATTCATGTGCCACTAAGGCCTTAGCAATCGGGCCATTTGGCAAAATAACCAATCAGTGGCCCCATGGGTCCTCTATAGAATGAACACTGTAAATTATTGTAAATACAAGAGAGGTAACATCTCATTCCTGGGACATCAAATTATTATACAATGTATATTATTGTATTTGTCATATTGTGTGTGGAAATGGTGTGGAATAAATTATTAACTTTTTAAAATAGAAAAAGAAAAAGAAGTCAAAGAAAGATACAGAAAGTAAAAAAGATACCGACAAAGAAAGTAAGAAAGATGAAGATGACAGTAAAAAAGACAAGGAAAAGTCAGATGAAAAGGAGGATAGCAAGAAGGTAAAATTTTATAATCACTGCTAGAAAAAAACGAAAACACTTTATTAATTTAGAAACTCATATTCTCGGGGTGGGGTGCACAAATAAGGTTTAAAGACAATACATGTATAACAATTAAGAAATAACATTCTATTTGAGTGTATTCATTCATAATACCGAATGAATACACTCAAATAGAATGTTATTTCTTATATTTACAATCATAAAAAACATTGACAGCATGTCCGAAATGTAAAATTATTGCTACAATAATTTATTTCATTGAAGATTCCGACAAACGTACGGGATTGATGGAACAGCCTTGCTCCAAATAAGGAAAGTTATGTCGCGAGTAGACTTGGATGCTGACCAATCAAACAATGTGTGACGTAATAGATGTCATTCTGTGACGTAATCGAATAGTTAAACGTTAACGTAATCAGAGGTCATGACCCCACACTGTATTCAAGAACAATTGAATGCTAGTTAAAACAAATAGGTTCATCTAAAGAAGGTCAATTCCACATTGTAAATATGAAATTGAATATAAAGCATGCATTGAGAAAAAATGAAACACTTTAAAATTCAATACTGCATTGTAATGTATAGTCCAGAATGAAAATGTTAAGTAACACATGTAAGTTCTATTGAAATAATAATAATAATATGAAGTTGAAAAGAAAAATAAGTCTTTCATTGCAGAAAATGATGTATAATGTGATTTAATGTCATACTTCTATGAATTATATGTTTATTTATATGTTTATCTAGGATGAAGACAAAAAGAAAGATGAGGATAAGAAGAAAAAAGAAAAGAAATTAAGATTAGATATGCATGAAGATCAAAGATTTGTAGATGGCGAAGATGTAAGTGTTATAAGCATTAAATCTCTTGTTAGTGATCTGGCCCTGTATAAGAGAAATTAAAATCTTATATCCCATGTAACAAAAGATGTTGTACATTTAAGAACCCTCCTTGCACATTTCCCTAAACACACTGCAAAGTTCAAAATTTCTTCCAATTTACCTATGGCTGGTTAACAGCTCAATATAAGTAATATTCTTCATCCAATTCATTCAATCAACCTTGTTAGTAATCAATATTTTTTACTTTGTTACTTTATGTGTGTCAATGTGTGACAGTGTTTGTCAACTTTCGTATGATGTGAGTAACAACAAAATGTAAATAACAAGGAATGTGTCTTTTGTTGGGAGTAAATGTTGTTGATGGCTGCAATTGTGAAATACAAACTTGATAAAACACTCTTATGCAAATTGTAAATGGCCTATGTTTGATATGTAGCAGGATTTTGTTCAACAGCCTAATCTTGTCAAAATCCCCCTTTTGTGCGACTTGTTTTTGTTTATAATTTGATAACACAATTTATTTGAACTATTTCAGATATATGTATGGATCTATGACCCAGTTCCTGCTAAAACATTTATAATAGGATTATTGATGGGTAAGTCATAGACATATCTTGATTAATAAAATTTGGAAATTTAATCATTGGCCCACTTTTACTTTATGGCTATTAATTCATGCATAGTGCAATCTTTATATTGTAGATTTAGTTCAGACAAGAAGGCATTCAGTTCACACTAAATCATTCAACAAATAATAGTATATATAGTATATATGTATCTTTGTAAAATAGTTCAGATTCAACCAGTTTTCAGTTTTCTTGGAGGGTGAAGTGGGGGAGGGGGTCACGTTTGATAGACTTCACTCGACTTAACTGCTGACTAATACAAAGAATTTGTAAATATGACCTCTGGTTCTGTTCTCTATACATATCAGGAGTTCTGAATTTAGATTCAACAAGCAGTGCATTAGGATCCCCTGTAAGCAGGATCTTTCTTTTTTTTCTTTTGTGATTTGCACTTATGTATAAAGGGCCATAACTTCAAGGAAAATGAGCAAATCAACTTGGATTTATGATATGCACATCTTGTATCTATGTTGATACTATGTACCAAGTTTCATGAAATAGTGCTTCATAGTTTTGGAGAATTCGCTCAGACTAGAATTTCCGAAGGACAAATGGAAACTTGAATTTAATGTCCCACTCTTTCTTCAAATGGCAGGGGATAAAATATTACTATCAGAATCACAGTGTGATAGGTGGTGTAAGGTGCTGTGATGTGGAAAATCAACATAAATATGTATTTTCTTTTACAGTTGTAGGAGCGGCTGCTTTGTGTTTATTCCCGTTATGGCCTGGAGAGATGAGGATAGGTGTCTATTATATAAGCCTTGTTGGAGCCAGTTTTGTTGGATTTATACTTTTACTTGTCTTATGTAAGTATTTCAGAAAATAATAATAATAATTCTTTAGATGTCTCATATGGCATAATTATGTGAATGTGTGTACTAGACATTAATGCCCAAATACAAAGTTTTGTGATTGGCTAGTTTGAGATGCAGGTAAGCTGTGATGTTCTTATCACAACAAGGCCAACATATGTTGTTCTTCAGCTAGCAAAGCTGTATGTGGAAGATTGCTGGATTGAACCCTGATCCTGTCTTACCCAAGACTAGAAAGTAAGTAGTGGGAACTTAAAATAAATGAGATCCCGTGTCGCGGAAGGCATGGCATGATAAAGAATCCTGCTGTATAATGCCATCAGGGCAACACACAGGTAAAAATTTCAGTGCCTTAGCCTATAGCAGGCAATGTCTCGAGATGAGTGAAATATTCTTGACTGTGACATTAAACACCATTTCTCAACTCTAATCTAATAGCAAAGTCAACTATGATGCTCTGATAGCAAGTTGAACCATAATGTTTTTATCTCAACAAGGCAACATTTTCATGTAGTTGGTTTGTTCTGGTAAAATTGTATAATGTAACCAGTGTTGTAATCAAGCCTACATGTATTTGATTTATTTTCTATTTCAGTGAGATTTATTTTATTCTGTGCATTGTGGATATTGACACTTGGAAAATTACACTTTTGGTTACTACCAAACTTAACAGAAGATGTAGGATTTATAGATTCATTTAAACCATTATATACATATAAAATATATAAACCATCAGACAAAGATTCAGAACAAGAAAAGAAAAAGAAAAGTAAAAAAGAGAAAAAAGAAAAACAGAAAGAAAGTGATAAAGAGGAAACAGAAACAGGAGATGATTTGGATAGAGAAGATGAACAAGAATTTGAAATTGTACAAGCTGAGGATGTTGATTTTGATGATGAGGAGGAGGAAGAATCTGGGGAGGGACAAACGGAAGATGGGGGTCCATTTGATGATGATGACGATGATGAAGAAGATAGTCAAACTGATTCAAAAACTAAAAAGGACAAATAATTTATCATTTATCATAATGAACGTCTAAAGTGTTCAAGGGTATAAGGGGATTCAATGCTTGTATTTTCAAAACTTAGGGTCATTTCAATATTACCAGAAATATGTTTATATATTTTTGCATAAACACATATGCTTATGTGTATGTATATGTAGTTATGGAAATCTTAGTCTTAAGATTATCATATTCTCATCAGTATACATATGTGAAGTTATAGGAATCTTGGTCTTAAGATTACCATATTGTCGCTGTATTTTGAGCTAATTTTGCAAAATTATTACAAATTCTCTTTCTTTGACATATAAGTACCATTGGATGAAACTATTAAACTTTTATAATTAATTGAAAGGTGTTCCTAATACATGTAATTGACAATTTATGAAATTCATTTGTGCCATGACAATATCATTCTTTTTAAGCATTCTTAATTGGTTTAGATAATAGATACATAACTAAGTAGTATTTTCACTTTCAACATATATTTATCTGTTAAGAAATGATTTATATTTTCTAAATACCTCCTAGTCATTTTAAATACATTTAATGCTTGTTTTACTCTAAACAGTTATCAAACTGTGGTATAAGCTCATTCCATATTGGCAGTGTTTAGGTTTATAGTTTCAACATTCTTATTATGCTATAACTAATATTTTTGCAAGACATCAGTAGCTAAATGGTCTAAAACATACTTACGAAGCACAGGGCTTCTCATCACCTGACGGGTAGATCCTAGTGTAAAAAATCAGTAATGTCACTTGCTGAAGTCAGACATTTTTTCCACAAGGCACTCCAGTTTCCTCCACCATTCCTCCTGACCACTTCAGTATAAGTGAAAGAATCTTGACTGGGATATAAAATGTAATTTCTTCACTTTACTCATACCTTTCTCCCTTGAAGGTTTTTTAAAACAATGAATATTCTCAGAGTTGTCTCCCTTGAAGTTCAAGAACCATAAGTGATTTTGATGAGTCATGTTGATAGGCATGTAACTGTGAAAACTGATTGGATCATTCAAAACCTATAGATTCCTTTGAAAAAAAATGAATGGCCACTTACTAGTATCACTTCATTAATATAAATAAGCTGCACCAGATCTGTTTCTATTGTTAATTTATGTCTTATAGCCAATTATCTCTAAAATGAAAGGGGGCCTCAGTGGTCGAGTGGTCTGAAGTGTGCACTTTTGTTCACAGTGCTGGGGCTGCCTAAGTTAAAATCTGTGCTAATGTGATAAAGTTTGTCAGTTCGCTTACTGAAGGTGGGTGGTTTTCTCCAGGCACTTTGGTTTCCTCCACAATCCCTGAACTGACCACCTCAATTTTAGTTGAATGATCTTGACTGGGGTGATTAACACCATTACTCACTTTTTGATATGAAAGGAAAAATCATCAAACACTAGGAACTTTTGTCATTATAAAAATAAGTGGAAATTTTCATCTCTAGGACTTAACTACCTCAAAAATTTAGTCAATGTGAACACCATCAATCTCTAAAGGCATTGTTCTTGGAGAAAGTATACAGATTCTCCATATAAATATACATGTATATTTACTGCCCGAGTGTCATTTGGTATCAAAGTCTTTCAAAGTTGATCATGATTTGTATTTAATGTTGGGCCACATAGAATTTGTAAATCTGTTATTTCTGTGTTGATTCACAGTGGAATAGAATTATAATACACTATTGTCACATAGATTTAAAAAAAATGTCTCATTTCTAAAATTTACATTAAAACACTTCAATTTCACAAATTTCACTTGGTTCCTGATTTGGTACCAATGTCTAATTTACCTTTCATGCATTGATTCATGATTCAAGATTCACAGTTAATTGCAAATATGTTGAAAGTAAAGTGCTTCACAGTATCTAGGTTTTGGTTATTAGTTTAGAAAAATTTTACATCTTTCATCATCACATTAAGTTAATATAGATAGTGCTTTAAACTTTTTTTATGTTTTTAAAAAGATAGGATTAAGGTCTGAAAAACATGGTTGTTCAATTAAAAAATAAATCTCATAACTAAACATTGGTAGTTCATGTACTGTTCATCAATGTACTTTTCATCAATAAATTTACATTCTTTATACAGATAGTAAATTCTGCTTGTTAGGCAATTTTAGCAGTGTTCATCATCTCATTTCAGACAAATGGTTCTGACCTTGTTTTTAGAAATTCTGTTCTCTGCAAATGGTAAATACGACACACACACACACACACACACACACACACACACCACACACACACATCAACTGTTAGCAATGGATTTAAAGGTCACCGGTCACCAAATTGATCAATTTTGTATTTTTCATCCCTTTGGGTAGAATGATCAATATTGATGTGTCTGGCGGTTTCCCACACCTTACAGTTACCTGTAATACACTAAAACCTTACCTGAAGGAACTGCTAATACTCGGTAGTTTCCGACACCGCTCGTAACTTTCCGGCGATCTAATTGATGACGTACATGGTGTTAAGCTGCTGAGGAAAGACACATTACCTATATATGTATCTATATGTTAAATGGAGGTTTGTGTGGCATTTTGAAGGGTTTTAAAGTTTGATTTCAAGTCAAAATGATATATTTTGTGAAGTTTGACAATAATAATAATACCACAATAAACGATAAACAATTTTTTTTCACAAATTTCAAAACAAATTAAAGCCAGATTTAGACAAGTCCTGCATGCAGTTTTGAATGTATTTCAATATTACGAGATAAGTCAGGGAAATAAGAGTGGTGTAATTATTTGAGACTAATTATTATTAATAAATTTTGTCAAATAAAAAATCACCGATTTTAATCAATTTTAATTTTAAAATTACTTTAATTCCGTAATTCAATCAGTTCACCAGTTCATACGTTCAAACAGAGACTTGCATGTCTCTTGTTCAAATCAACCAATCTTATTTAACTTTAATTTATTCGATTTTCAGAATCTATCAAAAATGACAGATAACATTTACCGGGTATATCATAAAGATGTACACACGTGTCAATTAATGTTGCATATTGGAACTCTGTTGATTACAGGTGATAGATGTCTACTTCTAAACAGGATGTTTCCCAATGTAGCATATTGATAATCTTTTAATTACTGGTATGTGACAGTGTGTAAATCACACTTTAAACGATATTAATTTATTGTGAATAAATGAAAGAAAGTTTTACTCTTGTTTTGGTTTAGACGTTATTTATTGGAGCATAATCCCACTGGTATCACATTTTGATCCGAGTTACAATTAGGCGTATTGTTATTTTTATTAGTACTATTGTTATTATGATGACAATTTTTAAAATAGTTTTTTTTTTAATTTTATCATGGAAACACTGAAATAAATTTAAAGAGAATCAAACATGAAGACTTATAGACAAATAATTTTTTTAAATTACGCACTGACATAAACTTCAATTTTCATTATTATTATTATTATTATTATTATTATTATTATAAATCGGAAATTGTTTATAAACGTTTGTCTTGGATGAAATATTTGATATGAGAGACAATAAGAAGTTATTTTTTAACCCGTATTTTGATATTTTGTTGTACAAAAAAAAAACTACAGGTCTCGGACAATTTGAGGTCATAATATAGCTGTTTCTAGAGAGAAGACGAAAAAACCTACGGACTCCGGTATAAAGAACTCGAAAATTGCTTGTGATACAAAAATTAAAGTGACTGTGCATATTCTTTCCTGTTAGAATCTCTCTCTCTCTCTCTCTCTGCCCGTTTATTAGTTCGCCGAAATAGATAAATAAATAAATAAATAAATAAATAAACCCCAAAAGAGATATTAAAATAATTAAAATGATGTAAATATTAATGAAAACAGGGTTTTATATGTCTGATGAAAATTAATATTAATAATATTTTAAATAAAAAACGAAAATTTGTGTTCTTTTTATTAATTCTTTGTGGTAAATAGATAAAAAAAATAAATAAATAAATAAATTTCAAAAGAAATGATGAAAATAAAAATAAATAACTCCAAATTAATTTAAATTATATTTTAAATAAAAAACGAAAATTTGTGTTCTTTTTATTATTTAGTTGTGATAACTAGATAAAAATAAATAAATAAATAAATTTCAAAAGAAATGATGAAAATAAATAATAAATGTAAAATTATGTTTTGTAAAAGTATTAGTAAAAGTTAATCATACTTCACAGTTCTTTCTTTCTTTCTTTCTTTATTATTATTATGTTTTTTATTTTATTTTATTTTTTTTTTTCTGAAGGAAATTGATATAACCAATGCTAAAAATAAACAAATACATATATATATATAAAAAAAATAAGAAGTTACTATTGATAAATCTGGGTAATAAATACAGTTCACTATACAAGCTTCACTTACTCAATAGCTGTTATAACACCTTCTGCGTCACTTCCGGTTTTATGCCCTTTTACTACCAAAGGGAGATAACACTGTTTTTCAACAGTTTTAGGACTTTTTTTACGCTGTAATTAATGACAGAAATGATTAAAAAATGTTATTTGTGGCTAAATCGACTCTTTATTATGTAATCTTTGGGAAAATAGTACTAAAAACAATTCGGTTTTTGGTGACCGGTGACCTTTAAAATTAAGAGTGTACAGAATAGAACAAACCACATTCACAAAGAGTAATTTAATTCTATTGATAATGTTTTCAACTATCATATAGAGCCTAGTCAGATCACATGTAGTTCACCTGTACAATGTACAGAGGAGGAGCTGATGTCATACTCTTAACTCTGACATAAGTGTCTACTTAGAATGGTCTATGGTTTGATTGACTAGATGTACAGGTTTAATAGAGATGTATGCTGTCCTTATGACAGCTTGTTTTATGCAAACCTTGCCATAATGCATGCATGGACTCATATTTAGTGAAGTACCGCTATTTGGCATGTAACATATATCAAGTAAATTTTATCAACCTATCTTAGAGACCAAGATCATTTTGCTTAATATGTTATCATATTTTTAATTAAGACAGGTGTTTGTATATAATGAAGTGTATACATCTTATTTTAAATAAGATTAATTATCTTGATAGTGATCATGAAAAGTGTTTTCAATCTCCTTATTCACAAAATGAATTACCCCTATGTTGATTACACTGTTCAATATGATCACCAAAAAAACTAGTTGAAGTGGTTTTTATGAACAGATATTTCTTTTCCAATTTACAGTTTCAAATAATAGAGGAAATGTAAAATTCTTGCACCTTTTTTAAACAGGTACCCTTTTAATAAACAGGCATGATAATGTTTATTTTGAAAATTGTAAAAGTTATTTCAGTGTTTTATTTTGTATTTCTTTACAACACTTATGGTGAATTCTATTTTAATCTGATTAGATAAGAGCTTCAATGTTACAATATAACCCTCTTTGTTATAAGTTTATGTTTATTATGAAGCAAGACCTGTTTACTGATGAATCAAATCTGTCTATTGTTGTATACAATAAAGTATGTTGTAATTGTCAAATAAAAATAAGTTGTTAAGTATTCAATCCAGCATTTTATTATTTGTGCTATTTTGATAAATACAATGAATAATTGGGTTCACCACTGTTCAAGATGATATCTTGAATGTTCATGCAAAACATTTATTTTCATTGGTTATAGAATCATATCGGTTCACGTTTCCCCAGTAAAAACAGTGTTATTCTGGGAATTAAGGATGTAATCGTTTTCCAAAACGTCCTGCACAAGCGTTAAGAGGGTGTTGATCACGTGGTACATCCATGAACCCCATTGTAAAATGAAAATGACTTTTCTAAACACAGTACTATGTGATAGCTCAGTTGGTAAAGAGGTCCATAAGTAGGGGAGGATAGAGGTTAGATATCTGTCCTGTTCAGATACGAGACCTCTAGGCGTAAATCAGTATTGACTGTTCTTTTACTAGAACTAGGAGCTTATAAATGACAGAGTGTGTCTAAAGATAAGGCCTTGGAAATATATGCCCATGTCAAACCATTATGCACATTGCTAAGGAAAAGATTTCTACACCTTCACTTATAGTTAATGATGTGTAGAAATTAGTGAGTCTACTAACAGTAAATAGTCTTACGATATACTTCATATTTTTCAATATTTTTAATTATGTGATCTAAGGATGTTGCATCAATGTCGATTTTTCAGTACAGTTAATGTTCTTTGGTCACATGGCAGGTGTTGGTAGCAAAATGGGCGATCACCATGTTGTTGAGATACTGTAATACTAAACATAGACTAGATGAAAATGTAAATGATGACAATGGGAAAGAAAAATCTCGTCTCATAAAATGTTTCTGTATAATTTGTAATGATTATTAGACCTCATAGTATCCTTTTTGATGAAAAGAATCGCTTTTTAGCACATTCATTTATAGATGCAAAGGCAATGCTGACTCTAATAAATTTATTGAAAATCAGCACGCATAATGGCATGTTTTATTGATTTACATGCCGACCAGCAGTTGTTCTACAACAAAAAAAAAAGGAATTTTATATGGACAAATCAAGTCATCCTTGAAACTTACATTAACTCCAAATGCAGATTACAGAGGTGTTCAGATAATCTTAACGGCACGTATCGATGACAATATTGCTTAACTTGCAATGCCAATTATGAACGTGTCTACGATTGCTATGACATTCGCTTAGATGTGTTGAAGAATCCATGGTGACCGTCTAGATGAACGTCTCCAATCAAACTGGAGATGATAAGCTGTTTAATTAAATGCTTTAAATATCTCGTGGTGGCTCTGGTCCATCAATTATTCTTTATAGCCTTTTCACCTTCTCATACCGTTACTTAAACAATTAGTTGATAGAAAATCATACTATTGTGCTGTTATAGTAATTTTTTTCGCTCATTACTTTGGATTTGCTTTTAGATCCTTGGAGTTAAACACCGCCATATTACATTTATTTGACAAACGTTTGTAAAACCGTTTGTCATTTATCTATGTAGATGCATGGGTAATGCTTACTTTAATAAATTTATTGATAAACAATACGCATGATGGCATGTAATATCGTTATACCTACCGACCAGGACTCGTTTCCACGATGCAAAAAGCTATGATTTTATTCACACGTTAACCTCATTAAAAAACAACAAAAACCGAGAGACTAATCAGTTGTAAACAGACTTTATTATCATACTTATCGTAAATGTGACCACGATTTTTCATTGTTCGAATAAGTATTCAATTTTACACGGTATCTATTTCTTACGCCTTCTAGATTTTTACGATCAATGAAAAATATGTTCAAACCATATTTCTCCCAGATGAAACACCTCTTTTAAACTTCTTAGGCAAGAAAATACCTATTCCAAGACATGCTCTTCCAGACGGCAAGTGATATTCTATTTTAAACCATACTTACTTAGGTTCCTACCCTTCCGGGGCTCCCAGTCCCGCTTCCCTGGTGGAAGTTCACGTGTTTAACCTAATTTGTCAGTTTTTTCTTTGCCTCTGGATTTTGATTTGGATCTGTGTTTGATACTTCTATCAGATCTCTGCTAGGTCATTGCATTTCAAACTACGCTCAAAGCCGTTCTCAAAAATTGTACAGCCAGTGAAATTTAAACCACACTTCTTCGGCCGCTAAATTCAATTTCAAACGATAATTATTCCAGACTTCTATGACCAGTTAAACACGATTATAAACCGTAATGCTTCTAGGTGTCTGCGACTGCAAGCGGTGATACCAATTTCAAGACATTTACAGCCTGTGAAAACATCTGTTATCGGTAAATATTTTGTTTTAACAGGATTTTTAAAAGTGTCTTCTTCTCTTTGACGGAAAGCGTAACGGCCAAAATGTATCATTTTACTGCTGACGTAAATGAAAGCCGACGTAATACGCTCACGTAAATAAAATACGATGTATCAGGATCCCCCCCAATGAACTGACAGACTTTCTCACACTAGTATTTGCACAAGTGTTGTTCGAAGCTTGACGGTAAACCGGTGTTATACATGTAGACCACTTGGACAGCGATGTCCCTTATGAATGACGATCAATCAAAAACAAACATATTAATCCATGTTTAAATCAGAATCTCAAGGCAACGTAAAAGCATTGAAACTAATAAATTCAGCCAAACGTGTGAACTTTCAACAGGGAAGGGAGTCGAGTGCTGCAGAAGGGTAAGCGTCTCCTAAATAGCTAGCGTCACCAATGCTAGTAAAATACTGTTTGCAATTATGCAACACAATAACTGTTTAATACGGGTTATGGCGGTTGTAACTAGCTTAACAGGAGTTGCTAAACCTTCAGGAGTACCCGGTCTCACTTTCCTGGTGGAAGTTCACATGTTTAACTTAATTTGCCAGCTTTAAAAGCTTTGGAATTTTAGTTTGGTCATGGGTTGATATGTTTGTTTTTGATTAAAATATTATGTGATTATACATATTTGATTCACTTATCTTACAGCTGTGAATTGTTATAAAACACATAACACATTTTGTTAATCAAACAGAATTGGTTTTATGATTTTCTCACATACTTCATAATTATCCATACGTGACATCTTAACTGGATGAACAAAATCTTTTTTGTCTGTTAGACGTTTTAAAGCTGATTTTCTTTCTTCTTTTCCCCATAGATATATGCCATCGAAGTATTTTATATTTTCCATTTTTGTTATACCCGCTAAAACAGTTGGAAAGGCAATCTCTAAGAATAATTGGTTACGTGTAAAAATATCCATATAAAAGAGAAAATCCTGTGAATATTTGGCTGGTATATACACTACATCGCTGACTCTTTTGAAAAAGCCGGTTTCAAATCCTGTATTTATTCGCAAATTTTCCTTAAAACGCATATACCCTTTGACGTCCGTATTATTTAAATCATTTAAACCTTTTCTATACGCCCACATTCCATAGCTACTGTTGTACCAATACCATGGAGTTGGTGGGTTTTTATTTTCTTTTAGAAGAATCACAGGAGACATCAAAATTTTGTCAAATCTATAACGTGCGAGATTTTTTGTATAGAGAATTGCGTCTTCCGTTACGTACAGATACCCATCGACGCCATAATTCATTTGCATTGCTTGTAACACACATCTTTGGGCTAAATACCCTTTATCTACTTCTACTTCAATAAAGGACACGGGTTCTTCCAAATCTTTAGTCATGTCTTTAAATACCGCACTCTTAATTCCACAATATACTATATTAGGGAAATGTTTTCTATAAAGTACCTCCAAAATTTTGACATTGTTATACAAAGGATGGTTAAATTCAATAATCAATAAGATATTATTAAACGTTTTCACATTCGAGAGAGATGATCTATTTTCCCGTGAAAAGACAAAATGTGGACAATAATTCAATACTCTTTTGATATCTCTGTCAGGTATATAACCACCGTCTTTTGGTAACGATATAAAATTTCCCGTTTCATTTTGTGGGGCAAAAATTACACTGGTGTTTCTTTTATCAGCAGTTTGTCCTTTAATTTTTCTGTTATTCAATGTCATATTGTTCATATGTGTTCGTTTTGGTTCAGTATATTTGAGTGATTTCAAATCTTCTATCCACAATTTTATCAATTTCCCGTCATTGGTGCGTAAATAATCATTTTCAATCATCTCTGAGGTTAAATCTAAGACACAATCAAAAAAGGAATATTCCTGTTTACAAGTCCAATCACTTAAGAAGTTTATAAAATTTTCAATTACAAAATAATCGTCAGTTTTTTGTAAATAATCGTCGTTGTAAGTGTGGCGATTTCTTTTAGAGAAAGCATTTGGAGGATAAAAAGCTATATTACCTCCTATCTCCCACAGCAATCTTTGTGACCAATATGATCGCCAAATATCAGTCACACGAACACTTACAGTAGTTGGTAAAATCAACCCCCAGAATGCATCATACAGATAAAGAGTATTTTGCGAATTAAATGGACAAAACGTCTTTTCTTTCACCAACACAGGAGGAGAATTAACAGTAAAGGTGACATTTAGAGGAACTGTAGTTTCTTTTCGGTTATATCTAAAGATAGCATCTGGATCACCATTAACAAGAGCTTGCTGAATCAAAGGTGTCCTCCATGCTCCAAGCGTATAAGTATGCGAGAAATTTGAGCCTTTTTGACTGAGAGGATATCCACGCGGCAACATACTTGATTGTCCAAAATGTCTATATGAATTGAAGGTATTTCCCTCTCCCGTATACATCAATCCTGTAGTTTCTTCGGTGTACGTAAATCGTTTTAGTTCATCCAGTAGGCTGTTACCGTCATCTGTGTCGTATATTACTTTTGCACCCTTTGCAATTGCATACAAATATCCCACATTTTTCCGCAAATAACTATTCATGGGTAAAAGAGATGTGATTCTAAATCCAAGGATTTCTTGTTGTTCTACATTCAGGAAATCGCAGTTCTGAAACCTAAATGTAAATATGATCTTAGAAAAATAAAATGTGCAACTAAACAAGAGACCCATGGACCTTTAGCTCACCTGAGGATATGCCCCATATCTCATGCAGAAGTTTAAATTTCAGCTACATCGGATGGCGAAAAATGCTATGTTATCTGCACTTAGTTATAACTATACCTAAGAATGCTATATTTAAACTCTATGATACCATCTTAGATAGCAAATGAAAGAACAAAGGAAAAAACTTAGACCATTTGTAATGGCAGCAGGTGAGCTAAAACGTGGATTATTCGACAGCCAATGCAACCAAAACACAATACAAAACCAGCCAATGATAAAACAGTAAACAAGACAAAGAACGGCTTTGTAATAAACAAATTACATAATTTCAAAACAAAACTTCTAATGCATAACTATAATGTCGACAGACGAACAAGGTGATTCCAGTATAACGGTATATCGGACCCTTTTATGCTAATGCATAACGTACAAGGTGATTCCAGTATACCACGCCTGGTACACGCAGTTTTAAAAGGAAAACAAAACATAAAAAAAACCTCAACCGTAAATTGTCGATTTTTCAAAAACCTCGTATTTCTTTAACAAACTCTGGCCCCTTTGCACTGCTCTATGACGTTGACTATCTTAATATCTTTTCATTTTTTAAAATCAATTCGTTATACAAGGTGTAAGCTATTTTCCCCAACACGTGTATTTTTGTACAATTTTTATAAAAACATGCAACAAATATTTTAAAATTTCTTAAATTATCAATTCCTTCTGTATTTTTATTTAAAAATCTCCACACTTGTGTAAGTAATTTCATAATTATACCCCTATTTCACGCTTTTCAACGAAATGGTTTTCACTTGAATTTTCCTACTTAGATGACCCTTAAGCAATAAGCATTTCTATCAGGTGTAACTGCCTTTATGATAATTTATATAGGGTATACATGAAGTTTTAAATGCAACTATTTTAAAATACTGGCTATAAACATCAACGTCAGAATGATGAGACAATTCTGTGATATGGAAGACTTCTGTCGCCATACTGTACTTACCTCCAATTATTTGGCGTTTTTGTATCTCCAATAACTACCACTTTCCATCCTGGTAAATTGGCTAAGTATTTTATATCCGCTGTAGGTGGTTCTGTGGTGGTCACTACAATCCATTTTTCTGGTTTATGTGTTTTTGCTTCATTTACTTTGTCAAAGACCCTACAAAAGTACAATGAATGTGAACTATTGATTAATTTAATGGAATTTTGCGTCAAAATAAAGAATATTTTACTTATATCGAGACGTTATCATCTGTAGCTAGACGAAGTGGCATAAAATTTTACCTTTGTAGTTTGTTCCGGGCAATGTACATAAAATGTTTTTAACGTGTCGTGCCTGCCCTAAAACGGGACCTCGATTTTTAAGGTCTCTATCGAAAGAACTCGTGACTTTCTCGAGTTCTTGGCGAAAGAACAGTCACTACTTTCAAATCTTGTTCAGACATCGGTCGGGGATGGAATCCACGACCTTCCATATACTGCACATTATCCAAATTTATCTGCATAAATAATGTAAAGTACATTATCTATGAAATATCTTAATTATAACAATCATGAAAAATAACCTGCATTAAAGTTTTTAGAGGGACACTATCTATAATGATAGATACGATACCATACATGATACAATTGAGTAATTAAGATGCTGTAAACGTACTTAATTTCGCGCGTATTTATTTTCGCGGTAATTTAGACATATATTCGCGTTTTTTATGCACTATAACACAATAAGCGTAATATAATTTTCGCTCAGTATTAATTTTCGCGCAAAACAAACGACCGCGAAACAAGCGAAAATTGGTACACCGCGAAAGTAAATACTAGTACAACTTTGTGTGTTCACATTGTTACGGGATACTTTACAGGATAAAATTAAGAATGATTTATCGAAATTATGAATGTTATTTTAGCTGATACAATCAAAGGCAATGGGTGCGTTATTTTAGTTGGACGAGTTATAAGTTATAATGAGTTGAGTAATGGTGTGTTTTACGTCCCAGTCAAGAATATTTCACTTATATCGAGACGTCGCCAGCTAAAGGCGAAGGTGCAGAAATTTTGCCTGTGCGTTGCGCTGATGGCATTATATAGCAGGGTTCTTTAGCGTCCCAAGCCCACCGTGATACGGGACCTCGTTTATTTTAAGTTTCCATCCGAAAGAGCAGTGACTTTCATTTCGTAATGGCAAGTGCTTGGCGAACAGTCACTACCCACTTTCAAGTCTTGGGTCAGACCCGGCCGGGGATCGAACTAACGACCTTCCACTTACGGAGAGAGCACTCTACCAGCTGAGGTACCTCAGTCGTTTTTATAAGTTATAATGATGTAAACTACTTGGCTATCGCTTTTTGCATATTGTGTGTTACATGTACTATGGTGGTACGCAATTTCTTTTCAATACGAAGTTATCTCAAATTTTTCCTCCTGATTAGTAGAAACATCCGGTGTACGTTGATAGATAATACAGAGTGTGAAATGAGTCCTAAAATAACTCAATATTCTAAAACAAGTGAAACATTTTACGAAAATATGTTTAATACAACATTCGTGTCTTAAAATTATCTAGTCAGAAGGAGCCTTAATTTTTCACTCACAACTCTTATCATCAGTTGGTTATTTTTAAAGGAGCTCGTCTAATCATGCTAGGCTGGAGCAAAACTATTGGAGTGGCGAAAGAATTTGCATTAAAATACACCTGTTACAACAAAATTTTAAAAGCTTCTTCAAACTGAATATGATATTTGAAAAAAAACCATCATTATTTTAACAACTTATAACTTACTAACACACTGCTTGACACGTTTTCCTAAAAGGTGCTATTTCTAGCACTAATTGCACGATTTCTCGTAAATTCTAAACCTACAAATTTTTGTACAAGTTTATTTTGAACAATATAACTTGATTATCCACGTGTCTGTTCCATATATGTAACAAAAGAGTGTCATGTTTGTAGGTTTGGTTGTAATCTGAAATAACGAATTGAAAATGCTGCTGTGGCATTAGTCTGGTGGAACAAAATTGAAATTTCACAATAGGGGGACACGAGTGTTCAAAGCTGGCAACATAGCTGTCTTTTATCATCATAGGTTAGGGGTCAAGAATCAACCTGTTGCCAAGCTGATCGACCCTTGGTTTAGTAGATAAAAGGTCAAAGGTCAGATAGTTTTTTTTTCTAAAAATTAATCTTTATTAGTTTATAGCTGTCCAAATATATACTTTTTGAGATTTAAATAAATCAAATAAATCTGTTTTCATGCAATCATAGCATATTCATGTATTTTAACGTTGACTAGGAAGCTAATTGAGACTGTTTAGGCTAAAATTTAAATATTTCAATGTTGTTTTTCAAAATTCTGACACAAGCTTCAAGATAGAATAAAATAAAAGTATACATTTAACATCAAAGCATGAATCAAAATGTTAAAATATAATTCTTTTGTAAATACACGACTGTGATTAAAACAAATATATTGTTTAAACCCAGCTGATAATTTGAAATTTATTAAAAGTTTAAAATCAAAGTACTGCAAGTACTGTAATCGGCAAGCCAAAGTCACGAGAATCTCTGGAATATATCAATCACATCTAACGATTTCTTTTCATTCATCAATATCACTATCTGTGGCATTATCATTCAAAGGATTCCACCAA
This sequence comes from Anadara kagoshimensis, assembly GCA_021292105.1. Taxonomy (NCBI): domain Eukaryota; kingdom Metazoa; phylum Mollusca; class Bivalvia; order Arcoida; family Arcidae; genus Anadara; species Anadara kagoshimensis. Next base: position 48,005,063 of record CM037870.1, read on the forward strand.
TCAACGGTTCAACGGTCCCATTGCAAGTGCATACAGCCACCCACTTGTAGTGCAACATGATTTATATTTACATTTCAGCAATGCATGACATGGTTTTGGTAAAGGTTATTTTTCTCATTAAAACCCCCTACTGTAGCTCAATTGGTATAGCGCTCACTCCCCGTATGTGGCCAGTCCTGGCTTCGAACCCTAGTTGGGTCTGATCAAGACTTGAAATAAGGTAGTGACTTTTCTTTTGCCAAACACTCAGTATTTAGAAACGAAAGTCATGAGATCCTTTGAGAGAAATCTTAAAAACCGATGCCCCCGTGCCAAGGCGGGTATAACATGTTAAGGAACTTTTCCTGCACATTTTCCTGCAAGTTCACTGCAAAGGTCAAAATTTCTGCCACTTCACCTATAGCTGGTGACGTCTTGATATGACTGAAATACGTAAAAGCCCGTAAAACCCCATGCAATCAACCAATTTGTAATTTTCTCATTAAAACTGTTTTTAGTCGCATTCAGACTCGCACTAACTTAACTGTCCGAGAATAATCGTGAACATCAGGAAAATACTTAACCTAAGTCCAAAAAGTTAAGTTTTGTTCATGATCCTTTGACCTGTAATTGTCTTAGAAAAGTTAATGTTCAAAGTAAGATTTAAGCAAAAATAAAAATAATAATAATAAGTTTAATTTGTGAAAAAAAAAGATTTAAGTAAAAAACTAGTATTGTTCGTGGTCTTGTTGCCAGATAGCAAGACAAAATTAGTAACGAAAAGTTTATGGTGGATCACAAAACAAGGTCGCTTTGAAACACAAACACAAAAGCGACATTGGGGATGGATAAGTCACACCATCAAGACACCTGCCAACAACATCACAAAACTTTGAAATGGAACACACAAGAATCAGAGACACCTTGAGACAAGTTTCTGGAATTGAAACAGAGGGGGTAAAATTGCGCAGAACAGAGCCAGTTTGAGGGATTTTGTCGATGGACTAACCTCCACTGGGAGTTAAATGCATACAGTACGCAAGTTAGTGAGACTAGCACCATCCGTGTCCTATAGGTGATGGGAGATCCGGAACAAATACCAGGTATAACTAAATGCAGCCAAACAGTAGTTTAATAGTATTCACGTTGAATATGTAGGTCGGTTGCATATGATGTTGGAAGCAAATTTTCAATTGTACTTTTCCCCTGAGAGGAACAGTTTACATCGTAGATGAGAATCCTCGCTAGGTACATTCAATGAAGGCATCTGCACTCACAAGTTTAGAAAAGTTCCCTCTTGCAAGAGTGGGAAGAGGACCTGTGTTTTCCCTGGAAACACGGAATGCTGTATTTAGAAAGTTAATTGACAGTCTTACAGTCTGCAATTGCATGGAATACTGGGAGCTTATTCCTCTCCAGAGGTGATAATTTTATGCTATGAACAGGGACGAACTTTAGATGTCCCGGTCTGGAATCATACTTCCGCATTTAAAAGCAACAGAAGAATAATGTCATCAGTATCACGACAGACAACAACTGTTCTTTTATAGCCTTGCATCAACACCATGGGGAACAATTCTATTATCGGCTTCCTTGTGGAAAGCTTTAAAAACGGTTACACTCCTTCTTCTGTATGAATTAAACATGCTGTCTGTTGGACCCCCTAATACCCTCAGCTAAGCTAAGAAGTGTCTTGGATTACTTCGAGATCCTATTTGTTTTCTTGGTGACTGATAAAATCTTACCAATTTGATGGCAGAGGGACATTTTAATTATCAATAATTCTTCTAACAGAACGGGGGCCTGATCCTCTTTTATCTAGATGGTTTCACCTTTTATGGATTAGTTGTCATATCTTATCATAATGACATCAATTTTAATACATTTATCTTTCGCGTGGATAAAAACAGTGTATTGATGCCTTTCCGTTTTCCCAGTGCTACAACTAAAGTTTGACCATTAATTATTTTGGTAGTAATGTCTCCATGCAAACTTCTTCCTCGGGGATATTTTGAAGATCCGACTCGTCGGCTGCAGATAACAAGGTCCTGGTGTATCAGGTATAGAAAGCGGCACTAGGAATAGTTCGTGTTTCAACAGTTCACTAATATTTCCACCAGAAAAAGAGAACACACTTGATAGTATTATACAGATACAGTCATTATAGCTAATCAAATCTTTCAGTACCACCAGTACTTTGATTTCTTTTTTTTAAAAAGTGGATACTTATATAAATGCGGGCAATATGATTCAGTAAAATTATTTTAACAGAAGTCTAAAGTTTTGTTAAACAATTTCAAATGCACAAATGTGTTTATACTAGTATTTATTTGCCACAATTAATCATATTTGTAAAGGTCAAATTTGTGCAAGCGTCTAATCTTATTTTTCATGGAAAACTTTGAAAAAAGTGACTGAATTAGTTGGATATGACTTTCTATTAATTTGAAGATACCATTTACATATTTAGAAGACAAAATGTATAAAGAAAAACTTCTGTAAGCCACCTTGAACTTGTGTATAGGTCAATATGGGCATTTTCACTTGAACTTTGCACCCATTGACCTTTAGCTACCCCCACAATGGCCCCTGGGTGAAATCTTGCTTGGCAACAAGCCGATTCTACCAAAGTAAAGTTCAAAGAAGGTTATGACATAACTTGCCACCTTTGAACACGTTGTCCTCCCTACATCGAAAAATAAGCGGATTTTTCAAAATCCTCTACCAGACTACATCGATAAATCGCCGAAAATAATTTACTTTCGATTTAAAGTATTTACAAGTATTTTTTTATCGGACAGTCACTTTTTATTACGGATTTAAACTGAAATATTATCACCAATTAAGTAACAGAAAACATTTCAAAATCTTAAAAGGTATACCAGGAATATGCCTGTAGGTCGGTCGCTCGCAAAAAACCGTAGACATCCTTTATGCGAGTAATGCGAACAACTTGAGAATTATGGAAAAGAAAAATTTGAAAAGTTATGTTATAAGATCAAAAACTATGATAATGATTAAGGATTATGAAGGAGAAAAACCGATAAAATACTTTTGCAATAATTGCATCAAACAAAAAACAATATTATTCAAGTCAATATTCAAATTCAAACTAGAACTGTCTCTTGAAAGCCAAATACCCCCCGCCCGAACATTAAATGTTATCCCGCGACCTTGACCTATATGATATAACTTTGGTTCAAGGTTATGACACATTATTCATGTGAAGTTTTATGACAGTCGTCCAAAGCAGCTACGAGATATGGACGGACATGGTGATTCCTATATACCCCCTCAAACTACATGTAGTTTGCGGGGAGTGGGTCGGTGGGTGAGTGGGTATAAGGATGAAACTCTAATTTTACAGACATCCTACCTCCAATAAATTCCGCAAAACAAATGCCTCAGCACATTAATTGCGAAGAACTGAAAAATACCTTGTCCATTTATTCCAACATTTGATGAAAATAGTAAAAAGTAAATGTTGATCCAAAGATACGAGGGGAAGTCAGAAAGTTCATAGAACAGCATATTCAGCCAAGCGTAACACACATTTTCTTTACTTATTTAGACAACACAACATTCCGCCATTTTAAACATACAAAGTTTATTTGTCACAACGTATTTGTGTAATTCTCAAAAGCATTCAAAGTTGGTGACCATGAAGCAATGATGGAAAATCAAAATGTTTAGTTAAGGGCAGTATAAAGTTCCTCACAGTAGAGGGATCAAATGCCAAAGAAATTCACCAGCAATGGCCGAAGTGTACGGTGACAATGGTTCTGTCTATTCCAGTGGCAAAATGGTCAGCTGAATTTAAACGTGGGCGCACCTCACTGAAGGATGAACCACGGTCAGGTCGGCCAGCTGATGCCAGCAGAAAGGAAATTGTCACGTCTGTGGAGCCCCTCATCATGAATGATCGTCGAATTAGGATTGGTGACATAGCTAGGAAGTGTGACATTTCACATGGACGTGCTTACACGGTTATCTAAGAGCATCTTGGGATGTCAAAAGTATCCGCAAGATGGGTCCCCAGAAACCTTAACGCACAGGGGCCAGTTTCATAATAAAATTTAAAAAATACCGATAAGTATATAAAAAAGAGTAAAGGGGAACAACGAATCAGATCTTTCACTTGTAGGTGCTCCGACAAAACTCTACATTACTTTTTTAATTTGTGTCCGATCATCGTGATCTTGGTGTCATTTTGTTCCCAGATAAATATTCTTTAAGTTGGCATTCAATTTTTGGACATAATTCAAAATCTAAATAAAATGTTCAAACGGAAAACACAGAAAAACGGTGTAATTTTGTCCGATGTAGCTAAGCCCGTCCATGTAAAAGTAGCTTAAAATTCGCATTACGCTCATGTTTTTCACTACCCGCGTCCGTGTCAACTACAAATGCTGATGTGGATCGAAGAACTAAATAAAAAGCAATAAATTTCAAAGGTAACCGTTACTCACTTCTAAATCTACAAGCTATTATATCCTATTTTGTTCCAACGCGGACCAACTTTCCTCTATCATGCCTCCATCTTGTTATTATATATGCAGTTATTTTAAGCTGCGATTTGATTGGTTAAAAATATTTCACCCCCTCCGTTGGCATTTGTAGAATTTTGTCAATGTATCAAACTTTCTATCAAAATGACTTTATAACGATTTATACTTAAAAAAGAAAGATCAAATAAGTTAATGTAATTTCATTTTCTTAAATTTTCATAATCACAGAGTATATTGAAATATTTTTAACCAATCGAATAACAGCTATAACACATGCGCGGTACATGCTTTATGTATGAGCTCAAAATGGAGGCATGATAGAGGAAAGTTGGTCCGCGTTGGAACAAAATAGGATATAATAGCTTGTAGATTTAGAAGTGAGTAACGGTTACCTTTGAAATTTATTGCTTTTTATTTAGTTCTTCGATCCACATCAGCATTTGTAGTTGACACGGACGCTGGTAGTGAAAAACATGAGCGTAATGCGAATTTTCAGCTACTTTTACATGGTCGGGCTTAGCTACATCGGACAAAATTACACCGTTTTTCTGTGTTTTCCGTTTGAACATTTTATTTAGATTTTGAATTATGTCCAAAAATTGAATGCCAACTTAAAGAATATTTATCTGGGAACAAAATGACACCAAGATCACGATGATCGGACACAAATTAAAAAAGTAATGTAGAGTTTTGTCGGAGCACCTACAAGTGAAAGATCTGATTCGTTGTTCCCCTTTACTCTTTTTTATATACTTATCGGTATTTTTTAAATTTTATTATGAAACTGGCCCCTGTGCCTTAACGTGCAGGATCGCTTCCAAAGACTCCAGTCAAGTCGGGAGCTTCTTTGCATTTATAATGATAACCCGGAGAGCTTCCATTTACGTTTAGTAACTGGTGATGAAACATGGATTCATCATTGGGACCCAGAAACGAAAAAAGAGTCCATGCAATAGAAGCACCCTGGCTCACCCCTACCAAAGATATTCAAAACCCAACCATCAGCTGGCAAAGACATGGCCACTGTGTTTTGGGATTCTAAGGGCGTTCTATTAATCAATTATAAACCTGCTGGAATCTTTATCACTGGGACTTACTATGCTGATCTAATGAAGCAGCTGAAAGCTGCTATTAAATTAAAAAGGAGGGGAAAGTTTGAGCCGAGGGGTATTGCTTCTTCACAACAATGCTCCTGTGCACAAGTCAAGGATTGCCCAAGCAGCGATTCGTGAATGCAAGTTCGAACAACTTAATCATCCACCCTACAGTTCCGATTTGGCACCAAGTGATTATTTCCTATTTAGAATTTGAAATCCCATTTACTGGGAATCAGATTTCCTAATGAAAATGGACTTAAGGCTGCCACTGAGGCATGGTTTCAGCACCAAACCGAAGACTTCTATTTCAAAGGTATAGACAGTCTGAAAGAAAAGTGGGCTAAGTACATTGGGGTAAATGGGGACTATATTGAATAATAATAATAAAATGTATGTTTTGTTGCGGCAATATATACCCCGTTCTATGAACTTTTTGACCTCCCCTTGTATGTATAACATACTAAATAACAACTCGTTTAAACAAGTTACGTGAGAAAAATGTTAAGACTTATTTAATAATATGACGGACGAGAACTGGAACATATAGAAACGTGTTTAACACTAGCTGGACACAAGTTACATTGGTTTCAATATAGAACCATCTTGTAAAGGAGCTACTAGTATATTGTAAAGGAGCTACTAGTATATTGTAAAGGAGCTACTAGTATGTTCCTTTTGATGTTTTGTAAACAGCGCTATTGTGCATTTACATTGGGTATCTTAAGTTGTTCTTTGCTGTAGTTAATAGATGAAGGGTTCCTCAATAAAACATAGTCATCATTCTTGCGGACTTTATGATCATAAATCATGTTTAAAATTTGATTATTGCACACATGTATATTTTAAGACCCTATCAAATACTATTAAACCGTTACTATATACATGTATATAAATGCACAAAAATCTATAGCCACATGAAAGGTTGAGTATAAACATTTTCAAGATCATGGCATCGATTACATTAAACTCTCTCTTAAAATATGTACCTTGTAAAATTTATCCTAAGGCTCCCGGTAGCATTTTCCGGAAAATGCCAAAACAGTAATCCGTACACTGCAAGGAAGATGAACACTGAACACTTTACCAGTACAATCATGGAACGCTTCATTTCGCTACTTACCACTTTACCAATTCAATGATATAGTTGGTACACTGGAGACGTATTTTTATTGTAATTGAATATGATATAACTTTAACCCATTGGCGATTTGGACGCCATTTTAACCACTTCGTTATGGTATCCCGTCAAAACAATACAAATATTACCTCGATCGAGGACAAATGAAAAGTGATCTCACAAACGAGCGGCGAGTAAGTTCAGACTCCAGTTTCACAATCATTCCGTAACTAAGATTTTCCTGAACATAAATCTTACAATTTTATAGTACGTGTGCTTCAAATAAAAAATATCCATAAAATTATAATATATTATAGATGGAATAAGTTTATCGCGATATTCAAAATTACACCTTAAATATAGAAATACCTTGAAAACTTACAAAATTATTTGCCAGATTTTAGTCAATGAAAATCTTAGTTAAAGTGGAGCCTGCTACCTGTCTTGTCTGACTTGATTTTTGTCACGGCATGTTTAGCAAAGTTCTCGCCAATGGTTACATCAAAATAAAATAAAAATACGGTCTCCTTTATAAGTAACCATGACTTATGTTGTTGGTTCTTCTGAAATGGTTTTGATATTTGTAAAACTTTTGTCAGAGTAAAACTTCAAAGTTTTGCTCCATTCAAACACAGTCTATCCCATTCAAACAGTCTATCCAGAACAGCTTGACTAATTTTACAATCCATCGAATTTATTATTTCACAAAAGATTTTGATATTGCTCCTGACCTTGTTTATTTTAGTTGATATATTTCCAGAATTAAAAAAAACAAAACTAAAGACAGGGCGATATTGATTAATGGGGATATTTACCTTCTGCTCAGGGTTATTAATAAGGATGGCTTCATTTTTGAATGCCGAGACTCCTGTGATAGCCTTTCTTAAATTTTTTATATATAGTTCTAAAACTCAATTTGCTTTTGAGGCTAATGCCGAGTGTCTTCATCATTACAGACACGTGCTCTAGATTCTGTGGTTGGCGGTTTCATATTTAGAGATATTGGCGTGATTATGGTCATTTTTAATTTTATTTACAATTTATTTCGTTCCCGGATTTACGATTTTATTTCATGTGTCATGTGTGATCCAAAGTAAAGTCAAACCTGTCAATAAAGGTCACCTTGGGAAACTAGTAAAAGGGGTCTTTTACAGGTTCTAATAATATGAATAAATAACAATTGCGATTTGGCTGTAGTAATTTTTAAAAAATAAAATTGCTTTTAATTATGAGGTCGGTCGGAACAATTTTCTTGGTGGCACTTGTAACTCTTTCTGTAATAATGGACCATATGCATAGCTCCCCCGCGGCGAATTTATCAATTAACCGTCGTACTTACTAATGGTATAACAGTAAGGTATCTAGCTTCGGGGAGATGTATGATTGTTTTCCAATCAGAGATAGTAAAAACTTCCTAAACTAAAGTTAAGGAATATCTTAGTTAAGGAATGATTGTAAAACTGAGCGGCCTGTTGGTATATCAACATATGTACAATGAACCTTTGTCCTCATTTGGTGATCCAAAGGCACCCAACCTTGTCACCCACTCACTCAACTTAAACACCGTTAAAGTAGTTACCATCTCTGTGACCCTCAAGATCGGGATGCCGCGGGTTCGAACCCTGACAATGGGTCAAAGATGAAAGTAAAATTTGAGATAATGTCTTCTCGCCTGACGTTCGGTATTAAGAGGATAAACTAGAACTGTCTCTTGAGAGCCAAATACCCCCCCCCGCTCCACATTGACCTTCTGACCTTGACCTTTGACTTATGCACATAAGGGTGGGGGTGATTATTGACTGGTTTCCTGGTTCCAGGATGATGTAACCGGGGAGTGGTATTCTTGTTTGTGGCGTACTACTGTATATCCACAAATGGTTGCACATGGAATATGCATGAATAAAGTCGTACTTTCCAACAAACTCACCAAAAAATTGTCAAAACTTGATACAAAATATTTTTCCTATATCCAATTGTGAATTTAATTCTGTACATACAGCATTTTTTGAAGTTTTAAACAAAAAAATATAACTATGTCAAAATTATCCCTCCTGTATCTTCTTACTTCGGACATTTTTAAATATACATGTGTATTATCATAACTTGGAATATTCATGATGATCACACCTGAAAAAACCCAAACAACAATGATCTACCTGACCCTTAATACCCTGATGTAACTTTGAATGAGTCCCAATTGGTGTATAAACTTGATTGAATTTCAAAACATTTCCAAAAAATTATCTATGTATAGGAGAATGAATAACGATGTTTTCATTTTAAAAATATAATCATTTTCAATTGAAAGAAATACATAATAAAAACCATGTGCACTTAATTTATGGAAATACAGTAATGTTGTGTTTAAACATAGGTCCACAGAGGGGGAGTGGGTAAGTAAACAATTTAAAACATTTAGAAAACCTCAGTTTTGATAATTAAATAGAGAGTTTTTATTATTTAGCAATTTGACTAAAATCCCCTTATAAAAGCAATTTCTCAATATAATTAATATAAACGGATAAATGCTGCACTTTAAATAGAAACAAAACACAAGACACACAAAGATAGATGACAATAGCTCATCTAAGTACTAGTATTTGGCTCAGGTGAGCTAAAATGTATGGACTGTTCTGTAATCATCAATGGTTCCTTAAAACTAACACAGATATATGTATTTTATATGTGGAAGAATTTTTAAACTGTTTATTTTCTCATGTTGAAATATAAATGATATTACATTTTACACATAAGTTCAAAAGTTGTTTATATTCTGTTTGATTTTTTCCCAGCCTTGTGATGCACAGATTTATGAGACTTTAAATGATGAGGCTGGTTGAATTTTTTATCACAGATGTCACACTTCAGTGGTTTTTCTCCAGTATGAACAAGTTTATGAGTATTCAAGTTACTCAGCTGTGTGAATTTTTTACCACACTCTTTACATTCAAATGGCTTGACCCCTGTGTGAGTTCTTACATGAATTTTCAGTTGAGCGACAGCTGTAAATCCTTTGCCGCAATAAGAACATTTGTGTGGTTTTATTTTTGAGTGAGCCATTAAATGATGTTTCAGTGAGTTTGATTGGGTGAACTGTTTTCCACAAATGTCGCAAGTGTAACCTTTGACCCCTGTATGTGTAACTGTGTGACGTTTGACTTGGCTAGTTGTTGCAAATTTTCGACCACAAATTTCACATTCATGTGGTTTTTCATTTGTATGTGTAAGCATGTGGCTATCAAGGTGACCAGACTGAATAAACTGTCTTCCACAAATCTGACATTTATGCGGCTTATCTCCTGTGTGGATCAGCATGTGACGGTTTAAACTGGAAGAATGTCGAAACTGTTTGTTACATAATTCACAACTGTGTGGCTTTGACTCTGAGTGAATCAACATGTGGCTTTTGAAATGACCAGACTGTATAAACCTCTTGCCACAAATCTCACATTCATATGGCTTCTGTCCTGTATGTATCATCATGTGGTAGTTGAGAGCCACTAAAGTAGCGAAGTGTATATCACATAAACCACATTTATACAAAAGCTTCTTTTCCTTCACTTTAGGTGATCTTTTAATATTTTGTTTAGTTTTATATTTTGATTTCAGCTTAACTTTTTCACTGTCTTCATCACTATCCCCTGAATCAATGTCACATCCCACACACTTGTCATTTATATCATCATCATTATTGGTGTGACTGTTATCAAGGTCATTGACTTCATTGGAATAATCTAGTAAACCATATTCAGAAATGTCTTCTATTTCTGATGTTTCTGTTCCCACAGTTTTACCAGCTAAATGTGAAGTATTTGATAACTTAGTTTTAATTTTTAATTTAGTTTTTGTGTTGCTGTCTTCTTCACTTTCTGTTGAATCAAAGTCACATCCAACACTCTGGTCATTTATTTCATCATCTTCAAGGTCAACTTCTGATGTCCTTGATAAATTTTCTAAATCACCAACATTTTCTTCTTTGAAATTTTCCCTGAGCATATCATCATCTGTATCAATATTTTTAGACTGTTGAATTTCTGACTGGTTACAAATGTCATCTTTTGGATAAAGTACCATCTCTCCTAATAAGACAAAAAATGACAAAGTTAAATTTTGTTAAATAAATAAGTATAAGAAATAATGTGATGAGGCTGTACTGGACAACTCAGATATGTCAATGTGTTAGACAGGAATTTATGGTATGTTACGCCCCAGTCAAGAGTCTTTTACTTATATCCAAACAGTCAATTCTAGGATAGTGAAGAAACTTGAGTTTATGGAGAAAACCACAGACTGACCAATTTGACAGATTTATCTGTTTTCGACGGAAATGTATGGCAAAAAGGAATGTAAAATGTACCAACATTATAACATCGCATGTTAATAATTTACCAAAAATATGGCTTTTCTCCTTAAAAATGCACCAATTCTGAATAAATTAATAGAATTGATTGGTCAGCCTGAAACCATGACCTTAAGCAAGCAAACTGACCAATTTTCTCACACTAGAAATTATTCTGAGTGCTGAGATCCATAACCATGCACTTGGACCACTTGCATACCGAGGCTCCCTGTTAATGGTTGATGTTATTATTGTTATGATGTGTTGTAAATTTGCAATATTTTTTTCAAACATAAACAAAAACAAAATCCAAAGGTTGCATGAGTACCCTTGCTATCAAACATTCACAGTGACATATTTTAAGAAGGTTGGTTTTGATGGTTGTATATTTTTAACATACTAAATAACAATGTTTTGTCTATATTGATGAAACAGATTTTAACTGATTTTTGAAACGCAATCAATGAGATACCTTAATTATTATTGACTAGAGACACAAAGATAACACCACAATAAATCTATACATTTATGTACCTGTGATGTATAATGTGAATTATCATATCCAACCCAGTTCTTTAACATGTATGAGGACTCAGTGTCCAAGCTGTCTAAAGCACTCACATAGCACAGTGCCAATTACCACTTAGGTGCAAATCATACTGGGGACAGATCATAGTGTGAGAAAGTTTAACAGTTCACTTGCCAAAAATCAGTGGTTTTCACTGGGCACTCTGGTTTCCTCCACCATCCATGAGCTGACTGTCTCAAAATAAAGGAAAGAATCATAAACTAAAACTCCCATTACCCCACTCTCCACTCTTTAACATGCAATGTATAAAGGAAGACAGTTAAACATTCAAGTGGTCAAACACCAATGATTGATATCATCAGGTTATATCCAACAACTTTAATAAGTCTGATTCTATGCTAAAGGTTTTAAATGGATGTTAATTACCTTAACCTTTAACCATTGGCATCTACAACTTTACTGTTTCCTTTTCATGTATATAATTCTAATGACTTTATTATCAATAGGTAAACATGAGAAACCTCCTCTAGAAGCTAATAACCTACCATGCTCATACACAAGCTAAAGCTCATTTCAGGATACAACATAAGCTTCTCTGCACTCTATGCTGGCAAGATAAACATAGAGGTAGTACAAATGTACCTATAATACATCTACAACATATTCCTCACACTGGATAGTTTAGTAATGGCACTGATTACAATTTATTACTGTACAATCAAAGTTATGTACCTGTCTTTGAATCATAGTAAACTGTTCCTTCTGTCTCAAGTTCTGGATCTAAAGGTTCAGGTTTGATCTCGACACTACTGACCAGTAAAACACCTGCCATTATATCATACAAGGCCTGAATATGAAAGAAAAACATTTTTACACTGATGTACAGAGACGAGCAAGGAGTATTCAAACACTTTTTAAAACCTTCTTTATTTCATATAAAACCACATATTTTTGGAAATTGTGAAAATTTGATGGAAACTGACTAAGAAATAATTTTTTGAGATTTTTTATAAATATATGGTTTTATATGAAACAGAAAGAAAGATTTTACAAAGTTGTCTGAATACTTCTTGCAGGTCTCTGTGCATACAGTCTAGTATAAAAGGCAAATAAGAGAATCAATGTGAAAGCAGCATTTGTTGCTAGTTTTTTAAATATAGAAAAAAAGAAGTTTATAAAGTTCCTAGGTTTTTGTAACAGGAAGGAGAAGAAACGCAGGATCAGACTGGGGATCTAACCCAGGTCCCCTCCACAATAACTACCTAGACCACTACACTTTTAAACAGAGATGGATATAATGAAGGATTAAATCATGTGTGTTATTCAACATTTTGAAAATAAAACTGTTGATCTCATTGTAAAATACTTTCATTTAAAACTTTCAAAACATCTTGTTCGGCCTTGGAGTTTTCACAAACCCGAGTCATGTAAGAGGAAAGACTTGAATGCAGGATTGGACAAGGAATCGAACCCCGGACCTCCACCACTACAGGTGAGTGTTCAACCAACTGAGCAATTCAATCTTCTGCATTCTTCCCCTGTTATTCTTTAGTTTTCCGAGGCCCTACGTTAGAAATCTCGCCCAATGTGAGGACTTGTCTTATGCAAATATGGATTGGCCGGGCCAGTGATAAAATTAGTTACCCAAACTGATCTAAACCAATGATACTGTAAACAAGATATAAATGATAATACACAACATACGATTCTACTGTCATATTATTAATGTGTGGTCATATATAAACTTGTTCACGCTGTAGCGAAGCATTTCTTTGTCATTTTTATCTGGTCCGGGAAGTCAGTGAAAAATACTAAACTAAAAAGTGGAAACGGTATAACACTGCCTTCCGAAAAAAAAATCTAGGGGGACCATTGAACTACAGGTACTTGTTTCTGATATTAAAAAATAACATACTATACTTAAACATGTTTAAGTATAGAGTGTTATTTTTTTAATATCAGAAACAAGTGTCTGTGCATTGAACAGCTCCATTATTACAACGTAGAATATATGATGATCATGCGGAATGGGCTTTATGTCGAGGTTATAAAATACAATAACATAAAACCATTTGAGCTTTCAAAATCCACTATGCTCGGTTCCGGCATTTCTCAGGCTTTTTTTTTTAAATATCCGGGCCTACTTTATCAGTGTTTATAGATACGATAAAAACAACCCGCGGATGATACAGACATATCACATGTAATAATACATATAAAGCAAAGCGCAAAGAAAAAAATAACAAAAACATAAAAGACTTTAAAAGCATCTTGGGACCTATATCATAAGTTTCTCATGGATTTTGCATAAAAATTGACCGTCAGTTTTGTACCAAAAAACTTGCAATATCCCTGGGTCAATAATTTATTTGCAAGCAGTCTGCTTCGTGGAAAGAAATACGTCATAAGCAGGAGATGCAGGTATATCGCTGCATAGAAAATGAAAGCTGACAATAGAAAAAGTCAACGTGAAGCCGAATTCTGAATGAGTTATCATGACTTTAAAATGCTGGAAAATCTAACGGTTACGGATGGAGATCGCTTGTTTGCGAGGTCACTTTTCATTGGCCCTCGGCCGTAGTACATAACATTTGTATTGTTTGGACGGAATGTGAATACCATAACAAAGTGGTTAAAATGACGTCAAAATCGCCAATGGGTTGAAGTTATATCATTAGTAGACACGGCATTCAATTACAATAAAAGTAAAGCACCAGTGTATACCAACTATATATTTTGTACTATCGGTGTTAATGCCGAAATGAAGCGTTGTATTTTTTTCCTCTGTTTCATCTCCCTTGCAGTGTACGGATTTCTCTTTTGGCATTTTCCGGAAACAAAAATTTTCACAATAACAAAAAGTGCTACCGGCAGCCTGAGGAGAGTTTTTACAAGGTACATATTTAAAGAAAGAGAGAGAGAGAGAGAGAGAGAGAGAGAGAGAGATGTGGATATAACTTTATTTTTTAGTTTAATAGAATTGATCCCATAATTTCGAAAATGTTCACACTCAACCTTTCATGTGCTATAGAATTTTGTGCATTGATCATGTTTATATATGTATCATAACAGTTTAATAGTATTTGGTAGGGTCTAAAATATTTTACTTAAGCTTCTCGAATTGAATATATCGTTATTAGAGATACATGTACATTAGATGGTCGTTTGAATATGTCTGGCCAACAATAATATCACCAATTCAAATCTTAGAAATATTTTATTTACAAAGTTTTTTTTAGTTGAAATGATTGCAAACGTATTTTATCGGTTTCTCTCCTTAAATTATAACCCTTTATCATTATCATAGCTCTTGGTCTTATAACATTACCTTTCAAATTTTCCTAATTACTTCCCATTCGATAATTTCTTTTATTAATTTTTTCTATGGTATCTTTCTTTAGTTTGAGGGGTATATAGGAATCACAATGTCTGTCTGTGCGCCCGTCTGTCCGTGTAAAATCGTGTCCGGGCCCTGTCTCATAATTGGTTTGAACGACTTCATATGAATAGTCTTCATGGTCCAAAGGTGTAGCATGACCTTGAACTAAGGTCATATCGGAAATGCCAAGGTGTCATGGGTATTTGGCTCTCAAAAGAAGTTATTTTTAGCTCACCTGAGCCAAAGGCTCAGATGAGCTATTGCAATCTATCACCGTACGTCGTGCGTCGTCCGTCGTGCGTCGTGCGTCGTCCGTCGTCCGTCGTGTGTAAACTTTACATTTTAATCTTCTCCTCCAAAACTACTGGGCCATATTTGATGAAACTTGGTGAATATCATGCCTGGGTAACAGCCTTTCAAAATTGTGTTCGGGGTTTGGCCACGCCCAACAAGATGGCTGCTGTTACTAAAAATAGCAAAACGACAAAAAAATCTTCTTCTCTGAAACCAAAAGGTGCAGGCAAATTTTGATTGGATATTTGGATTCAGCATACATGGGAACATTAAAATTGTGTTTTTCATGAAAATTAGACGAAAAATAGGTTACGCGTTTTTTGCGTAAAATTACGTAATTTTTAAAATGAGACATTTATTGTTATAACTTCATAACAGCTGAAGATAATTGTATGGAGTTTTCACCGTTGATCTTGTCTTGCAATTTTCTTCCAATTGATGTCAAGGTCGAAGGTCAAGGTCATGTCCCAGTTTTTGACCTTTGATAAAAATTGCTATTTTTTTAACATTTCTTGTGATAATGGCGTAGGATTTTCAGTTATTTGTAGGTATTGACATGACGATCATTTTGATACATAGATCAGGGTCATGGGTTCAAAGGTCAAGGTCACAGATGTCCAAGAATACTAAAATAGTTAATTATCTGCAAAACTATGAATTTTTTGTACAGGCATGTATATCAGAATATTGTAGGTAATGGCACAATGGTCATTTTGATATATGAATAAAGGTCATGGGTTCAAAGGTCAAGGTCACAGATGTAAACAAGTACTGAAATGGTTAATTATCTCAAAAACTATAAGCTTTTTGTATAGGCATGTATATTGGAATATTGTAGGTATTGGCCTAACGATCATTTTGATATATGAATGAAGGTCATAGGTTCAAAGGTCAAGGTCATAGACGCGAACGAATACTTAAATGGTTAATTATTTCAAAAACTATAAACATTTTGTATAGGCATGTATATTGGAATATTGTAGGTATTGGCCTAACGATCATTTTGATATATGAATGAAGGTCATAGGTTCAAAGGTCAAGGTCATAGACGTGAACGAATACTTAAATGGTTAATTATCTCAAAAACTATAAACTTTTTGTATAGGCATGTATATTGGAATATTGTAGGTATTGGCCTAATGATCATTTTGATATATAAATGAAGTTCATAGGTTCAAAGGTCAAGGTCATAGCTGCAAACGAATATTTAAATGGTTAATTATCTCAAAAACTATAAACTTTTTGTATAGGCATGTATATTAGAATATTGTAGGCATTTGCACAACGATCATTTTGATATATGAATGAAGTTCATATGTTCAAAGGTCAAGGTCATAGATGCAAACTAATACTGAAATGGTTAATTATCTCAGAAACTATAAACTTTTTGTATAGGCATGTATATTAGAATATTGTAGGTATTGGCCTATCGATCATTTTGATATATGAATGAAGGTCATGGGTTCAAAGGTCAAGGTCATAGATGCATATGAATACTTAAATGGTTAATTATCTCAAAAACTATAAACTTTTTGTATAGGCATGTATATTGGAATAAGGTACCTATTGGCCTAACGATCATTTTGATATATGAATGAAGGTCATAGGTTCAAAGGTCAAGGTCATAGATGCAAACGAATACTTAAATGGTTAATTATCTCAAAACTATAAACTTTTTGTATAGGCATGTATATGGGAATATTGTAGGTATTGGCCTAATGCACATTTTAATATACAGATGTTTTAGCTATTTATAAATAATATATTGTAGTTAGACTTTAAATATGTTATATATAGCATACTTGTATAATAATTATTATAATTAATTTGCAAAAATACTTGCATATTATTGGCCCTTACTGCTGAAAATTTTGATATTCTCTTGTATTAATGTCATTGACCATTGAACCTCTGCATAAGATATGTACTCTTCCTCAGGTGAGCGTTAAGGCCCATGGGCCTCTTGTTTTCTTATTTGCATAACCTGCACAGGATATCCTTTAACTGCTTATTTCCATCTTTAGTGTTTCCAAAAATAATTGGCCGTTTATTTCAAACTGAACAGTATAATTTGGAATATATACAATGCTTTCTGAACTATAAACGTTAATAAATATTGTATTTTAACGTCACGGATAATCGTTGTCACTAGATTGATATATTCCAGGGAGGAGAGTAAGGAATGATTAATCCACAAACCATTTACATCAAAAATAGTGAAGTTAAACAGATAATGGAATGATCTGGGCATAATAGAATCTATCGCTACTGGGTAGGGAAATCTCAACCCAAGGTATAATATAATCATCGGCAACTGCGATCTGGACCAGATATTTTAGACCGAGGGTTGAAATTTCCCTATCTTATATTACCAGTAGCGATTGCGTCTTTTTCTCACACCTTACTCTTTTAAAAATCCATTAAAAGCTTCTGTGGTCACAGAAAACAACTGTTTATTCAGGCGTAGCGTGTAGCCTGTCTCAACCCTCGGGTGAGACTAGGAAATCCCACATGGTTAAAAACAAGGGATTTCCATGTCGTAGCAGCTAGAAAAAAAGTATGGTATAAGTATTGGAAAGGAACGACTGGGACAGTAGGAAGAAATCAACACTCGCTTGCTTTAATGGATTCTTTCTTCTCCTACTTATATTAATCGTTTTGTCGTAGAAAAAGTTCGTCTCGTAATTGGTCTATAATGCCATTTATTTCTGATAGTTCATCCCTAGTTCAAGACATCTCTAGCCTTGGGGTTATTCACATGTGTATAGTGAAACATGTATATAATTATTGTCGCAAATGCATGTATATGTATCTAGGTTACCTTGAGTGAAATAAATAATTGAGAAAATATCTATGTCTGAACTTAGCATAATTAAAATCTCCACATACAATTTAAACGCATTATCAAGTCAGTCTTGTATAAATTTTAAAAAAAAATGTTATAAAATGCCAGCCAGTCTGAGCTGTGGCCATATATAGTCAAGAGAGTGTTTTGTATTGTCTCCTAATATACCTCCTACAGCCAAATAGTTTGTCCAGGGGCGGATACAGGATTTTTTGAAAGGAGGGGTTGAGATCTATACAGGATTTTTTGAAAGGGAGGGGCGAGAATTATATCGATGCTAGATGCGAGCGCCGAAGGCGCGAGCTTCCAGAGACGATGGGTCTAGGGCAGAGCCCCGATGGGGGCCAAGAAAATAATTTTAATCAGTCAATATCTCACTCTCTCTCTCTTTAAATTTTTCAAAGGGGGGGGGGGGTTGCAACCCCCGCAACCCCTCCCCTAAATCCGCCACTGTTGTCACTTATATACCTTGTTCAGTTCGAAAATAACGCAACCCTTGCGTTTTGAACGGTAACAGATAAAACAAGGTTTTCAGAGAACACTGTCCCTCAGTAAACATAAGTGAATTACATACAAAGTGAAATGTGTTTTTATGGAACACTGGTTGTTGAGCAAAAGTCCAAAGTGACGAAGTTTTTTGAATTTTGAACACTGAGAAGCTGTTTAAGTTTGAATGCGGATGGCTGTTTTAAATAATATTCTTTGATGTTATTGTTTAGGATACAATTTCTAATCTTTACCTTCCGAGCCAAATTTTGTTTAAACTGACAAAGAAAATTTTTAAAGATAATTTATGCTGAAATACACCTTATTTCCATATTGCGTAAATATAACACAAACTAAACATTTTACAGAAAAACCTGTTGCATGTGTTTAATACACAAGAGTTCTGTTTTCTTTGTTTAAAATTCTAACTGGATTGCCCCTAATGCTTTTGTAATTCAGTGATATTGATGTATAACCATTGAGAAAAGGTTCAAAACAGAAATAATGAATTATTTTCTATCAACACAGATATTTATTTATTTTAGCTTTTTATCAAGATTGATGGAATGTCACACACACACACGCGCGCGCGCGCATGTGGTTCTTGGATTGGTCCATTCATCTTAAGTTACAACCACTTTAATAAGACAAATCTATTCCTGTTATTTGTTTGGTTACAACTTCTGTTTTTGTTTCGATAGTCTCCCTTTAGTCAGAGAGAAAAATGGATTCGTTGTTCATTCTCAGTTCAATTTTTCTAACACACGTGGTTGATTCTTCCGGTCGTCTAGTTCTATGATACATCCCCGAAATTAATTCTAATGTCTAAAACATTGAAAAACTAATTCCTCGTCCGACGTAAATTAAACAAAAGTGGGGTTTTTTTAGGACTCTCCAATTGTATTGTAACTAAACGTTACTCCATTGCCTGCTTTTCGGGAATTTCGGTGACAAAATTTGTTAGTTTTTTTGTTTTGTTTTATATACTTATTTTTATCTTTAACTTGTTCCTTATTGCGTTGGGTATTGTCAAGTTAGAGTGTTTTTCAGGTACCGAAACATGTTAAAATCACAATTCCAAAACAGAAAGTACCAACTTTGAAAACTAGCAAAAACAGTGAAAAAAAGTGTTCAGCATAGGAACTTCAACCACGGAAGCGAGCCCAGATGTTTCGGAAGGGTAAGCAATCCCCCTGTCTGGCTTGCTCCAACCTCCATGTATGGAAGCTAATTGAGAATGAAACAATAGGACGCCAAAAATACTAGGAAGCTTTTGGATATATAGACATATTATTATTATTTCGTATTATTATCATTATTATTATAATTATTATTACATGTATTATTTATTATTATTATTATTATTATTTTACAATATTGTGATGGCGTTCTATAAACTGTTTGCGAACCTTAATAAGATTAGACTTAAAATATCACAGAGTCCACGATTTATTTGTAAGCAGCTTGATTCGTTTTGTAAAATATACAGATCAAACATAAACACAACAGTCCATGTTCAAACCACACTCCCCAAAACAAACAATGTAAAACTTTTGAAAACTGTCAAATTAAGTTAAACACGCGAACTTTCACCAAACCCAGAAACAAAGTTATCTGCATGTAAAAACGTCAATGCAGGCTATTTTTTTTGTTATATTTAATATATTTCATATATCCTGTACTTAATTTATTCAGATAGTTTCGGATAACATTCAGTATGTGGGAGGTCGTGGGTTTGAACGTCGACTGGGGTCTGACAAAGACGAAAGTAGTGGCTGTTCTGTCATCAAAAACTCCGCATCTAGAACGTCGCGATCATAAAAACCACGGCCCCGTGTTAATGCAAGCGTGGCACTTCCCGCACAATGCCCTGAGCACTGCACAAACAGCTGGTGACGCCTCAATATAAGTATATAACTATTCTTGACGGAAAATTCTCTTAATCAATCAATCGGATAATTTTCAGTTTCGATATTGTACTTTTATATTATAGGGTCTTTGATGAAGTAAATGAAGCAACAACACAAAAGCCAGACAAGTGGATTGTAGTGACCACCACAGAACCACCTACAAAGGATATAAAATACTTAGCTAATTTACCAGAATCTAAAGTGGTAGTTATTGGAGATACAAAAACGCCAAATAATTGGACGTAAGTACAGTACGGTCTTCTACATCACAGAATTGTCTGATCATTCTGATATTTGTCCCCACTTCGCCCACAACTGATGACGTCTCGATATAAGTAAAATATTCTTCATTATGATTTAAAATTCCATTAAATCAACCAATCAGACAATTTCTAATTTCCACATTCATTTTTGTAGGGCTATTGATAAAGTACATGAAGCGAAAACACAAAAGCCAGACAAATGGATTGTAGTGACCGCCACAGAACCACCTACAGAGGATATAAAATACTTAGCCAATTTACCAGGATGGAAAGTGGTAGTTATTGGAGATACAAAAACGCCAAATAATTGGAGGTAAGTACAGTATGGCGACAGAAGTCTTCCATATCACAGAATTGTCTCATCATTCTGATGTTGATGTTTATAGGCAGTATTTTAAGATCAGTTACATATAAAACTTATACCCTATATAAATTACCATAAAGGCAGTGGTGAAGCCACTTGAACTCCTTCAACACCTGATAGAAATGCTTATTGCTTAAGAAATACTCAACATCTACCCGTGGTGTATTATACAAGGACCAAAACTTTATGAAAGAAAATCACGTCACAACCATTGTTGCTACACAGCATGACGTCACAAGGTGAAATAGGGGATGTGTCATGGGTATATCTTTTGTTTCAAGGGGAAAAAAGCGTGGGTCATTTTAGAATCACTGAAGAAAATAAAACAAATTTTCACATTAGTTTTGCTTTGAACGACACATGTGTATACCACTTACAAAGAAGTAAAGGGTCTGATATATACTGGAATCACCTTGTCCGTTATGCATTAGCATAAAAGGGTCCGATATACCGGTATACTGGAATCACCTTGTCCGTTATGCATTAGCATAAAAGGGTCCGATATACCGGTATACTGGAATCACCTTGTCCGTTATGCATTAGCATAAAAGGGTCCGATATACTGGTATACTGGAATCACCTTGTCCGTTATGCATTAGCATAAAAGGGTCCGATATACTGGTATACTGGAATCACCTTGTACGTTATGCATTAGCATAAAAGGGTCCGATATACCGGTATACTGGAATCACCTTGTCCGTTATGCATTAGCATAAAAGGGTCCGATATACCGGTATACTGGAATCACCTTGTCCGTTATGCATTAGCATAAAAGGGTCCGATATACCGGTATACTGGAATCACCTTGTACGTTATGCATTAGCATAAAAGGGTCCGATATACTGGTATACTGTATCACCTTGTCCGTTATGCATTAGCATAAAAGGGTCCGATATACCGGTATACTGGAATCACCTTGTCCGTTATGCATTAGCATAAAAGGGTCCGATATACTGGTATACTGGAATCACCTTGTCCGTTATGCATTAGCATAAAAGGGTCCGATATACCGGTATACTGGAATCACCTTGTACGTTATGCATTAGCATAAAAGGGTCCGATATACTGGTATACTGGAATCACCTTGTTCGTCTGTCGACATTATAGTTATGCATTAGAAGTTTTGTTTTGAAATTATGTAATTTGTTTATTACAAAGCTGTTCTTTGTCTTGTTTATCTGTTTTATCATTGGCTGGTATTGTGTTGTGTTTTGGTTGCAATGGCTGTTCAATAATCCACGGTTAGAACGTTAAAATTCTGCGTAAGATATGGGGCATGTCTTCAGGTGAGTTAAGGCCCATGGGTCTCTTGTTTAGTTGCAAATTTCATTTTTCTAAGATCTTATTTACATTTAGATTTCAGAACTGCGATTTCCTGAGTGTAGAACAACAAGAAAGCCTTGGATTTAGAATCGCATCTCTTTTACCTATGAATAATTATTTACGGAAAAATGTGGGCTATTTGTATGCAATTGCAAAGGGTGCAAAAGTAATATACGACACAGATGACGGTAACAGCCCACTGGATGAACTAAAACGATTTACGTACACCGAAGAAACTACAGGATTGATGTATACGGGAGAGGGAAATACCTTCAATTCATATAGACATTTTGGACAATCAAGTATGTTGCCGCGTGGATATCCTCTCAGTCAAAAAGGCTCAAATTTCTCGCATACTTATACGCTTGGAGCATGGAGGACACCTTTGATTCAGCAAGCTCTTGTTAATGGTGATCCAGATGTTATATTTAGATTTAATCGAAAAGAAACTACAGTTCCTCTAAATGTCACCTTTAGTGTTAATTCTCCTCCTGTTTTGGTGAGAGAAAAGACGTTTTCTCCATTTAATTCGCAAAATACACTTTATCTGTATGATGCATTCTGGGGGTTGATTTTACCAACTACTGTAAGTGTTCGTGTGACTGATATTTGGCGATCATATTGGTCACAAAGATTGCTGTGGGAGATAGGAGGTAATATAGCATTTTATCCTCCAAATGCTTTCTCTAAAAGAAATCGCCACTCTTACAACGACGATTATTTACAAAAAACTGACGATTATTTTAAAATTGAAAATCTCATAAACTTCTTAAGTGATTGGACTTGTAAACAGGAATATTCCTTCTTTGATTGCGTCTTAGATTTAACCTCAGAAATGATTGAAAAGGATTATTTACGCACCGATGACGGGAAATTGATAAAATTGTGGATAGAAGATTTGAAATCACTCAAATATACGGAACCAAAACGAACACATATGACACTGAATAACAGAAAGATTAAAGGACAAACTGCTGATAAAAGAAACACTAGTGTAATTTTTGCCCCACAAAATGAAACGGGAAATTTTATATCGTTACCAAAAGACGGTGGTTATATACCTGATAGAGATATCAAAAGAGTATTGAATTATTGTCCACATTTTGGCTTTTCACGGGATAACTTATCATCTCTCTCGAATGTGAAAACGTTTAATAATATCTTACTGATTATTGCATTTAACTTTCCTTTGTATAAGAATGTCAAAGTTTTGGATGTCCTTTATAGAATACATTTCCCTAATATAGTATATTGTGGAATTAAGAGTGCGGTATTTAAAGACATGACTAAAGATTTGGAAGAACCTGTGTCCTTTATTGAAGTAGAAGTAGATAAAGGGTATTTAGTCCAAAGATGTGTGTTACAAGCAATGCAAATGAATTATGGCGTCGATGGGTATCTGTACGCAATGGACGACGCAATTCTTTATGCTAAAAAACTAGCACGTCACAGATTTGACAAAATTTTGATATCTCATTTGGCGCTTCTTAGGGAAGATAAAAAACCATCACCGCCATGGCATTGGTACAGTAGCAGATTAGGATTGCGGGCCTATAGAAAAGGGTTAAATGATTTAAATAATACGGACGTTAAAGCATATATGCGTTTCAAGGAAAATTTGCGAATAAATACGGGGTTTGAAACCGGCTTTTTCAAAAGAGTCAGCGATGTAGTGTATATACCAGCCAAATATTCACAGGATTTTCTCTTTTATATGGATATTTTTACACGTCACAAATTATTCTTAGAGATTGCCTTTCCAACTGTTTCAGCGGGTATAACAAAAATGGAAAACATAAATTACTTTGATGACTTATATCTATGGGGAGGAGGAAGAAAATCTGCTTTAAAACGCCTAGCAGAGAAGAAAAAAGATTTTGTTCATCCAGTTAAGATGTCACGTATGGATAACTACGAAATATGTGAGAAAATTATTAAACAAAATTTGTATGATTGACAAAATATGTTATGTGTTTTATTAATTTTTTTACAGCACCCATTCTCACTTTACTGTTTGAAGTTCTCGTGTTTGGCTGAATTTGTTAGTCTCCAAGTTTTTACATTGCATTGAGATTGTGATTTGGACATGGATTAATATGTTGTTTTTGATTGATCGTCATTTATAGGGGACTTCGTCTATAGCACCGACTTACCATCTAGCTTCGAATCCCAATCTGGCAGATACTAGTGTTAGACAGTTTGCCAGTTCACGCATGGGGAGGGGGTGTTAATCTTAATGCACCGTATTTTGTTTCCGTGAGCGTATTACGTCGGCTTTCATTTTTGTCAGAGTAAAATGATACACTTTTGGTCGTTATGCTTTCCGCCAAAGAGACCTTTTATGAATAATCCAATTAAAACAAAATATTTACCGATAACAGAGGTTTTCACCGTTTATAAATATCTTGAAATTAGTATCACCGCTCGCAGTCGTATACATCTAGAAGTAACATGGTTTGGAATTATGTATAACTGGTCACAGAAGTCTGGAATAATTATCGTTTGAAATTAAAATTTAGCGGCCGGAGATTTCACTGGCAGTTAAAGTATTGAGAACGGCCTTGACCGTAGTTTGAAATGCAATGACCTGGCAGATATCTGATAGAAGTATCAAACACAAACATATTAATCCATGTCCAAATCAAAATCCAAAAGCAAAGAAAAAACTGACAAATTTGATGTAACTCGAGAACATTCACCAGGGAAGTGAGGCTGGGTGCTTCGGAAAGATAGGCACCTAAGTAAATTTGGTTTAAATTAAAATATCACTGGCCGTCTGGAAGAGCATGTCTTGAAATAAGTTTTTCTTGCCTAAGAAGCTTTTAACACGTATTTCCACTTTCTATAAACGTCTGGAAGAAATTTGGTTTGAACATGATGTTTCATTGACCCTAAAAATCTAAAAGAAGTAAGAAATAGATATCGTGTAAAATTGAATATTTATTCGAACATTGAAAAATAATGGTCAAAAGTGATACAAACCATTTACGATACGACTGATATTAGTCTTAATATTTCTTCTTATATACGTATTACAATCTTATATGTCGGACATTAATAATCCTCTGTAAAATGTCGTAATTGCATTTCCAGAGGGACGAGACTTTGAAATTCTTAATTGTATAAAGTGAGAATCATTTTATATGATTTGTTGAAATAATGGACAATCCATGATCGTACATACCAACTTACTGTAGAATAATTCAATCAAACGTTTCTAAGAAAAGGTTGCTGACGAACGTGATGGTAATGCAGTCCCGTTATCTGATTTGTATAGAAAAAATGCAGTTCTATTTTCTGATTGTGGCATATACCAGATACAAACATTTATTCTCATTAATGAACATCAGTTCCATTACCTAACCAGCGGTTAAAAATGCTGCCCTATTATCTAAATATTAACTGTAAGAATGCAATCCTATTTTCTACTTGTTATAAATTATATAAGAAATGGGAATGCAATTTTCTGACTATTAATAGTACTATAGTATAGACACTAGTACATGAAATCAGTCATATTTCCTGGCTATGAGATATTAACAAATGCAACATATTTTCTGAACAGGATGTATAATAAATGAAATCTTATATTCCTTAGAGAGCAATTTATTTGTAAGCATTTATCTTTGATGTGGAAAATTAATTCCCTTAGTGACATGATGCTCTACCATAACGCATTAACTGCGGAACAAATACACCATAGTCTGTTGTCGCTTAGTAAAAGAAAATTGTTAATAGAAAAATTGAAATCATCAACTTCAAATGTAGCCTTCTCATGCGTCATAATTGAAGTATATGTCTTTATAAGAAGACTTTTCAGAATCACTGATATATTTCATTATATTTTATTTCGAGCTTAATAGGAAAGACAGCATTGAAATAATAAAATTTAAAACTATTAAGAGATAGCGTGTCATCTGTAACGTTTCATTATTTGAAACGATTGTTTAGTTGGTTGGTTGGTTGAATGTTGCCTAACGTCGCATCAGCAATTTTTCAGCTATTCGCGACGAGAACTGTTTTTATTAATCTCTATGGATTTATCTATGAACAAGTTCGTGTAAGCATGTAAAGTGCGAGTGTGTTGTATGGTATACCTGGCACGCACTCAGGGCGACTACGCCGCAGTCAAGCGTACCACTACCCCGATACCAGGTGAACCAGTAAAGGCCAATGGCAAAGAGAATTCACTTACCCACATGTGTTCTGAGCGGGGCTCGAACTCACCCTGAGAGACCCTGAATTTGACGTCTTATCCATTAAACCATCGCGACCTCTTGTAAAGAGGTTAGTAATCTAAATCATAATGATATCAATTCGCTGAGTTCTCTACATGTATTGCCCCTACAATCATATTAAATATCTATTAAAATGGGATGACGAATTTTCTAAAGTTTGATGACCTGTATATTTCCTCTCTATCCAGATTTACTTTGAAATTGTGCTATCTCGTTGTGTGAACCACGTACAACTGGTGGTAATTAGTAGAAACTAGAAGACATGATTTCATAAACACGACACAATGCGAGTAATAAAAAAACCCATACCAACCCATGTCCAAAGCACAAGTAAATAATCAAACACACTCATATTTGGACAACTGACTAAATAATTCGTAACCATGTTACTGGATATAACCAGTATAATACAAATGTAGTCGAAGTAACAACTGCTGATACTGCGATTTTTTGCACATATAATTGATCATATATGGTCATGAGTTCTTTCGAACCATACAACATTTTATTCAGTCTGGACACAGTTAATCAAAAACAAACATACCGATCCATGTCCGAATCATAATCCAAAAGCAAAGTAAAAACACATACATTTTGTGGACATGTACAATAGTTCCTATCCAGTGTCGGAAGTTTTATAAATATATTTATCTTTTCTTGTCGCCTTTACTTGAATATCTTCAATAGCTTGTGTACTTGTTGTATAAATTCGTGTTTCGGTTGCGTCGACTGTTGCCAAGTATATGTTTTCAGCTACAACTTCATTTCTTTTATTTAAAAAGTACAATACCTAACTCTTGTTAAAAGGACTAAAACACCAGTTGATGTGCTCAATAATAGTATGACATTAATAACTATTGTACTTATATACAGTTGCATGAAATGAACGCTTCTGATGCTGAGAAAATTCTAAATAATGTTAAATGCAGTGATGAAGCATTCGTAACAAGAAACAAATCCACTTGGATGTACATGTTCAAAGCACATGGATTAACATGTCTTCAGCATGTCAGATAACCTGATGAAGAGATTGTTCCTAAATCCACTAGGTTTAGTTTAGGATTTAGTTTGACACATTTTAAACAGCAATGCTACGGTTATAATCAGTATCGACAAAACAAAAGGATAACTCTCCGTTACTGAAAAGTTAATATCTTATTTACTGACAGCGATGTTAAAGTTAATGGTGTTTTGTTTTTAAGATATTAAAACAAGAACAACTGATTGTAAAATGTAATACTCGGCAGTGGGACGTTGTGATTTGTAAGCGCACACTGTAGACCTCTCAGTCAACTATAGGATTTAAACTTAAGACAGGGAAGTAGATTTACACCTATTAAGATGTGTGGCACGCGGTGAGTTACTGGAGAAAACTGATTGTAAAATCAAGACTTTGCCAGCGCACACTGTAGATCACTTGGTAACTATAGGATTTATACTTATCTTGGCTAATTTGGCAGGAAAGTAGATTTATACAGATATGTGAAACTCAGTTTTTGAGGCACTAGAGACAACCGATTGCAAAATTTAGACTTGAATAGGCAGTGATATGCATTGTTATCCGTAAGTGCACGCTATACACCACGCGATCAACTAGGAACCAATTGGAAACTAGGTTCATAATGTATTATACAAAAAGTTTCTAAGTTACTTTGTTATAAATAAATCAGCTAACATGACAACAAAAGGGTTTTTTGATAAAGTTCAATCAAACGCTGTAATACTTAGATAGTTATGGTAGGCAATATTTGAAGTATACAGTAAAAGTCTAGTGCCAAACTAATCGCAAAGCAAGATTATCAATATTTAAAAACTTACATGTTCTGAAAATAAACCAAATTGTAATCGATTGGAAAATATTGATGCCGTCAATTGCAAGAATGTCATATTTTTTTTTAATTGAATGTACCGTAAGTTTAGAAAAAGAGGGACATAAACATCTCACGAGGCTAGTGCAATTGTTTCGATATAACTGCCATATCCACTTTCTATAATTGAATTACTGAATACAAATAAAGCTTTGTTCGCAATTAAAGCTACTGATATATGAGACAAACTTGCTTTATTCTATTTGATTGCAGTTATAATATCATTTTTGTTTTGTAAAACTAAGTGCTTTATTATAAGTTACATGAAATGTTGCGTCCAGCGCAGAACATTTGTATTGAGACACAGTATCAAACATCGTAAAACGAGGCTTTTGAGGAATAAAAAATATGTGTTTTTGGTGATTGTTACTTAGTAACGACATCCGTAAGATATATATAACGGTATCCTGGTGAATGTCACTTAATACACTTAATAACGGTATTCCGTGAATGTCACTTAGTAACAGTATCCTGGTGATTGTCACTTAGTAACGGTATCCTGGTGATTGTCACTTAGTAACGGTATCCTGATAATTGTCACTTAATAACAGTATCCTGGTGATTGTAACATGGTAACGGTATCGTGGTCATTGTCACTAAGTAACGGTATCGTGGTCATTGTCACTCAGTAACGGTATCGTGGTCATTGTCACTAAGTAACGGTATCGTGGTCATTGTCACTCAGTAACGGTATCGTGGTCATTGTCACTAAGTAACGGTATCCTGGTGATTGTCACTTAGTAACGGCATCCTGATAATTGTCACTTCATAACAGTATCCTGGTGATTGTAACATGGTAACGGTATCGTGGTCATTGTCACTAAGTAACGGTATCGTGGTTATTGTCACTTAGTAACGGCATCCCGGTGTTTGTCACTTAATACCAGTATCCTGGTTATTGTCACTTAGTAACGGTATCCTGGTTATTGTCACTTAGCAATGGTATCTTGTTGATTGTAATTTAGTAACGGTATCCTGATTATTGCCATTAATTAGTAACTGTATCCTGGTGATTGTCACTTAATAACGGTATCGTGGTTATTGTCACTTAGTAACGGTATCATAGTGATTGTAACTCCGTAACGGTGTCATGATAATTGTCACTTAGTAACGGTATCAACCTGATTGGCATTTACTAACGGTATCCCGGTGATTGTCACTTAGCAACGGTATCTTGGTGACTGTTACTTAATAACAGTATCCTGGTGATTGTCACTTAGAAACGGTATCATGCTAATTGTCACTTAGTAACGGTATCGTGGTCATTGTCACTTAGTAACGGTATCCTGATAATTGTCACTTAATAACAGTATCCTGATAATTGTCACTTAATAACAGTATCCTGGTGATTGTCACTTAAAAACGGTATTCTGATAATTGTCACTTAGTAACGGTATCCTGATGATTGTCACTTAGAAACGGTATCATGCTGATTGTCACTTACTAACGGTATCATTGTGATTGTCACTTAGTAACGGTATCCTGGTTATTGTTACTTAGTAACGGTATCCTGGTTATTGTCACTTAGTAACAGTATCCTGGTGATTGTCACTTAGTAACGGTATCCTGGTGATTGTTACTTAGTAACGGTATCCTGGTGATTGTCAATTAGTAACGGTATCCTGATAATTGTCCCTTTATAACAGTATCCTGGTGATTGTCATTTAGTAACGGTATCATGCTGGTTGTCACTTAGTAACGGTATCGTGATCATTGTCACTTAGTAACTGTATCCTGATAATTGTCACTTAGTAACGGTATCCTGGTGATTGTAACTTAGAAACGGTATCCTGATAATTGTCACTTAGTAATGGTATCCTGGTGATTGTCACTTAGTATCATGCTGATTGTCACTTACTAACGGTATCATGCTGATTGTCACTTACTAACGGTATCCTGGTTATTGTCACTTAGTAACGGTATCCTGGTTATTGTCACTTAGTAACGGTATCCTGGTGATTGTTACTTAGTAACAGTATCCTGGTGATTGTCACTTAGTAACGGTATCATGGTGATTGTAACTTAGTAACGGTATCCTGGTAATTGTCACTTAGTAACGGTATCCTGGTGATTGTCACTTAGTAACGGTATCCTGGTGATTGTCACTTAGCAACGGTATCCTGGTGATTGTCACTTATTAACGGTATTCTGGTGATTGTCACTTAATAACGGTATCGTGGTTATTGTAACTTAGTTACGGTATCCTGGTGATTGTCACTTAGTAACGGTATCCTGGTGATTGTCACGTAGCATCTGTATCATGGTGATTGTCACTTAGTAACGGTTTCCTGGTGATTGTCACTTAGTCCCTTAGACCATACATTTTTGTGACAACCATAATGAAACGTTGTCACTTGATCACCATCTTTACTACATATAATCGGTAACTGTTCATTTTTTATTTTTTGTTCCTTGTCTAAATGACCTGTTATGTTTTAGAAACATGTGTGCATTTGGATGCATATAAGCCGAACGGCTTTTTGCTAAAATAAATAATTTTTCATTATTTAAACATACAGGTTTCACAGATACTTTACGTCACATATCATCAAAAGCATTGGATAAAAATATCCGTGTTACAATTACCTCTTCCTTGAAGTAAAAGAACAGTTTTCAAATTATTGATTCACCTCTGATTTCTTTAAAAAAATCTTAGCAGAAAAACGAGCACGAAGCCTATCTTGCATAATTGCCGCAAGATAAAGATATTTTTGCCGCTCTTTTTATGGAATGTTCTTGTCGAGATGCTAGAAAAAAATCACAGGTTAAGATTACTCATTCCCATGTGGCAGGTGATGATAGATTTTGTCATTCCCAAAGTTGAGAAATCTGCTAAGTGTTTTAATACACTTTGATGACTAAGCATTAAACAATTGAAATATCACATAGTGCTGAATGTTAAGTAAAGACCAATTCTGAATGAATTGCTTACTTTTATATATAACTTCTATTCTAAAGTAGTGAAGAAAATTCCATTCACTGATTTATCGGGATTGTTTAATTTTTTCTGTGTCTGATTTTTCTAACGTTATTTGTAAAGTTCATAAAGAATTTACCTTGTATTAATATTCTAAAGTGCTAATTTCTAGAAGCCTTTGGCAATGGCAAGAACCAGTCCCTAAACATCAGTGTTACCAAGTCTATCGTTAATGAATTTTCATTTTGCTGAATAGCTACTGATGGGAATGTTAAATACAGACTTCTAATGAGGAATTCAATTATTGACATCTAAATAAAGTCAAAGTTCATAATGAAGCGAAGTCCTATCACATCATACAAACAAATTCATCTGGGTAATATGGTATTCAGTGCCTCAAAATTTATGACATGCAGAAAGTAGTCCGGGGATTTTTCTGTATGCAAAGCATTGTACTTTTATTTTATTTAGTTGTTCTAGGATCGGTTCATGACATTTGAACACTCTATTTTTACGCCTTCAGGGAGCTCAATACTTTGATACGGAAG
Organism: Anadara kagoshimensis; assembly: GCA_021292105.1. NCBI lineage: Eukaryota > Metazoa > Mollusca > Bivalvia > Arcoida > Arcidae > Anadara > Anadara kagoshimensis. The sequence continues at coordinate 48,037,067 of CM037870.1, forward strand.
TAATTTCATTTCGCGATACGTTTGACGTGAATATATATTTCATTTATCACACAATCTACCAGTGGTATATTAGTAGAGAATTTTGAGTCATGTATATGCCAATTGTTGTTTTATGTTTTGTTATTTTGTCTGTCTGTTGTTAAGAGAATAGGACAAAAATCACTCAAAGGATAAATAATCATGATTAGATAATCCCCTATACACATATCGATATGGAATGCACCTAGCTGTATAGTACAGTACAACCTGCCTTAAAGACCACTTCTATATAAGGTCACCTGCTTGTAAAGACTAGAATTGTATCCAAATTGTTCTTTATTAATGTTTTTTGAACTTGTATATAAAGGCCACTTGCCTATAAAACCACTTTTGCTGGTTCCCTTGGGTGGCCTTTATAGACAGGTTTGACTGTATTCATGGGGCGAGTCTGGCAATGACTGTGAAAATAAGTAGTGGTTGTTCTTGTACAAAGAACACTTAGAAATAAAAGTTATGGAGTCCTTCGGAATAGACTTTAAAAAGCAATGTCTTGTGTTACGGTAGTCGTGGCACGATAAAGAACCATACATCCACATTGTCATGGGCAAAAGTAAAAATTTACGATGCTTCATATAATTATATAGTGATGTCTTAATATAAGTGAAATATTCTTGACTATTACATAGTCCCAATTCAATCAATCAATTAATCATATATATACAAAATTGCATCGAGCAATGTGTTTCAAATACCCTTGTCTCACTGGAAGTTTATAGTCTAACAACAGATCAACAGTTAGTAACATCTAAAGTCCCAATTCTTTTCTTGCTTTTAATTTGTGCTTGTTATTAATTTACGTCCTAAGTAAAATCCTTACGACTGTGGTTGGATCTTCAAAACCACGCTACAAATATTTCTGGGGGAAAATAAGCACAGGAAACGTCTATTATGGAGTGTAACATGGTTATGGCCAGATACTCTCGTCTTTTATACGTACAGATCAGACCTGTCGAAAGTTTAACATTGCGCTGACGAAATGGAATCGCACTCGGCTGTAGATGGTCGACATATGGATACGTAGTAGCCGAAAAGCTGCCGTGAAATAAATAACAGCTGATATACATGTACATATAACGGCGCCGACATAAGCTTCCGTGTTGGTACTGAATCGTTATCTTAGAGTTAAACTCTCGACAGGTCTGTACTGTATGATGCTACTTTCTTAACACATCAGCTAATGATGACTAAGGATTCTACCACGCCACGATGTCATTTATCACAAGTTCTCATTATCTGACGTCTCTTAGGCTGTACCCAGCTTGTAATTATCTAGATAGATGAGACTATTAAAACACAGTTTTATATTTCAATAGATACTTTTTTGACTCGGAAATAACTTCCTTGTCCCTTTGTATTCTTGGCTGACCAGTGCTCTATTTTTGCCTTTTTTCTTTCCAATCCTTTCTATATGACAAAGTAATTATTTTCTGTCTTTTAGTTAGGCTACGTGTCTCCAAAGGGCTTTAACTTATCTAAGGTACGCTGTAGAGATTTTATATTAGTATTTTATGATGTTTTTAAATTTACTTTTCACATTTATCTCTATTTTCTCTGTGTATAAGGCTTTATAGGATATGTATAAGGTTATTGTGACGTCATGACACTGACGACACCGTCACGCGTACAAACGATTTCGTGTCTGTTCAAAATAACATTGCATTACTTTGTACTCCTCGCCTTAGTTTGAATTACGTTTGGCTTTGTACAGATCCTGGAATGGGAATTTGCCAGTTTGCTTGGTAATGATAGATAGTGTCTTCATATGATCCAGTTTACTCCATCATTTCTAAATACCGACTCTTATCGGTGATTCCAGTTAATCTTAAGACACAATTACTCCACTCCATTCTACATTTCTGTAAAGAAATAAAATCGTCATATCTTTTGTTTTAATTATCTACAGTGTTCTATTCTACTAAACTTGTGACGCCAAAGGGCTACTAGGCCGAAGTTACTGTAGTTATTGTATCCTTGCCCACGTACATGCTGCAATTTAATATCAACAAAACATATCATCATCACACACTAGACTAACAATATGAAAGCCGAGATGATAAAATTTAACATTAGTTGCTGCTTGCAAATAAATTGTTGTCTCAGGGATATTGCAAGCCTAGGCTTACCAAGGCCCTCAAAAAGCTTTATGGCCGTCATCACAGTATTGTTGATAAGTTTGATTTCTCTGTGTCCAGGATTGCCCTGGATATATTTGACATCTCATAGTTCCATGTTCCTTTCACACAATTTTGATTACACACATGACGGATGTAGCTAGCTAAACAGGAGGTGCTTACCCTTCCGGAGCACCCGGCCTCACTTCCCTGGTGGAAGTTCACGTGTCTAACCTAACTTGTCATTTCCAAAGTTTTTACTTTGCTTCTGGATTATGATTCGGACATGGATTAGTATGTTTGTTTTTGATTTCCACTGATTGTTTTATATTCCTATCACGATGTTTTAATATTTATTCATAAAGAATTCTCTTATTAATTGTTTTGATGCCCTTCCATATTTAAATTTATTTCGTTTAACGTATTTTTCATCTATTCAAGCATTACAAATTATGTGCCATACACAAATTCTTTACAAATTTATCAATAACCCCGTTTTTAACTAAAACAAACACTCGCTCTCTTTCAAAACATATTATGAATAGTTTGCCATGATATCGGTAAAATTTAATCATCATTAGGGTGATATGTGCAAAATTAACTTTTGAGATTAATAGAAATTAAACTTATGGAGAATAAATTACCACGCCTTCATATAACAAAACATTCATTTTGCTGAAACGCTAAATTATGATCAATAACATTGCAGTATATAAAACGTGTATTAGAGAGAATGTGTCTGTAGATATAGATTCCACAGTTACAGGAGTTTATAAGAATCGATGTGAGATTAAACGACTACATATGATCTAATATATAGAGGCTTTATAAAGTAAGTTGGCTTTCAGAGAAGTTTCTTTTAACATCATGTTAATTACATTAGCACTGACCATTTATACAGAGGATATAGAGTTCTGATCTCAGAATGTCAAATAGATCAACTCAGCGATTGTCGCCGTGTCTTCCTGGTATTTACTCAGTGATAAGGCTTACTACAGAGTAATGTTCTGTAATTGGAAACTTTAGCAGTACAGATTCAGAGCAGTAGCTGTAAGCATGTAATACAAAATAGATAGGATCATCTCAAAAGCACTCAGATATTCGTGTATTACACGCTGATCAAGCGGGATGTGTAGAGTTACGTAAAACATGGTAAGTTTTAATTGTTTCAATTTAATATATTGACTTTTTCAATGGATTATGCAAGTTATATATCTGTTTCAGATTTTAAATATGTTTGTGTTCTGGTTGCTAAGACCGTTGCTATGTAAATGATATTCAGCCATGAATTTCAGTATTTATTTTATTGATTAATTCAGTTTTAAATATTTGTAAAATTGTTTCAAAAATTATTATTAATCTTGTGAAATCTGAAATTTTTGTTTAATTAAAGCTTCAGTTGATCCCAAAATGGTTTGATTTCTGTTTATACCCATTGGGTTATACATTTTACTGGGACCTATACGCCCAGTGTTAGCTTATAAATCATCTGTCGTGTATGCAGTTTATTATACGGAGGTGTTCAGAAAAGCTTCAAAACAGTTAATAGTCATTAACAGTTTATCATACGTATGTGTTGAAAAAGTACATAGACAATTATAATTATTTGTTTGTTCGTGCATACAATGTCGTTCACCCACTTCCTATTTATTTAAGTTAGCATTAGGCTTTATTGGTAGATCTTAATACTGCCCAACATTAAAGGCTTGGTATATTGTCTCTTTCTGTGCAAATTACTTAATGTATTGAAGATTTGATAGAGATCGACTAAATAAGAGATGGTGACTTATTTGGTTTACATATCGTTAACACTCCCTATTTAGATACCCTTTAAGTTAGCATTATGCTTTTTGGCGTATCTTAATACCGCCAAACGTTAGAGGCTATGAGTATATTGTCTCTTTCTTTGCAATCAATTTATGTATTGAAGATTTGATAAAGACCGACAAACACAGAAATGGATTATTTGGATTTCATTGTGAACTATGAGGATTGTGGATATTTCATTCAGAATATTCTTAATAATTTTATAACCTACCTTGTGTAGTATGTCACTTGATTAAAATATATATCTTATCCATTTTGCCTTTTTTCAAAGAAAAAATATTACACCCTAATGACATTGTAAATACATATACTGTATGTATAATTGCTCATTCACTATGATATATATCCAATATTTAATCTAGAGAAAATATATCAATTAAGTTTCCATTACCATAAAAGCAGTGTAATGTTATACATAAAACATATTATACGGGCTATAATTAGAGTTTTACCAGCGTGAAACATTTTTACAGTGTAACTCGATTACTTTTTATCTTAATAAATTCCATTACTAGAATATCTGTCATTGAGCATATAAAGCTATATTCATACTTCGTTATATACTGCAATACCATCATAGGAAAAACATTCAGTTAGAACGAAATGCTGAATATGAATTTGTATTGAGTTATTCTTCATATGCTTGTTGACCTGTGATAGCTTGCTGTAGGTCGATAAGTACTAATCAAAAACAAACATACTAATCCATGTCCGAATCACAATCCAGAAGCAAAGTAAAAAACTTTGGAACTGACAAGTTAGGTTAGACACGTGAACTTCTACCAGGAAGTGAGGCCGGGTGCTCTGGAAGGGTAAGCATCTCTTGTTTAGCTAACTACATCCGCTACGTATGTAATCAAAATTGTGTGAAAGAAACATGGAACTATGGGACGTTAAACATATCCAGGGCATTATCAGATATTGAATTAAAATGCAAATTATTAATTATACATTACATCGGTATCAATAGATACATCATTAAATTTTTAAACCCTACAATCTAGTATCAATATCGCACACTTATATATTGTGCAAATTTTTGAAACATTCACCCAAAAAGAAAGTTTTACATATTTTTTAATTTTAAAAGCTAAATTAGATAAGAAACATGCATTAATTTTCAAAAACGAACGTTTGCAGATTCGTACACCTCTCTAATTTTCTCTCTACTTTTACTGGCGCCATTGACCTTTTTCGGTTTTACAACTTGAAAATTACAACGCCCGAGAACTAAATGTCATAAGTAGCGAGTTATTTACCCAGTTTAATGTCCATCAAAATTGCTAAATTCTTAAAGAATTTCTACCAGTATAATATGTTTTGAAAATGATTTAATTATTTTCTTAAGCTTGTGACGGCCTCACGTACTTGTTGGAAGTGGAAATATTAACTTAATTTTCTGTATTTGGTTTCAAAAGATTTCAACAAAACTGCAATGTCAGATGAATAAATCGATAAGTACTTTTTAAGTTCAATAACCGATTATTCTATGTTTATTTTATTTTCTGAATTTGTTCTATTTTTACTCATATCAACACCAATTGGAATGTTTTTCTATAAATAAACTATCAAGTGGAACTGATGTTACAACCATTAGTAAAGTAACATGTAGAGTGACAAGGATTCTTTTAAATAAGCATTGATAGTCATTTTAATACAAATATTGCATTACACAGGAAACCTGAGGGGGTTTGTGACAATCACTCTTAGACAACCAAAATAAGCTAGTAAAATACACGTCGTCAATATCCTGAATTCTCTTTAAATAGTAACATTCTTATGTAATTTGTTTTTATCTATTATACGGATTTAAGAAAACAAATTTTATAATACTGTCAATGGCTGATTTAGAATTTTTATTAAAATGATGCATCCGAAATTATCAAATGACATACCTTGATGATATGGCTTTTATTTAAGTGCTAGTTCACCATTAGTGACTACACGATTGGTATTTTTGTGCGAAGTTTTGCTAAGCTAACTCCCCTGAACATTTTCTTTCGCTTTCATTTTATTAAATATAAATATATAGAGTTCATATACATGTTATTCATAATAAAAGCAGGGGTTTTAGTTGACTGTTTAACAGTAGAAATAATCTCTAGTTTCAGAATCCTATCAATTCATTATTTCATATTATTATATTTATTGAATAAAGATTGTTTACACTAAATGGAATCAGAGAATGAAATCCAATATATTTATTACAAATTCTAAAAACGTTTCCGCTGTTTCCTGTCATCAGAATATCGAACAGGGAATCTTACATTTTATATATTGTTCTCATAATCGTGTTTGCAGTCTTTCATATTTGATGATATGACAGTTTTCTTACTTCCCGTAGAAAAAAAAACTTTTTATAAATGAAATATGAGAAAATTATTAAATTATTATAACACAGTCACAACTAATGGTTTCAGTAATTTATACACACTTCAATTTTAGTAGCCTCTTGCCTTTCACATTTGCTGACTGATAGAATCGATGACGAACCGATCCTTAAGCGCTAAAGAAGACGCTTGGTCATGATTAACACCCCTATTGGTTGGACTTATATAAACACGCCTATTAACTAGCTTCTGTGTATGTTTTCGCTTTTTGATTAATATTATTATTTGTTGTTTGTTTTTTTTTGATTACATACAATCTTAAACTGTAGGCTTAACTTTTGAATGTTAAAAACAGAAGGCGAAAAAGATTTAATTGTCCATTGACTAATAGATAATACATACATGGATATATTGTTGGTTAATTGATTGTCAAATTAAGATATATTTTTAACTTTAAAATGAACGTATTAATGGAGCACTGGTTTTTAAAAAAAACAGTATAATAGTTATGGACCTAGAATAGTCATTTAGGTACTAACTCCAAAGTTGCGGATTTTATAATCGTATATGTTTGTTTTTGCTTGTCTTGTGTGATTATTTTATTATTTATTTTTGTCATGTTCTTACCTGTATTGGTCGTTGTCGATTACTAGTATTTCAGTTACAAAGTACATTGATCAACAATGCGTTAAAGTTCAAACTGTGGTCCACATTACAAAAGATAAACACGATAAACTACTCTATCACAATATTTTGGTAATTTGGTAATTTATACTTACTCGTATTTAGTGGTATTTTAGATTGAGGCAAAATGGTTGCCATGGTCACAAAATTTAAAAATTAACAATTAACAATTTAACTGTTTTGAAATGGCGTTCATAGTCAATATGAATGTCATTTCAAAACAGTTCAATTGTTATATTTTCATTAAAATATTTAAAAAAAATTTTTGATCACGAAATTGAACGTGCAAAAGTCACCCGAATGTTTACTGTATAACGCGTATATTACGTGACGTAATTGTGTATTAGTAATCAATATTGTCATTCCGATATACTGTATGAAGTTCAAAAACGACTTGATCATCAAACACAAAGGCATTTGTCACCCCAATAAATAAACAACCTGGGAAGATGAATGCAGCGATTTTGTTTACCAGGTTATAGTTCCCCGGGAATGTGTATTGCCTAAATTAATATTCAAACGCAGTAATCATGTTGTTTGGCATTTATAGTCCTATAAATGCATTTAAAGTCCTATAAATGCCATTGCTCTCAAACTGGAAAAAAATAGGAAATACGTAAAACTAATGAAAATATTGGTGAATAACGCATAAATATGATGACATGAAATAAAGTTTAATGCTTCAATGCAGAATACACTAATTATAAATATGTTTAAATCTAACATGATACTTGGTACAAAACTATACATGTATCGTTCCAAGAGAACAGAGTACACATTTCATCACTTTAAAAGTTATAACTATGGAACAATGATTTATGAAGAAAAATACATGTAATGGATTACTTTTTTACTAGTTAATATACCCCTATGTTAACAATTTTTTTCCGTTTTATATCTATTTTACCTATCTATTGGAAAATTTTCATATCCAAACCAAAATTGTAAATTAAAAAAAACGTTAAAGCTGGCAAATCAGGTTAAGCACATCAAATTCCAACAAGAAAGCTAGGCCGGAAGGGTAAGCAGCTCAATGTTTAGCTAGCTAAATTACTTTTCTGAAGTAGTGGATTTTTCACAGTTTTATAGGGTAATTACAGTTGTATAATTGTTAAAATGTATTAACAATACTTACCAGCCTTATATATTTTAAATTTTTTTCTTAAGCTTGTGACAGCCTTACTTACTGTTGGAAGTGCAAGTGTTAACTTATTTGAACATGGGCCAATATGCATATTTTATATTACAAAAATAATTAAAACGAGACTGGAATATCAGAATTTTTAAGCCTAAAGTGCTTTTTGAGATCTCTTACCGGCAGGTTTCGATTTTCAGATTTTTTTCTTTTTTCTTGTCAACAGCTATTTAACTGTTTTCGTTTAAATAAACTAGCGTATGAAAGTGATATCAGTGTCACAACCATTAGTTAAGTAGCACAAAGAGTGGCAATGGGTTTATTTAAATGAACATTGATAGACATCTTAATACAAATATTTCATATCTCGAGAAACCCGTGGGGGTTGGTGACAGTCAAATCTAGAAAAAAAAATTAGTTAACAAAATGCAGATTTATATCCTAAATGCTCTAACAAAATAACAAATAACATTCGAATTAGTTTCTGTTTGCATGTAATATATGGATTTTGGATTCCAGAAAAAAATATAATACCTTTTTACATGTAATACAGCTTTCATGCTCTATGTTGCTGTTCTTGGTGGTATTCAAAATCTCCATTGGCTACTACTCTGAAAAAATTAATTTAAAAAGTAACATATTTTAGCAAATGTGTAAAAGAAAGAGATACTGTAAAAAGCACTATATTTTAACAATATTTGCAGATTTGGGTACTGGTCATCCTAAGTTTTGGAAATGAAAGCTTATACTGCAATGCTGGTTCATGACTGACAAGATTAGGTTTTATTTGGTATTTATGCGTCAGGTTTGGCTAAGCTCATTTTCAAGAACATTGTCTTTCTCTTCCATTTTATTCAATACAAAATATGTAATTCATATATACAGGGTATCAATAATTTAATCAGGATATATAGGAGACTGGCCAACATGAAAATATAATATGTAGATCCGGAATCCTATCAATTCATTATTTCTAATTTTATTATTTTTATTTAATAAATATTGTTAGTACTAAATGGAATCAGAAAGAGAAATCCAATATAGTTAATAGAACTTCTAAAAACATTTTCTGCTTTTTCCTGTTATCAGAATATCGCATAAATATGCTGACAGGAAATAAAATTTAATGCTTCAATGTGGAATATACTAATTATAATTTTTTTTAAAAATCTGACATGCTTTTTGGTACAAAAGTATACATTTATTGTTTCAAGAGAGTACACATTTCTTACATGTAACTTTTCTCTTTACTAAATTCTTTGAAAGTAATGACTATTTAATAATGATTTATGAAGAAAAATACATAGTAGTGAATTACTTTTTTGGAAGTCAATATAGTATCCCTAAAACAATTTTATCCGTTTTATATCCATTTTTACCCATCTTTTGGAAATTTTTTTATATTCGAACAAAAATCCCAAAGTAAAACAAAATTGTAGCTAGCAAATCAGGTTAAGCATATGAAATTCCACCGGGAAAGTTAGGCCAGAAGAGTAAGCACCCCAGTTTAGCTAGCTACAATACTCAAGAAGCAGTCGGATTTTGCACATAATTTTACGGGGTCATTTTAATTGTTAAAGTCATTAACAATACTTACCAGCATTATATATTTTGAAACTATTTTCTTAAGCTTGTGACAGCCTTACTTTACTGTTGGAAGTGCAAGTGTTAACTTTATTGAACATTGGTCAATATGCATGTAATGATTAAAACGAGATTGGAATATCAGGATTTTTAAGCCTAAAGTGCTTTTTGAGATCTCTTACTGGCAGGTTTCCATTTTCAGATTTCTTGTTCTATTTTTGCTCATGTGAACAGCTATTGAACTGTTTTCGTTTAAATAAAATAGCATATTAAAGTGATATAAGTGTCACAACCATTAGTTAAGTAGCACCAAGAGTGGAAATGGGTTTATTGAAATGAACATTGATAGTCATCTTAATACAAATATTGCATTAATCAGGAAACCCTTTGGGTTTGTTGACAGTTAAATTTAGAAAACAAAAATATTATTAGCTAGCAAAATGCAGATTTATATCCTAAATGCTCTAACAAAATAACAAATGACATTATAATTAGTTTCTGTTTGTATTTATTATATGGATTTTGGATTTTCGAAAAACATTTTATAATACCTTTCTACATGTAATACAGCTTTAATGATCTATGTTGTTATTCTTGGTAGTAGCCAAAATCTCCATTGGCTACTAATATCTGATGATTTCCGCGGTGGCCTAATGGATAAAACGTCAGTCTACAAATCAAGGGTCTGAGCTCGCTCAGACCACATGTGGGAAAGTGAATTTTTCTTGTTCGTGGCTTTTACTGGTTTACCTGGTATCAGTATAACGTGACTGATGAAGTGGTATGCTTGTCTACGGTAAAGTCGCCCCGAGTGCGCGCTAGTACAAGGCTGACCATAAAACACACTCGCACTTCACATGCATACACGAACTTGTTCAAAGATTTATCCATAGAGATTACTAATTTAGTTCTCGTCGCGAATAGCTAAAAAATTGTTGATGCGACGTTAAGCAACGTTCAACGAACCAAACTAACCTAGTTTCTGATTAGTGAAACATATTTTAGCAAATTTGTAAAAAAGGAAAAGGAAAGAAAAATAGAAATACTGTTAAAAAGAATTATATTTCAACACTATTTGTAGATTTGGTTACTAATCATTCTAAAGTTTTGGAAATGGAAGCTTATACTGCAGTGCTGGTTCATGACTGACATTATAAGATTTTAATTGGTATTTATGTATTAGGTTTTGCTAAGCTTATTTCCAAGAACATTTTCTTTCTCTTCCATTTTATTAAATACAAAATATGTAATTCATATATACAGGGTATCCATAATGGAATCAGGGTATATAGGTGATTGGCCAACATTAAAAGATAAAATCTAGTTCCGGAATCCTATCAATTCATTATTTCTAATTTTTATTATAGTTTTTATTGAATTAATATTGTTGATACTAAATGGAATCAGGAAGAGAGATCCAATATAGTTAATAGAACTTCTAAAAACCTTTTCGACTGTTTCCTGTCATCAGTATATCGAACAGCAATATATATAATATTTTATTATGATTCAATTTTATTTTTCCAGACAGGAAAATAATTAAATATCTTGTATATAGGAAGTTTGATAAAATGTTATCACACGGGCTTGACTAATGGTTTCAGAAATCTATACAAACTTCAATCTTAGTATTTTGTTGATTTACACATTTGTTGATTGATAAAACTAGAAAAAAGCATTGACGGATCACCTTTACACTCTTAAGGCAGTGGTTGGGTCACGATTACCATCCCCTATCGGTTGGACTGATTCAGATATTGACTAACAAAGCTTTTTTGAAGCAAAACGCACGTTTTCTCAAAATAAACTAAAATGTTTAGGTTTACTTTTTGTGCATGTTAAAGAGCATAATATGAAAAAGATTCTTGATTAATGGTTGTTAGTTAATTGGTTGTTAAAATAAGGTTTATGTTTAACGCCAAAATGAACGCATGTATTGAACACTCGTTATAAAATAAGTGGTAAAGTTGTGGCCCTGCAACCCTGCGCATTGTATATCTTGATGTCTTAATAAGTCAGATGTGATGTTAATTGAAGGGTCTCCATTTATAATTACACTAAAATTGTGAATTTTATAATCAGTATGTGGTTGCCTTTTCTTTATTCCTTGTTTCTGCATGTACATGTTTTTCAGTACAACGTACACTGACTAACAATTTCTTATCCCTGTGACAAAATATAGACATTGCAAACTTCACCATCACATTATCCTGATTAGGTTTTGCAACTTAAGTCTAGATACAAGGGAAAGTGATATTTGAAATGTATAAAATGCAAACAAACAATTGGAATACACATGGTTAAGTAAGCACACACATCAACAATCAACTATTTGTTACTTAATAATTGCTTTGATGACTGGTAGTGTATGTTCTACATAATACTCGGCATTGGTGGGTCGAGACTTTATAAAATGAATTCTGATGCAAAATAAGACAGGGTGAATTTATTTTATTTCGCATGTACAAATGCATTTATGAATTACCCTTTACTAGGATATTAACCAACATGTATAATATCTGTCGTAATTCCGTTGAAAAGAATAACTTACGGCAGACAATGCTTACAGTCAAATACCCTCTGCCTTTATGCTTAATGGCATTAAGGGACATTTAGATTGAGGCAAAATGGTTGTCATGGTAACAAAATTCAAAAAGATTTTTTAAAAAACATTCAACTGTTATAAACGTATAAATATTTTGACATGAAATACCTTTTAATGTTTTAATGCTAAAATTATGCATGGTTGGCATGAAAATTAGTGATGCATTAATCCAACCAAGAGTACAGTATATATGATTTGGGATTCTGCTTATATTAGAGTTTACATACACTAGTTTTGTAGGCAAGATAACCTGTCACTTTCTTTTTTCTATTTCATAATAATTGTAAGAGAATAGCTTTATATATGTAAGGAATTCAATTTTTCTTGATCGAACATTTATTAATGACTTATAAGATGACCATTTACGTCGGTATCACTGTTGCTGTGGCAACGTATTTTGGAAAAATAATCTATATGATGAATTGAAATACCGGTACAGTTTGGCACTTTTAACTATCGCATCAGGTCATGCTTATTTGTCCGTATCTAAAATAATTTTTGTCTATATTGCACTCTAAATAATCTTACTGTTAAAATGTATTACTTCATGTCACAACCTCATATTGTCAATTGTTTTAACTGTATACAAGTTTAAAGTACATGTCACAGGATACCGTTATTTGTCGTGAATGTTTTTTGCATCCTATGCGCAATTATGAACAATGAATGCTCGTCGCTTCAATAAAGTCTTTGGACAATTCTCGTCAATTAATTAGTTTGACAAATGTGTTTGTAAATAGAACCATTCGCTTACCGGTCAAGTCGCAATGCATCGACATTGAATTGATAACGTGATAACCGTTTTTGACCACCTCATCAGCTGTATGGTGCTAATCCCTCTAAAAGTTTAACAAAGCATTCTGATTTATTTCAATGGTACTTTAGTAAGATATTATCCCCTTCATCGTTGTCCAGTCAACGTCAATAGTGATTTAATAACCATAAGAAAAATACTAATGACTGGTTGTAAGTCCGCATTCATTGACCAAATTACAACCAGGAGACGAATGGTCTTAATCGTTGAATATACAAAAGTAATCAACGTCTACATACTTAATTGCTCCTCTTCTTGTTAAGAACACTCTTGGATGCAATTAAGAACTGACTTCCAATTCCTTCGGGGTTTTAAAGTAATAAACTAGGAAAATCTAATGGACTGCCAAATAAACCATATTGTCTGAACATAGTACATACTCCCGGTAGTATATTGGGAATCAGTATTATCAATTGTTGCTGAATTTTGTTGTGTAACTTTGAGATTGTCACTTTTCTTACGACTGTTGCATAATATACTGATTTTCAATTCAAAAATATTTTTACTTACCATAATTCCTTGTGTTTTTCATTTTCTATTTTGGTTACAGATATGGACAGTGTAACTAACTAAACACGATGTGATTACCCTTCCAGAACACCAAACCTCACTTCTCTGAAGTTCACGTGTTAACCCTCTTGCTGCCAGAGGTACCATATAAGGTCTCTATCGGCTCGCTGCCAGAGGTACCATATATGGTCTCTAAAACATGTTTCATGTACCTTCCAATATTTTGTTTATATTTAAGGGATAAAAGGACAGTTTTGAAAACAAGTAACAAAAACGTAATATTTGAATATTTTTGCTTGAAATCAAGCGTTATATTAGTGACGTCATATCATTTTGCGTACTTGCGTTGGATGAAAAATGGATGAAGAAAGTATTTCAGTGATTGGGGGGATATAGTGTCACCTTTACTTCGTCCTCGGACTGTATGAATCTCTGTCAATGAACCACAAAATTATAGCCCCTGTTAAGTTATTTATTTTTTATATATTAATCAATTAATTAATTAATTTATTTATTTATTTATCTATTTTGTCATTAACATCAACAAAAGAATGGTAAAAACTTACTTGACATCTTGGTGACCAAAAATACTAAGTATACTGCTCAAAAACTGAAAGAACATTTAGGAGAATTGAAAGCACAGTAAAAAGTTGACATGTCGAGATACTTATGTCGACTAGTCATGGTAAATACCTCGACATAAGTATCTCGACATTTTGTGCTATTTGTCGCAACTTTTTATTTTACTATCACAACTTTCCGTCATATTATCTCGACTTGTCGTGATTTTAAGTCAACATGTCGAGATAATGTTATGTCGACTGAAATTATCTGGATGTCAGAAATAAGCCACCATACACAAGGATTTATTTGAGATGTTAGTAGCAATTGGAATCCTACAGAGTGTGTAAAAACGTATTTCGTATATTCCGAAATAGTTATATCGTATTTTCAAATGAGTATTTCGTATATTCGCAATAGTTATTTGTTTTTTCGCAATAATTATATTTTTATTCGAAATATTTGAATAAGTATTTTACGCGTACAGAAGCCCGTTAGTGCAAGGTCATGAGATATTTACTATCTGGGATTTTATTTTATCTTACGGCTAGATAAACATAAAACTGGCCAGACTGACTACTTGTAGAAGATAGTCGGTTGGGTAAGTGTTGTTTTACGTCGTATCAGCTATTTATATTGATCTTATTAACCACATACTAGTTTGTGCGGCGCGTGAGTCTGTGCAAGTATGGTTCAGAGCTACTATAGGTATTTCACAATCTGTTGACAGCTGAACATCCGACGGACTTATGAATTATAAGAATTACATCTTATCTCAAACGAAACTCCGCTGTAGGCCTATACCCACACAGAAAACATGTCTTGCCTCAAAACTTAAGAGTAAGAGTAGATTATCAATAAAAACAAATCAATCAGCCAGAAAGTCAACAAGTATAGTAAATATAGTACATATAGTATAGTATAGTATAGTGATTTCTATCAACAAAATAAGTATCTAAATGACTGATTGGAAGGCAAAGGTCTCGGGTTCGACTCTCAAGTTTCAATTTGTCAAAATACATAATAATAAAGTGTTTGTCGGGACCATATCTGAAGTGCGTTACTTATTCAACATTCGATAATATCACGGTTCCTTTCATTTGTAAAACATCCAACCAAACGATTATTATTACATTTCGCGAGTCGATGAATGTGTCACTACCAAGTATGGTAACGCCCAGTGCCTCGAAACGCATTGGCTTAAAGCATCAATGTAAGCACATACCATTATACAGTATATTTCATATAGACTGAAAGTATAGTGTCTGAGCAAAGTGAAGCTTGCACTGTGCTGGGAATTTCGAAATATCATTTTGTAACACTATGCTTTAATTCAATGTGTTCCGAGGCACTTGGGATAACCGTACTTGGTAGTGACATTGCCTACAGAGTATTACAAAATATATACTTTGAAAGATTCAGTATGCTCGAATACTTTACTCTCCGAACATAAGAAATATCCCGTATGCTGATACATGTGCTTACATTGATGGTTTAAGCCAATTTGTACCTAGGCTCTGGGGATGACCAGGTCTGGGATCCGCCCGAAACGGGGGATAAAGCGTCTAAGCGTTTTTATGACTATAACATCGCGCATGCGTATTTCATTTGTTTGCCTAGAAACGGGCTTAAAATCGAGTAAAATTGATGACCTTTTATAAAAAAAAACGGCCGCGGGGATTCATTTCTAAGTAGGGGGACTTAAAAATTTGAACAGTTACAGTAAACATACATTTCTAAAGATTTGTCGTGCGGAAAAAAAATCTGTCGTGCGGAAAAAAGTTAAGCTCTTAAAAATGCACTTCCGGTTATAAATGTTCCCGTTAAAAATACATCGTAGTTACGGGTATAGAAATGCTAAAAGGACCGTTTCTTACCTAGTTCAGATGTCTGATAACCAACTCTTTGAAGATATTTTTGGTAATTTTCTGTCTGAATTTCGCCCCACCACCATTAAATACCAAAATGTTTTTAAAGAATTTACAGTCTACACATTCTTTCATGAAATAACTTGTAATTGTTCAGGATAAAATGTCCAGGTTGTGTCAGAACTTTTATTCTGTTGTAAAGTCAGGTGAAAAGCTGTAAATATGTAGCTAATATTAGTATATGTTTTAATTCTCAATCCACTGTCACAATATACTAACTAAGCTTTTAGTGGCAATTTGATTTTTTTCAGTTTTGACCCGTGTATATGTAGCTATATATCGAAATGTCGGGAGTGTAGGGTAAATCTATATCCTGCTTTTAGTTCCAACGTTCAACGTTTTTGTCAAAAATGCGATAAAACTATTGCAAATATACGATATGCTATTTCGAATATACGAAATAACCTTTTTTTTACACATGTCATCTTACGGGCTCCGTTGAAACCCCATACTAAGGAAGGAGAATTTAGATGTAAACTACTAATCTTAACTTTTGACTGCTCGATTTTACACTTAATTGTATATTGTAGATTATACAAAAATAAGTCTGATTAGTGATGCAAATCCTGAATTACGATCACTCGAAGTCCTAGGTGAAACATCACAACAGCCCCTGTACCCCCTAATTTATTTTAATAAAATTAATTTATAGCCTTTTTAAAACTATCTATAAGATTTAAAACACTTAAGTTCAAAGAAGATTTTTGGTGGAGAAAGTTTCAATTAATGATTATTTAAAAATGATGTCATAGCGTTTAACGGTATGGAAACAGTAGTGTTTACAAATAAAGCAATAAAAAGTGTCCTAAATTAAGTCACGTGGTGATAAAATTCACACTACACATATTCCGTAACATTATATATCGGTATCAGTGGGGAAGTGTGGCGGCGTACCAGTTGACTCGGTAATATAGCAACTTAAAAGTCGCCCCGAGTGCGCGCTAGTACAAGGCAGACCATACAACACACTCGCACTTCACAAGCATACACGAAATTGTTCATCAATTAATCCATAGAGATTATTAAAATACTTCTCGTCGCGAACAGCTGAAAAATTGCCGATGCGAGAAAGAGCGTATTAAAATTAGACCTATGTTCAACATTTTTTAATGGTGGAATTATAAAATTCCCTAAGATTTACTTTATGAGAAAGATCTGCAAATAATTCTGCCTATAATACTGAAAATTTCATCAAAATCGGTCGAATAATAACTTCAGAATAAATGTTTTAAATACTGTGTATAAATTGAATAAAGACAGGTGCTGGTTTTTTTTCTGTGGTCATTTTTTGATGACGCAGTAATGATGACGTTACAATCTCGGCGCAGCGTTGACGTAATTTGAACTGTTCCGTGGCAGCAAGAGGGTTAAAGCTATTTTGCCAGTTTCAAAGTTTTTATTTTGCGACCTTATGGTGCTGTAAAATTAACGCTGGCATAATATATAATTGACGGATCGACGGCCACGCCCACAATGTTCCGAAAAAGGCCGCCATAACGGCAAGCTCCGAACAACGGCCACCATTCGTATCTCTTTTATGAGGCAAGCTTCGAAACAGTGCCCACCTCATAGCTCCGTATGTCGCTGTTTCGGAGCTTGCCATCACGGTACCAAAGCAGCGTCACGGCAACTAATGACGTACTAGTGTCAGTGACGTCATTAAATTGCGCTATTCAGGCCGAGTTGTTATTCTTTTTTGCGTGTAAATCAAGCATCCCGCCATTTGACTGAACATTGTGGGCGTGGCCGGCGATACGTCAATTTCAGCAACTGAGCAGGTATTTCTACTGCTTGGTGTTTCCCCAAGGATATCACAAACTCAGCAGGCAACACTTTTGTACAGTCAGAAATATACTGTTTTCTAAATTTTCTGCTAGTTAAAACTTAAATATGAAAATCCTCAAAAACAAAGGTTTACTCCCTTTTTGCAAAGCTAAATTTTGTTAATTATATTTTGGTCATTTAGATATTTTTTTAAACCCTTAGTGTCACAATTTTGGTCCAAATACTACTTATTCCGAAATGACCGTCTAGTGCTGTAAAATTTACACTGGTATATAATCCGTATGTTTGTTTTTTAATATAATTGTCATGCTGCTGAATTTGGTCGTGTAACTAGACATCAGGGATGAAGCTTAACTATTTTGAGTTAGGGGCCAAGCTCACTTCAGAAAAGAAGTTTTATGAGTAATACATAGCTAAAATGTGTAAACATTAAGGAGCCAAGACTGTTTTTAGTAGCCATGGGCTCCTGGGCCCCTGTTTCATCCGTAAGACAGTGTGACTTTTCTAACGGCTGTTACATACTGGTTTTCATTGGACGTAAACGGAAAGGTATATTACATATTATACCAGTTTTAGTTTTACAGAATTAGACGGCCGTTTCGGAATACCAAAATAATGAAACCCAAATTGTTTTCAAGATGTTGAACAGATACCCAAAAGAACCAAAATATATTTTACCAACTTTAGCTAATGAAATACTTTGCATGAGGGAATTAAGTTAAAGTTAAAGTCTGTCCCGAGCCATTAGGCCCATCAGGCCGGAGCTTATCCCGGTTTCGGTGGCGTTAAGCGACTGAGAGTACAAGACTCTCCCCTGAATGGGACGCCGGTCCATCGCAGGGTTAACCCCCAGCATTTTGCTGGTACTCATTTATTTTTCAGCTGAGTGAACTGGAACGACGTGAAATTAAGTGTCTTGCTCAAGGACACAACACATCGCCCGGTCCAGGAATCGAACCCACGACCTTCGAATCATGAGCCCAACGCCTTAACCACTAGGCCACGCGCTTCCAGCATGAGGGAATACACCTTAGTTTTTGAGGAATAAATTAAACTAACAGCAAATTTAGGTATATCGCAGAAATGACCAGGACATTTATATTCTCTCCTTATCACGTTGTATTAGTCATTGGAAAGTAATGTTACTGATATCATGGAGGCATCTGTATTGATACTACACTAAAATACGTCAATGAAAACTAATGTCTCTTTATTGATCTGTATCTGTAACTAAACTGTTTGAATCAATCCCCGTATTAAGAAAACGATTTTCTTACAAATACCAAACGCTAAACAAGAATTAGGATAATGCACTTCACAATGTTTGTTTATATTTACTTAACAAAACACTAGACACATTGGAGAAAATTACATTGATGCAATAGATTTTCCATTAGTGTCGTTTTTAGTTAATGTCTTATTTATCCACTGAATTGCTAAAAATAAACATTTTATTTTTCTCAGCAAAAAAGTTTTTGTGACTGTGACTTTATATTATGTAGTACAGATCTAAAGTTTGTAATTTTATCGCACACCTGAATGATATTTTGTCATTATATGTGTCAGTATCAAGCATATATCAGTCAAAATCTGAAATCGTGAAACTTAAATAAAAATATTTGGGGTTTTTTATTTCCGAATCTCCTTAAATCACGCCTTTTTCACCACTGTTTTTATCTAGGTGCTATTGTTTACTGCATGTTGTTCAATATAACAAAACAATACTTAAACTTGGAAATCTTGACTGATAACTTCACATATCGAGTGGAAGTCAAAATTTCGAATATTTCAGTTTGCTTTCTAATTTCATTTGTTTTTGATTTTGCTTTCTGATACTTTTGTTGTGGTTATTACCAAGTAAACGGTTTTTATATATTTCAGTTTAAATAATAAGTGATGACAATATATGTAGGGTATCTTTCATCTAACTATACCTTTCATGCTTATTCGATAGGTCATTTACAGACTGTTGTAGAGCACATACAGACTGTAATTGTGTACCGATTCTTGTTTCTGTCTTGTTTGCAGTTTTTCATACGGATGTACTAAAAAACATAAAAAATTTATTTATTGTTTTAACCTTTTGTAATACTACTTTAACTGTAGTGATAGCCGCACACAAGGCAAGTGAGCCCCGGTGATCTGGAAGATTTATTTTTTAACCTTTTGTAATACTACTTTCACTGTAGTGATAGCCGCACACAAGGCAAGTGAGCCCCGGTGATCTGGAAGAATAAGCATCTCCTATCTAGCTAGCAACATCCACCATTATTTTTTATATTCTCTTTTTTACAATATTTCAACTTGTTTGACTTATTATTTAAAATAATAAACTCATTAATTCAATATACTTTTGTACACACACACACACACACACACACACACACACAGAGAGAGAGAGAGAGAGAGAGAGAGGGAGAGAGAGATTCTATTAAGAGAAGATATCATATTATACCTCATTGTATCCTATGATCTATCGTGATGTGTATCTTCCTACCTACATGTAATTTTAATTTGTATTTTAATGAAAACGTACAAAAACATCAACACAGATATTAACTTTCGCTGAACTAATCACCTTTATATGGATAGGACATGTACATATCGATCAATATCTCTGCTAACTGTAGGTTACAGGAACGTCAGTCAATTGTCACCTGTCATTGATACATCCGAGATTAATTTTCCACAAAATAGTCATAAAAGGTACTATAATTTCTCTGTTCAAGGCATTTTACCGTTTTGGCATCAGGATAGTCTAGCTATATGTGAGTACCTATATATCTATAATTTATGTATCCAAGCACTCACATGGAAGTTTGAAAACAGGTATTGGTATGCAGTGTTCTTGGGGACATATTTAATTTTTGAACAAAAAATTTGCTCTTGTTTAAAATTCATGAAACTAAGCTATGCTTTATTGTTCTAAGTATAACCTTAGGCGGATTTGGCACAATAAATTTAAGTTCTTCTATTTTCGTCATTGACCCAGGGATATTGCAAGCCTAGATTTATCTGGGCCCTCAAAAGATTTTTGGCCGCCATTACAGTATTGTTGATGTCTCCGTGTCCAGGATTGCCTTGGATATATTTGACGTCCCGTAGTTCCATGTTCCTTCCACTCTCAATTTTGATTACACACGTAGCGGGTGTAGCTAACTTAACAGGAGGCACTTACCTTTCCGGAACTACCGGCTTCACTTCTCGATTTGAATCTAAAGCGTTTAGCACAACCTGTCAGTTTCAAAGGTTTTACTGTTTGTTTTTGATAAACATCTGAAACATATTTGGATTTTTTGTTCCGAGAACTACTGATTAAATTTTTATATTCCTTAACAGCCGTCTAGTGCTGATAAAAATTAAAACAGGTTTAGTAAGTATTATATAAACAGACAAGGTTTCCAATAAACCACTCAACATGGGTCCAGGTACAGGTACCAGGTGAATTTTAGTTATTGTAAGCAAACGTGC
Organism: Anadara kagoshimensis; assembly: GCA_021292105.1. Taxonomy (NCBI): domain Eukaryota; kingdom Metazoa; phylum Mollusca; class Bivalvia; order Arcoida; family Arcidae; genus Anadara; species Anadara kagoshimensis. The sequence goes on from CM037870.1 coordinate 48,058,451, forward strand.
CGATATCATTAATAACATTACGTTATTGTTATTTTCAACCATTTTATTTAGATCGATTATTTTTTTTGTCTTTAATTTCTTATAATTATTTTTTGTACTTTCGTATTTATCGTACTAGTATCGAGTAATGTCAAAGACATTTGATTTGGAAAAACTCTAAGGCTGTTTGCTTGATACTTTTTTTCTAAGGTGGCTGGTTAAAGAATAAAAACAAAACTTTATAGTTTACCCGGTTTTAATGAGATCTTTTCGCATTATAACGGGGTCTAGAGTCGTTACGACGAGATACCAAGTCTTTGTAACGAGATATTGTCTCGCTATATCGATATTTTAAAGTGGCATGATAATAAGTCGTTTTAACGATTTAGTATATTGTTATAATGACTAACGTTGTCAATAAAACGACTTAGTATCTCGTTATAACGACTTAAGATGTCATTAAAATGATCTAGTATCTCGTTATAACGAATAAGCATTCATTTTTGTCATGTCCTAAATAAGCCACCGTAATTGTGTCATATTATAGTGTAATTTTGGCGATGTGGTTAAAGTTTAATACACTGAGACTAAATAGACACGTGATTACAAATTGATGCAATGCATCACTGAAATAAACGCAAAAGTATGGATATGGTTATTAAAAGTTTAGTTAGCTTAACCATATGGTAGTTAGAGGCAACTGAAAATCAAAGCTTCATATACATGTAACTTCGACTTATATCGCTTCTTTTTGATCATATCAATTGTAGGTTTGACCTTGGACAGAATGTTTTATATACATATAACCTATCCAAGATGCAAAAATTTAACTAACCAAATGGTAAGGCTGACGGACTTTGAAAAACTAGACCCAGAAGATTAAACATACATGTAGCAAACTCCGTCAATGGAGACAAAACTAGATGTTCTTGGAGTGGCGCAAAACCTCAAGTATTTTAATGAATCCTCAAAAGTTATTACTAGTTTGTATTAAATTCGTGAAAGACGGGAATAGTAGTTACGATTTGGCTAAAGATAATAAAATAATAATAAAAGTAATGTCGTTTATTTTGACAACATATTTATGACGCCCATGGATTTTATCAGATGGAAATAAAACGCTATCAAACTAATATTAACTAATGTGATTCCTTTTTCAGATAGGTATTTATATGTTTGAATGAGTGATACGTTTGTTATAAACATTACCCCTGGGGATTGGTTTCGAAAATTGTCTCCCTGGAGTTTGAAAGCTAGTGTGATTTTATCTATAAACAGAAAATATCAATATTGACGTATCCAAGATAATCACACAAATTTCATTTTAATGTCGTCCTAAAAGATTCTCTCTAAGTGATAAACAATTTAATTAGGTTGTTTATGAAACATTTGAAATATTGAACATCATGCATGACATTAATTAAAGGAGGCAAACAAGGTTGAATGGAGTAGTTCTAAAATTGCAACCAATTTTTAAAAAGGTTCAGTTGGATATATTCTTGAAACAAATAACTTGAATAACTTCACGGCGTTTGTATCACTTATTTTCAAGCGCTAAAGAAAGTGTTTAAGAGCTACAATTATTTGTAAGACAAATGTTTTGCATTTTAAGAAGCATGTATTTTAATAAGGAATTTATATTCCATATAAATTTGTTACTCAATCTGTGTATCAAGTTTGACAAAAATTATTTGCATTTTAAGATTTGTTGCTGAATCTCAGCCTTTACCCCAAGATGTCCGCTCATAAGTCAAAACACGTCCATTCTTTTATTAAGAGATAGAAAGACTTCAATGACCCATTTTAAGAATAGATTGCTGCTATGGTCATGTTGCTTGTTTCGTTTAATGGATGGTAAAATAAAGACAGAATCGATTGATTGCCGCTATCTAAGCATTGAATTGGGTTTATATTTGGCTAATTAGAAAGCACCTGAATGGATGCTGATGTTCACTGATGTAAATGACGCAAAAATCTAAACGACGTCCTTGCAGGTTATTTCTCAATCATCCAAATGATAATTTGATTTAGTGGTCATCAAATTAATTCTGAAAAAGATGAAATATTTAGAATCAATGTAAATTAATTAAAACTGGTATATGTAATTTGAAAACTTAATCACTAAAATCAAAGGTAAATGCATTATATTAACTGCACGATTCAGCGGTGAAAACGCCGTTACGACAGTATTTGCCCTTGATGACGTCACGAAAATTTACGCCACTTGAGTTTGCGTGCCTTATTAGCGTTCATTTCTCCTCAACAACCCCACGTTTTATGTCTTTGAACCCAATAGTGAATATCAGATGTACAAGGTCAGAAGGTTGATTGTCTCAAGTTTTAACAATATATCTCTTAAAGTTATTTTTTATTTCTTTAATAGGAGATGATTCATATACGAGGCACAACGTCGACTGCGAATCATTAGTTCTATGGAATCAATATTGCAAGGTAATTGATAGCGGAGTCCATGTTTTTAGACATTAGATGATAAACTATTTATTATAATCCAAATGGTGACATTGAATTACACCAGTGGGACATTCGGTACAGCGACGTTAAAGAGTAATAGTTCAGACGAAATCCTGACTGCATCTCCCGTGTCTTCGCATTGGAATTATTGTTGGAAAACTTATATGTACAGTTTTATAATTCTGTGTCTGGCTTTAGTGTTTTATTCCGTATCTACAGCTATTAAATATAGGAAACGACTTTGGACTAAAAAAGTTGTCTTGGCGTTGATATCGTTTATAAGCACTTTGGGAACTATGAAAATACTACTTCTTGCAAACTATCGGCAAAATTATGACGACAATTTATCTGAAGTTCTTATTGGAATGTTTGAAAAAATGAGTTATCCTTTAATTGCTGGTGGATACTGCCTGCTACAGACAATTATAGTGAAAACAACAAGATTGGATATAAAACCTATACAGTTAAATGGAAGGAAGTTTGTTACATTTACATCCTTATTTAGTATGCTGTCAATTTTATCATTTGGAATCATCGGGATAGTGTTTCCTAATTCATCGAAAATCTTGCTAGTTTCAGAAGGGATGTTTATATTATTATCTATTTATCTATGTGTTTCTTTTATTTATGGTGCACCAAAATTATCAAAATATGCAAATGAGTAATGAAGGCTAACAAAGATCTAAGTGTTCAAAGTCTTTCAAAGAAACTAGAGGTACTGAATGATAATGCATCGTCCAGTACTCCGTCAAGACTTAGAAATCCGAGGATTAGACGAAATACGACATCTGGTAATAGAATATCATTGATAAGTTGTAGCGATTCATCAGAATCAGACACAACAATGGAAAAATATTCAATACATAAAAGAAAGACGAGCAACAGTAACAAAACAAAAATTTCCAAACTTTCTATAAACGATTTTCCACATCTGTTAAAGTATATAAACAAACAACATAGTTCATCATCGGATGATGCTGGCATTGATTCATCTAAACGGGCTAGTAATTCTACAAATGCCACATTATTTGATAAACCAAGCGGAAGTGACGCAGAGGACGAATCAGAACAAGCACTTCGGGAGAGAGATTTTTCGTCTTCCAATAACAATGAGAATTCTAAACGATCACAGTCGATGTCTGACTCTGCCGGAAAAGATGATGACACAGGTGGAGAAATTATTCTCAGTCCGTCCTTTTTACCTTCAAACGACAGCAACATTTTTGAAAGCGGATATGTAGCTGATAGCGAACAAGTCAGCAACCATTCTGACGAACGCGTGACGAGTAGCAGACGATCTTGTCCCAGTATTCAGGGAATTAGAAAACCTAGTTCTTCATCTTTTGAGATGGGGTTGCCTTCTTCGTCATCGTTCTTGAGTTTATACAGACTACGACAGGGTTGGATGTTGCATCACGTGATACGCCTTGTGTATCTTGTCACTCTACTTATAACTGTACAAATATGTCTTAAACTTTACTACATGTTCAGTGCCTATGGTGGATATTTCTTCACATCGAAACCAGATCCGTGGTCATGGTTAATATTTCAAATATGTCAAAGGTGTGTAATATATAACTTCAAGGATCATACTTGAACGAAAGAATCACACAAACTAAACACTGATGTCTAGTACTCGTATGGTTTAGGTAACTTTGATGGGGCCTAAGCATCCTATTAGTTTTACAACCAGTGGTTCTCGAGAATCTAATAGCTTGTAATCCGATTTCTGGTCTAAACGATAAAGACAGAGCTATAGTATGATTACCTTTCCTAAGTAATGTTTTGACATGAAACGGTTTGTTTGTTTATGATTGATAAAGCATTTTGTAAATGTGTTATTGGCCTTTTTGCAACGTCATTTTATCTAGAAATGCAAATTGCCCGTATGCATTACTTCCCTAAAGATAATTATCTGTCATATTATCTTTAATGCTTTCCATAACTAAAATAATGCTTGAAAATGTAAACATATTTAGTAATTATTGTACATGAAAAATTTTAAAATTGTCATATATAACCAATTATTGTAATATTTTGACTGAAAACAGGAAGTTCAATAGGTGCATGATAAACTGGCATTTTAATCAATCTGTCATATCATTTAAAAGTGTCTTTTTGTTTCTGGGAAACATTGATGAATGCCTTAAAGAAATATTTCCAGAACTAATCGGCGACTATATATCATGTTATTATGAGGAGATATTTCCTCAATATTCCGTTCAACAAAGGGTGCTATTTTTTAAATACTGGTTTAATAGATAGTGCCAATGTCTTTCATAAACACCCATGTCTGATGTGGTTTAAAAAAAATTAAGGTGCCCGGCAACAATGGTTTCAAGTTTTATTTTAATTTAGACACATGCCAAGGAACTCGCATATTTCCGAGTTAATTGTGAACGTTGTCATATGCCATTGCAATGATGATCTTATTGAGGAATGATACTATCATATGTGCATCGTGCCTAGTATATTGCATTTACTTTGTCAGCTACAAGTTACAAGTTTGTATCTACAAGTTATTTGTCACTTCTACATGTGGCTCTTACATTGATAACTATTCATATTTCATTTGTGGTTAATATTACATATCGTCGTTAGACCATGAACATTGTTATGATTACAATTTTACGAATTCTTTAACAAATCCATGGTCGTCATCACAATATTGTTGATAATTATGATGTCTCTGTGTCTAGGGTTTCCCAGGGTATATTTGACGTCCATAGTTTCATGTTCCCTTTCACTCCCAATTTTTATTACACGCGTGACGAGTGTAGCTAGCCAAGGTGCAAACCCTTCAGGAGGACGCGGCCTCATTTCCATGGTGGTTGTTGACGTTATTAACCTAATTTGTCAGTTTCAAAATTTTACTTTACTTTTTGATTGACATTTGGACATTTAGTTGTATGCTTGGTTTTGATGATTACAATGTTTTTTCGTGTTTTTGAACAAAATTTTATGTATCAATTAATATATTTATAATATCTAGTTTTATTTCATTTCCAGCACAAACGAACTCGTTATAATCTATATCATGATGCGAGTGGCACATACAGTTATTGCTCACAAATTCCAAAGAAAACGCATGCGCAAGAGGGGTAGAAGTCTGGATTAAGATAACAAAACGTTAAAGACACGGAGGGCTCGGTTAGCTGCAAACATATCAGTTTATATGTATTTGTAATTATAATTGTTCTTTGTGACAATTAAAATTTGTTTTTATTATGATATTTATAGTCGTTATTTTTTAAACTTGTTATATACTTGATAAATAAGAATCACCATGTCTGTCTGTTAATCTGTCCGTCCGTTTAAAATCATATCTGGGCCATATCTCATTGCTGCTTTGAATGACTGTCATTGAACTTCTCATGAATAATCTTCATGGTCCAAAGGTGTGCCTTGACCTTGAACCAAGGTCATTTCGGAAAAGTCAAGGTTTTGGGAAAACATTAAATGTTGAGGGCAGGAGGTATTTGGCTCTCAAAAGACAGTTAGATTTTATCTTAAAATAGCGTGAAGCAAAGTCGATGCTTTTTCAGACAATTAGAACATGGCAAGATGGTTAGATGGACTAGACAGACAAGTAATGCATATTTATTAATAAAACTGATTGTAAATAAGTAACTGTTGATTATTATAAAAAATTAAGGAGGAAGAAAATTTTAAAATGAGCTCAACAGAATGTGCCACAAAATTATATAAATAAATCATCTAAAAATTGATTTCATGTTCATCTAGTGAAAATATATAACCGTCAATCGTTACAAAAATTGCATTATAAACGGAATAGAGCCTAAACAAAATCAAAAACAATAACCAAGGTCACCAAGACTACGAAATGACATACAACTAGAAGAAAGGAAGAATGGATTGGTGTCGAGAAGTGATGTTTAACATCTCACTAAAGATACTTTCACTAGTATCGAGGTCACAGATCATGGAGGAAATCGGTGTCTCCTAAAAAACCCATCGACCCTTGGCTAGCGTACTTTCTATCATTAGGATCTACGCTGAGTGGGTTTTAAACCTAGGTGGTGAGAAGTGGTACTGCGAAAGCATGAGCATCAACTTGACCATCGAGAGAGGAAGAAGGACAATGTTAACATGTCATTAGTTAACTCTGAAGAAATCCTTGTATTCAAAAAACCTTATCTATACAATGCGTTTGGTTTTATACGTAATAATCATACGTCTTAAAACAGATACTGCAGTTATTTCAAAAATCACGAATAATTAAGAAAAAAGTGTTTTATTTAAACATTCTATCGACTTTTCCCTCTTTTTAAAGAAAATGTACGTTTTAACATTTTAAACATTAACAATAAAGGTACAAATAATTTTTGTTTAAACATTCTATCGCTATTACCTTCTTTTTTAAGGAAAGTGTAATTATTAAACATTTGAATGCGATACTGCACTTATTTTCTAAACCACCTTTATTAATAAAGACGCAAATAATTTTTATTTAGATATTCTATCGCTTTTACCCTTTTTAAGGACAGCGTTTGCAATTGTTAAACGTTTGAATACGATACACATTTATTTGATTTAATGATAAGGGAGCTAAGCAATGATTATAAATGTCTAGAGTTTAATAAATAATATGGTACTGAGCGATTTAAATTCTCACAATAAATGAGAATCTAAAGACATATCTTAACCTTTAATTAAAATCCCATTAATCAAATTAAACAAGTAACTCCACTTCAGCTTTAATCTTGATCATGTCATTGTTTTTGAAATTAACCTGCTTGTTTTTTTAAGGAATTTCCAACCTACACGTAAAAGCTTCTTTATCAAATTACACACTAAGGCTTTAAAATTCACTGGTATTTTTATCTTGTCATTGTTTGTAACGTAACATCCCTGGTTTATATCAGAAGATTTGACAAGAAGATTAGAGCAAATTTAATTAATTTAATTATGCCTTCAATCTTAAAGCTTTCTTGTAATTTTAAAATCCATACTTGGAATATTGTGATGTATTCAGGAGATATTTTATACATGAAAAAAAAATTTACTAGTCCATGTTCCAATCACAATACGAAAAGAAAGTAAAGACTTTGTCAAATATAGCAAGGATCAGTAAGACCGACCACTGCTCCAGAAAGGCAATTAACTATTGTTTAGCTAGCTACATCTGCTAACTTATGTAATCAGAAATGAAAGAACATGACACAATAGGACATAAAATAAAACTAAAATAATTTTGTATACAGAGACATCAAACTTTCTCTGTGTCCAGGATTGCCCTGGATATATTTGACGTCCCATAGTTGTTCCATGTTCCTTTCACACAATTTTGATTACACACGTGACACGTGTAGCTAGCTAAACATGAGGCGCTTACCCTCCCGGAGCACCCGGCCTCACTTCCCTGGGGGAAGTTCACGTGTCTAACCTACTTTGTCAGTTCCAAAGTTTTTACTTTGCTTCTGGATTGTGATTCGGACAAGGATTAGTATGTTTGTTTTTAGTTATCAACAATACTGTGACGAGGGCTTTGACAGAGCATCGTAAATATAATTATTCGCAACTTTCTACAGTAACATATAATCTTGATCACTTATGATTTAGCTGTAGCTAGTTCAATATGTTCGTTATTTCCTTTTAAATACGATCTTGGTATAAAAAATTATTTTAAACTTACTGTGAGGCAGGTTATACAGTCTAACACAAATTTACACAATGTAGCACAAACAACACAAGACATTTTCTATAAACAATATTCTTTGTGTCTTGACCTTTTAACATGGAGAAGGTTGTATTCCAAATACAAATCTTGCAAAGTCGAACAATTTAAGATTGGTAAGTGCTTTGCAGTCGTAAAATTGAATTTATGAACTGTGAAATCTTGCTAAATACTTTATTGAATCAATATATTCTTCTAAAACATAGATTTACAGTAAATAAGTGTTTGTCAAAATTATGCATATCCTATTAATCAAACGCACAAATATACCGGTATATGTTCAAACCACAATCCCAAAAGCAAAGTCAAATCGATAATACAACGTTTAAAATTTCATGCTAAGTGCGAAATTAATATTTGGGGAAATACTGCTCGAAATTCAGGTTGATATTTTTTAAAAAATCACAAAAATATATTGATATTTGCAATATAAATGACTTCGAGTTTAAAGTACACACCAAACAATTTTTTATGTATATATTTTCGTAATAATCTTGATCTAACTCTGACTGCTACTACTTCTAATAATATTGTAAGTAAAATGTATTATACAAGGTTAGTGTGTTTTTTAATTCATTGTATTCACTCTCAACTAGTACGGTTTGCCTGTGGTTTTTCTATTGTTTATGACATACAAAACTATGTGTATAGATACGTAATTGTTTCTCAAAGGTACCGATATTACACACTTAATATATCCTTTCAAAGTTTTTAAAGAGTTTCTGTTAAATTTCTGTGATATTTTCTCAAGATCTTATTCTTAAAAATCTTGAATTGTCAATACAAAATTTATTTTTCATTATCAACCTCCTCGAAAATCTATAGGAGTGACAAAATATGCTGGGAATCAATGCTAGTGGGGAAGAACTGCAAGGTTTTGGTGAAAACCTTAGGGGATGAGCTGAAAAGAAGTTTAAACATAATGAAGGCTAAGAAAATTGCAATGACTGCTGGTTATATCAAATGTTTTTGATCGCGTTATTGGAAAGTCTTTCCGACAATGTCTTCCTAGAATATTTAATTATGTGTAAGAAAAACATTTTGGCCAAAACAAATCAAGCTTTGATTATTGTGTGATAACGAATACTTTCCACGTCCTCAAACCATTGGTAAAGTTTGTCAAGTGCACATTACCTACAAAGCAACATTCCATTTTAAAAATCGGAGATGAATTTAAAAGAAGTTATAAAAAAGAACAATACTGACGACAGAGAGCTGGCGACAGTTGTGATAACAGCTTGTACTGACCTTATACACAGCGATTACGAATATAAGTAAGTAAGATAAATTACATTTTCTAATAGCAGTATGATATTTAAAACTGAACAGTGACACCCACACGGACAATAAAATACAAAACGAGCTATAAGATATAACCTTAACGTGGCATAAAATCAGATGAAAGCGTGTAATCGTTTGTTCTTTTATGACATTTGTCATGTAAATGTTTTGTTTTTTTCGTCGATAAACGTTTTTCTTTGTATAAATTGAATTTCGTTGTTTAAATTGAATCGGATACTGTAAATTACGTCTCCGCTAAAATACCTTTTAGTGATCAGAAAACATCAAACACAATTTCGCCAGTCCATATTCAAATCACAATCCGTAAAAACAAAAACAATTCTTCGTCAGTCAAATTATCACACCAATACTTGAAATATGAAAGAGCAGTAAGCCGAGAAATAGGTTAGTCCTGATTTTTGTGTATCCGTCGAATTTACACTACTCAACATTCTAAAAACATAGAATGAAAATAGAAATAAAAATATTATACTTTTTTCTTTCATTTTAATGGTCATATGCCATTTGTCAGTTTTTGTGTAAGGATATTTGGCTCTTAAGAACAGTTTTCATTGTTTCGTGTTATTGGTCGCACCATATCACCATTTTGTGTATCGACCTCTAGTTTTGTATATGGCAGTATTGTTTTGACATGTCATCATACATTATCTGTTTCTATATTGTGCGATTCGTTTACCATTACTTGACATAGCTCATTTAGCTCATTAGAAGTAGTTTGAGCCAATTTTGCTATATATTTTGTTTTTACAGATGTACAGATTCAATGGAGCTCATATCAGGTAAACTGACCGGGAATTCTATATTCTAAATACATTTGGCATCATGAATTCGATCACTTGATTTCGAAACATGTTGTATGATGTATTATCTCCAGTTGAAAGATTCAGGAAATATATAAATATTTTGACACAGCATCAATGATTTAGATAAGATTCTGCTGATTTGCAGTGTTATTAGGGTTCATAATTACTCTTTTAAAGTGCTTTAGAACCGTTTCGTGAATTCTTTAATTAACACACTAACGCTTCAGTCTAAACACAGTCGAATGTATGTTTTTATTATTGTTACACTGTCTTCTGAATTCTGTTTCAAATTATCAATAGTTTTGGTTTTGGGGAAATTTCTAAAAATAACATATTTTCGAAAATCCCAATGGCTTTTGTAAGTGCTTTTACACTAGGTATCGATTCTGATTTTGCTTTTTCGTGATTAATTCATGTCTTTCTCGTACTATTCAAACTCAAAATCATTCAAATTTTCCGTTTCACATACTAAGCCATCAAATATTTCATATTTCCAACACGTACTTTCGATTACCACTCTCTCTTAATAATTCCTATGTTTATGAGAGCTGCGTCTTCACACCATATTGACCATGAGAATTTCATGCTACCAATATTGTCCGCCCATTTCTATCTAAAGTGACTTCTAACAAAGGGGGTTTTATAACTTTAAATAAAATCTTTATAGATCTAAAGAATAACAATCTTATCTCGATTTTATGTCGGTTAGTTATAAAAACTAGTATAAAATCAAAATTTGACATATTTTAAAAACCAGCTTTTGTGGAAAATATTGAGCGCTTGTGCCAACGTATTACAGGTACACTTTATCAATACTATATTGGCCATTAATAATGATTTTAGATATACTAGTCAAATTATGTGCATCAAAATTAATTGGATTTACAGTATTTTAAATTATGTTATTTGATTCATCATTCTTGTATTTATTTCTCTTTCTTTGGCATGAAAAGTGACATGTTGTAAAGGTGTTACTATTTTATTAATTGTAGAACCAATGACTCTCACTAAAAGTTGTAAATAAACACAAACGTCTTACATGCCAAATCTAATTGACTAAATCTATGCCACCTAATTAACTTACCCGATAATATGTTTAAAACGTAAAGTTTTAGCAAGATCTAAATTACCGTCAAATGCTGAAACTAAGATTCTTTTAGCACACAATTATTTAAACGGAAATATTGTTCAAGTTTCTACAGAGATACATCAAATGGTAAAGGAATAAATATCAACTTGACAGTTCTATCAACTGCGTTATGATGTGGTATATTAAAAAGTTCGACAGGAACAAATTATTTATTAACAACAGTGACATAAGATGGTTTATTGCAAAGTGTTGCCTATAGTAATATAAAAACGAGTTTTTCTCGCTATCAGGTAATACATGGTTTAGCTTATTTTTTTTTTTACTTACACACGTTGCGATTGTAGATAGCTAAACATGAGGTACTTATCCTTCCGGAGCACCCGATCTTACTTTCCTGGTGAAAATTAAAGTGTTTAACCTAATTTATAAGATTCAATGGTTTTTACTTTACCTTTGGATTGTGGCTTGGACATTGGTATGTTTGTTTTTGAATTCAAGATTTAAACTTACAGAGGACAGTTTGGATTACTTCGGCGTGGTGGTTTCAAGATGAAATTCTGTAATATTAATCAGATTTCCGTGAAACTTATTCAGTTTACTTATTACCAGAAATTGTTTCCAATTGTATTGGTTGCCCATTCCATACCTAAATCTTTTTTGGATTTTGGTAGAAACCTATAGAGTTTCTAAAAAATGATAATCATAATGAAAGAAACATTTGCTTGACCAAAGATCAGAACGTGAAACATGAAAGGTTAATGACAGGAACAACTAACCATCACGGAAAAGGACACACATTATTATTATTATTATTAATAATAATAATAATAATAATAACAAAACACACGTGGTTGTAGTTGAGGCAAAGGTATACAGCATAATGCATTTTATATTTAGTTGTCATTCGACGTGGTATAAAATAAAAGAGAAAAGATCTTAGTAGAACGTGCAACATGGGGTTTGCGTAAGGCGTTTTTGAAATATATTCAAACATTATTGTCTCTTTAATTATAAATTTTCTTTGTTCAATACTGAAACTGACTGAAAACAATATTGAAAATAACGTCTTTGATGTAAAGTGATGTAGGTGCTTTATTGAAATTAAAATATATTCTAACAAAGGGTATATATTAAATTTCTCAGAAGACAGGTTTAATAATTTCAAGTCAATTAAAATAAATTGGTTTTGCGTTTGATTTTTGCCTAATACATAAAAATATGAAAGGATTTTGCTTTAAAGAAATAACGTGTCAAATCATAACAGAACTATTTTATTTGAGACGATTAGAATCGATTGTATTTCACTTCTTCCTTAGATTATATTAGATGACAAAACATGGTTAGTGGTTGGAGTCAAATATTTTGCATGATCAACAAGTTGCCTGGTTGTTTGTGATCCTTATATGGCCTATAAATCGAACACATCAAAATAAACCTTCTAGTCAAGTTCAAATATAGCACCATAGGTGATGTTCGTTCAATAACTGAATTTTGTGATACATTTTTGAGAATGTATAGAGGTTTTTGTTGACCACAACCAAGACCTCGAAATACTGAAATGCCTAATTATGTTATACCAAAAACTCTGCCCTACCTACAATGTCATGCACGTTGATGTGATCATTGTATTGAGGCGCCTACACTATCTTTACGTCAGATCTATAGCTAATAGGGCCATGCGCCATGTAACATAGGATAATGTTTGTCGAAGAGTTAAAAAATACAAGTGTCTTTCCATCAGAAACATATTGAATGTGTAGAGATTCTATAATAAAAATGACAATGATAGGAGTGATAATTGGATTCCAGAATAAATATAGGTATCAATTTTCATAAGAAAGGAAATATTACCGATATTCTTATGATTGTCACGAACATGCTAGTATGTTCCATGTGGTGTTTTGCGTAGTAATAAATGATACATCCAGTTAGAAAGTGACAGCTGGATTCAACTAATTAATGTAATTGACAAAAGGCAAAACAAGGAGGAAGACATCTAAACATAGCACAAAGAAAGAAAATAATAATTGCTACATGAATGGCATTTGCAGAGATAACTATTATAAATGTAACTCCCTCATTTAAGCAGGGATAGAAAATAATGGCTATACGGTATCCAGTGGTTCGATCAAGTAGTTTTATCGTACGCTAACAATCCCAATGAAAACTATTTTTTATATTTTTTGTCAATACAAAAAAAAGGCTTGTTAACTGAAAAAACATGTTTTTGCAAAAGCCAAATTACCCCAGAACCAGATACCATACACGTACATAATAGAAATAGTCAAAACAAGAAGGTACAACCGGATAGTGATACTTTGGATGGCACTGGATTTACAACCAGTAGTCTATTAGTTTACACATATTACAATTAAACATCAGTCTAATTTTACAAAAATAAAATAACCAACAACCAACTGTTACACTTAATATCACCCATAAACATTTAAGAAACATAAACATCATATTATTCTATTTATATTGTTTCACTTTTTTGTTTTAGAATGATATATGACTTACTTAAAAGCTATATTAAGCTACAGAGATGAAGGTTTAAGAACACTGTTTAAATATAAAATTGTTGTTTTGATTTGTCTCTAGGACATCAGAATAAAAGTATGACGCCAGTAGAGTCAATATTAACCTTTTTAAATTAATCAGCATACGTCGATATTCAAACAAAAATAAAAAAATACAATAAAAAAAAATTAAAATTAAAATAACCAGCACCTAATAGAATTTATGTTTCCCATTTAAGATAACACCGTGCTATTTCATTTATATTGTTTCATCTTTTTTCTTTTAGGATGTTATATGACTTACTAAAAACCTGTATTAAGCAACAAAGATGCAGGTTTAAGAAAAATAATTAAATACAAAAGTTTTGTTTCGATTTGTCTCCAGGACAACAGAAAAAAGTATGACGCCAGTTGAGTAAAAAAAACGCTGACTTGCTCCGAAATCTGAAATTTGATGTGCACATATTGTATTCATTTGTTGTAGAACATTTTATATTGCATATTTGGCATTTTATATTTTACCATAGAAACGAATGTTTTCATTGTTAAGAGCGTTAACAACTCTGACTCGATGACAGTAGATTGTGATGATATATCACCTCATACTGGCATGTTAAGTTTTAAAAGATAACAGTTTAGCGATGGGATTCCTAATGCCACAATATTATCTAAGGAGTGTCAATATTCAAAACATTCAGAATACACCGTGTCTGCTGACATGGTTTAGGAATAGCGTAGCGGCATAGAATGAAATTTAAAGCATGTATTAGTTTTTACAATGATAAACTTGATTCCACAATAAGAAAACCAGATTAAATGTAATAATTATTCCATGTGATTATATGAAATTAAAGAAACAAAACAATATTTGGCTGACAAAAATATCGCTCGTAATCACAGAACATCAGAATATAGGATAACATGCATAGTAAGACAAAGTGTTTGCCGATTTATATCATTGAAATAAAATGATTACTAAAAAATTAAATAAAATGAACAACTTTGTAATGTAACGTGTAGTTTTAGCATATAAAATATAGTTAAAATAATGAAACTGGAAAGCAATTAGTTGGTCAATAAAAAAATAATCATCATTTACCGTGCAATATCGTCAAATAATGCACAGACCGAGTGATATATTCGCCGCATGTTGACGACGGCTCGTATATTATTCGGCGATATACCACAGGTAAATGTTGATCATTTCAATTGTAACATGACTAAAATAAAGAGGATTGACATAAACATTGTGAACTACATTTTACTTTCTATTTGAAAAAAGTCCATTCAAACAATACAGCTGTTGAGATTACCTCCATTGAAATAAATGATTTTATGAATGAAAATTACGTTACAATCTTTGTTCGCTACACATAGCATGACGTCATAAGACAAGCAAGGGAGTACGTCATTAAAACGGAACAGCGACGGGTATATTGTTTGCTATACCACGGCTGGCTCTCTTCATGTTTCATATGAAGAAAAACGCAAAACTGTTCACAATTCCGTATGTTTTAGGCCGAATTGGTGTTTATTACACACGACGAATATATTAAGACTACTGATTTAAAACATCCATGTCTATGGGCGAGCAGTGGAAACAAGAATTAAATTGACAAATAGATTTCAGTTATGTGGGGTTTTTTACTTCTTCTTAAGCGTCTCAGTTCCTTTCACACAATTTTAATTACACACATGGCGGTTGTAGCTAGCTAAACAGGAGATGCTTACCCTCCTGGAGCACCCGGCCTCACTTCCTAGTGGAAGTTTACGTGTCTAACCTAACTTGTCAGTTCCAAAGTTTTTACTTTGCTTCTCGATTGTGATTCGGACATGGATTAGTATGTTTGTTTTTGCTTACCTCCTTAATATTTTCGAATACGCTTGGCTAAAAAACTCATCATTTAAATGCCATCAATAAGTGTTTAAAAAGCATTTAGGTTTTTTCGGAACAAAATAGATATACAGGTCCGTCTAGAAAGTTTGGAGCACCCCATAAAAGCTGTTCATAGCTAGACACGAGTTTATTCGCTGCAACAAATTTTGACATGTTCTATTAATGATTTGCTTAATAGTAACTTACATGTGACGAACCACTAGATCTCACTGATGTAATATGATGCAATAAAATTGCAAAAGACACTGTTATCTCCCTTTATATATTTCAGACACAAAAAAATGTTGTCATTTAGCCAAAAATAATTTCTGGAACGAAGCATATACTTCAAAACATAAATTGAATGTTTTTCTAAGTCAAAACGGTATTTTAAAACCTCTTTTTGCATTTGAAAATGGACGTTATATAAAAAAAATCGGCAAAAACACTCACCAAAAATACAATTTTCCCCTTTTTCTAAATATTTTAGTATTTTCAAGACAAAATAGATTCCAACCGAAATTATTGCATGTTTGCCGTCGAAAGTGGTTGGTATTCACAGAAAACTAAGGTTTTTTTTAGCCCATTTCAATATTTCTATTCATTTAGTCCATATTTGAAGAAATTTGATTTTTTACCAAATCTTTTCATCTTTTATCACCTTAAATTCACTAAAACTAAAATTGAACCCTTTATCAATTATGCCATTTGAAATCCATTCTATGCAGTATATAAAACTAGTCCTTCGACAGATATAAGTTAACAAAACATCAAGTACTAAAATCGTCGAAACTGCTTCATTACAGTGGACAAAACTTTCTGAAATTACCTGTAAGTCAAAAACAAGTATACCGGTTCATGTCAAAATTACAATCCCAAATCAAAGTTAACTTTGAAGCTTGCAAATTTAGTAAAACATGTGAACTTCCAGCATGGAAGTGAGGCCAGGTGTTCCTGGAGGGAAATCACCATTGATATCATTCAGATACGACATACATACATTTCCAAATGTTATTATCTTTTTTAAGTTTATACTATATTTTATTTTGTTCAGATTAATCTCGATATTCTAGATGTTTTATTCATTATAAACACAGTTTCATTCTACCTGAAAGATAGAACACATTTATTAGTATACAACTGTACACCTGTAGACACTGACGCATTGCTTCATAACAGAGACAACGTTTAATAGATTTTCTATCTATATAATGCTATATTATTATGATGATATTGTAATGTAGGACGAACTTTATGACACATGCACACTATTAAAATGAAAAATAGTCTAGTGAAAGGAAATACAAATGCTGCCCAGATGATTTTTATTTGAATTTAATAAAATGCATTCATTGTAAGCTTAATTGATTCGAATTCACTTCACAAAACAACGTTATATAATGCATTATATTGATTGGATATTTTGTCGTAATTCAATATGTACATGTTTGTTAGCAATTACAAAACCTGTGTTGTAACGCAATATGACAGATTGATTCAAAGTCAGATTGTGTTATCCTAGCTTTACAAATTACCTATCATTTCGTTGTTACTTTTGAATCTAATATTCAAGATGACAATACTAGATGTTTTACATCATTTAAATTCTATCTTGATGTCTTTAAAATTGCCTTAAAATATATATGGGTGAACTGCAATAAAACATTGTCAGTAAAGGTTTAATGTTAGTGTCGATGTTTGAAAATAAAACAAAAAGATAAAAATCTAAAGATGAACAAATTTAAGTTATTTTCTTAAACATTTTAAGACTAAATTGTTTTAAAGGGTAAAGACTTCCTAATTAACTTGCTACACCCGCCACGTTTGAAATAATTCAAAAATATACGTACCAAATTTCTTATTAAGACCTTTTATATTTTAGTTCATATAAAACTTGAGGCATCAGATACATCAGTTGTAATCATTATGAATAAAACCGTAGTGTAGAAAGCACCCATTTATTAGTAGACACGTGTAGGCACTGAGATATCGCTTCATAACGGAGATAACATTTAATACACTTTCTATATGTACCATTTTATATTATGACATAGTGACACATGCAGACATTTTATCGAAATGGAAACTATAGTCAAACGAAAGAATACAAATGCAACCTTAATTGATTTTTACGTGAATTTTAAAAATGTATTCATTAAAAGTTCAATAAATTCGCTACAAAAAACAACATTATATAATGCACTTTATTGATTGGAAATTTAGTCGTAATTAAATATAAATATTTGTTTGCAATTACAAAAACTCTGTAACAACGCAATATGGCGGATTGAATCAAAGTCAAATTGAGTTGTCTTAGCTATAATTTGTACTATGTTTTAGTTGTTACTTGTGAATCTGTTATTCGAGATGACAGATGATTATGGATCTTTAAAAATCCATCTTGGTTTCATTAAAATTGCCTTAAAATATATGTGGATGAACTACAATAAATATTGCTAGTAAAGGTCTAATGTTCGTGTCGGTGTTTGAAAATTTAAAAACAAAAACAGATAAAAATCAAAAGATATTTTCTTGAACATTATAAGAGTTAATTCTGTTACAGGCATTATCTTATATCCCCGCCAGCAGGGAACTAATTATAAACAATATTTAACTTGCACACTGCCTTTGCCTTTTAAAATTCAGCATTTTTGCATTAAAGATTATATACTTACTACATTAAAGTATTTTAAACATAGGATATAAATTTATATACAGCTATATACGTTCACGGCACCAATAAAGATAAAGAACAATAAAGATCTAAGTCCCTACAGAGACGTATACAATAATTAGGAAAAAATATGAGAAATGACAAGTTATTAAATTGTTTTTCAGATAATCATGGTAGTGTTTGAAGTAAATTTTGATTTAACGACAAACATTAAAATGTTGATTATAAAATGTTCTAATATTTAGATGCTTAAACAGACGCAGAAATTAGGGATTATAGATGAATGATAGAATAGAAAATGATAGGACGTTGTAATTTATGTTTTGAATTACATATAATACCAGTTTTAATTTGATGAAATTTTCCAGAAGATAGTATAATATGCCTTCTCAGAATGTGGTGTTTCAGTTTCATTAAAAACATATATTGCAGCTGAATTCATTGGTGACACAATGCATAACACAAATACTTTATCTTTTGACGAGGGCATCGATGGTAGAATGGTCTAAATCACCAGATGCGGATCATGGCCCATGTTCGATACTTATTGGGTAGCTGATATAATGCTTGTCAGTTTTTTTGCGGAAGGCCGTTGGTTATCCGGCATCCTAGAAATATTCACCCTAATACATATGAAAGAATCTTGGGAGTTGAAGTCTACTCATTTTAGACATTGGTATCCAATTTTGCGTAGGATCCTAACCATTTTATTTGTTTCACAACAGTTAGGTATGAAGCATGATGAACTAACCAAATGAATCATACCTTGTGGCTTAATATATACTACTAGTATTAAGAAAATTCAAAATGAAGGGTTTCGTCCTTCATCGAATGTTGTCGATGTATAAAAATAAAACCAAAAGATAAAAATCTAAAGATGAACAAATTTAAGTTTTTTTCTTAAATTTTATAAGACCAAATTCTGTTAAAGGATAAAGAACCTATGTAACTTGCTCTACCTGCTACGTTTGAAATAATTCACAAATCTACGCTCCAAATATTCTTTTTGGACTTTTTATATTTTTGTTCATATTAAACTCGAGGCATCAGATATATCAGTTGTTATCATTATGAATAAAAACGCAGATTAGATAGCATACATTTATTAGTATACGCCTGTAAGCACTGAGATATCGTTCCATAAGGGAGATAACGTTTAATACATTTTCTATATGTATCATTTTATATTATTACATAGTGACACATGCAGACATTTTATTGAAATGAAAACTATAGTAAAACGAAAAAAATACAAATGCAACCTTAATGATTTTTATGTGAATTTTATAAAATGTATTCATTGTAAGTTCAATACATTCGCTACACAAAACAACATTATATAATGCATTATATTGATTGGAAATGTTGTCGTAATTAAATATACATATTTGTTTGCAATTACAAAAACTCTGTAACAACGCAATATGGCGGATTGAATTAAAGTCAAATTGAGTTGTCTTAGCTATTAACTTGTACTATGTTTTAGTTGTTACTTGTGAATTTATTGTTCGAGATGACAGATGATTATGGATCTTTTAAATTACATCTTGGTTTCATTAAAATTGCCTTAAAATATATGTGGATGAACTACAATAAATATTGCTAGTAAAGGTTTAATGTTCGTGTCGGTGTTTGAAAATTTAAAAAAACCAGATAAAAATCAAAAGATATTTTCTTGAACATTATAAGAGTTAATTCTGTTACAGGCTTTATCTTATATCCCCGCCAGCAGGAAACTACATGTAATTATAAGTAATATTTAACTTGCACACTGCCTTTGCCTTTTAAAATCCAGCATTTTGGCATAAAAGATTATATACTTACTACATTAAAGTATTTTAAACATAGGATATAAATTTATATACAGCTATATACGTTCACGGCACCAATAAAGATAAAGAACAATAAAGATCTAAGTCCCTACAGAGACGTATACAATAATTAGGAAAAAATATGAGAAATGACAAGTTATTAAATTGTTTTTCAGATAATCATGGTAGTGTTTGAAGTAAATTTTGATTTAACGACAAACATTAAAATGTTGATTATAAAATGTTCTAATATTTAGATGTTTAAACAGACGCAGAAATTAGGGATTATAGATGAATGATAGAATAGAAAATGATAGGACGTTGTAATTTATGTTTTGAATTACATATAATACCAGTTTTAATTTGATGAAATTTTCCAGAAGATAGTATAATATGCCTTCTCAGAATGTGGTGTTTCAGTTTCATTAAAAACATATATTGCAGCTGAATTCATTGGTGACACAATGCATAACACAAATACTTTATCTTTTGACGAGGGCATCGATGGTAGAATGGTCTAAATCACCAGATGCGGATCATGGCCCATGTTCGATACTTATTGGGTAGCTGATATAATGCTTGTCAGTTTTTTTTGCGGAAGGCCGTTGGTTATCCGGCATCCTAGAAATATTCACCCTAATACATATGAAAGAATCTTGGGAGTTGAAGTCTACTCATTTTAGACATTGGTATCCAATTTTGCGTAGGATCCTAACCATTTTATTTGTTTCACAACAGTTAGGTATGAAGCATGATGAACTAACCAAATGAATCATACCTTGTGGCTTAATATATACTACTAGTATTAAGAAAATTCAAAATGAAGGGTTTCGTCCTTCATCGAATGTTGGCACGCGCCACACTATCTTGCATTACCTCTTGAAATACCACGATCAGAATGTCATTTCTTAATTGAAATCAAATGTCAGGACGACAATAAAAGCCTCTTACATTTTCCAATGCAGGGAAATATTCTACCATTACATCAAAGCATGAAAGAAAATAAATGCAGATAAGTAGATCATTAAAAAATTAATAAATAAGATATTGTTACCGAGATTCGAATATAGGTCTTACAAAACCAAATCTTCTAACTGCCGAAATATTTCGGAATGGAATAAGAATAACTAAAAGTTTTAATAACATTAAAGGGATTATTGTAAAATCAGAACGAAGAAACAATACTGAGGAAAACCATGTTAAATGTGATTTTCTCAGAATTTCTGGTTTTCAAAATGGCTATTTATTGATAAAACTAACAATTCACTATAGCAAAAGAAATATATATCTTGTGATTTGATATATGTATTTTACCACAATTTTAACTGAGCCGTTGCAACATCAACAACTTTGAGTTATATGCTACATAGGGTACACAGAGGGGGAGGTTGTGCCCTATGCAACAATTATATTTCTAATGATGTCTCGAGAGCATGTTAGCGACAGGGTAATGTATTAGCTGTTACAATGATGAACTTGAACAGCAATCGGAGAATACAGTTTGAAATCTAATATTTCTGCTATTTGATTTAGAAGAGATGAAATGAAGCAAACAAAAATATGGTTTAAAGGCTAAAGTATAACTTGTAATCAAATAAAATTGGAATTCAACATGACTTGTGCAGCAAGGCAAATATGTTCGCAGGTTTAAAAGATTGAAGTAAAGTGATTGCTTGAGGAAATAAGAAACGATTGATTTTTCGATGTGTGATTCCATTGTATACGTTGTTGACAAACAACAAAAACGAAAATAAAACGATTGATTAATATAATCATTCGTAAAGCGTTCGTTTTTGCTGAAAGTTTCTGATTGCTTTGACTAACGCCAAGTGTAATAATGAACTATGTGGTTCATTAAAAACCCCAAACATAACAAGCTATGTCCAATTCAAAATAAAAAAGCAAAGAAAAAACTTTGAAACTGACAAATTAGGTTAAACACGAGAACATCCACCAAGCCGGGTGCTCCGGAAGGAACAATAGAAAAATAGAAGTCATCATGTTTGACATGCAGTTCAAAATGTAGCCTTTGGTGGACGTCATGATCGATGTATAAGTCTACATGCATTCAGATCTAAAGGCCCTAACCACACAACTTCTTAAGGATTAATTCATGCAGTGAACCATAATTCAGATATTGAAACCTTCTCAATAAAGGATTTAAAACCATTGTTTTCTGTCAGTGATATACAACAATATTATTTCTTTAGATGTTATCAAACTAAAAGGTATACAACCTATATTTTATTACCAATCACCATTATTGAGCTAAATACCTTTCATAAAGGCTTTACAATGAAGCTAAATACATTAACTTAATGTGTTAATGTTTTAGGTAATATAAATGAAAACATAGCCAGTTCCTGATCAATAAAATATTTATTACAGTAGATTTTGACTAATTGACTCATTAAGGAATAACTTACAAATCATGTTTTGAGTGTATTGTGCTTTGTCTGATAGTCATGTCTTTTACATTAAGGCACTTTTACGAAAGACTAGAGTCAACCAAGAGGAAATATCAATAAATAGTAATGGACAAACTATAATTAAATTTCATGTTTATTATTCTTCATTCAATATAACAAAAACGTTATTACTTAACATTGCCTGGAATTTGTTTGTTTTTGTTGTTATGCATATACGTCTGTATAGAACCCTATATAATATGATGGAGAAATTGAAAAGAAAATAAGAGTAGTTTTGGATATCCTAGCACTAAACGCACCAATACGTCCTTTGATTAAATTAAGACTTTTTCATTCAGACATTAATGGAACAAAAGCATCATTGCGTGATACCGCCGAAATTGAATACCCATGTTATAATGCTCATGGAATATAAGGGATCGCTTTGATACAGAATGACAGAATTTAGAGATAAATTTTAGATATCCTAGAAATAAAAAATGATAGAATGAAAGCTAATGCACATTTCAATTTCATGAAATGTTAATCTGATTACAGTAACTAGTAAACATACGAAGTCTACACTACAATTAATGGAAAGAGATAAGAAACTAAAATTAATGAAGAGAAAAGAAACTAAAATTAATGAAAAGAGAAAAAACTACAATTAATGAAAAAAGAAAAAAAAGAGATTTTGAAAACTGAGCATCAAAAGTTCGATCAAAAGCTTTTTTCTTGGGGGCCTTATGATAAAGTAAGTATTCACGATTGCATAGTGTGATTTTACCACAAGTCACTAGACACACCTAGCACTTTAGTCCTGTAGTGTCATTTCATTTATTCTCTGCAGCGCAAGGACAATGGTGTGAAGTGGTCTAAAACAACAATTATTGGATGTATTGTTTTCATTGCCGGAGTTTGAATTTCAATTTTCTATGAGTACTAAAGCGTTATTAGTAAATGGTGATGGTAATTTTCATGTTTAAAGATCTCTCTATGATAGTTATATTTTGCAAATTATTGAAATTTGATCGTGGTGATTTCCATTTTAGAACCTGCTATTTGTCCTAATGATACTACTAATACAAGATCAGAAAATTCTTTCAAAAGTTATACAGAGTTGTTGCTTCTATTTGATTAATTGTCTTTATCCATATATTAACTAAGAAATAAGAAATATGACATCCTATCCTTTATGTTGATCTAGCTTCTTAAAGACATTTATATACTTTTATAACCTACAAATATACTAATACCTGTTGATTCGAGAAGTATGATAAGAATGGTAACACCTCAATTCTCCTTATGCTTGACAAACAACAACAACCTTCAATCTAAGTTTTTCTTTTCAATGACAGAACCAAACTTAGAGTCCGAGAGGACGCTACAGGTGGTGAGTCCTGATGACAATTTCGTCACTTAATGGCTCCGACATATCTGATCAATAATCTTCTCTGGCTTCGTGAAGCGTAGTTCATTTTTAATATTGGTAGTTGTGGGCTATTTGTGATGGATAAGACCTTCTGGTCTAAAGATAATGTTTTTCAGCTCCAAATTGCCTTTTTCAGTTTTTAGTGTAATTAATCTGTGATGGTTGAAAACTGAAGCAATTACTCAAATTTTGAAATGACGATTACTCAACGGAAACAAAATACCAACATAAAGTAGTTTTATTGACAAATTATAATTAAATTTCAGCTTTATTCAATGGACAATGGACAAAAAGCATTATTAATATTGCATCGAAAGACATTGAGTACATAGATATGTTTATTCATTTATATAATGATAATATAATACGGATTTACTATGATTCGGATTTCAAAAAAGTCTTTTGGATATCTTACCGATGAATGCGCATCAAAGTCACCTTTGATTTCATTAAAGCCTTATTTATTGGCCTAACGACGGAATAAAAAGATTTCAAAACATTGGTTGGAACATTTTTTTTAATTCAATGTGATTTTTATATGACAATCTCTGAATCATATTTCAAAAAATTACAGAATGTATTTCAGATATCCTACCAATAAACGTGTACCAATTTTTCATTTGAAATTCTAAAACTTCAAGAATAAATAACTAAATAAATAGTACGCTACAATGACTCACGTCAACAACTAAAAAAATATTGAAATTTTACTGAAAATAAGACTTAACAGCAAAGCTTTCCGACTTTACCTTAAGTTACCATATTCTTTTTATTTAAGATATTTATTTAAGCCATCAATTGGGAAAAATTACTAAGATGGAATTATTATATTATTTTATTATATACAGTCCAATATAAAAACAACATCAGTATGATTTAACATTGAACAAGCCAATTTTTACTCATCTACAGGAACAGATTTGTTATGTTAAAAACAATGAAGTTTGATGATCTAATAAGTTGTTACCATTAATACAGAATATTCGGTATATTCGAAAACAAATTTAACATAGCTGAGTATAGCACTTAACATATATTCAAAGTTCCAATCAAATATAAACTTCATATCAGTATATATGTGTATGATGATATACCCCTAATTATGCATGCACACGTACACACTAGCGCCTCGATTTCTATACAAAATGAGGTAGTGATTTGAAACTGAGTAGCTCGTTCTTTGTCAAAAACCAAATCAAGCACACACTGCTAGGAAAACGAAGCAATAAGGTAAATATAACTTGATTTCAACCTGATTACATAAATATCTATTTGAAGGCAAGGAATGTTGTTCGAAAAATTTATAGGGAATGGAACGCCAGGTATCATGGCCAACATTTGTTAAAAACTACTTGGTGCTTACCCTTCCGGAGCAACCGGGCCTCGCTTCCCTGGTGGAAGTTCACGTGTCTAACCTAACTTGTCAGTTCCAAAGTGTTTACTTTGCTTCTGGATTGTGATTCGGACCTGGATTAGTAGGTTTGTTTTTGATTAACAAAGAATGTGTCAATATTTCTACGAACAAATCATTATAATTCAATTTTCAATAAATATTGTATTTTCATTGGTCAAAATACCTTGTCTAAATCTGGATGTACTAAAAAAATTTATATGCCGGAACTACTTTTTTCAACAACCGGAAATAAACAAACATGACGTAACTGGAATGCAATACACAAAACTCAAAAGGTAAATAAAAAAATAGATCTACGATTCCAATCAGCAAAACTTCAAACTGACTGAATTAAATAAAAATAAATCAGTTTGTTTTGGTTTTTTTGATATAATTTACTGATTTTTTTTTTCAAAATAAGCTTACAAAATGAAAGGAAAGACAGAAAGTAACTTTCATTCTTTTGTTTATTTTCGTTCGTCTGCTTTTGTGTTTCTATCAATTCAAGATGGAAGGTGAAATAGGAATTTTTTATCTAGGAAACGTTAACGAAATATTTGACCTACCAAGCAGAGATGAACTTGTAAATACGGCGGATACAAGGAGTGAAGAAATGCAAGATAATGTTGGAGTTATTGATGAGGAGGAAGCAGAAATTTTACAAATGATACTGGCAACAGAGATGGCAGCAGAGGGGGCAAATGAGATAGAGGAAGATTTTAATGTAGATGGGGTGATTTTAGCATCAAGCTGTATTGTGGCTGAAGATCAAAGAAAAATGGAAAGGGCCTTGGCAGCAGAAGTTCCAGAATTTGCTGCATCGGAAAATAGAAAAAGGTTTAAGACATTGTCAGAGACCGAACTTCAAGAAATAAAAGATAGCAGAACATCAAAGTCTACCAAGAAGAACACCAAGTGGGGCGTTAACGTATTACAAGGTATTCTAATATATATATATATATATATATATATATTTATTATATAATTTATAAATTCCATCTTTATGATTGGATAAAACGGTAACACGTGACCATTGGATCTCACATCATATACCATCATATACCACGGATTTTCCGGTGAATATTAAATTCGGTGTACGTCATCGATTTTTGTTGACGTTCTCCGTAAAATGATTAGAACGTCATCAATTAAGTGTACGCAAGTGATTGTGTCTTGTTATTTTTTCATAGAACGTTGACGTTATGGCATTATCAATTAACAATGTAGTTTGTAATTGATTGTGTCTGGAATGTCATTTATTTTTTCATAGAATCAGACTTAAAAAGTCAGATTGATCTAACTAATGCGGGATAATTTTAGTGTGATCAACCAGGATGGGCAGGGAAATCTAACATCGGTAAAGTAGTTAGATTGCCTGGTCACAGGTTTGAGAAAACATTGTCAACCGAAGTGCCAAAGTGGCTAAATTATATAATAAAACAGTTATGGACTTTTTAGTGGTTGTATATGGTTTGATATTCACCGGAAAAATAAATATTGACCTCGGCTGTCGCCTCGATCAATATTTCTTTTTCTGGTGAATATCAAACCATATACAACCACTAAAAAGTCCATAATTGTATAATATAATATGTATAAAATAAAAATATAGATGGGAAATATAAAATACCCCAATCCGCCCCCCCCCCCAAAAAAAAAACAATATATAAATAAATAAAATAATAAAATATGAAAGGACGTATTAAAGTCTATACCCAGACCAGGATTCGAACCTGGACCTCTCAGTAAGTATATTACTGAGCGCTCTGCCTTGAACTTTCCGGGTTTCAGCGACTTCGTTCCGCCCAAAATAAATATTTTAATAAAATAATAATAATAATTAAAAAAAAATTAAATAATGTGAGGTTAAATAAATTTTAGAAGAAATTATTACTAAGAAATATATATCTAAACTTTTTGCATATTTTTAATTCTAGAATGGAGTCTGGAAGCTAATGGACACGAACTGGACCTTATGTCAGTCACTCCTGATGAACTGAATAACCATTTGTGCAGGTTTTATGTTGAGGCCACACCTAAAGCCGATTTATGCAGTGTGCAAACACAAATTCCGTCCAATTTTCAATAGACCGAAAAAAATTTACAGTCAATGCTTAAAGCATTGTACACATAACGGTTAGAATTCCTTATGTACCCCCAACCCATTATATTTCATGTAAAGTTTTTGAAAATCATTTTTCACAGAAATGCGCATAATGGCTTGTATGTTTCGTTTTTAGACTTTTTCACTCAAAATTAAATTTTAGTGGAGGGTACACATAGAACTACTGAACATAGTGTTATGTGTTACTTTTGATTTTTTATAAAATAATACAAATTTTGAATGCATTATTTATTAAAAATTCAAAAGTAGCAATTGACAATAGAATGCTGCCATTTTAATTCTGATTAGGAAACGTTTGTGAAACATATATTATAATGAAAACAACAAAAGATTAAAGACAAAATTTACTTCTCATAAGAACATCACTAATTCTTAAAAATCAATATAAGAACTTAATCTTAATTTGCTTTTACTAGGAAATATTGTATATCAAGTTTCTTTTCTATTCTCATTACAAATATAGCGACGTTACGCCTACGAATACAATCAGAATGCATTGAATCGTTAAGAAGATATTAACGTGTATTAATCTAAACTTGACATATCCAAGACACAGCTCGTATAAAGATTGAAACTAAGTTGCTATCAGTATTATCGAGCATACGGAGATGGTTTTATACAAGGAGATTATCTATCTTCATTATTAAAATACATATCTACAAATGGATTGTGTCTAGACATTGTATATTAATCATGATTAGTATCAATTGATTTTTACATTTATAAACATTAACAGATGTATAAGAGAATATAAATCTGCTACATCTAGAGAAAAATTTGTTTTGTCTTTGTAGATACCGTTTGGTTATTGGGATTGAAGTATAATGTACTATTTGGAGCTGAATATTCTTTGCATGCTGCATTGATTTCATGAATTTTAACTAAACATATATTTATACAAGCTTGTATTTTTTCGTGCTATAAATCCTCCATTTCTCGTTTAGAAATTTTGTAGACTTATCATGTATAATTGTTACTTTGGAGCTGAACATTTTTTGCATGCTGCATTTATTTTTTGAATTTTAACTAAACATATATTCATCTTTCCGTACTACAAATCTGCTACTTACCGTTTCAATGTTGTGTAGACGTATCATGTATAATTGTTTGTTTGGACCTTCCTTTGTATGCTATATCGATCTAATAGGGAGTTTTAACTAAACACATATTATCGTGAAGTGTTTTAATTTGATATTATATTTCTATTACACGCATTTTTCAAACCTTAATATGCTTTTTAAAATTGCATAATGCATGCATGTTCTTACTTATTTCGACAGTATAAAAATCTTAGATTTACTTCATAAATAATGAATATTAATATTATTTCGAAAGTTAATTTAATTTTTGCAATTTAAAAAAATTGTAATAAGACTATCCAATCATGATTTACACGATAACAAATCATCTCCAGATAGTATTGTATTTAGTTTGTGGTCCTCACTATGGAATTAGTGCCTGTAATTCGCTTCTAGGTTTTGTATTTTACCGCAAGCCATACTTTAGTATGCTGGACTCTTAACACCAAAAATACCATAAGAGGTTGTTAAATATGTTTTATTAACAAAATAAGATTATAAGTTAAGTCTGATAAATAGAAAGATTCGACATTATAAGAGTATTATAATGCAGGATATGGCTTCATTGCATGTGTACTTTCAATAGTTCTTATTTACACGTAATTGATGACAGTATTACAGGTACTTTATTAGCAACGAATGGTATAAAACCTAGTATCATATGTGTATAATGTATAGTGATGGTTTCCTAACCTTTTGAACCGTCTATATTGAATATTGGAAGTGCTTCCAAATATAAAGACGTCATATACTTCTGAACCATCTTTCTGGTCTAATGAAATTTAAATACATTTTACACGTTAATAGATAAACCAGAGTTCAGAAAGATTCGTCTTTCGAGTCGGTCTCTGGAAAAAAAACTAAAACCATATTAAATGTATGTATTCTCAATTTACTATGGATGACAAACAAATGTGCAAATCACATATCTGATAATTGTTTGATAGAAAATGTATGGTGTATTACGAAAACTAGCAACGGTTGAAACGAAATACTTGTGATCAGATTATGCCGTTATACATTATATCATGACGGTCTACACAAAAGATTTTGTTAATTTTTTATAATTTGCAATTTACATAAATTCATATAAACACACATATTTAGAATAAATTATTACATGAAAAACTGGTCTCTATTGTGAAAGCGGCATGGTCAAGTTGGGAATGATTGATGGTTTCCCATTGCTGATCAAATGCAAATAAAATCTAATTATGAAAAAATAGTGGTTATAGATGTTTCCAAGCTTTGTGAAAACGTGAGGTGACAGACCATATAATGATGATTAACAATATTTCCAATAACTGGTGACGTTATTAACTTTGGAATGTCAGAATCTTCTATGTTGATAATTAGCTTTGTTTCCAAACCTGGTGACGTCCTGCACCCATCGACTGCCAGGGTTTTATACATCGATAATGACAATGTATCCAAACCCGGTGAAGTCATGAACGGCTAAACAATCCTTACAAACATTGTGAAGCAGACGTGAATTTCTAGAATGATATGCACTTATTTAATGATGATAAACGATGTTTCCAAACCTTGTGATGCCGAAAATCTCTTGTCTGACAGATTAGTTTATATTGATGATAAACGGTGTTTCCAAACCTTGTGATGCCGTAAATCTCTTGTCTGACAGACTAGTCTCTATTGATGACAAACTGTGTTTCCAAATTTAGTGCAAACTTTATTGACGACAATCATCCAGTTGGATATGGTAAGCTATTTGAATTTCGTTATATGTTATGGTTCTTTTCATCACACATTTTTCCCCAGAACCTTCTTTGTTAATTACGGTAAACCAAATAACATAATATTATTTCTACGAATAAGGAATGGTTTCCTGAGTTACATTTTTTATGTTTGAACATTGAACTGTATTCAGATTTGTAAATATTTCACCAAAAAACTTAAGCAGACACCATTTACACAACCAAACACCTATCATACATACTGTGTTATGTATCAAACACACATTTTATGTAACAATATGTTTTCTTTATGTACATGTACATAGTATCAATCGATAAGAGGAAAATATTTGACCGTCGTTACTTGTGTTGGATTTCTAAATTTGACAAAAATCAAGCAAGTTCCTTTATGTCATTATCAGTTATTCTAACATAAACTTTTGACAGTCATTCAGATAAATTCTACTCTATTTCTGGCATCAACTAAAATTTCTAAAAAATCTAAAGAAATACTTGATTTTTTTTCAATCTGCACTTTGCACCATTACCATCATTGTACTTATTAGAACATGTAAATAACGTCTAAAACAAATAATGGACTTGTCATTCTTTTACAAAAACAGTCAGTCGATATATAGATATATAATGCTAAGCAGGAATTTTGATAGTTATGTCAAATATGACACGGACTGCACACAAAAATATATTATGAAAAACTATCAACAAATTGTTTTTGATAGACAACATATTTCTTGTGTTTGCAATACAATTCTCTAATCGTAATCGGTATACCAATGGGCACAAACTTGCTTGTTGGATTGTTTCTTTATTGGTATGAAGCAGAACGTATGCAGAACTTGATTAAATCTGGAGATAAGACTGTCACCAAATCAACTTCATATACAGATTTATAGATGACCTTAATATTCCTAAATTTGGAGACAATATACTGTCCTATCGAGCTTGAAATAAATTTACGACTGATTCTTTAAGTTTTGCTACATATTTGGACTTGTACTTCAATTATGATATCCACTTAATATCACAATGTTCTTGATACTGATGTTCCTGTGTCCAATATCATCCTAGGTATATTTACGTCCCATAGTTCCAAGTTTCTTTAATTCTCATTTTTGATTTTACATATAACGGATGTAGCTAGCTAGACAGGAGTTGCTCACCCTTCCGGAGCACTCAGACATAGTGGAAGTTCACGTGTAACTTATTTACCAGTTTTTAAATTGTATGCTTGGTATCACTATGATTTCGATTGGACGGACTGTTTTATTTTTTATATTTAATCATTGTATATTGTTTCTAAATTCATAAAAAATATTATCGGGGTTTAGTAAGACTTTTATTCGTTCTGTTTGTTTTTCACGTTGTGCTTTTTTCTGATCAATTATATTTATAAATGAGACATAACTTACAATTCCGTATGGAATATATTAAACAACTTATTATCTAATTCGGCTAGGTCGACGGATACTTCTTTCTAAAACGGTTTTTTGTCTTGCATAGACAAAAATTATCTTCATTTTATAAAAAAACAGCGATTTTAAAATATAAACTTAAAACACTTTTTACCGAAAAGGTAATTGCTTATAAGAGTTTACCGAGTACTGGATCTTCATTAGAAACATTCAAGTCACGTTTAGTTTTGAATCAGAATTTTTCTAAATTGAAGAAATAACATGATTAGTTTGCGGGAAATTACAAAGCCTTTAACTGCATTTTATGAAATAATTTCAAACATACATGGATTTTGATACAGAGTTCGTCATTATATCACTTGGAGTGCGTAATGTCGTTACAGAATTATTTCACACTTACATAGATTTTAGGTAACAGGTTCATCATCGTAGCACTTGGAGTGTGTAACGAGGTTACAACACTTATAATCTGGTACAAATTGAATTCCTGATAACATCAGAACAAAGTTGTCTACGCGTCATTGGGAATTTCCGTGTCGGTAATTACAAATTGGACCAAAGGAAAAACTTGACTGTAAATTCTGTTTTCTAATAGACAAAATTTCCGATTGTTGGTTCTTTAAGTAGAAAATAAATTTAAATAATGAGTACAATTCGTGTATTTTGTTGGTATTTCATGATTACTTCCTTAGAATCAGAAATAGTAAGCAGAAATTATATCTAGAAAAACATGCATTTGGTGGCAAAAGCTAACGCAACCAAGAACACGACGACACAATGTGCAATTAAGTGATAGAAACAGCCAGGTAAGAAAAGAAACCACAAACAATATTAGGACTGCTGATACCAAATCAACTATAAACAGGCATTGTATTAAATGATGAGTTGCGTGGAAATAGCAATTCTATGTGCTACTTTTGATTTTTTTATGAAATAATACATTCTCAAGTAGCAAATGTCAATAAAAACTTCAAAAGCATCACAGACAGCACTTGATAAGTGTGCTTCCATCCATCCGACTTATTTCACCACTAGTGGTCTATAACTACGCATTCAAAAAAAATTTAAAAATAAGTGTTATTTCGCCAAACAAACAATAAGCTATAAATGAAACTGCATAAGCATGAACTTATAATTATTTTCTAAATACTCCTATACACGTACGTGCTGAAGTAGGACAACAAGTTTAAAAAACCATAAATAATACTTATGACACGATAAACAAACTACCATAAATACATACAGCTCTGAGAGAAAAGGGAAATACTTGAAAACTTTATTGAAACGTTATACGGCAGACAAATGTAAGTCCACTCTTAGTAGCCTTTTCGGTGATAATATTTCTTCTTCCATGAGGAATGTTGGACTAAAGTTCTAGTTATGACTGTTATCATCTACATTTAGTCCAAGAGATCATGGCTAAAATCCGGGTGAACGAGGCCAAAAGGTTTAAAGGTTGATTCTTGTAGGAAAATGTCCCTAGTTACTGAAAACCCATTTCTTACGCGTCAAATCATTTCCGATTTTTTAATCAGAAACAGTTTTTGAAGAAAAACCTCTGCAAATGTTAAATTTTGGTAAAAAATAAAAATTCCAGATTTTGAAGCATTTTGTGGCAAAAACAACACAAAAATGTTCATTCTATCTTTCATTGTGGACACATGATAGATTAAAATGCAAAACATCCTGACAGTTTTCCGATTTTGTGTCAAAATTTTAAAATAAGCGATAAAATCGATGCTGTAAACTGCGTTTTTATCATATCTACCGTCTTTCGATTCTTGTAAATCTGTTGTTTATGCATTAAATATGACAAACTATATATTTTTATAAAGCCTTGGTAGTGCTGTAGATAAAAATGTTACAAAACTTCGGAAATATGGAACCTTAATACCGTAGCAAATTATTATGTTTCCCCTACCCCAAAAATACGAAAATGTCAAAAATTCATTATTTTGGCCCATGCTTGCCGATAAGTGTTTAAAACAAATCATTATTGTTTGTTACATCTCCCGTCTGTTCCCGACATATTTATAAAACAATTATATGTAGAGTGCTTGGTGATTTTATATGAAAATTTGCACTTTTCATGTAACATAGTTTGGAAAATGAGTTTTCATTAAATCATTTGTACTCTACTTCTTGTAATTTTGTTATATAGGCATTGAATCTCGAGATTTATATATTTCTGTATTGCCATGGTATATTTGAGTCTGACAACATAAAAAACTATCGGAAATACCGAAGTTTATAGACGAAACGGATAAATTTATTTCCCCTACCCCAAAATTGAAAAACATGTGAAAATCCATTTTTATGCAATATATGCCGATTTGTGTTTCTAATGAAGATTTCGAGCAAAAGTACCGGCAACAATGATAAAACAAGCTTCAAGGATTTTAAATATTTGTGAAATGCTTTAGCTTAAGGACAGATAGGACTAACTAATATAATAAAATTGCTTATTTTATTCATTTATATGTAAAATGCTGTAAGAAAAAAAGCTTTGCCTCTTGTATTTTTGTTATTTAGGCATTGAATCTCGACTGTTATCTATTGACGTAATTCCTTGACATATAACAGTCTAATAACACCAAAATCTGTCGGAAATAGCAAAGCTTGTAAAAAGGCCAATAAATTTATTTCCCCTACCCCAAAATTGTGAAAAAAACTTTTTAGGCCATGTATGCTTTTGGTGAAGGTTTTAAGCAAGTGTCCATGCAACAATTATGTTTTAATGATTCAAAGTCATAGCAAAATGATTTTTTTTTAAATTAAGGAAAGAAATTATGAAATATTCATATTTAAACTTGAAAATCAAAAAAACATACCAATCCTTGTCAAGATCACAATCCCCACAAAAGTAAAATCTTCCAAAATAGCAAATTTGGCGGGGTGCTCCTTAAGCACCTCCTGTTTAGCAATTACACCCGCCACGTGTGAAAAATTAAGAATACACATATCTTTTCGAACAACCTAATACTATAAAATAATTGCAAATAATGTCATCTCTAGTGAAACATAATATTAAAATATGGTAAAACTTAGTGTAAGGCATTTCTGGTTATGGTTTTATATAAAGCTATTGGGTTTTATAAGACATTCTCCATTCGATAAAGTTCAATCAGATCCATGAGCTTTCTAAACCATATTCATTATTACCAAAACCCGTCTATCAAAGATTGTAGCCACATTTTACAAAACTTTGCAATTTATTCTTGTGGAATCATTTAATTTTGAAGTGACCTAATGTACATTGTCGGTCTCCATTAAATCTTATTTTAAAAAGTCTGCACACTCCGTAAAATTTTCAATTTCACTTCAAACTGACAAAATTTCTATGTCCAATAACTCCATCTTTGTATCTTTTAAAGGAATTATTAATAGCTATCACATCACAAATTGCCTGGCCATATTATAATGATAAAACAAAGTGGTATTGGACACCTTTCAACCTTAAGCCTGTTACCAGGTGCCCAGTGCCACGTTCTTTTAAGAATACAAGTTTTTGAGCAGAGACTGAAATGTACATTAGGTCAATTCTTAATAAAATGATGGCACCAGAAAAAGTTGCAAAGTTATGTAAAATGTGGCTGCAATCTTTGATAAACGGGGTTTTAGTAATAACAAATATGGTTTAGTAAACTTCTTTTGCCATATAATCACGAATAATAGGTAAACACTACTACATAATATAGCCGAGGTCATAGAAAACCAGAAAAAAGGAGAATCACGGATATAAGAAATGCTTTCGGATTGAGAATATAAACCCCGTAGATACTTATGTTTAGCTAAAATAAGTAGATATGGACAGCAAAGGACGGATTGAAAAGTGAATTGCTAACATTACCGGAGTTGCAAAGATCGATGGAACAATGGGTATGATGATATGAGTAAAGTGTTCATGACAAATAGAAAGAGATCAATGTTATAAAAAACATTTTTGAATTGAGGCAATAGAGAACTGATTAAATGCGCTGTGTAAATCAGTAAACATAAACACAAACATAATTATTATATCACAATAACAAAAACGAAGTTAAAAAACTGGCAAAGTTAAACACGTAAACATTGGCAGGGGAAAAATCCGGGTGCTCGGGAAGGGTAACCGCCTCCTGTCACCACATGTGAAATCAAAATTGAGAGTGAAAGTAGTAACAAGAAAAGTCATTTCAATTCAGACCGTTTGGAAGGAAATTGAACAAACTTTATTGTTAGAGATTAACAGAAACCAAAGAAAGCTGATCATAGTAACCACTCTCTGCCATCCCATCAGGTACTGTTCGACAAACAGACCTGTGTCACCTTAATGTGTCTTTAATCATTTTAAGAGGAAGGATGTAGATTTATATGCATGTCCAAGTAAATGGTTTGTAATTTTGAAGATGATTTTAAGGATTTGTCCAAAGACTGACTGACACTGCCTTCCAAATGACAAAGTGTTGATTATTTTAAATGTTTAGAGTGCGTAACACTTACACAATTATTTTTGCGCATTGTCTTATTTGCAAATATTTTGGATTTCTATCAGTTGACTTTTAGTCTTTTGCCAGAGGGTCCAGTCGTTGTTTTAATAGTTACGATGTGTTTTATTCAAATGTGGTTCAACATAAAATTCAGTGCCTTTCACCCTCACTTTCCATACTTGACCCTGTATTCTATATTTGTAGTTGTGATCTAGTATGTTTCTTAACTTAAATGCGGCATTCATACTGTAACTTTTCAAGTATAGTAATTTACCGAATTGCTAGTGTTCTTCTTGTCATTCTATGAATACAGA
Source organism: Anadara kagoshimensis (assembly GCA_021292105.1). NCBI lineage: Eukaryota > Metazoa > Mollusca > Bivalvia > Arcoida > Arcidae > Anadara > Anadara kagoshimensis. The sequence continues at coordinate 48,095,019 of CM037870.1, forward strand.
GTAGAATTTAAACGCATGCATATGGTTCATGACATTGCTTTTTTACCAATCTGAAAACATATCCGTTCACTTACATTTGTACTATTATTTGCATACATGCCTCAAATACTAGTTACCCTTTTGTGAATTCATATGACAATTTTTTATATTTCTTCTTCTAATGCAAAAAGGTAAGCTATGACTTCTTAGCCTGGAGAGGGTTTCTATGTTTTCATATTTTGGAGACGGGGAAATCAATTGATTCATGACAGCTACCAAAATTGACATTTCCGAAATATTTTCATGTTTTTAATGATTTTAGTGTAAGCGCATTGAATCAATATCTGATATTTGAAAGTCAATGCCTATATAACAAAAATACAAACAGCGAAGATTCTTTTTTGCCATAGCACATTGAATTGAAAATGAAAGAAGTAGGCATTTTTCTATGAATAATTAGACCAATCTGCCATTGAAATGATGCATTTTGTAAATTATTTTGTATCCTTCAAGCTTCTTTTTCCATTCTTACATGCACATTTGCTTGAAACTTCCATTAGAAATACTAATTGTTACATATTGGCTAAAACAGGGTTTTCAATTTTTGCAATTTTGGGGTAGGGGAAATAAATTTATTCGCCTCATCTACAAGCTTTGCTATTTCCGACAGTTTTTGGTGTAATTAGACTGTTATATGTCAAGGAATTACGTCAATAGATAACAGTCGAGATTCAATGCCTAAATAACAAAAAACAAGAGGCAAAGTCTTTTTTCTTACAGCATTTTACATATAAATGAATAAAATAAGCAATTTTATTATATTAGTTAGTCTATCTGTCCTTAAGCTAAAGCATTTCACAAATATTTAAAATCCTCGAAGCTTGTTTTATCATTGTTGCGGTACTTTTGCTCGAAATCTTCATTAGAAACACAAATCGGCATATATTGCATAAAAATGGATTTTCACATGTTTTTCAATTTTGGGGTAGGGAAATAAATTTATCCGTTTCGTCTATAAACTTCGGTATTTCCGATAGTTTTTTATGTTGTCAGACTCAAATATACCATGGCAATACAAAATATATAAATCTCGAGATTCAATGCCTATATAACAAAATTACAAGAAGTAGAGTACAAATGATTTAATGAAAACTCATTTTCCAAACTATGTTACATGAAAAGTGCAAATTTTTATAAAATCACCAAGCACTCTACATATAATTGTTTTATAAATATGTCGGGAACAGACGGGAGATGTAACAAACAATAATGATTTGTTTTAAACACTTATCGGCAAGCATGGGCCAAAATAATGAATTTTTGACATTTTCGTATTTTTGGGGTAGGGGAAACATAATAATTTGCTACGGTATTAAGGTTCCATATTTCCGAAGTTTTGTAACATTTTTATCTACAGCACTACCAAGGCTTTATAAAAATATATAGTTTGTCATATTTAATGCATAAACAACAGATTTACAAGAATCGAAAGACGGTAGATATGATAAAAACGCAGTTTACAGCATCGATTTTATCGCTTATTTTAATTTTGACACAAAATCGGAAAACTGTCAGGATGTTTTGCATTTTATCTATTATGTGTCACAATGAAAGATAGAATGAACATTTTTGTGTTGTTTTTGCCACAAAATGCTTCAAAATCTGGAATTTTTATTTTTTACCAAAATTTAACATTTGCAGAGGTTTTTCTTCAAAAACTGTTTCTGATTAAAAAATCGGAAACGATTTGACGCGTAAGAAATAGGTTTTCAGTAACTAGGGACATTTTCCTACAAGAATCAACCTTCAAACCTTTTGGCCTCGTTCACCCGGATTTTAGCCATGATCTCTTGGACTAATTCGACTTGTCAGAGCGTGGTTGATGGAGTTGAAAAGGGCAAGACTATCTGAAGTACTGATATTATAAGAATTTAGAATGATTTTCATATCGATTTATCTTCAGCCTAGTGACAATCACAGTTGACTTATATTCCACATTGCTTCTTGTTTTTCCATTATCGTAAATTGAGGTATCTATTAAGTAAAGTTAAACCCAGAATGATCACAGCAATAAAGTGCCGGACTTTTACTTTGAGATGAAAGCCGTTCTTGTCATATAACAAACACTTTATCTCAAGACAGAAGAGCATTGCTGGTCGTCTATTTTGACGTTTCCTGACATGTAATAACGTAATTGTCATTCTAATAATACAGTTGTGTATAATCAATTGTGGTCAATTAAATCAAAACCCGTCACAAAGCAATCCGACAAATTACATTTCTATCTGTGTTACTTAAGGCGTTAGAAATGGTGTGTATAAGTACAGTACAGACCTGTCGAAAGTTTAACACTTAAGCGACTAATTACTGCCGAATCAGAAGCTCATTAAGGTCCCTCGTTAGCGCTATCTCGGCAACTCAGCTACATTTATCTCTTGGCAGCTTTACAGTCTAGCTCTAGATATCTATATCTTAGCCACTCAGCAGCCAAGCGTCGGACTCTCTCTCGTTAGCTTAGCCATAAAACTTTCGACAGGTCTGTACTGTATGGATGTTTTTTGTGTGAAAAGCTGAATAAATCACAATTTACATCACCTTTGGTGTGTGTTTGGCTGTCTTCTGGGAAAAGTGTACTTTTTCTGTGTACTTGTAGAGTACATTTTACACTTGATGGATATATTTTATCTGTGGAAGAAAGCCGCAATGTAATTTAATCAAAATGCTATTGGGTGGATCAACCTAGCCTACTTATTTTACAACCAGTGATTTGCACATTTAAACATCCAGTATAAAGGTAGTTTACAACGCAATCACCCAATAGTATGAACAACAATAAGTCTAACAAACATTCCGGGCAATGTTTAAACCACTGCGGTAGCTCAGTTGATAGAGTGCTCACTCCGTTCGAACCCTAACCAACCAGGTTCGACACAAGACTTGGAAGTAGGAAGTAACTTTTCTTTCACGAAATGAAAGTCAGGGTTCTTTCGGATGGGAACATAAAATAAACGAGGTCCGGCCGCGTCACGGAGGGCGTGGCACGATAGACAACCCTGCTGCATAATGCCATCATCGCAACACACAGGCGAAATTTATGCACCTTTGCTTATAGCTGGCGACATCTCGATATAAATGAAATATTCATGACTGGGACGTTAAACACCATTACTCAACTCAACTCCGACCAATGCTCAAATAACAAAAGCAAAGTAAAAACTGGCAAAATAAGCTAAACACGATAAAACAATAATAAGATATAACAATATTTAACCGTTAATCAGCGGTGGTTCTCAGGACGGGTACTGGCAATAAGTGGTCTCGTCATTTATTCGTTGTATACACAGCCAATTTTTGTTCACGTGAAATTAACGTGAATCTCACATGAAAAAATTCACGTGAAATTAACGTTAATCGAGCGTATACGTTAAACTCACGTGAGCAAAAATTGGCTGTATAATGGAAATAATGTTTTACTAAGACTTCGTGTTGTGTTAGTTTCTCTTACTATAAACGGGATCTGTCTTATAACATTTTACCAAACTTCCTATATAAAACTGGTTGCAAGGACATCAAAGTCACACTTATTTTACATATGACTAGTGATTCTTAAGTATGCTATTTGAAAATAAAAAAATAATGTTTTAGAGAACCTATACAGTATGTACATGTACTTCGTATCCATAAAAACAGAAAACTTTATTACTTTTTTCGTAGATATCGTTCTTTAAGCATTTTCAGAATAAATGCAGTACGGTTTAAAAAAACGTCTCGAATAGGAAGTGTTAGACTGATAAATATAGAATTTGTAGCAATATACAGTACAAACCTGTCGAAAGTTTAATACTGAGCTTAAGACAGGTGTCAAACATCGGCTGAGATATGTATAGGTAGTGTCCCATAAGCATCCGAGAAATAGATAACAGCTACCAAAAAGCTGTCAAGATATGGCTAATGATAGGTTTAGATGAGCTGCCGATTGGACACTAATTTGTTAGCTATGTGTTAAACTTTCGACAGGTCTGTACTGCATCTTATTCAATCGTCTAGAGTGTTTTAATTACATTTTCCTGATACACGTTTCCTTAATCTTACTTTATTTGCTATGATAAGTGTGAAAGGGAAAGAAATAAAATTCTAGGAAACTAGAGTACACACCTGTCCAAAGTTTAACACTGAGCTAACGAAAATGAGTCGAAGCTTGGCTACTGAGTGTCCGAAAGGTGGATAGTTATTTTACAAAAAGCTACCGAGAGATAGATAGCAACTGCAGGGATCTAGCTAAGAAGGGGCCGAGATGAGCTGACAGTTGGACAGTAGTCTGTTAGCTTAGTGTTAAACTTAAGACGGGCCTGTAGTGTAACTTACTTTGTTCAGGACGTGATATAATCTTATAAACTGGATTAAGTTACTACAAATTTGATTGGTACTGATCTCAAAAGTCGTGACTAGAATGCATTGCCTAACAAATAGAAATAAATCAGATAATTATAGTATCACTTAAATTGATTTGTGGACAGTTCTGATGTGGTATTTTGTACTTAATTGTAATGATTTTAAGATTTTTTTTTTACAACCTTTAATAAATTCTGATCAAAATTTAAAATAAATATTATCAATATTCACTTAAGTTTAAGTATGAATTGGTTTTGTCTTCAATTCCCGAGGAGTTGTTTAGCGTGGCACTTATTTGATAAAAACCCTTGACTGTTATCAAATTATTCTGTTTCTCTCTAAGAAATCAGTTTTATCGTTAATTTTACTTTCGTTAAGGGGTGATATAATTATGTTAGGTGATGTACTTAAAACATTACATTACGCGAGAGAAAAATTATTAAATGAAATCCTAAATGTGTTTTCTTGTAGGATGTTTCCAAGATGTGACACTCATACTTATTTACTCATTGTTTTCAGTTATACATCTGGTCCAAGTTGCACAAATCGTAATTACTGTCAGAGTCGGTTTGTTTGCGACAGTGAAGTTACGCTTTTTCCCATAGAAAATCAAATAAATCTGAATAAAAATTGATAATATTCACTTACTTGTACCTAGTCGTAACAGAAAATCTGTGTGCGCATCCGCGATTGTCATAAAGTATGTCTGTAGAAAGGAAAATGTTGGCATTACGGGGGTTTTACATGGTGAAAATGACGATGTTTATATCGGAAGTGATGTCCTTGTTGACGTTTTACGTCAAAAGCGCAACAGTGCCCGCCATTTGCCTGATTTATTATCAATTTTTAGGAAAGATTTATCATCTTTTTTTTAGGGTAATCAGAAGGAATATGCGATGTAACTTTCTATATATAAAAGATTAAAAAGGAAGCACTCAGGGCGGCTTTAAGGTGCTAGCTCACCGAATCAGTACGCCGCAGACAGGCGTATCACTCCCCCAGTCAAAGTGACATCGGGTGAACCAGTAAAGGCCAACGGCAAGGAAAATTCTCTTTCCCGCATGTAGTCTGAGCGAGACTCGAACTCGCAGCGGATTTGAAGACTGACGTCTTATCCATTAGGCCACAGCGGCCTCAAGACATGAAAAGACAGTGTCAACAATAGGTAAATAACCCAGACGTTTGAGGTAACTGTTTAAATTAAAAAAGATAATGGTTTGTGGAGGACCTCGAACTTCCGACATATTTTACAACCGATTGTAAAAATTTCTAAAAAGTTTTACTTTACAATACCAAAAATCTACAAAACATGTAGCAACACACAACACACAACATGCAACTAAACATATCATTATTTTATTGAGTGTTACATTGACTTTAGGATCATGCGGGTTTAAACTTAATTCGTTTCGATTGACATCTAATTTCCAAGGTTTTATTTTTTTAGAAATCACACATGGTGTGCTAGAATTAAGTCAATAAAACCTGTATCTTTATTAATTAATGATTTTAAATCGGGACCAGTACAATAAATAAATAAATAAATAAATAAATAAATAAACCAGCATATAAAATGTTTTAGAGACGCCAAATTTTTTAGACAAAAAGTATACAGTACAGACCTATCGAAAGTTTAACAATAAACATAACGAAAGTGAGTCGTAGCTAAGGCTGCCTAGTGGCTCAGATATCGATAACTAGCTAGTGACAGACAGGTTGTCAAGAGATAGAAAACAGGTGCCGAAAAGCTGTCGAGATATAGCCAAGATGAGCTGTCGAGATATAGCCAAGATGAGCTGTCGAGATATAGCCAAGATGAGCTGTCGAGATATAGCCAAGATGAGCTGTCGAGATATAGCCAAGATGAGCTGTCGAGATATAGCCAAGATGAGCTGTCGAGATATAGCCAAGATGAGCTGTCGAGATATAGCCAAGATGAGCTGTCGAGATATAGCCAAGATGAGCTGTCGAGATATAGCCAAGATGAGCTGTCGAGATATAGCCAAGATGAGCTATCGAGATATAGCCAAGATGAGCTGTCGAGATATAGCCAAGATGAGCTGTCGAGATATAGCCAAGATGAGCTATCGAGATATAGCCAAGATGAGCTGTCGAGATATAGCCAAGATGAGCTGTCGAGATATAGCCAAGATGAGCTATCGAGATATAGCCAAGATGAGCTGTCGAGATATAGCCAAGATGAGCTGTCGAGATATAGCCAAGATGAGCTGTCGAGATATAGCCAAGATGAGCTGTCGAGATATAGCCAAGATGAGCTATCGAGATATAGCCAAGATGAGCTGTCGATTCGGTACTAATTCGTTAGCTTAGTGTTAAACTTTTGAGAGGTCCGTACTGTATTTATTGGTGATTTCCAATTGTTTACGTTATTCCTAATTTACTGTAGCCATATAACTGCTTCTGATTCAGCATTAGTGGGATCTTGTTTACTCTGATAGCGACATGATCTAACGACAACGTAATGTAATTGATCTTTTATCAAATCAAAATCTTCTCAAGTGACCTTATTTTTATTGAAGTTTAAAGGATTTCAACATTTAACTGACTTCAGATGCTGTGTGCACGTGGTAACTAGATTTTTTCGTTTTTAGTTAAATCATCACACGATTTTACGAAACCTTATGTAGTACAACAAGTTATATCAATTTGAAAAGTGCAATTAAGGCTTAGCACCTTGGGTCTAAGCAAATTGCTTTAAGATATTCGATTTATACTGATGCAACATTGTCGCTTCTGCGCTACTTTCTAAAAGACTTTTTGGACAATTTTTGTGTATTTGGCGGAATAAAAATTGATGTCGAATCACATTCATACCACAATCATAGCCTCAATCATTGGAATTTCGATAAGAGTCAAAATTCTATATTCTAATGTTTTGGTCCTGGATGCACGTGTAAGGACGTTGTTTTGTCCTTCTCTTTCAGTAAAATGCCATACATGAATACAAAATTAACCATTTGAATTAAGGGAGAAGAATGTGTTCTATTTCTCAATATGTTTAATTTAAGAATGATAAAATCATGGGAACATATTGAAAATATGAAGAACATATATTAAAGTTATGTGGCGGAAAGACTGGTGAAAGTTGTTACAAAAGGCAAAATACATAAAAAGTAAGCAAGACATAATAATTCAATCAAAGGGAGACAAATCTCGCAGTCTTGGGCAAATGTGTCATTTTCAATTTTTATTAACATGATGCATTGAGAATCAGCACATTAAAACTGTTAACTTTGAATACATCATATTAATAGAAATGTAAAAAAAATTAACAACACATCGCTGACTGAGATCATCGGGGGTTGGAGGCTTAGAATCAACTACAAATAAATGAAATACAAACGATTCAACTTCAAATGAATGAACTACAAAATATTCAGCCACAGATGAATCAAATACAAATATATTTCAACAAAAAATTCAAATACAAATAAATAATATACATTTTGTACCTGGTCATAAGAAACAAAATTACATAGAACTGAAGTCATGAAACCAAGCCGCTACAAGTTTTCCTTGTGATAAGGCTCTGGTGGTTAGTGCATAATTGGACAACATTATTTTCAAATTTACTATTCAGCATTAAGACATTTATCAACATTCTAAACTGTGATACTATTGGGTTCCGAGTTCAGTCACCGTAACAGATCCAATAAAGAAAGAGTATAAAATGGTATAAGACAAACCCTACTAATTGATTACGAAACATTGTGTCTTGCCGTACAAATTGACTTACGTAGAACCTATATAACCCACGCGCTTTACGTGGAGGTGTCCTGATCACTAAGTAACCTATATAACCTTCAATCTTAGTAGTATCTCGTCGTACAAATTGACTGATAAAGTTCAATGTAAGACCTATACAACCCACAACCTTTACGTGAGTGTGTCCTGATCACAAAGGACCCTATATAACCTTCAATCTTACTAGTATCTCGTCGTCCAAATTGACTGATAAAGTTCAATGTAAGACCTATACAACCCACAAGCTTTACGTGGGTGTGTCCTGATCACAAAGGACCCTATATAACCTTCAATCTTACTAAAGTATAATCAGAAATGGATTACACTCAGTTTTATGGATTTTTCTCAAAAACCAGTTGAAGATGTGAAACAGAAATTTGGCTATGTATATAACAAGACTCAGCCTAATTTATTATAATGGTTTGAGTTTTTTATCGCTTGAGACTTTGCCTCTGTATAGTGTAAATTTTTGTCAAAAATGTTCAAGCTGAAAAAATCTAAGTTTTTTACTCCACCTCTTATGACAAACCCAACCCTTTTTACTATGAGTTTCATTCAAAGTTTAAAAAGTGTCACAGGTGATTGACTTATAGACTGGACAACAGCTTGATGACACCAAAATTAGGCCAAAGGAAAATAAAAACCTGTGTATAAGGTTATAGAGAGAGTAACATATATCCAACAATTGTCAAGTAAATTGCAAAATGACTTGCATTTGAAGTGAATGTAATTTATACATGTTTATTTTTAACTGTTTACAAGACCATAAACATATCAGTAATTGTTTTTAATCCATTGCTCAATTAAGCTACGGGTATAAAGGTAGTACCAATGTTAGGTTTGAGATGTACATATATAATGCATCTCTGTATATTTCTGAGAATTAAAAAAATGAATACCAGATAATACCTAACTTCTCTCACCCATCAAGGCATTTTCCCATCTGAATCATAGTGGAAATTCCTTTAGAATGCATAATGGTAAAATAACATTAAACAGAACTTGATTTGGTTTGGCCTTAATACAGGGCAGAGCACATGGTTGATTAGTCTTCCTTGCATAATAAACTGGTAATATGATGAAAAAAGGTCATGAACTATCATTATGCCTTACATGGGAAAAAGGTGGAGTAAATGGACTTTGTTAATTTTCCATCATTGCAGAAATTGCGAAATTTTCTCAGTAAAGCTGGATTATAGCAAACTATACATTATGGAAGCCAAAAGTGCATATTAGGCCGGTTGACTATAAATATATTTTAATAAGAAAAAATAAAATATTTTCAGTAGTAAATTTTTTAGAGACTAATAACTGAGTGTAATCCATTTCTGTTTATACTTTAGTATCTCGTCGTCCAAATTGACTGATAAAGTTCAATGTAGGACCTATACAACCCACAAGCTTTACGTGAGTGTGTCCTGATCACAAAGGAACCTATATAACCTTCAATCTTACTAGTATCTCGTCATGCAAATTGACTGATAAAGTTCAATGTAGGACCTATACAACCCACACGCTTTACGTGGGTGTGTCCTGATTACTAAGGAGCCTATATAACCTTCAATCTAAGTAGTATTTTGTCGTGAAAATTGACTAATACAGTTCAATTTAAGACCTATACAACCCACAAGCTTTACATGTGTGTGTCCTGATTTCTAAGGAACCTATATAATCTTCAATGTTAGTAGTATCTTGTCGTGCAAATTGACTGGTAAAGTTCAATGTAAGACCTATACAACCCACAAACTTTACATGTGTGTGTCCTGATTTCTAAGGAACCTATATAATCTTCAATGTTAGTAGTATCTTGTCGTGCAAATTGACTGGTAAAGTTCAATGTAAGACCTATACAACCCACAAACTTTACGTGGGTGTGTCCTGATTTCTAAGGAACCTATATAATCTTCAATGTTAGTAGTATCTTGTCGTGCAAATTGACTGGTAAAGTTCAATGTAAGACCTATACAACCCACAAACTTTACGTGGGTGTGTCCTGATTTCTAAGGAACCTATATAATCTTCAATGTTAGTAGTATCTTGTCGTGCAAAATTACTGATAAAGTTCAATGCAGGACCTATACAACCCACAAGCTTTACGAAGGTGGGCGTGTCCTGATTACTAAGGAACATATATAACCCGGGGAAGTTCAATCAGCGACATTTAATACAGTATATGTATTAAATGCCGCTGCTTCAATCTTAGTGTCACTTTTTTTCAGGCTCAGAATAATTATTGAATTATTATAAATTTCGAAAGAAGTGTTTCATATTGATTTTAAAAAGCAGATTGTGACCACAGGGACCTACGGCGGCGTGGAAGGGCCAAATGAAAAAAAAAATTCTAATTCGTCCGAACGAATTACTAATTCGTACGAACGAATTAACTAATTCGTACGAACGAATTAACTAATTCGTACGAACGATTTAACTAATTCGTACGAACGAATTACTAATTCGTACGAACGAATTACTAATTCGTACGAACGATTTAACTAATTCGTACGAACGAATTACTAATTCGTCCGAACGATTTAACTAATTCGTTCGGACGAATTGCCCAATTTGATCAGTTTTTCAGATTATCATAACGTTTCAAATACTTTACTGTTATCTGTCTTCCTGTCAAGAATAGTTCACCTACATTAATACGCCACCAGGTACAAGTGAAAGTACAGTATTGTCTCGATATGGGACCTGGGCTTTTAAAGGCATCGTCCTTAAGACCTGTGTCTTTCATTTTTAAATGACGGGTTTTTGGTAGAATTCTTGCTCCGTAAGTTGAAGGTTGTGGGTTAGAACCCCAACCCAACACCGAGTCCGACCCAAGACTTTTAAGTTGGTAGTAATTGTTCTGTCAGCAAGCACTCGGCATTACGAAATGATAGTTACGATTCTTTTGAATAGGAACTTAAAATAAACGGTCTCGTGGCACTATAAAGAATCCTGCTGAATAATGTCATCAGCACAACACACAGGCAAAATTTTCTGCACCTTTGCCTATATCTGGCGATGATTCGATATAAGTGAAATATTCTTGACTGGGACGTTAAAACCAGTACTCAACTCAACTCTTTGCAAAACCACAGTCATTTCTCAACAGTGGGGCCCGTCCCGGGATCTCAAAATAAATGAATAAAAAACCAAGAATTAATTAACGCAACATGTTATTCATTATACTGTGTATGTTCACAGAACGGTGAAATTAAACCATAAGTCGCTGAGGACAATCGTTATGATTTGCAAACTAAAAAGTTCGACCGGATGAACAATGTAACTAGGTGAGTTAAAATCGACTGCTCTCTCTCTCTCTCTCTCCTTGGAAATCTGAACGAATTACTAATCCGTCCGAACGAATTACTAATCCGTCCGAACGAATTACTAATCCGTCCGTCCGAATTACTAATCCGTCCGTCCGAACGAATTACTAATTCGTACGAACGAATTAACTAATTCGTACGAACGAATTACTAATCCGTCCGAACGATTTAACTAATTCGTACGAACGAATTACTAATTCGTCCGAACGATTTACTAATTCGTCCGAACGATTTAACTAATTCGTACGAACGAATTACTAATTCGTACGAACGATTTAACTAATTCGTACGAACGAATTACTAATTCGTACGAACGATTTAACTAATTCGTACGAACGAATTACTAATTCGTCCGAACGATTTAACTAATTCGTACGAACGAATTACTAATTCGTACGAACGATTTAACTAATTCGTACGAACGAATTACTAATTCGTACGAACGAATTACTAATTCGTACGAACGAATTACTAATTCGTACGAACGAATTACTAATTCGTACGAACGATTTAAGTAATTCGTACGAACGAATTACTAATTCGTACGAACGATTTAACGAATTAGTTAAATCGTTCGGACGAATTAGTAAATCGTTCGGACGGATTAGTAATTCGTTCGGACGAATTAGTTAAATCGTTCGGACGGATTAGTAATTCGTTCAGATTTCCAAGGAGAGAGAGAGAGAGAGAGAGAGAGAGAGAGAGAGAGCAGTCGAACTTTTTAGTTTGCAAAGATACCGATTGTCCTCAGCGACATATTGTTTAATTTCACCGTTCTGTGAACATGCACAGTATAATGAATAACATGTTGCGTTAATTTATTCATTTATTTTCTGATCCCGGGACTGGCTCCACTGTTGAGAAATGACTGTGGTTTTGCAAATAGTTGAGTTGAGTACTGGTTTTAACGTCCCAGTCAAGAATATTTCACTTATATCGAATCACCGCCAGATATAGGCAAAGTTGCAGAAAATTTTGCCTGTGTGTTGTGCTGATGACATTATTCAGCAGGGTTTTTTATAGTGCCACGCCAAAGTGACACGGGACCGTTTATTTTAAGTTCCCATTCAAAAGAATCGTAACTATTATTTCGTAATGCCGAGTACTTGCTGACAGAACAATTACTACCAACTTAAAAGTCTTGGGTCAGACTCGGTAGTGGGTTGGGGTTCTAACCCACGACCTTCCATATACGGAGCAAGAACTCTACCAAGAATCCGTCATTTAAAAATAAAAGACATAGGTCTTAAGGACGAGGCCTTTAAAAGCCCAGGTCCCATATCGGGACAATACTGTACTTTCACTTGTAGCTGGTGGCGTATTAATATAGGTGAACTATTCTTGACAGGGCCGGACAGATAACAGTAAAGTATTTGAAACGTTATAATAAACTGAAAAACTGATCAAATTGAGTAATTCGTTCGGACGAATTAGTTAAATCGTTCGGACGAATTAGTAATTCGTTCGTACGAATTAGTTAAATCGTTCGGACGAATTAGTTAAATCGTTCGGACGAATTAGTAATTCGTTCGTACGAATTAGTAATTCGTTCGTACGAATTAGTTCAATCGTTCGTACGAATTAGTAATTCGTTCGTACGAATTAGTTAAATCGTTCGTACGAATTAGTTAAATCGTTCGGACGAATTAGATTTTTTTTTCATAGTAATTCGTTCGGACGAATTAGATTTTTTTTTCATTTGGCCCTTCCACGCCGCCGTAGGGACCAGTTTCATAATCATTGAAAATTTAAAAAATACCCATAAGTGTATAAAAAAGAGTATACTTATGGGTATTTTTTAAATTTTATTATGAAACAGTGAAACTGGCCCCTGTGATTGTGACATAATCTTTTTCGGTTTTTATCCAAACTCTAAACAGCTTCATATGTTTTATATCAAAGGAAAGGCCTTCAAAGGGGATAGCATAACTGTTTCTCAGCAATTCCGGTTTGGTCTTGGCGGTTGCCGACTTAGTTGTTACAATATTTACATTGGTTCCGCTGTATTGACAGATCGATGCTGTCTGCAAGGCACAGCCCTGTTATATGTAACCATGACGTCTTACTCTTAGTACAGGTAAAATATAGCCATAATTTACTATTGTTTTTTTGTGTAAATACACCACACAGGAAGCTACGCGCATTGACAGTCTCTTTTTATTTCGCAATACATCCACCTTACAGGTTACACTTACAGTAGTTACTGATTACTAATGCCTCACATCAACAGGTCTGGGATCAGCCCGAAACGGGGGATCTCCCGATCGGGGGACATTCAAAGGGAGGTAATTCTCCCGGATGTTAAACGCGAGTACACAGGAGAGTTCCACTGATCGCGAGTAATACTACCTTATGTAAACTTCCGGTACAGTATGCATATAAACTAGTGGTTGTCAATAAAGCTTGCTACAAACAAAAATGGCAGACGTATCGGCAGTGTTTTCCGATGTTGGTATGGTCGATGCTATAATCGACGAATTATTAAATGAAGATAATGGGTAATTTTTTTTAAATAAACGCAAATTGATTTGTAATTTTAATTCAATTTAAATCATTTTAATACACTATTTTCTCTTGTTTTTCGATAGTTTAATTGGTAATTTTAATACTTTATTTTCTTTTTACTTAGCAATTTTAACTCAATTTAAAACATTTTAATACATTATTTTATCTTGTTTTTCGATAGTTTTTGTAATTTTAATACAATATGTTCTCTTGTTTTCTGATGATTTAGTTGAACACAAATTTATTAGTAATTTTAACTCTGTTGTTTTTTATCCGAATTATCTGGCTTTATTTTACAGATTTTAACTTTTACCCCCCCCCCCTAATTAAACTTAAAACCAATTCTTGTTTGCAAATGAACTGTTACAAACGTTTTTGTGCCTTTTTTAAATTTATTAAATACACTAATGTGAATAGAGTAACACAATCAGAAGCCCTCGGCCAACTAAAAATTAAAACAATAGGTTCCTATTGTGTAACAATTACATAATAATAATAATAATAATAATAATAATAACGAGTACTAATGTAATGATGGATGCATCATTACAAATAAGGCGCCCAAACGAATAAAAATCAAGAATTTTAAACTTGTAATATTGAGATTTAATTTTATATATAGAAGTAGTACATGAATCCAATTGGTTAAAATTCAAACAATAGGCAAAGTTGATTGACATCACCTATACCCAATATCACAACCTGTTGTTTTGATGAGTTAATGATGTTATGATTTTAAATTAATCCAAGCATTTACCCATGTCATGTCATATTGACAACTAAATGCAGCTACTCTATCGAATTGAATAAATCATGCCCCAGGGATAACTGACCATTAGTGTTGCTTATAAAAACAGTTTTAGCTTGAGAGCTTTTGGACATGGATCAGTGATTACTTAAGTATCCTAAACAATGAAAATTCATGCTTATTGTTATAATTCTTAAACAAAATGATAGCAACCATCCCATGAAGAAAACAATAGTTTGAGGGTGGGGATCTCAAAGTTAGTACCTAGACCTACCTGTCCCCACCCTCCTATTGAATGACCATATGGGTTTACTTAAGTATCAATCTATTCCACTTTTCATAAAGAATAAGAAAATATATATGTTAGGGTGGGGATCTCAACTGATCAAAAGTTAGTACCCAGCCCCTCCTGTCCCCACCCTCCTCTGGAATAACGTCATTTGTATTTCTGCAGTATCATTCTATTCAACTTTAAAAGCCGAACCGGAAAATATATAGTTTCAAGATGGGAATATCAACCATTTAAAAGTTAGTACCAAGCCCCGCCCATTCCCACTCTCCATCAAGAATGACCCCATGGGACTTTCTTTAGTATCACTCTATTCAACTTTTCATGTAGAACCAGAAAATATATAGTTTATGGGTGGGGATCTTAACCGTTTAAAAGTTAGCACACTGCCCCGCCCATCCCTGATACCCCGGGAAAATCTTTTGATACAGACTTGTACATCTCGAAACACTGATCATGAATATAATGGTTTTATAGTACAAAATAGTATAAATAGCAAATTGAGCATTATTGTTTTTAAGACCCCGCCCTCCTGCCCCTCCCCTAATGATCCCATGGGCATTTTACCTCGGCCTCCGGGGAAGGATGGGGATCAACCTTCATGTGAAGTTTGGTTAAGATTGGACCAACGGTCTTCGAGAAATTGGTTGGACAAGTTCATGGCCGGAAGAAGAAGAAGAAGAGGAAGAATAATAAAAATAATAATAATAATAATAATAATAATAAGAAACGGTGCAAAAACAATAAGTCGCCAAACTTTGTTTGGGCGCCTTAATTATAATAATCATAGTCTCATCATGATATATACAACATGTAGAACATTATAAGCACACATAAAATATATAAATATGCCACTCTTAAAAGAGTTATAAGAGACTGTAATTATAGAAACTTTAAAACAAAAAACCTTATTAAAAACATGTCATATACATGTAATTACAGGTGTGAAGCCATGGGTTAAGCTTGGAGTGTCTCTGTTGTGTTTCCTAGGTCTACTTTCGTTGATGGCTTCTATGCGAAAGTTTTTTTTGACAACTGGCCAGCTGTAAAAACAACTATTCAGTTTGGAGTCATTATAAAGCATTTTGATGCGATAATTAAACCTGATTAACTTCCACTATTCTGTTGTTTCATTATTGTTTGTGCTTACTGCAATTCTTTCAGTTCTTGATTTTTTAGATGGGCTAGCCATATTTTGTACATCATTCTCCAAATTTAAACATGTTTAAAAGTTCGTCCTATCATTTTGTAATATTTACGATAATTAACTTTGATTGTACCTCCCATCACACATCTGTACAAGGTAAAACAACAATCCTTTCAGTAATTCTGTACCCGTAACTACGGTGTAATTTTATCTGTAGTTTTTTAACCGGAAGTACGTTTTTGAGAGTCTATAACTTTCGTTCCGCACGATAAATTTTTTTTCCGCACGACAGATCGTTAGAAAAATATGTTTACTATTACTCCTCAAAATTTAAAGCCCCCGAACGTAGAAATGAAACCCCGCGGCCGTTTTTAAGAAAGGTATATCATTTTAGGTCGATTTTCAGCCCGTTTCTATGCAAACAAATATAATGCGCATGCGCGATGTTATAGTCACAGAAACGCTTAGACGCTTTATCCCCCGAACGGGCGATTTCAATTTATCCCCCGTTTCGGGCTGATCCCAGACCTGATCAGCCTTACAAAATAACTTACTACTGATTACTGAAGCCTCACACCAGCCTTACAAAATAACTTACTACTGATTACTGAAGCCTCACATCAGCCTTACAAAATAACTTACTACTGATTACTGAAGCCTCTCCATCACCACGGTCTGTGATCATTCATCTACAGAGAACTACAGGATTTATACACTGTATTAAACAGCCTTAAAAAGTCCCAAAATTTGAGACACTGCCCTAAAGAGTCTCAAAATTTTGTAACCAGCCCTAAAAACCACCCTATAAAATTTGCCAATAGTTAGATGTTGGTATGGAGGTATTAGGGGATTTCGATCACTTAGTGGATTTTGGAATAATTGCTTAGCTTGCTAAATAATACTGAATCAAATGTACATCAGCGTAGTTAATACTAATAAATATGAATGCTTTTATACTGACAAAAACTCAATAAAAGCATTACATTGCATGTTTTATCTAAATCCCTACCGGTCCCCATTTCTATGTAAACAAAAATGGCGGAAAGGTGAATCCGATCACGTGATGTATTGACATATTATACAAGAAAGTAAAAGTGTTTGAGGCTCAAAACGGGCCAATGTTAACATGAAACATGAACATTATATCTTACCTCATCTAAATCCTAAGTTAATGAATATTCCAGCAACCATGTACCCATTTGTGTGTCATCCATCGATTTCATAACAATTAGAAACCTTATATTGACATATGTCTATATATATTATATGAATATATATACTGATGCAACATCAATAGTTTTAAATGTAAAAATCTGTTGAGAATGTGTTGTGAAGCATGGAGCAGGTAGCGGTTATCACTTTATGTTGTTGAATTGCATTTATAGAACCAAGTTTCGTATAATCTTGCTCCCGATATATGACAATTATGCTTTAACACGTGGTGCCACTTTACAGCCTCGGTTTTCTTGAAACAGACTATAACTGGTGACGTCACATGAACTGATATTTGTCAAAACGATCAGGGAATAAACAGACGACACCGGATTGCATGAAAATGATTAGATCAAAAGAAATTGGACATATTATGGTACATGAAAAACGGGAATAACAAAAATGGCGGCTTTTGTCAACGCGGACAGAATGTGAGTTATCCTACCTTCCCAGAAAGCATTTTTGACTATTTGTTTACACTGGTACGTGCTTCCGTCATTATAAATAGATCGTTTGGCCTAAAAAATTCGGCCGCCCATGCTCACCATTCGGAATTTACATAAGTGATCGGAAACAGCTGGCGATCGAAAACGCCTTACGAGCCCATACAATTTCTGTACAAGATTTCCAAGAAAATGCACACATTAGTTGTTGGTTGTTCTAAACGTAGAAAACATATGCAGAAAGTCATGATATTTACTTTATGTATTGACTTTAAGTTTTTGTACATAATAAAACTGCTTAAAACTCAAGAAACTCTGGCCCTAATTTTTAGCTCACATCACATGAGCCAAAGGCTGAGTTGAGCTATTGCAATCTATCACTGTACATTGTGCATCTTGCCTCATGTGTAAATTTTACATTTAAACCATGTCCTCCAAAACTACTGGACCAAATTTGATGAAACTTGGTGAATGTCTTGCTTGGTTCGTTTAACAGGCTTTCAGATTTATGTTCAGGTTTGACCATGCCCAACAAGATGGCTCTTTTTACTAAAAAAAACAAAACTAAAAACAACAACAACAATAAAAAAAAAAAGAAAAAGAAAAAAACTTCTTCTCTCAAACCAAATCTTCGAATATTTGGATTTAGGATACAGGTCTGGGAACATATAAATATTGTTTTTCATGAAAATCAGACGAAAAATATTTTACGTGTTTTTCTGCAAAATTTTGTTATTTGTAAAATGAGACATTGTTATAACTCAACAGAGGCTGAAGATAATTGTATGGAGTTTTCAATGTTGTTCTTGTTTTGTTATTTTTTTTAAAGTGATATCGAGGTCAAAGGTCAGAGCCATGTCCCAGTTTTTTACCTCTGATAAAAATTGCTATTTTTTTAACCTTTCAGGTTATGATGGTGTGGGATTTTCAGTTTATTGTAGGTATTGACATGAAAATCATTTTGATGCAAGATCAAGGTCATGGGTTCAAAGGTCAAGGTCACAAATGCTCAAAACTATTAACTTTTTGTATATACATGTATATAAGAATATTGTAGGTAATGTCACAGCAGTCATTTTGTTATATGAACAAAGGTCATGGGTTCAAAGGTCAAGGTCACGGATGCAAATGGATACTGAAATGGTTAATTATCTTGAAAACTATCAACTTTTTGTGCAGGCATGTATATTAGAATATTGTAGATATTGGCCTAACAGTCAGTTTCATATATGAATGAAAGTCACAGGTTCAAAAGTCAAGGTCACAGATGCAAATGAATACTGAAATGGTTAATTATCTAAAAATTATAAACATTTTGTATAGGTGTGTATAATAGAATATTTAGTTATTGGCCTGATGATCATTTTGATATATGAATGAAGGTCATAGGTTCAAAGGTCAAGGTCACATATGCATATATGAATACTGAAATAAATGATTATCTTGAAAACTAAACATTTTGTATAGGCATGTATATCAGAATATTGTAGTTACTGGCCTAACAGTCATTTTGATATATGATTGAAGGTCGTGGGTTCAAAGGTGAAGGTCACAGATGCATATGAATGCTGAACTTGTTAATTATCTTGAAAACTGTAAAAATTTTATATATGCGTGTATATTAGAATATTGTTTGTAATGACAAAACGATCATTTTGATATTTTAAGTTAAGGTCATGAGTTCAGAGGTCAAGGTCACAGATGCAAATGGATACTGATCCGAGACGTGACAGTGACAGTGGATAGTAACTGTTTTTTCGCCAAGCACTCTGCATTAGGAAATGAAAGTGACGCTTCTTTCAGATGGAAACTTATAAAAAAATAAAGAAGGTCCCTTGTGACAGTAGGTGTGGCACAATAAAGAACCTGCTGTACAATGCCATCAGCCCAACACACAGGCACAATTTCTCCACCTTTGCCTATAGCTGGCAATGTGTCAATATAAGTGAAATATTCTTGTTTGGAACATTAAACATCATTACTCAACTCTTGTAGAATAACATGAATATCCAATGTGTATTTGACTACAAATATTCATCTTAAATTTCATCGGGTTTCTCACAGTAGTTTTTAGCTGCTAAATTTGCTTTGATATGTCTATATTGTGTCTTGCTCATGTCAAGGGACTGACAAAACAACTGAAGGCTAGTACATAAACTTATGATGTTATTGACAGGATTGTGGAATCTACCAGCACTCAGTTATCATGACAGGGGTACCTTAAAACGACAAAAGAGTGGAAAGGAATAATGATGTTTTACACCCCAGTCAAGATTATTTCACAGATTTCAAATTAGTTAATTCTTGGTTAATGGAAGAAACTTGAGTACTCAAAGAAAACTACCAACCTTCAGCAAGTGAACTGATAAACTGTCTCACATAAGATCTACAGATATGGGATTCAAACCTAGGTTGTGATTGTGAAGGACTTTGTGATCTGGACGCCTGGGAGTGCACTTCAGGCCACACAGAGGTCATGTAGAATGCCAAACATATACAGTACAAGATGTATTCCTATTCAAAATATCACACATCCTTATGTTGAATCTTAGTCACATGTTAATAGCAGATTTAAAGCATTCTGACTGATACAACACACAAACTTATTTATTTTTCAATGTACAGTAAAATCTTGATATATCACAACCATTTGTTTATTCACACTTTGGCATAATATACAGAAGTTTACTTTTTTATCACGACAGATTTATTAACGCGTTATCTCACGAAGACTCTCAGGCATAAATTCAAATATCGCACGAATATTCCCAGGATCGTGAAAATTATAAAGTCAAATTTAAAACATGACGGCAATCGACTATGACCGACGCAAACGTATGTCATAATAGATGCAATAAAGTAAATCTTAAACTTAGCTGTAACTTGCAAGGTTCCACTTGCAAGGTTCCATTGAAATTTCCGGTTAAACAGGCTTAATTAACATTTCCTTTCAACCATTTACAAAAAAAGTCTTGACGAACCTTCTCTGTAACTAACATGGTTCCATTGAAGTTTCCTGTTAAATACTGACTGACAAGGCTCAATTAAATATTTGTTTCCACCGTTTACAATTACTTTGGAACATTAAAAACGATCAACAAAACAAGAAGCATAAAGAAAGGTAGATAACTATATAGCCCCATAGAAGTGGACACGAAATTAAATATGAGCCTGGTTTGTGGACGCGAATACATGTATTCGTGAATTGAAGCTCAGATTTAAGTATGCCAAATTTGATACTCCCAATATTAAAGTAATCTTCAGTATCACAACCATTTGTTTTCACGTTTTGGCATAAAAAGGTATTTGCAGACATAATAAAATGAAGGAGGCTTATAAAGAAAAAAACTTTAAAATGATATGGTAAATGTGACAAGCAAGGTGGTAAAGTTATTGAGGGGCATTTTAACAAGATTTTATTGTAAAGGGTCTATTAGTCTTATTCCTTGGTTTATACCCCATATTAGTCTCAGTATGAATGACAGTGATGAGCTCAGCAGTGTTTCTCATCATGAAGGGTCCATGACCCACTCTTTGCATATATCAGTGTGAGAAAGTTTGTTAGTTCGGTTGCTGAAAGTCGTTCTTTTTCTATAGATACTTCAGTTTCCGTCAACATTCTAAAATGACATCATTGCTCTACCACTGGGATAACCTTGACTTGACTGAGGCTTAAAATAACATTCCAGCTACCCAGCAATCATCATAAAAGATTAACAACCTTATTTTGTTTTTTTTAGCATAATAATAATAAATAATAATAACTTTATTTCTCATGAACCGTTTTTACAGTATAGAGAATATAATTATACAATATTTAAATATAAACAAATACAATGCATATGTGGATACAAATTATATAATGAACTAATCACTATCCCTACTCAACTAATCACAAACTAAGGGTTTAATTAAGTAATCTGGTTATTAGTACTTTCATTATGAGAAAGGAAACATTGTTTTGTATATAAGTACATTAGCTTTGGTTGTTTACTAGACAGTTAGTTTAGTTAGTATGAGTAAGGGCATGTAAATTCTGTTGCAGTCATTTCATTATCCCCCTCACACTTTTTGAAATTTAAATTTTAATGGTGTTTGGAATACATAACTAGTAGTACATTGAGCATGAATATGGTATTATATATGTATGAATAAATAATGAAAGTTTTTCATTTGTAGTTGAAATGAGATGGATGTTTTAATACCAAATATTGATTGAGCACACAATGTATAATGTTTTTCAGATTTATATATTCATTTTGGATACTGAGCAAATACATATTACATGTATGCTCCACTGGTTATAATAGATGATGAGATATGAAGTGTGCTTGTAGTAATTTATCATTCTGAATGATGTGTCTTTTTTTAACATTTCAATGAACACAAAATGATTTTTTTATTTTAGCATGTTGGGTACATACCAGTATAGGTTTATTAATATGCCTAAGTTGGCATACTCTGGTTTATCTGTTAGCATTTCAACAAACATGTTGTGAAGTGTTTTTAATTGGCATGTTGGGTACCTAACATATTACAGATACCCGGTGTTATGTTTTAGTGCACATGTACTGGTATGTCTTTTAAGCTTCTTTTGATTTGTTGCATAACTTAAACAGCATACTTTTACTTGGGTATTTATTCATTCAAGCATTATAAGTGAAACATGTATGATTTTGTAAACAGGTAGGTGTGTCAGGAACAAGTTGGCACTGAACTTGACTGGAATCCAGTTTAGATAAATTCAAAGTGGTCATATCTGGAATAGTCATGGAATTGATCAACCTTTGGTAAAAAGACTGAAAAACCTTCTCAAACAAGGATCTGTCCTGAATGTTATTTGAGAATTTGCAGGGTTAAAGGCAACATGGTTCAATTAGGCTATCTTTTCTAGGCATCAGAGTCCTAGCACTGAACTTGGAATAGAAGTTTTTTCCTATGAACTTTCTAACACTAATTCTTGTTTTGTTTCAGAAACTTTGGTGGCCTGACAAAGATTACAGTTTTTGGACATGATTGGTACAAATTATTTTGCATTGGAAATGAACAATTTTAAAGTATGAAGAAGATTTATTCCAAACCAGCTCGTGTAAAAGTGAGCAAACTTGCAGCAGCAGCCGAGGCTAGTGAAGAACTTGTAACTCCATGTCGTCTGCTGCTAGTTTTGATTGCATCGACAGTAATGATTGCTGGGATATCATTCAGTGTTATACAGAATGATCTACAGAGACACATGGAAGATGAGGAAATTAATCTAACTGCTAAACCTTATATATTTAACTGGAAATATGCCATGCAGCTCAGAGAGGAAAATTTGGAGATCTATGAGCGACCCCATCATATGTGGACTGTAGATCGGAGATCTGGGCTATCCCTACAGGAATTCTGGGATATTTATGATGCAAAATGGTATGTATTATTAGAAGTAGGTAAACCTATCTAAAAGAAAATCTGTCTGTCCAAAATTGAAGAGTATAAATATGCAAAATTTGATGTGATATTTGGATTGTTAAGGGTCTTATGCCTATAGTTTGTTCATTTAGTTTCATGTTTGATTGCAAAATAGGTCACATAATATGATATAATATAAGGTACTTTAAATGGCTATTTTTCACTTTTTAAAACAATAATGTGTGTTCTATTTTGATGTTTTCGTGAAATGCCCTTCAAATTCGGATAAAGATCAAGAATCACTTATGTTTTTGACCTTTATGTTTTTTCTTATATTTAAAGAATATGACTAATCTTCCTTTTTTCAGAATGAAAAGAGTAAAACCAGCATTCCAGTTGTTTGTAAATAGAATTACATCATTTGAATCATTGTATTACATCTTGTTTCTCCCGTTTAATTGGACATCTTGTTTTATTTTCTTATAGCAAACCCTATCTTAATAATTCTAAACAGATTATGAACTGAAGATTTTGGTTTTAAAGGGTTTTTTTTAAGCAATTTAATGAACAATATAAATGGTGTGTTCTAAAATTTGTTAAGTTTAGACATGGTTTGGTTGTACTCTGGGTTCATTAATCACAGGTTGTACTGTAAAATCATTTTTGGCCACTCACTACATGTATATGGAAAATTAGTATATTATAACTTTTCCGTAGCCAAACTTTATGAATATCACCAGTCATTTGGGTGAGATGGTGTAAATGTTTTTAACCCATTTGAGTTCAAACATATTATTTTTCATTTGTAGGCCAGTAATTGTTACAGATGTAGTATCGTTTTGGCCAGCCATGAACTGGACAAAAGATTTTTTCTTAAGACGTTATGGAAAAGAAAGAATAGTAATGAAGGCTGTCATTGTAAGTCATATAAACAAGTTATCTAGAATGTTTTTCTTAATTCGTCTCTCCAATCTGTTTAAAGAAAAAATTACTGGATGAAATCCTTATAATTTATTACAAGAATGAATGGAGCGTACTAATAGTGTTTAATGTGTTTAATGCTCCAGTCAAAATTCTATTACTTATATCAAAGTTGTCAGTTTTGGATGGAGGAAACTGAATTGCCCCCCCCCCCCCCCCAAAAAAAAAAAAAAAAAAAAACAGTGACCTTCAGCAAGCCAAATGACAAACTTTAAAGAATTTCTGCCATAGTGTGATTCAAACCTAGGCTGTGAGAGACACTTTGGTACGTGAACTGGTGCTTTAAACCACTCATCCACAGAGGCCCCTACAGAAAGGATTAGGTATGATAAGGTATCATTACACCTCAAAATTGTGACTATTGACTACTACTATTAATATTTACACTCCCATATATGTTTTAAGATGTCTCTTTTTCAAGAAAAGTATTTTAACATTTACCTCAAGTCTTTTTCCCAGTTGTCTGAAAACGACAACAAAGTCTGTTTAAGTGAAATCACAGTGGCACTATAAATTATACAAGCTTAAATTTAAGTTGCTTTTCCTTATAAAGTACTGGTAATTATTATGACTTTATGTCCATGATAAATAACTCAGTAAATTATCATGAATATAACAAATTTTATTTAGAGTCAGACTTACCTTACCATACAAACTCCTTTACAGTATGAGATCTCGGTGGCCTAGTAGTCTAAAACACACATTTATGGATTACAGCATCTCTCATTGCCTAGGTTCAAATTCCACTCTGGCATTTCCTTTTGTAGGAAATTAAAGTTTGATTGTTAAATTTTGTACTTTTCTCCAGGCACTTTGATTTTCTCCACCAAATGTAATGTGACCACCCTGATATGAGAAAAAGAATTTTGTCTATGACTTAAAACACCACAACTCCACTTCTTTACCCACACTAACTTTAGCTCTCTTATGTGACACAGTCCATCACCATTGATGACTTACATAAGAAATGGACTCATTCTCTCATCTCTCATAAGAGATTAGATTATTGTGATGGTAGTTACTGTCCTGTACCAAGGGGTATACTGGTACATAAAATGGCTAAGGAACAATGAACATTTAAAATTGCACTGAGAAATTCTGGAAGGGACAATGAACATTTAAAATTGCACTGAGAAATTCTGGAAGGGACAACGAACATTTAAAATTGCACTGAGAAATTCTAGAAGGGACAACGAACATTTAAAATTGCACTGAGAAATTCTAGAAGGAACAACAAACATTTAAAATTGCACTGAGAAATTCTAGAAGGAACAATGAACATTTAAAATTGCACTGAGAAATTCTAAAAGGGACAATGAACATTTAAAATTGCACTGAGAAATTCTGGAAGGGACAACGAACATTTAAAATTGCACTGAGAAATTCTGGAAGGGGCAATGAACATTTAAAATTGCACTGAGAAATTCTGGAAGGGACAATGAACATTTAAAATTGCACTGAGAAATTCTGGAAGGGACAGCGAACATTTAAAATTGCACTGAGAAATTCTGGAAGGGACAATGAACATTTAAAATTGCACTGAGAAATTCTGGAAGGGACAATGAACATTTAAAATTGCACTGAGAAATTCTGGAAGGGACAATGAACATTTAAAATTGCACTGAGAAATTCTGGAAGGGAAGGGAAAAGGTTTACTGGTTTAAAAGAAAATCTTTTAGTTTTGAACCTGTAATTATTGGCTTTATTTTACAGTCTATGTGTTAATTTATATCTTGTATACAAGTCATATTAATCATTAACAATTTCTTTTTCCATGTTTTTGATTTTTATTATTTAGGGTGGACTACAGCATGCCACAGGACACGCCCTTCCATTAGAAATGTTTATACAGCACTTATCAGAGTCCAGTCAGAACACGTGGACATATCTGGAAGATGAACTCTTCTTAATGATGAGACCAGAACTAAAAAATGATATTGGGAATAATGTAGGTGTAAATAAGTTATATGTAGAACTTAATATATCTCATTGACAAAAAATTCTATAATAACTTAGTTAGAAAAAAAAATTTTTGTTTCACAATTTTAGTCCAAGCAAAACTGATGAGAAATTTTATTCCTAAACGACCGTCTAGTGCTGTTAAATTAAAACTGGTATAATAATATGTACATGTAATTTAGAACTTGAAATTTCTCATTGACAAAAATACACAACTACTTTATTTATCACTTATAGTATATACATTAGTATTAAAAATATTTTTTAAGATTTTAATACTAACCAAGAAATCAAATCATGAGATCAGTTTCTCACAAAGCATGTCTTTTATTTTGTAATAGATATACATATATGTCATTTAAAATCTGTAAAGCATCAAAGAGTTTGATTGTTTTTTTACATTTTACATGTTGTATTGTACATCCCATTCCAAATTTCTATTTTAAATTTTATATTTACCAGGTACTAGATAAACAGACCAGCTGTCATATTTGCTTAAGATATTTTGTAAATTAAGTATTTTTTCATGAATATTTGCAAAGTTGCAAACAATTGATGTGAAACTTATAATTGATTTTCAGATGTATGTGGAAGAAAATTTTTTCAGTTTATTCCCAGAAGAGATTCGACCTTGGAATTGTATGTTTTTGTGGGGTACAGCTTTCTCAAGGTCATCCTTACACATGGATCCATATAATTGGACAGCCATTAGTGCAGTGATTAGTGGAATTAAAAGATGGAAGGTAATTATGATTTGTAGTCCGTGTTACAATGTCTAGTAACAGATACATAGGGGTGTTGATCCTTTTTATACTGATAACTTTGGTTCGCCATTTAAAAAAAAAATCTTTTTTGTATCAAACTTTTCACACAATATCTTAAACTCAGTGGATATTGTGTGATGGCATATCTTTTGGTGTGATGTCATATCATTTGGTGTGCTGCCATATTATTGTGTGATGTTGTATCATTTGTGTGATGTCATATCTTTATTGCAATGTCATGTCCATAGTGTGATGTAATATCCATTGTGTGATGTCATGTCCATGGTGTGCTGTTATACCTATGGTGTGATGTCATATTCATAGAGTACATTCATATCCATAGTGTGCTGTCATACCCATAGTTTTACGTGATATCTATGGTGCTGTGTCATACCCATGGTTTAATGTTAGACACAGTGTGATATTGCATCAGTATAAGCACGAATGCAAGTCAGACCATATATCCAATGCCTCTAGTTAAGTTTATTGATGCAGGGACAAATATTTCTCATTTTATTTGGCCATTTTTGAAGACCAAGCACTATGCTATTCTTCTGACAGGTTATGTTAGCACTACTACAGTACATGTAATCTTGTCATACACCTGTTTATATGTCTGTCTGTCCGTCCAACTGATATAGTTTATTTGATCTATTGCTAAGAGGAGGTAACTCTGTGAAAATTTCTCAAGAGCTGTTCTCCTTCGAAATTTTAATCTCTGCCTTACTTTTTCATCATTAACACTACTGACCAAGACAGATATTAATTTACTTGGGTATAATTTGGAGTAGAGACTTGGCCATCATTGCAATCTTTACAAAATAGTTTTATGGCAAAAAAGTAATTGACCGTATTTTGCTTTGCCTAGTTGCACTTTTGTTTTATAACAGTTTACCAGACACTACTACTGATGTTGATTGCTATATTTATATATGTACATGTATATTTTGTTATCATTGTTCTTTACAAGCTGTTCCCACCAGGCCAGGATGATCTGTTGTATATTCATCCTAAACAAAAGTGTGGCTTTCCTCTAGAATGCCACAAATACAATAGGTATAATTAATTGTTACTAATTAATGTGATTTTTAATATTTTACAGTGTTTTTATATTGATTTTTAATGTTAGTTTGAATTTAGTTTACAAACATGATTGTTTATTGTTCCTATTATTTTGTTTTTATTTTCTGTTTTGTATTTATTTTTTAGGATTCTTAGATTATGAATTATTGTAAACATTGATTTGCAAAATCTTTTTCACTTTCAAAACCATTTTCAGTATATGTATTACGGTATTTATACACTGCCATAAGTGTTTTTGTTATGTTTTAAAAAAACTACCTTCTGCTTTTTAAATTGGGAAAATATGATGTTCTGAAATACATCAAATTGCATTATGACATACTTGCAATACCTTAGGATCCTCAATATAAGGATATTAAATTGTTATAATATCTAACATTTTGTCGGTAAGGGCAACTAAATTTAATTTGCTAGTACATGTATATCATTGTTGTTTTGGGAATTTTAGTGGTCAGCTTTGCCCTTCATCGAATTTGGCACGCGCCACACTATCTTTCATTACCCCTTGAAATACCATGATCAGAATGTCATTTCTTAAATGATATGGCCAGGTTTCATCATGTATAATAATTTGTGGATGGCAGTGTATGTAAGGGCATACATTCCAAAATTAGACCAAGAGCCGATAAAGAATAATGAACCTTTGTGGCAAAAGGGGCATTAAAACACTGTTCTTGATGGATAGACAATCTTTATTTAAAGATACTTGTAAGTTAAAATTTGAACCAAAGGAACCCTAAAACACTGGTCTTACATAATATAAAGGGGGCCGCTATAATGCAGGTTTTACTGTAAATACCAAATCTTCATTATAATTGTATAAATATAAACAAACTGATGGTTTTTATTAGATCTTTATAAGTTTGATTCATGTAATATGTTTTAAAGATGTTTTTTAAAGTTCATTCTACAATTTTAAATTTATTTTAAAAATTTTTTAATTTTTTTCCTGTATTGAATCTTTCTTTTTTTTATAACTTTCTGTTCCTGAATTCTGGTAACATTATAGACTTTTATTTTGATGTTGTATGTGATATATATTTTGTTCTTTATACATTACAGTTTACAGTAGAAAACTTTAATTTCTTTATCTGTAACCAGAAATTTCTCATACTGCATTTACAGTAGATTGCTGGAAGGGTTTCCTAATGAAGTGGGCCTCAGTGGCTTAGTGATCTAAAGTGCTTCCTTATGGATCACAGATCCTCTTACTGCCTGGGTTTAAATACCACCTGGGACAGATCTAAATTTGAAAAATGTATTCTGGTTTCCACCATCATTCCTGAACTGACCGCTTGATATAAATGAAAAATTCTTGATTAGGCTTAATTCATCATTCAAAACAAAAAGTCTCTTTATGATGTGTTAATAAGACATGTATAGTTATTGGTTTTCAAAAAGCACTGTTGTTGGTTAGTGATTGAACATAGTTAAAATCATATTAAGATTTATAAATGTTACTACATAAAATGTAACTTACAGTGATGTAACGGAGATTCAAAGCCATCCTATGGAACCAAATTTCCCAGCATAGATGGACTGACAACCTACCTAAATGTATTACCTGAGCAGGTAAAAAATCCAAATTTATTAGATAAATACATTTCAATAACCAAGTTCTTTAATGTCAAATTCTCTTATAATGGACAATTTTTATGAAGGGATGAATAAAATTTGATGTACTATTTCTTTTATTATAGCCCGATTGATGCTTTTTCTGCTGATACTGGTGGGAAGTACCCACGGTATAAAAGAGCACAGTATATTGAAGTAGATCAGCTACCAGGAGAAATGCTTATAATACCTACAGGATGGTATCATCAGGTAAATAATAAATATCCTTCGATCACTTATGTATTAACTAAGAACTAAGAAGCTGTGGTGGTTTCAGTGTGGTGGGACATGAAAAGCTGAAAACTCCGATTGATGTTAAACAATATTCAACCAACCTGCGACCTGGGGTGCTAATTGATTGTTAACAATTTCTAATATTCAAAGGAGACAGAAAAGTGGTATCAGAAAATGTCAATGTCCACAGAGACTTTTTAATCCCAAAAATATCCCTGCTGATCCCTACATTTGTATTTAACAGTGTACAATGAATGAGCGGTTCTTTACATAAACCTGCAATTTGGTTTAAATTTTTTACGTATTATGTTCATAATATTCCATATATGTCAACACATTTCTATAAAATAATACCAACCTTAAAATGTAAAAATGATGTCACAAATATTCTGCAGTGAGGTTTGAATCAGGAAAATTTGTCCATGCTGTTCCTATCACCTAACAAAGTACCTACATTACATGTACCAGTAATTTATTTTGACTTTATATTTTACAGGCATTTAATGTAGATGAGACATTGTCACTGTCTACACAAGTGATGAATAGAAACAATTACCTAGTAGTTATAGAAGAGATCATTAAAGCTGGTAATCTGAAAAGAAAAAAGATACCACCAAACTTGAGTACACTACTTCCACCAGATCAGGTAGGATTATCTCCCCTGTTGAATAGGCATTCTGGATGATGGTTGTTATCTTGGATTTTACATTAAAAAAATTGAAAATATTTCTAGTGTTATCATTTTATTATGAAGTGAAGTGCAGTTACAGTTGTTGCTTAAAATTTTATTTCAAAAAGTCTGCATTCATCATAAAATTTTCAATTTCACTTTTTCTAAGTTCTAAGGCATGATTGATGATGACTGCTCATTCAGTAGTCAATGTTCAATGCATATTAGCTTCTTGTTACAAGTGACAAGACAATCCTTTACATTGCAACACAACTACAGAACTATTTGACTAGGCCAACAATATTACAAACCTTTCTGTAACTTTTCCAGTAAAAGACAAATTTCATAAAGTAGGCAGCAAGTATGGAGAATTACAATACATAGGAAAAGTAAAAAGGGAGGGAAATGGTAGTTGTCTGATTTATAGCCTGACGTGTAACCCTAGTTGGGTCATATTGCATTGATATTACCCATTGTAGCTAACAGTGGTGAAAATAAATATAATAAACTTGTTTGGTATCATCCCTTTATTGTATTATAAAACATATTCAGAAAATGTTAACGTGAAAGTAGGTGACAAACTTAATTCAAATCCAAACTAGTAGCAGACAACTTTTGTCTTCTTGCTGGATTTATTGAAACCACCGAATATTGTTTGGTTGCACTAAATTACGTAAACTGAAAATAAACAGAATTTTTAAGTATTCTGTTTAGATTTGATAATCACTGTTTTATTTTTTGTTTCAGGTAAAACTGCTAATGTCACTTTTACCAAAGAGGATATTAAAACAAGGCAAAGTTGTCACAGATGAAATACTTGGGCATATTAAACATATGAAAGACCAGAATAAAAAATATCACATCATAGATGAGGCCATGTTCCCAGGGAGTGAACCAAAAACAAATTCTACTAAATAAATATCTAACTGGCTAAGACTAAGGATGTCATTGGTTAACTGGTTGAAAACAAGTATTTCAATGGTTAAGTGGTTTGGACTAAGGATGTCACTGGCTAACTGATTGAGACTAATTATGTTATTGGTTTGCTAGTTGAGACCAATGACATCATTGGTTAACTTATCGAAATCAAGGATATCATTGGTTACCTAATAGAGACATAAGGATGGCATTAGTTTACTTGTTGAGACCAAGGATGGCATTGGTTAACTCATTGAAACCAAGAATATCATTGATAAACTAAATAAGACATAAACATGATAAATGATATCATTTGCTTATTTGTTTAGACTAAGAATATCATAAGTTAACTGGTTGAGACTAAAGATGTCATTGGTTAACTTGTTGAAACCAAGGGTATCATTGGTTAACCGACTTAAGGATGTCATTGGTTAACCAGTTGAAACCAAGGATATCATTGGTTAACTGGTTGAAACCAAGGATGTCACTGTTTAACTGGTTTGAAACTATGGATTTTATTGGTTAACTGTTTGACAGAATTTAAGTATATTAACTTCTTTGTTACACCGCTTGTAATTATGTTTTACATGAGGAGATTTTCCCTCTTGGCCAGGTTTTGTGTCATTGTTATTTTTCTATTTTATTATGATGTTATCAATTTTTTTTACAATTAGTCTGGAAAAGTATTTGTTTTCAACTAATTCCCATCCTTTCAAGAAGATTGGTTTGTTGCATTATTCTTAATTTGACTTTTTTCATTTTGTGCTATTCCAGAACCAACCTCAAAATAAAACATAGGTCTTTTCATCAAAATACTCACCAACTACAAGTTAAGTATTTTAATAAGACTTGTATAATACTTAGTTTATCCATCGACCTTGAATTTAGAACAAAGCGATTAAATTGCATAAATATGCATATAATGTTATCTTTATTAAAAACCTCTATGACTGCAGGTTAATTCTGGAATAATTTCTACTTTTCTTTTTCTTTTTTTTTTGAGTTTTAGTATATGTGCTTAATTTTAAATTTTGTAATTGATTGATGTATACATGTTTTTAATACTTTAGTTAAGTGTTTTTAATGGACCAATATTTCATGTGAGCTACACAGCTCTTCTGACAGTTTTTTATTCTGTTATTAATTTTAATTTTGATCATTTATTTGTCACTCATTCTAGGAACTGAGAATTGTGAATGTCTTTTTTCTATTTTTTTACATAATGAATATAACAAATATCTTTTATGCATAATATATTTTTTACATCTCAGTAATCTTGTAATTTAAATTCAGCTGAATTTAATAAAAAATTAATTATGGTAACGATGTATTAGTTTTATATCAGCTTAATTGTTGGCCGGGTTGCACAGTTTATAGTATGGTGAATGTCGGGTGGGCGGGGGGTCGGTCGGTCGGTTGGGCGGGCGGGGAAAATAGGTTACCAACTTTGTGAACTCTACTCCATCTACAGTTTTCAACCAAAAACCTTGAAACTTCACAGAATGTTTCTATATATATTGAAGATGTGCACCTGACTTTATAGAAATATTTCAAGATTTTTTTCCCATTTTTTTTTTTTTTTTTTTTTTTTTTTTCAGCCTTGCTGTTGGCCTTTACTGCACTAGAAGGGGGTTTTACCGGAATAATTGCGAAATTCCGGAATAGTAAGACACTTTCCGTAATCTTTGCGAAAATCCGGAATATTTAGATCAATTACAGAATTTTTAGACCAAATCCGAAATAATCAGACAAAATCCGGAATAATTGGTCAAAATCCGGAATAATAAGAATATTGTTACGGTAAATTTTACGGATTCTAAAAATTTCCGGCAAGTGTCTGATTATTACGGTAACTTGTCTGATTATTCCCGGTAAAAGACTGATTATTACGGTAAAAATCTATTATTCCGGAAATGTCCAATTATTACGGTAACAATTTTTTTAAATTATTATTTTTTAGAAATTTCCCGTAATAATGGACATTTGCCGAATAATTAGACTTTTTTTCCGTAATAATCGGTCATTTTCCGGAAAAAAATCAGACACTTACCGTAATTTTTAGATTATGGAAAACTTACCGTAACAAAATAGTCCAATTATTCCGGATTTTGCTTGATTATTCCGGATTTTGCC
Organism: Anadara kagoshimensis; assembly: GCA_021292105.1. NCBI lineage: Eukaryota > Metazoa > Mollusca > Bivalvia > Arcoida > Arcidae > Anadara > Anadara kagoshimensis. The sequence goes on from CM037870.1 coordinate 48,128,563, forward strand.
TGATTATTCCGGATTTACCGGTTTATTCCGGACTTTACCTGATTATTCCGGATCAATTTGGTTTATTCCGGATTTGGTCTGATTATTCCGGATTTTCGCAATTATTCCGGTAAAACCCCCTTCTAGTGCTGATTCACCTGGTATCAGTATAATGGACTGGGGGAGTGGTACGCTCGTCTGCGGCGTACTGACTCTTTGAGCTAGCATGGTAAAGTCGCCCTGAGTGCGCGCTAGTACAAGGCAGACTATACAACACACTCGCACTTCTCATGCATACACGAAATTGTTCATAGATTAATCCATAGAGATTAATTAAATAGTACTCGTCGCGAATAGCTGAAAAATTGCTGATGTGACGTTAAGCAACATTCAACCAACCATCCAACCAACCATTTTTTCAGACTTTGAAACTTAGTCACTTTTTAGCAAGTATTTGAACTGGGGGTACCTACTTTGTGAAATCAACTCCTCTTACATTTTTAAATCAAAAACCTTTAAATCTATAAATATTGGAAGATGTGCACCTGACTTTTTGGAAATATTTCAGAAATTTTTTCCCATTTTTCCAGACTTTGAAACTTTGTACTGTATATATCAAAAGATTATCAAAGATGTGCACCTGACTTAATGGCATTGTTTTCTAGAGTTTGAAAAAATGGTACCTATTTTGTTAAATAACTCCTCCTACATTGTTTCACGAAGATATATATATTTATCTAACATTACACTAGTTTTTCTGTCTGATTTGACGAAATGAACGTTTTATCGAACATGCATGATACAGAATCTTGTATCACCACACTTGTGATACAACATTGGCGGTAAAGTTCATGTTGGATTTCTCATTACGACGTCATTGGTGACTCTCCCATTTGTCAAATGTAAATAATGACGTCATTACTACAGAAGATATGTCGTAACATAGTTTTCTGTGGTAAAATATTTTTTTTCACATAAACTGTTGTTTTTTATTATTTTAAATAACCTAGTTGGAAATGTTAGATAAAAATATCATATACACAGTGTGTATGTACAACCCTTCGTATCAGGTCTCATCCTTTTTTAGTATCCGTATCACTACTCGTCGCGCAAGCTACCTATAGCTGGTGATGTCCCAAAATAAATGAAATATTCTTGACTAGATCAGAAATCCCGATTCACCTCAATCAATCCTTCAGATAAAACAATAAATACCCAAACCCGATAATGGTAAGAATGGAAGAAAAAAAAACTATTATGATCATAACCACATTACATGGGTCTATAATGTTATCTTTAGCTGGTGATATCTTTATATAATTAACATAATCTTGATTGGTATGTAAAGCCTAAAGATTGTCAGCCAACTCCTACCAGATCAAACTAAATTGACTATTCTTTCTTTGAAGACTACCATTCTTGATGCTCTTTGTCATGGATTCATCATTTATTTAGCTAAAGGATCAAAATATATTTTTAGTTTGATCTGGTAGGAATTGGCTACATATTATAATAAATTGTTGACCCTTTGATATTGCAAACCTAGGTTTATCAGGGCCCTCAAAAAGTTATATGGCCATCATCACAGTTTTGTTGATAAATTTGATGTGTCTGTGTCCAGGATTGTTCTGGATGTACTTGATGTCCCATAGTTCCATGTTCCTTTCACTCAATTTTGATTACACACGTGGCGAGTGTAGCTAGCTAAACAGAAGGTGCTGTTCCTTCAACAGCACCTGGCCTCACTTCCCTTCACTGGTGGAAGTTCATGTGTTTCACCTAACTTGTTAAAGTTTCAAGGTTTTTACTTTGCTTCTGGATTGTGATTCGGACATAAATTGGTATGTTTGTTTTTGACTTATTCAATAAATTAAAATTTCTCGATATAACTTAAATGATTTTGTTTGATCAATGGTCCAAGTCAAAGATCCCATTTGCTCATATTATGTTGTATTTTAAAATTGTTCACCAATAAAGAAGACAATTTTTACCATATTTTGGTCTGCATTCATCAAGGATATGATTTTGAAAATCATTAAATTACATTTTCTACACATAAAATCGGACAAATTTGAAAACGTGATGATTTTGTTTAATATTTCAGATATCCATGAACTTTAGGTGACATTTCGAAGATCTATCTCTTTATTGCTACAATAATGCCATTTAAGTGTCTTAAATATGTCATTTTAAAGATTTCTTCAATGTTACAACTTAATGCATTTAAAATACATGTATAAAGTATAAAATGTTACAAGATCCATTTTGAAGAAAATCTTTGTAAGGTATAATTGTGACACCAATAACTGTTATAACCCTTATCCTGCTAAACTGATGTAATCTGTAAATTAAAGCCCCACCTTTTGTAACAGATTTTTATCTCTCTCTCTCTCTCTCTCTCTCACACACACACACACACACACACAACAAAATAAAAGAAACAAATCAAACAAATTTAAATTCAGTTTAATATTGGGATATAATACAAAAATGAGAAATGGATAATCATATGTTTACAATCTAGTTGTTGACATATCCAGAAATCACCAGCACAGTACTTTTATCAGTTTGTCAAGAGCAGATGGGTGATGTTTCACTAAAATAATTATCATTTAAAACAAACCTTATAAAACATGTTACCATAGGTAAGCACAAAAAACCTGTTTATAAAGACCACCTATGGGACCTAAGTAACATTGACTTTACTTTATGTATATTATATACAGTACAGACCTATTGAAAGTCTAACACTTGCCTAAAGAATCTGCAGTTCATCTCCACCCCTATATTTTTACAGCTTTTCAGCAACTGATTTCTAACTCTGGGCAGCTTTTTCTTTAATAACTATCCATATCTTGGCCTCTCGACAGCCGAGCTTCACCTCCTTTACGTTAGTTCAGCTTCGCCTCCTTTACGTTAGTTCAGCTTCGCCTCCTTTACGTTAGTTCAGCTTCGCCTCCTTTACCTTAGTTCAGTGTTACAGTTTGGACAGGTCTGTACTGTACCCCTTTTATAAAGAGGGTCATTTTTGGTAGAAACATGGAACAAAGGGACCATTAAAAGTTTCCTTAATAGACAAGTTGTCTACATATAGCAGTGGTAGCTATAACAATTTTACTGTATCCACATATTTATAAAATATTGGCTTGAATGTTTTCTTACTTTCAAAAACACTTATTACAAAGCAATACAATTCAAATTATCAACAATCATTCACAAAATTCATAAAAAATCTATATTAATATATTTTTAAAATGAGAACTGTAAAAATAAAACTTCCAAAAATCATAGCTGTAAAGAATTGATGGACCCTAACTGTCATTTTCTGAACATGTATAGCAGAATAATTTCTACAATGTCATCTTTATAGCTGTAAAGAATTGATGGACCCTAACTGTCATTTTCTGAACATGTATAGCAGAATAACTTCTACAATGTCATCTTCATAGCTGTAAAGAACTGATGGACCCTAACTGTCATTTTCTGAACATATATAGCAGAATAATTTCTACAATGTCATCTTTATAGCTGTAAAGAATTGATGGACCCTAACTGTCATTTTCTGAACATATATAGCAGAATAATTTCTACAATGTCATCTTCATAGCTGTAAAGAACTGATGGACCCTAACTGTCATTTTCTGAACATATATAGCAGAATAATTTCTACAATGTCATCTTCATAGCTGTAAAGAATTGATGGACCCTAACTGTCATTTTCTGAACATATATAGCAGAATAACTTCTACAATGTCATCTTCATAGCTGTAAAGAATTGATGGACCCTAACTGTCATTTTCTGAACATATATAGCAGAATAATTTCTACAATGTCATCTTCATAGCTGTAAAGAATTGATGGACCCTAACTGTCATTTTCTAAACATATATAGCAGAATAACTTCTACAATGTCATCTTCATAGCTGTAAAGAATTGATGGACCCTAACTGTCATTTTCTAAACAAATCTAGCAGAATAATTTCTACAATGTCATCTTCTCATTATTAGAGTGAGATTAGCAAACATTTTTGTAGTTGAATTTTTGCATTGTGTTCTCTAGACTTACTCTCAATAGAATTAAAGAATTGAAAACACATTCTATTTTGCAATAGTCTAAAGCGCTCCAGGAGTTTTAACAAACGTAACAAATATATTATATACCGTAGGTTTGCAAAGCATAACATTTCACATTTCTTCATTTTACATCTCATATATATATATTAAAAACTTAAAAATAAGTTAAAATGTTTTCTAAAACATAACTGAATTTATTATTTGTAAAACATGTTTCACTGTTGTGTAAGGTTCTTGTTACATATAATCCATAACTGAATTTATTATTTGTAAAACATGTTTCACCGTGGTGTACGGTTCTTCTTGTTACATATATCATAATATATATGTAACAAGAAGAACCGTACACTACGGTGAAACATGTTTTACAAATAATAAATTCAGTTATGTTTTAGAAAACATTTTAACTTATTTTTAAGTTTTTAATATATAAATTTACCTCGCACAAAGGATAAACTTTATCGACATATTTGGAATTATATATATTATATATATATATATATATATATATATATATATATATATATATATATATAAGACCATAAAAAAGAAGATGTTTATTTTAAAATAAGTAAAAAAGAAATAAAGTGTTACATTTTTAAAACTATGGCAAATACAATTAAGATGATTTGGTAGTATATTAGCCCCCTTCCAGTCCTAGTATTTTCAAATGATCAATAATATTAGGGAGGTTTGTAACTTTTCTAGAGAGTACACTACATGTTTATTTTAAAATAAGTAAAAAAGCTTAAAACTGTCATCTACAATGACCATTATTTTGTGATATTTTAGACCCCTTGAGTCCTAGAATTTTCAAATGATCTATGATAAAAGTGAGTAAATTTTAAAATTCACCATAAAACAAACATACAATAGATTAATAGGTGCTTGTATATTGCTAATGAGTAAAACTTTTTATGAATGCACATCACAAAAATTAATCATTTATTCTCTCCTTTTCTGGACTGATGTGATTTAGAATCATACGATCAAATAAATCATTCAGTAATTGTTCTTTTATGAATAAAGAGTTGGGAGGCTAGAAAAATAAATACTGGTACCTTTGTAATCTTAATTGTTCCATCTTGATAAAAGAATTGGGAGGCTAGAAAAATAAATACTGTTACCTTTGTAATCTTAATTGTTCCATCTTGAATAAAGAGTTGGGAGGCTAGAAGAATAAATACCCGTACCTCTGTAAATTTTATTGATCCTTTATGTATTAATGAGCTGAGAGTTTCGAAAAAAATAAATACTGGTACAATGTAAACTTGTTCCATTATTAATTGAGAGCTGATGGCTCGATAAATAAAAACTACTTCCAAAGCTTGAATTAAATTATGACATCAATGAAATGACAATATAACATCTAACCACAATAAATCCACAAAACTTAACAAGTCATTTGTCATATTTGTATCAGGTAACTAAGCATGAAAAAATAAAATAAAATAAAAGCAAACAAAGACATTCCATAATGATTAAACCTACATGCAATGGGGGTTGCCACTGTACCATGTGATAGCACCCCTTGTTAGTCACCAACTATAGCTTCCATTAGATGTAGAATCATATCAGTTCACACTTCCCCATAAAAAAGAATGCTGTTTTCATGTAAACCTTTTCCTGCACAAAGGTTAAGAGGTGTTAATTACATGGTACAACAGCAAATCCCGTCATGACTTTTATCTTTGGTATTTTTTTTATAATAAACATAAAACTCATTTAAATATTTATTACATTAAATTTATATTCAGTACCAGTAAATATAAAAAATAAAAACATACAATGTATTACTGTTACATGTTAAAATGATTGATGAACAAGACAGATAGTTATATTAACAAATCTCCTCATTAAATTTTGTGTATCATGGTCATATTAATATTCTTTAAAATGTTTCAACAAAAATAAAATCAAACAATAGTTCAATCTTATATTCAAATCCTATATATAAATTGTAACCACTGAAAACCAAGACCAGTCGTTTTTGTGTACACATGTATATTACAAACATACTTCAGATGTCAAATATCTTCTTTATTTTAACTGTTTACGATTGGTCACTCGCTGGTTACAATTTGGACATTTCCTGGGTTTGGCCCCACAACAATCCTCACAAAGAGTACAATCGCAAGGCTCCAGTTTTAGTTTGGCTGGAGTCTTTACCCCATCCTCTTCACAGTTCTTACAAAACACAATCTTCGGTCTGGCATCTGGTTTGGATTTCAGCTGTTGTTCTCTGAAATTACAAGTCATTAATCAAAAACAAGCATACCAGTCCAAGTCCAAATCACAATCCAAAAGCAAAGTAAAAACATTCAAATTGGCAAATTAAGTTAAACACGTGCACTTCCACCTTGGAAATGATGAAGTAAGTCATTAGAAAAATAATGTTTGGGAACATGTACCATGATATTACAACATTTTAACCAGAGCTGATGGGTTTTTGGTTTCTATTATTTAATGTTTCCCTTGTGATCTTACTAGTACATGTAAATCACTGTATTTCACATTCACATTGATGTAGACCTACCAGGGACATGATAATGGACAAGCATGGATCAAAATTTGCAATATGAGTTGAGTAATGGTGTTTAACATCCCAGGCAAGAATATTTCACTTATATCAAGACGTTGCCAGCTATAGGCGAAAGTGCAGCAATTTTGCCTTTGCATTGCGCTGATGGTATTATACAGCAGGGTTCTTTATCATGCCAAGCCCACCATGACACGGTACCATGTTTATTTTAAGTTCCCATCTGAAAGAGCCGTGACTTTTAACAGTCACTACCCACTTTCAAGTCTTGGGACAGACCCGGTCAGGGTTTGAACCCATGACCTCCCACTTACGGAGAGAGCACTCTACAAACTGAGCTAACGCAGTGGTAATATGTCTTAGTAAGTAAAAGGGTTTGAACCCACAACCTCCCACTTACGGAGGGAGCACTCTACCAACTGAGCTACTGCAGTGGTAATATGCCTTAGTAAGCTAGCATTGAAAAGTCTCCCAAATGTGTACAAATGTGTCAAAACATGGTCTAGTATAATTTTCATAGTGTTTGATTTAGAATTTTTCAGAAGGGATCATTTTCAAAATTTTCCTCCAAGACATTATAACAGAACTATTTTACGGTATTAAAGATAAGGTCATATGGCAAAACAAGGAATGGCCCTTGTAGGATGAACATTGGCATAGTACAATCAATGGTTCAAAAATGCCATTGTTCATGCACTAAAAACAAGAAAAGGGACTTGGATTTGACTGCATAAAGGGAAATAAAAACAATCTTTGTTGCCTTAATTTCACTTGTATCATAAACTCAACAATGTACATCCAAGTGGATGGTATAGTGTGTGTGTGTGTGTGTGTGTGTGTGTGTGTGTGTGTGTGTGTGTGTGATATTACCTTTCATTAATACATTTTTGAAGTTCATCCCAGAGTTTGCCGGAATGCAAAATACCCGAAGCAGACACACCACCTTTGTTTGGTTTGTTATATGGCACACCAAATCTTATCAGCTGCTTTATAATCTTGCAGCGATCAGCTGACTGCTCGTGTGTTATTTTTGATTCATTTTTCTGCATCTAGACATAAAAATTTGTTAAGTTATAAATAAAGACAATGATTTTTAAGGCTTCTGTTTGAAATTTCCATAATTGACCTTTTTATTTAGAAGAAATACCATTTAGTGGGTTTGTAAAAAATAGGGTTTGAAGTTTCCATTTAAGAAAAGTTTATAATTTATACAGTCACTCCTGTCTATAAAGCCAGTAAAAGTGGCCTTTATATACAGGTTCAAATAATGTGAATAAAGAACAATTGGGAATTAATTGGGAATTAATTCTAATGACCTTTATAAGCAGGTGGCCGTTTTATAAAGATGGCTTTTAAGGCAGGTTGGACTGTACTTGTTTGCTGACATTTTCGTTTGTGGATCAAAATAGTCATGAAACCATAAAAATTAGGATAACAGTCTTTCAAAACTTCAACCTTGGACAATGAGAATTTTGCTAATACCACAAACTAAGATTTAGATAAAAGAGAAGCTTATAAGAACTTTTAACAAGCAGCCTTAAACTTTAAACATAGCACTGTACGGCGTAGGGAAAATGGCGCTGGAGTAGGACTATGAATATATCCGAAACCGATAATTTGCTGTTAAGTCTGATTATCAATCACAATCTTCCCATTTCATGTTAATTTTACTTCTAAATTGGTAAAGTATTTAAAATCCACATTTGTAGTTTGCACATGGCACTGTACGATTTATCTCCCTTTCACAGAAGTGAAATGTAATCGATAAATCAGTTTTAAAATGTGACAGAATACAGCAACACCAAAATACTTTATTAATATTATACCCTTTGAAATAAATTTAAATTACCGTAGATTTCATAAAAAATTGCATCCAACTGCCATCGCTGTTTACTTCATAAAAAGTTATGATTTTACATCGTAGGACGCAAACTTCACAGACTACTTTGTATTGTATTTACGAGATCAGTTCGCCAGATTGCACAAATTATCGGATGCATTCCGTCGCAATATGTTACTAGATTCCGAAATATATTTCGAAAATTTATTCCAAATGTGCATATGTAACCAAATGCATTACCCATCTCAGAATACATATCTCACGATACAACAGATATATTTCTTTCACGTTCATTTACAAGGTGCACTATTTCCATGCCTAAACATTTCATACCATTTAATAGTAAAGAAGCCCGCTCTTGGCAGAAAGTGATAGCAATGTAAGCTTTCACTGTCATGAACGCCGTACAAAAACTATTTTTTATTAATCAATGATTCAGAGCTTCAGTGTTTATGTGCCTTACTTACTCTTGACATTTCCATAATCTCAGGTTTTCCCATCAAACAATGATGGAGAGCGTTGTTACCATTTTTGTCAACAGAAAACAATCCAGTACAAGTTTCTGCATCTGATCTTGCTTGTACTACAAGTAAATTTTAAAAAAATCAGATAAATGTTTTGAAAACTGTTTGATGGATAGTACCATAGGTAATACATGTGTATTAATGTATTGTATAGTTGGTTTTATTCACTGGGGATTTAATTTGGCTATATTCTCGGTTTGACTTTATAGTGCGAAATTAAATACCAAGTGAATATTTTCATGTAACATTCATTAAACATGTTTACACTGGCAACTGCACCACGAAATATTATTCCTGTGAATAAGTTCCAGTGTATGAACCGCAAAATTTTATCCCCACAGAATTAAACAACTATACAGTATATACAAACAGAATGGGTTACTATTGAAGATGTTGATCTAGTTTCTCACTATGAACTGTTCAATACATATAGCTACTTGAAGTGCTAGTTGTACAGCATTAGAAGTGAAAATATACATGTGCTTTAAAGCTTTTCTGAACACTTTTTTATCTAACATTAGACTAGTTTTTCTATCTGATTTGACGAAATACAAGTTTTATCGAACATGCATGATACAGAATCTTGTATCACCACACTGTGGTGATACAACATTGGCGGTAAATTGCACGTGCACTTTCTCATTGTGACGTCATGTCATGTCAAATGTCATAATATAGTTCAGTGGTTTTCTGTGGTAAAATGTATTTTTCACATAAAGTATTGTTTTTTTATTATTTTAAATAACCTAATTTGAAATGTTAAATACAAATATCATATGCACAGTGTGTATGTACAACCCTTCGTATCAGGTCTCGTCCTTTTTTTTGTAGCTGTATCACTACTCGTCGCGCAAGCACGACTCGTAGTGATACGGCTACGAAAAAAGGACTTGACCTGATACAAAGGGTTGTACATACACACTGTGTATATAATATGTATGTATTATTGAAAAACTACTGGCACAACAGACACTATTACAGATACTTGTCTGTTCTTGCATGTTTGTGGTCACAGTTGCACAGTGGCTAGTGGTCAGTCTTTAAATCCAAGCCAAATTATCTCACTGCTAAGAGATTGTTGGTAAAAACTAAGGGTTATATTGTTGTGTGTGCCTTTAACAGTTGGTTTGGTGTCAGTGTGTGACCATGTGATTGATGATATTGTGGGCAGATAAGAAACATTTATTGTGTGTGTATCACAAGAACTTGTGTTCAGATTAAAATCAATAATAAGATTAATAGAAACTATCTCAAAATTAAAAGACCATTATAGTAGCTCAGTTGGTAGAGCACTTGTTCCGTATGTGGGAGGTCATGGACAGCGGTTGGGTCTGATGAAGACTTGAAAATAAGAAGTTTTTTTCGCCAAGCACTTGGCATTTAGATATGAAAGTCACAGAGTCCTTCAGAAGGAACCTGGAAAACAGATGCTCCACGACACTGAAGGCATGGCACATTATAGAACTCTCCCTGGATATAGCCTCATGTGTACTGCAAAGGTTAAAACTTCTGCAACTTCACTTATAGCTGGTGATGTCCCAATATAAGTGAAATAATCTTTATTTTAACGTAAAACCTCATTTAATCCATTAATTATATTGACAAAGCTTATAAATTTCAGATAGAGTGCAAAAAAAACCATGAAACAATATTAAGGTCAACTTTATCTGGTAGTACATACAACTGGAACTAGTTTTCAAAGTAGGAATGTTGTTGTGCAAACCCTGTCTATGAAGAAGGTATAGATGTATTTGACCTTTCATATCCTGCCCCAGGCCTAAGTAGCCAAGTGTTGTAAAGTGTGTGCTTATGGATCATAACATGCACATCTCACTGTTTAGTAGTGATGGGAATCAGTTACATTTTCATAATCGATTAATCGGTTATAATCGGAAGATGATTTTGATCGATTTTCCAATTATAATCAGTTAATAAATTGAAGTGGAAATTACAAAGTAAATTAGATTTAATTCTAATTTTTAGTCTTGATAATATCTGCAAGATATTTGTATCTCAGTTAAGATTTAAAATATCCTTCATTTTTCTGATCATTTACTCTTCCTTACATTTGTGTTAGTTTTCTTTTCCAAGTACACTTATTTCAGCTACAATGTCATACTTCAGACAACAGACTGTGCAAATATTACACACTAGCTCCAAATAAACTGTTCCGTTTTTCCATAAACGAACTTCAGTAAATAATCGAAATCGATCGATTATTAGATTTTAGAATCGATTATTGCTAATCGGACGCTCAAACGATTAGATATCGATTAAATCGATTAATCGGTCCGACACTACTGTTTAGTCTCTAATCCCACTCTGGCTGATCCTAGGCTAGTGTGAGAAAGCTTGTCAATTCAAAGTTTGATCACTCTGGTTTCCTCTACCATCTTAGAACTGACCACCTCAATATAAATGAAAGAACACCATTACTCCACTATACATATTATGTATCTCCTGCCAAAACTAGAGTTGCATCTTGCAGATTAATTTTTTTTCCTCCATACCTGCATTTATAAGGCCCTCCACTGTCTTTGCACTGGCATAACGACAAGCAATATGAAGGGGAGTTAACCCTTCCTCAGTAGTCCGAGCTTCTAAATCTATTCCTTTCTGAAATCATAATGGATTTATAAGATGTCATTAAAATGCACAAGACATGAAATTAATTTTTATTTGACTGACCTATGGCCTAATACATGTCATATGCTGTCACGACAACAGGTGTCAACTGCTAATTTAAGAAATGAAACTTTACCTTTTTTCAAGTGCAAATTTTACACAATTCTTGTGCTCTCCATACCCCATAAAAAAGTATAACAATTATTTGGTTTCTTATACATTTGTATTTACAACCATTCAAAATATTTAAAAAATAAAAATTTTTGGATGATGACAGTTAATTTGCTTTTTAAAAACTATTTATTACTGGGTATAAACCATTTGTTGAAATACCATTTAAATTGTAGCATGAAACTCCACCCACATACTCATGAATTTGTGATGCACAGAGTGTCATGGATTATAAAGACTTGATGTTCTACCCATACTTCTTAATTATTAATATTACTGGAAGTCTGGGTAAAATAAAAATATTCTTGACTGAGAGGTAAATCCTCATTCAATCAATTGCTGTATATTGCTATTTATTGTATGTTTGTGGTGTCAAATTTTGCATTTTGAAGATGCCCAGTGTATTTAAAAAACCAAGGTCTTATCTTATTAAAGGGAAGGAAGTGTGTAAGAACCTGAAACCTTTACTGAATGCCTCAAAATGCTGTATTTTCGTGAGAATACACCACATCACGAATGTTGCCAAAATAAAACTACAGCAAAATATAAGCATTATACAGTATACTTTTGTGACATACATGTAAAACTTAGTTATGTGCGTATCGTCATGAGGTGATGGTGATTATTACAACATATCATATATTCTTGATATTGAAAAATTATAGCTGAATGAAAACATACATGCAATTAAGCTGTCTGTCTACACATCACATTCAAACTACAATTTAGTTTTCTAATGGGCTTCACCACTGTACCATGTGATTAATAATACCTCTGTTTGTGTGGAATGTTTATGAAACAAGTTAGCATTACTAATTCATGAACTAAGATTTTGCAGGGTAAAACTTCATCTAATATGATTCTTTATCCACTAGAAATAAGTGTTCCACACAAATGTTAGAGGGTATCACATGGTACATACAGTGTTCAATCTAGAAGGGGCCCTTGCACCTATTGGCTCCAAAATAAAAATACAGGCCCTAAAAAAATACTGTCCGTGGGCCAAAATGGGTGCACCTTTTAACTATCACTTCATATTATTCTGCTAGTCATTTTTCTTTGTCTAAGAATTATAATGTATGAGCTTTCAAAAGTGACATGAGGCTGACCCCTGTTTTGAAAATATGGTTCCAATTTTCTGGAGGTCTGGGCCAGAATGGCCCCGCTACTTCTGGTCTGGATTGAACATTGAGAACATAAGCACACCTCATTGCTAGAGAATTATAAAAATAACATTACCAAGTGTATTAAATGGTCAGCAATATCATGGTGATCCATGCAGGCAGCCAAGTGTAAAGCACTGTAACCATCTTTTTTCTGACTATTAAGTACATCTGGGGATTTCTGAAGTATCAGGCGGACTGCTCTATAAACAAAAATAAACAAATTCAGTGAATTAAAATCTCTGTCAACAGGTACTTTTTTGTTATTTGCACCATAACTGGGTCATAACTTGCAGCAACCAAATTAAGTTCATATGCACATCTTAATGTCGATGTTCTGCATAAAGTTTTGTGAAATAGTGCTACATAGTTTGGAGAATTAACCCAGACAACAAGTGTCTGAACAGACAGAAGGATGGGAGTTTGAATTTAATACCTCCCCTCTTTCTTTGAAATGTGGGGGATAATAAAACACAGATAACAAGCATTCTGAAAGTATTGCTTAGACAATACTACTTCTACTTTAGGCTTGTCAAATTAAAAATGAAGGGGTTCACTGACTCTGGCACTGTCACACTATCTTGCATTACTTCTTGAAATACCATGAGCAGAGAGTCATTATGTACATGATAAATTCCACCTGTATTTGATATGTAAGAGTTGAGTGTTCTAGTTTTTTAATCTTAGCACTGTATAGGTTATTGAAACTTAAGTATGCATCTTCAACTTTAAATCATATTATCTTTTCAAAGGAATTATTATATATTTGAAGATCACAGGTATAAATTTGTCGAGGGCATGATTCGAAAAAGTTGTGCCAACATACTTGTCTTTTAAATTTATGTTACTATGCTTTAAGATAGCATACAATGGCAACCGTTGTCAATTTCTTTATACAAGAGGCCAAATGGGCCTTTACCGCTCACCTGGTAAGCATGCGCCTAAAGACACTCAGAGGATTAAGTTTGTTCCAAATTTGAACAAAATCGGCCCATAAATAAATCCACATTGACTAATAATATGTATTTGCTATTTTTAGTAACAGCGGCCATATTGAATATTGGTGGATTATGCCGGACATAATTTTTTATCTTTATCCAGCAAGGACCTCTCACACCAAATTTGGTTTAAATTGGTTCAGTAGTTTCAGAGGTGAAGATTTTTTAAGAAATAGGCTTAAAACGCATCTAATTTGCATATTACACTAATAGTGCATAAAAGAAAAATTTGACAGCAAATCCCGTTACATATGTTAAATGGCTATCTCAGTGTTTCAGCTAGGGTTCCATGTATGTGGGCCAGTTGGCCCATAAGTTTTGAAAATGTGGGCCAACTCCATTGTGTTTATCATTTGCTGTTAAACATTACACCCATTCTTAAATTACCGTAGCTGTTGATAGGATGTTAAGCTCCAAAAAACAAATACAGGAATGGTGGAGGTAACTTAAGAGTACCTTGACTAATCAAAAAACATTTGCCCCATGTCCTTTACATATCTTAACCAATTATAAGTTTCCATCCTTTTATGTTGAAATCTGTGGTCATAGTTCGTTTTTTTAGTCACATTTTTAACACGTCTCCCTCAGACTCGTGTTCAACTTTATTTTCATCACTATCAGAATGTTGTACACTAGATGTATCTTCCGCTTCATCACTACGATTAGACACTGACACACTCGGAAAGAAATTAGTAATTCTTTTTGACGCTACGTTAGGGTTCCTCTTAACAAGTACTTTCGTTTTTACAGTGATTGCTGGAGGTGAATTGCATTCGTCCTGATCTGAGTCAACCAAGTGCTTTGTTTCTAGGGAAGCCAATATGGCTACCATTACATTGTCCAAGCTTATTCTGAGACGTTTTCATTACGTATTGGCAAAAACGATGCGATAATTGATTTTTACGATTTTCAGATCAGAAAATTATTTTTTTGCTCATGTGTTTAATAATTTTGCGTAGGATGCTAATTTAAAGCGCCAATCTTGGCCTATGATATTTTGAAAATCAGCTAAAAATAAAAATCATGCGTGAATAGCGCAAGGGCGCGGCCTGGCTGGAGCACTGCTATCTATCTAGTTTCTGTGTACCAAATTTGAACAAAATTGGCCCATAAATAAATCCACATTGACTAATAATAGGTTTTTGCTATTTTTGTTAACAGCGGCCATATTGGATATTGGTCAATTATGCTGGACATAATTTTAATCTTTATCTTGCAAGGACCTCTCACACCAAATTTAGTTTCAATTGGTTCAGTAGTTTCAGAGGAGAAGATCTAAGTTTACGCACGGACGGACGCACACTTTGCCATACCATAAGCTCACATGGCTTCGCCAGGTGAGGTACAAATCATGTGTGGGAGATTGGGTTGAAATCTTGGCTAGGTCTTGAAAAGACTTGAAGACAGTCATTGACTGTTCTTGTACCAAGAATTTAGAAATTAAATTCAGTTTCTCCAGAATAGACCTTGGAAACCAATGCCCTGTGTCACAGTAGGCATGGTACACTAAAAACCCTCCCTGCATGTTGCTCTGTTCATAAGACAGAGGTCAGAATGTTTGTTAACTCAACTGTAACTGTCTGGCTATAAGTATAAATGGACATAAAACCCCTTCAATCAAACAATTATTTACGAAAACAAAGCAACAAAGTATATAAACTTACTGGAGTTCTCCTTTTCTTGCTGCAAAATGGATTGGAGAAAATCCCTGGACATTTACAAACTTTAAATCGACATTTGGCCACTCCAGTATTATCCTCATGGTCTCATTGTCACCGATATTGATGGCATCTGTAACTGCGCTATCACCTAGTTTATCCTTAAATTACAAGTACATACAGTTAATAAAGAAGGTTCTAGTCACATGGTTAGCAAGTATTTGTACATATGGTAGGTTCATGCAGTCACCATTTTATTACTGAAATAGAGCATGATGTGGTATTGTTGTCAACTAGTCATTACATTACATTCCACTTTTGATGTGTGGACTTGGCCAAATGGTACAGGCTTTTACCCCCATCCCCAACGTACAAGGGTTTAATGTTTTCCTGCAACCTTGACCCTTCCCTTTTGACCTTGGTATCCCACATACACGATTTTAGAGGGACGGACAGACAGACATGATGATCCATATACTCCCCTCTCAAAGTAGTTGGGGGGTGGGGGGGGTGGGGTGGGGGAGTATAATAAACACATGCTTTTATGTCCAATATGATAAGGTATGGGTTTTCTGCTTTAACACATAGGCTTTTCGCCTGCAGATCCTCCAGTTTTCTTTCCATACTAGGATCCAACACAAATGTATACCAGGGCCAAAAAGCCAGATATCAGTTGTAACTAGAACTGTCTCTTGACAGGGTTTAATGTTTCCCGTGTCCTTGTCCTTTCTGTTATGACCTTGGTTAAAGGTCATGACACACCTTTGAGATCATGAAGATTATTAATGTGAAGTTTCATGACGGTCATCCAAAGCAATTATGAGATGTGGCCCAGACACAGTTTTCAAACATACTTTTTCTATGACCTTGACCTATCAGATATGACTTTAGTTCAAGGTCATGACAGACCTTTGGACCATAACGATTATTCATGTGAAATTTAATGACAGTCGTCCAAAGCAGCTATGAGATATTGCAGGGACATGATTTTACATGGACAGACAGACAGACAGACATGGTGATTCATATATACTGTAACAGGAGGGAGGAAACACCAGAAAAAACTACTTCCTCACCGAGTGCCCCGGCTGAGGATCGAACCCGGCCCTCCCGGGTGAAAAGCGAGCGATCTACCACAAGGCTAAAAGATCCGAAGATCCGGACCAGAAAGTCTGGCAGTAAATCACTCTATTATATCTACTACATGTATATTCAACACAACAATACCACGACTAGCTCAGTCCCGCTACAATACCACCTCAAACTAGTTTGCGGGGTATAATAACTTGTTTCTAAATCTTTGTAAAATAATTATTTGTAAAGTTCATAATGGATGCCTAGGCTTATCAAAGGCCATATCCAAAATTACCTTTATATTTGTTATATATTTATCTCAAATTTCCATGTTCCTTTAAGTCTTAATTTTGATAACACACGTGTCTGGTATAGCTATCAACTGGAGGTTCTTACTTTTTTACAGCACCCTGCCTCACCTATCTGGTAGAAGTTTATATGTTTAACAAAATTTCCCAGTTTTCAAAGTTTTTACTGTGTTTTTGGATTGTGATTTGAATGTGGACTGGTTTGTTTGATTTTGATTTCATAAAATAAACAAATTTACCTTTATATTAATTTTACACCTCTTTGTTGATTTAAACAATTTCAATATCTCTGTATCTTTATTCTGAACTGCTAAGTGTATGGATGTTTGTTGGTTATTATTGATGGCATTCACATCTGCCCCATGATTAATCAGTAGTCTCACACACTCTAATTTCTTACTGAAAATATAATACACAAATAATATGTCTGAAATGGGATGCCATTTTAAAAGTGTTCCTGAAACTAAACCCTAACTGAGAAATTATTAACCATATGCATGATCAGACTATGAATACCAAATGGCACATCTACCTTATCCAAACGTTGTTTGAGTGAAAATTATTGTTAAATAGTTTTTGAGAAAAGTGGCAAACAAAATGGTAGCAGAAAAAATTAATATAAACATGTATAAATTTCATATACTTCGAAATAAATACACAAAAAATTAAAGACATAACAAGATGATTTTGCATGTACCTCTCACATCATAAACCAGACTGGGTCTAACAAAGGCTTGAAAATAGATAGAGACTGTTCTTTTGCCAAGCACTCTGCATTTAGAAATGAAATCATAGGAGACCTTAAAAACCGTTGCCATGCCTGGTGCGCAAAAGAACCCTCCCTGCACATAGCCCAAAGTGCACAGCAAAGATAAAATTTTTTTCTGCTACTTCATTTATTGCTGGTGACATCTCAATATAAGTGAAATATTCTTGACTGAGATGTAAAACATCATTCAATAAATCAATCAGATCATAAGCCTTTGCCAGCAGTTTTAAATCTGTAGAATTAATATTTAACTTAACCAGAACATTTTCGGTTAATCAGTTCTTGCACCATGAAATTTTTTTCATAAATAAGCATTGGTTTCACTAGTGTATTTTATTTCTTAAATTAAAAAAAAAAACCTAAAAGGACAAAAACTTATTATAGCACAGTAATTCTAAATACCCTCGAAGACAATGTCAACTAAACTGATCATTGTCAATTCCATGATTCTATTTTAGTTACCTAAATCTACATTGGGTTTATACTTACAACTTAACTGCTGTTAACAAAGGAGTACTGTCTTCTTCGTTTCTGATTTCTTTATCTGCACCAAGCTGTAACAACTTTTCCACCACATTGTCATTACCCCTAATTACAGCTACATGTAGAACAGGTGTTTTTCCATCAACTGAGTTGACCTATATGTAGATAAATGATACATTTTACCTGGAGCTGTCAGAGGTAGAGGTTTACTTAAGTGCAAAAACAAGTCCAACAAAAAGCTTAAACTAAACCTTTAAAATGGGATTGGATATTAACAATGCTCACAGACACCAATGCTCAGTCTCACATTAAAATGCTCACAATGACATCACAACCAATGTTTACATCATTGCTCATAATGACAAAAATGCTCAGACACCAATGCTCATATTGACACAAGTGTCCACACTGACCAATGTTCATACTAACACCAGTGCTCACAATGACCAATACTCATACTGAAACCAATACTAACAATGACCAATGCTATAAGTCACCAAACCCACAATGACACCAATGCTCATACTAACAGCAGTGCCCACAGTGACCAATGCTCACACCGGAACCAATGCTCAAAGATACCAAAGCTCTTATTGACACCAATGCTTATAATAACACCAGAGCTCACACAGATGCCAATCCTGATACTCCAAAGCTCACACTGACACCAATGCTCATACTAACACCAGTGCTAACACTGATGCCAATTGTAATACTCACTCAAAAGCTCACACTGGCACCAGTGCTCATACTAACACAAGTGCTAACACTGATGCCAATCCTAATTATCACTCCAAAGCTCACATTGACACCAATGCTCATACTAACACCAGTGCTAACACTGATGTCAATTTTAATACTCACTCATAAGCTCATATTGACACCAGTGCTCATACTAACACCGGTGCTAACACTGATGCCAATTGTAATACTCACTCAAAAGCTCACACTGACACCAGTGCTCATACTAACACCAGTGCTGCCGCTGATGCCAATCTTAATACTCACTCAAAAGCTTACACTGACACCAGTGCTCACCAGTGCTGACACTGATGTCAATTGTAATACTCATAAGCTCATATTAACACCAGTGCTCATACTAACACCAGTGCTGACACTGATGTCAATTGTAATACTCACTCATAAGCTCATATTGACACCAGTGCTCATACTAACACCAGTGCTAACACTGATGCCAATTGTAATACTCACTCAAAAGCTCACACTGACACCAGTGCTAATACTAACACCAGTGCTGTCGCTGATGCCAATCTTAATACTCACTCAAAAGCTTACACTGACACCAGTGCTCACCAGTGCTGACACTGATGTCAATTGTAATACTCATAAGCTCATATTAACACCAGTGCTCATACTAACACCAGTGCTGACACTGATGTCAATTGTAATACTCACTCATAAGCTCATATTGACACCAGTGCTCATACTAACACCAGTGCTGACACTGATGTCAATTGTAATACTCACTCATAAGCTCATATTGACACCAGTGCTCATACTAACACCAGTGCTAACACTGATGCCAATTGTAATACTCACTCAAAAGCTGACAATAACACCAGTGCTTACACTGATGCCAATCCTAATTATCACTCAAAAGCGCACATTGACACCAATGCTCATACTAACACCAGTGCTGACACTGATGTCAATTGTAATACTCACTCATAAGCTCATATTGACACCAGTGCTCATACTAACACCAGTACTAACACTGATGCCAATTGTAATACTCACTCAAAAGCTCACACTGACACCAGTGCTCATACTAACACCAGTGCCGACGCTGATGCCAATCTTAATACTTACTCAAAAGCTTACACTGACACCAGTGCTCATACTAACAACATTGCTAATACTGATGCTAATCCTAATACTCACTCAAAAGCTCACAACCACCAGTGTGCATACTCATGCTAATCCTTATACATGTACTCACATTAAAGCTCACAATGACACTAATGCTAACACTGACACCAATGACAACATTGACACATGTGCTCACACCTGATGTCAATTCTCACTCTTAAACCGACATCAGTGATTGCAATGCTCACACTGACACCAATGCTAAATTTACACAATGTCTATACAACAATGCTCACAAACTACACTGCTCACACTGATGTCAATACAACATTTACCAATTTTCACAATAATATCAAAGCTAATACTGAAAAGGGATTAAGTCTTAAGTCAAATCAAGTGAAATGTTGAAACTCTTACCAAATCAGGATTTTCTTCAACTAAGTTTTGTATAGTTTCAATCACTCCATTATGTACTGCATCAATCAACTCAGGTGAAGCTGGTATTAAGTCCCTCGTCTTATCTGGTTCTAAAACAAAAAATAACTACAATTGTCTCTTGAGAGTCAAATATACCTGCCCCGAACATTTAACATATCCCTACGACCTTGACCTCTCGGTTCAAGGGTATGACACACCTTTGGACCATGAATATTATTCATGTGAAGTTTTATGACAGTTATTTAGAGCAGTTATGAGACATGGCCCGGATGCAATTTCATGAGGACAGACAGACAGATAAATGGATAGACAGACAGACAAACAGACATGGTGATCCCTTTATACCCCCCTAACTATTTCGCATAGTTTGTGTGTAGGGGGGATATAAAATTACAGTGCCGTTAGGTCTCTAGATGGATAAGGGCAAGATATGGGCTTCAGCCAGGATTAATCTACTTTGGGGGAAACTACCTTTTTGAAAAAATTTGAAAAACAAGTCTGGGATCCAAAGTGTTGCAATATGCTCAATGACCACTGCCTTTTAATTAGTGCATGATCAGCTTTAAACACTGCACTTGATAGCTGATACTAAACTAATTCACTTAACCCAGCTGATTTTGTGTGTTACATGTGGATATGACATAAAAAGATAAAAACTTGGAGAATCGTATCCTTACAACAAATGAGGAATTTCTTTAAGATTCAAAACAAATATTTTTATGATCTAGGAAAATTTATCAGTAACATTATGGAAAAAATGCAACATTCCTTAAAGAAAAAATTACCAAATTTGGCTAGCTAGATTAACCCCTTTTAAGAGTGTTTTAGGAGAACAGTTCTATATAATTTGACCTTGTGACCAACTATAACCCAAAAAAGTACTTAACCTAGCTTTTATTTAGAGACATCATTCAAAGTAAACCTAATGAAGGGAATTTCTAGAAACCATTATTCAAAACTGAAGACCTCGTATCATAATATAACCATATAGTCAAGATAAAGCAGTTTGAATACTTTTTCTCAAATCAGTCAAGATCCTTTGACCTTGGCATAATGTAGAAAAATGCTTGAACATATGAATATTTAAAATATGTATCAATTGAAATATCTTAAAAACAGCTAAAATGCATGCAGTAGTAAAATCACAAAGGTGAAAAACTAGGTCAAAGTTGTCTGTGGCCTTGACCCTAAGAATATTTCAAGACAACATGATAACCAATGTGAGTACATATACTCTTTCAAAATGTTAAGATATGCAGTAGATTTTTTAATAAAAGTACCCGGTAACCTACCAGGAACTGCAACTGTTGTTTCTTCTTGTTCTTCTTCCTGATGTTCCTCAAATTCTGGAATGTCATCTGGTACTTCCCCGGTAACAATAGTCAGACAATCAGATTTAATTTGGAATGTCATGGGACCAAACTTCACTTCTACTCCATTCTCATCCACACTCTGTACCAAACCTTTTTTCCCTATCACCTGTAATGCAAATCAAAAATAGGATGAAATCCTTGCATAGCACATGGACATGTCCAAGTGGTACTAGTACCATCACTAATGCTTTTGAAGTAAGAGTTGTGGGTTCTAACTCTCTGAATTGTTTGAAAGGTTTTCCATTTCTTGCATAGACTGGATATGTAAAAGCTCTTAATATCAGAACTAGTTTTTAAATGGAGTAGGCCCAATATCTAAGTGTTTATAAAAGACATCTTTGTAGATTTAGAAAGTGTATGTAAGTAACCTATGGTTACTACATAGGATGCCTACTTTTATTGAGGATGAACTGCACTTTTTTTTATTCATGCCAAATTAATGCAGAACCCAGAGACCATCTCTTTAAACATATAAGTAACTCTTTCCATGAATTTGATATAAAAAAACAATTTAGAGAAAATGCAGTATCTTCTTAATCCTAGATTTGAACACATGTCTATTATCTGTTCCTTTATAAAACAGTCACTTAGACTGAGAGAGGGGTCCAAACTGAGTAATGGTTCATAATCTATGGTACGAATATCAAACTAAATTGTATTTGATTGTCATATGTCTTGTATTGTTATGATTCTTCTATGTAATCATTTGAGTGTCATATGTTTTGTGTTGTTATGATTCTTCTATGTAATCATTTGAGTGTCATATGTTTTGTGTTGTTATGATTCTTCTATGTAATCATTTGATTGTCATATGTCTTGCATTGTTATGATTCTTCTATGTAATCATTTGATTGTCATATGTTTTGTATTGTTATGATTCTTCTATGTAATCATTTGAGTGTCATGTGTTTTGTATTGTTATGATTCTTCTATGTAATCATTTGATTGTCATATGTTTTGTGTTATGAATTTACTCTGTAATCAGCTCGACCTTGTTTTTTTTTGTGTAAATGCTGAATAAATAAATAAACTAATTGTTAAAGACTGAGAAAAGTAAAAACCATCATGTTCTTAAATGACATTATCGGGCTGACCAATCAAATTTATTTATTTGTCCAGTTGGTACATTATAGTGCACAAGGTTGCCAATTAGGTACTTTTTTATTCTTACGAGTTTGATTTTGGTAAAATTTCCAAACAAAAAGTCCGAATTTTTAGTATTTTTAATTAAAAAAACATCAAAATGGGAAAAATCTGTCTAATATGACCTTTTCATTTTATCCGTCCTTTATCCCTTTTTATGGTACAAATCTGTCAAAAATGGATAAATCTGTCAATTTGGTCAGCCTGCAACATACCTAGTCCTGTCTAAACATATAGCAAATAATTGAATTTAAAACTCGTAAAATAAGCAACAAAATTGGTTTCAATCACCAATGATATCCCTCAATGTTTGTGTTGATTTATTATTTCTAATTCATTTGTTTTTTAACATTTTCTTGTGCAAAGCTATGTGCTCTGAGAATGGAAAATTTTTATAAGGGTCTTTTTCAAACCTTCTGACTTACCTTTTGTAATTCAACTGACCATAAACTTCCCTGTAAACGCCTAACTTTCCACTCATCTGGATCAACTCTCACCACACAGCCTTTTTGTATAGGATTAACCTGTATATAATAAGGTAAATGATACAGTGTTGAAATTATGATCAATTAATGAGGTTAAGCAGGGAACCATAAGGTTTCAGAAAACTATTATTTTCAATAATCTTATTAGTTGATGGTTCCCCATACAAATGGGGGTATTCCTGAAATGGGGTTCGCCGCTGTACCATGTGATCAATACCTGTTAAGGTTTGTGCGGAACGTTTTAGAAATGTTAATGCCACAAATTCCCCACATAATGTCAGTTTTACTAGAAAATGTCATCTGATGCAATTCTATATCCATTAGTGTTCCACACAAATGTTAGAGGGTATCACATGGTACAGCAATGAACCCCATTTTGGCATGAGTAACAAAACCAACAGGAGCTTTTCCATGTGGAATTAGTTCAAAACATTGGTGGTTTCTTAACAGCATGTTTGTAGAATTTCACTTGGGCAATTTCTAGTGTGAAATACTTTTTCAGTTTGCTTGTGTAAGGTTAGTGTTTTTGTCTAGGATCGGTTTTCTCCACCATCCCAGATATGACAGCATTAATATAATTGAAAAAAAAATCTCGACCAAGGCTTACAATTAACCTTAACCTTTACCTTAACTTTACTCCAGGAAAAACAGTAACAAACTAACTCTGTGATAATTCCAGTATTGATCGCCATCATCTGAAACCACCGTTCAACACAGCTAGATAGAAATGCAATTTAAGGCATTGATTCTTAGTGCAAGTATGTTCAAGGGGGAATAACTTGGGTGTTCACATGTATTATAAGTTCTTGTTTGGACCTCCCGTTATCTATTTTGTCTAATAATATATATATATATATATATATAACACTTCTGACTGGGTGACAGTACATATTGTCAACTAGAGGAAGCATTGTTTGCCAAGACAATAGCTGAGGCTGACAATGCTTTTCGAGACGTTGGTTGACTGGTTGTTGTTGTAGTGTCTAAACTCTAACAAGTTTCAAAGGTATACATGGTTAACCTAAACAATCATTGTGCTGATTCAAAATCAAATTTCTGTGTTGTTGTAGATGCCACTCGAATGTAAATAATATCATTAGCAACAATATGCTTGCATAGGCCAACTGATAACATATTTTGATCAAGTGCTGACATAATCCAGGAAGGGAGGCAACTGAAACAAAAATACTGTCACATAGTCACACGCAAAGCTATGTGAGATTATCAATTCTATGTGACATTACAAATTGTTCTTATCCAATAAAATGGCAAGATTTTTACATGAGGTGTAATAATATTGAAGATAGTTATGCTTATTGTTAATTTGTTGTATGCAGTTTGAAATAGGTATAAGGCATACATGGCACACATGTTTTAAATAAAATAATTTAGAATATATGAATATTTCAGACAATTAGAATATAGATGTAATAGACTTTAGTGATCTTCAGAAGGACACCTTTAATTCATGATATTCTTAAAAAGTAACAAAATTATTCAGATTTCGAATTTGCACAATTAAAGAAAATTTTAGTTAAGAAATGATTGTTAAACCGAGGCCAGTTACAACAATATGCGATCTTCTTCTTACCTTTTCAAGACACATGACACTTAATGTCCATTTACCAGATTTAAATTTGACTGTTACGTTTCCATTATTTATAAGTAACACTTCTCCTTCTTCACCAATACACTGGAAAACAATAACATACAATGAACTAATAATGTAGATCACTTTATTATCATGAGTAGAAAAACTTGCATCATTGAAGGTGGGATTTCATTATCAAGCTTGAAATGGGTAAATATACATTCATGTACTAGTAAATTCACAACTGATTGTCTATACTGCTTGTTTTCTAATAAAGAGAATTTATTTAGATGCATAATCATGATAGATATAAAATTTTTCACCATGAAGAATACTTTCATTTCCATCATGATAATGCATCTATATGTATTCTCTTTATACAGTCGTAAATTTCATATTCTCTTTATACAGTCGTAAATTTTATATTCTCTTTATACAGACGTAAATTTCATATTCTCTTTATACAGACGTAAATTTCATATTCTCTTTATACAGTCGTAAATTTTATATTCTCTTTATACAGACGTAAATTTCATATTCTCTTTATACAGACGTAAATTTCATATTCTCTTTATACAGACATAAATTTCATATTCTCTTTATACAGACGTAAATTTCATATTCTCTTTATACAGACATAAATTTCATATTCTCTTTATACAGACGTAAAATTCTCTTTATACAGACGTAAATTTCATATTTTCTTTATGCAGACGTAAATTTCATACAAACAAATATGTTGCTTAATGCCACAAGATAAACCTGTTTCAGTTTTGCCATTGAAGAGTTGGTAAAGATAACAGTGAAGGCAAATTACAAAGGAACAAAAAGTTTTAGTACAGTCAAACCTGTCTATAAAGGCCACCCTAGGAAACCAGTAAAAGTGGCCTCTATTGGCAGGTGGCCTTTATATACAGGTTCAAATAATCTGAATAAAGAACAATTGGGATACAATTCTACAGGCCTTTATAAACAGATGGCCCTTATAAAGAGGTGGCCTTTAAGGCAGGTTAGACCAGTATCATTTGAAATGGAAACAAAAACTAAAGATCTAGTCCATAATATATTGCATTCTATTCAGTATTGTGGGAGGTGAAGGCTTGATAAGAAAAAAAAACAATATAAAAATTTGAAAGAGGCACAATTCTGAGAAATTTACATAAAGTTATCTCCTCTCCTGGTGCACACAATGTCATATTCTGGGTATCATGTATATAAAGCTTAGTAGAAAAAATCTCTGTGTTCATTCTAAAAGGGGCCATTGATCCCCTAATTTTGCAAAATGGTCCTATGTTAAGGCCTCAGTGGACAATATTTAACATAAAGTGAATGCAAAAATATTTTATGTTCTTGTGTTTTAGAGGAAAGGTTTTGAAAATGGCTTCTTTGGAAAGATCCTAGACTGAACATGGATTTCTTCAATGAAGCCAGACAAAAATTACAGATGCATAATGCCTTACTATTATATGTATAAAAAGGGATCCCAAGAGTCATTCTCTGTAAGAACCAGACCATTGGCTATAGTTTGGAAATCACATGTCTAAGATTTTGATGATATTGCATATTATTGTTTAGTACAAGTAAAAAGCCAAAATAAAAAGCCCCATGCAAAAATTTAAATTGTCGTTTCCATGGTAACCAACCACTAAAGCACTTAGGACCAATCTCTGTTATTTCAGTTAAAGTACTTAACACTTAAATATTAAGTAAAATACAAATGTAACATGTAAATGACAAACTAAATATTGTTAGTGGATTTATAATTCTGTCCACTTCAAAGACATGTTTTAAATCTTACATCAACCATATTCTCGTTCCATCCTCCCACAGATTTTTGGATAGCCTTGAGAGTATCAGGGTCACAGCCTACATGAACTATATCCCCCTTTTTCAATCTGCCATCATCCTCAAGTACAATACTTGATGCAGTGTCCGGTTCAGTAGTCTCAGGTGTTGTTGCTGCAGGTTCCGGAATTTCTTCTTCTTTTGGGAGCTCTGAAAAAAGAATACAGTAAAACCTTGGTTCATTGCCAATTGATGGATTACCAGCCACGCCCACAATGTTCTGACAAAAGCCTGGCATGCTTGAATTACACAAAAAAAAAGACTGAAACCTCTGCCTGAATTGTGCCATTAAATGACATCACTGACACTAGTATGCATCAATTGCTGTGACGCTGCTCTGGTACCGTGATGACAGCCAGTGTCAGAACATAAAAGTCATGGCCAGCGATACGTCAATTACAGGTAAATATGGTAATAAACAAGCTTGAAAAGTTACTGTAATGAGATTTTACTGTATTGGTATTAATGTTTTAAGGCCATTCAATACAAAAAATTTTCAAATACAAGATTTATGCACTTGTCATAATATAGAGTTTTTGGCTCTGAGATTGAACATTGTGGCACTTTTCTGTAATATACAGTCCAACCTGCCCTAAAGGCCACTTCTATATAAGGGTCACCTGCTTATAAAGGCCAAGAGAATTGTAATCCATGTTTATTCAAATTATATGAACATATTATAAAGGCTACCTGCTCTGAAACGCCACTTTTACTTTATAGACAGTTTTGACTGTAAGTATTTAAAAAAAATATAAGTAAAAAAGCATACAACTGGCAATGCTTTATAAATAAAATTCTTTCTAATTTTATTCAACAGAAACAAGGTGTTCAGAGAACACTACCCCCCCTCCCCCCAATTCAATACAAAGTGAAACTAAAGTGTAGATATACTATATTAGGTAAACTAAAAACATTACAGAAAAAAACCTTTCATATATTTTAATAACTTGAGTTCTATTTTTTATGTTTAAAATTTCAACAAAATTGGTACATAAATAAGGCTGTAATGGCCATTTATAGGTTTTTGCTATTTATAGTAATGGCGGCCATCTTGGATATGCTATAAGGCTGTTGGGCTATCCGATACCAGTTACCACCACAATAAATCAACTGACCAAGTTTCAGCTCAATTGGATGACCGGTTTTCTTTTAAATGCATGGAAACCAAGTTATTCATGAACACACACAAAATCAACAAAATTGGTACATAAATAAGGCTGTAATGTGCATTTATAGGTTTTTGCTATTTATAGTAACAGCGGCCGTCTTGGATATGCAATAATGTTGTCAAGCAATTCCACACCACTCACCACCACAATAAATCAAATGACCAAGTTTCAGCTCAATCTGATGTACGGTTTTCTTGTAGATGCATGGAAACCATGAATCAGGTGAAAAAGTCTATTTTTAGTAATGGTGGCCATCTTGAATGCACGATTATGCTGTTTAGCAATCCCATAACCACTCACCATTATAACAAATCAACTGACCAAGTTTCAGATCAATCAGATGTACAGTTTTCTTTCAAATGCACGGAAACCATGAAATGGGTGAAAGTCTATTTTTAGTAAAGACGGCCATCTTGGATGCACGATTGAATGCACGATTACGCTGTCGAGCAATCCCACACCACTAACCATTATAACAAATCAACTGACCAAGTTTCAGCTCAATTGAATGTACGATTTTCTTTCAAATGCACGGAAACCATGTTTTGGAAAACTTTATTGACATGAATCACTGGAATAACATCTTTTTTTCAAGAAAAAAACATCAACTGATATGATTCTATATCCAATGGAAATAATAGTTCCAAACCAACATTAGCTGGATTCACATGATACAGAGGAGAACCCATTGACCCATTGAATAAACTTGAAAGATCTGTCAATTAGAAATACCCCCCCCCCCCCCCTAGGATTGTGAAATGGGCACTAAATTTGGTATCTTACACATTGTTTCATGTTGATATGCACATTTGTTCCAAGTTTGATCAAAATTCATCCACAGAAAAGAAAATATGGAGCAGACACAATATTGGGACAGATGGAAAGACAGACAGGTGGACAGGGTGGTGATTCATATACATGTATACTTTTTTTGAGAGATATATAACAAATGTACATGTACATGCCTACAAATAGATCTTACTTAGTATTGGGAGATGATCTGGAAAATAAGTTCCTACATGTACATGCCTACAAATAGATCTTACTAAGTATTGGAAGATGATCTGGAAAATAAGTTCCTCCTATTGCCGGACTTGTATACTTTACATCTAGTGCACCCTTATAGCCCAGTCTGTAGACATTGGTATGACCGTTAGACCATGTGACTTCTGCTGCATCTCGGTCAGAATCAAAGCTAAAATTTACTATAGCAATAACCTCCCCTTCAGAGTTACCTACAAATATAGAAGCAGCTATACATTTACATACTTATTTTTTGTAATTATGTATTGAAATTCACATTTTTGCAAGATACAAATAATTTTTCAGGCATATTAAAAAATATGAATTGTGAAAATTTTGCGCAAAAAAATTATATATTATCACTTATAAGAATCCATTATGAGTTTTCATGTAGGATAGGGAAATCTCACCCGAGGGGTTGAACATTTCAGTCAGGGACTCGGCAAGCCTTGTCTCTTGATTAAATTGTTCAACCCCTCGGGCGAGATTTCCCTATTCTACATGGATAAACTCATAATGGATTATTTTTCTTCCATTTTAATGCCAATATTTGGCTTCAAATAGGATTAACATAGAAATCGAGGCCATGTTTGTAAAATCTAACATTGTTATTCAACATTCTACTTTAAAATAAATATGGCCATTGTAAAGATTGTGCATGATTTGGGTTTATAAAAAATGTATAAACTACTAAACAAAGATATTCATTTAAAACTTCCATGTTTAACATTTGAAACACACTCAAAATTTCTAAATTTTAAAGAATTAGGTGTCATTTGCCTGCAAGATGACGCTACATCCCCAAAATGATGACATCATGTCATTGTCTTTTGATTGGGACGTCACTTAAGGTCAAGTGGTCATGTGAGATTCACGTATGTCACATAGCGAAAAACCCTATCTCACATGAGCAGACATGGAAGAATGTATTTTATAGAGTGGAGTCGAGTCATAGAGTTTTACACCCAAGTCAAGATTCTTTCACCTTAATGTATAAGCCCCTGAATTTTATCAATTAAGAAATGAGTTCTCAGTATATCTGTGAGTATATGTCCTTGTCTTTAATTTTACTGCTATAAAATATTTATAAAATTACAAATAAAAAAGTTGTGCAAAAATTTACTTCTGTTAAACTTGCCTTAAAGGCTAACTCTATACAGTAAAACACGAATATAACGAACACGCTTAAAATGAATACATGGATAGAATGAAACCAATTTTTTTGCCAGACCTCTTTTCTATATAATTCTTTTTATAACAATATAACGAAGTTAAAAATAGAGTCCCTGGGCTTTGTTATAAACATGTTTTACTGTATATATAGGCCACCTGGTTTTAAAGGTCAGCAAAATTTTATCCCAATCATTCTTAGTCTATATTTAGGTAATTTAAACCTGTATATAGCTACCTGCACATAAGGGCCACTTTAACAGATTCTTATGGGTGGCCTTTATAGACAGGTTTGACTGTAATGAATGTTTGTATTATAAACACAATCTGGATCAAATGTTTGAAACAGATGACTTAGTATACAGTATATGTTTATCTTTGTTATAATAGAAGAAATATTTTTGAAAGTTTGAAATCACATTACTTTGAAATCTCTTTACTACACAGTTAATGATCTTTTAAGAACAGAAACTGGTATTGAATTTGATCTACTGCTTTGACTACAATCAATCACGATGTCTTCAGAAAAACTGAAAATCAAGACATCATCTTTTGTAAGTGCAGCTACCCTAAATCATAATTACTTTCACATTTTTAATTATTTATTTTAATTTTTCATTATAATTCTGCTTCAACCTAAGACAAATGTATGTCTAGTTGTTTAATTTTGAGACATACTTAGGTACCAGTATGCACTGAAATTTAAATTATACTAAACGTATTAAAAATCTAGACATTTCAGCTTTCAGGATTACATAATGTAAACTATATTGTTTTGTCAATCAAACTATTTATAATTGTAAAAAGGAAGAATGATCCGGGACGTCCCACACTACAAGTGAGTGCTCTATTAACTGAGCTATCCAGACCACTACATAAATATACAGTGTGATGCTAAACTGATAACTGATGTCAAACACAAACCATCTTGATCCCGCCACCTCCAGTCTGGTCCTCTTACGACTTTAGCTCCTTCAAATATCCCATAAACTCTATTCCTTTGACAAATCTGTCTCTTAGGAACACTTACCCTGTGAAAACAAACTTCAACAAATAAATAAGTAGAATACTTACCCTGTAAAAACAAACTTCATCAACTACCGGTAAATATGGGCTGACCAATCAAATTTATTTATTTGTCCAAATCGGTACATTTTTAGTGCACAAGGTTGCCATTTAGGTACTTTTTTATCGTTAAGCGTTTGATTTTGATACACTTTCCATACAAAAAAATTTGAAATTTGAGTACTTTTTAATTAAAAAACCCTATAAAAATGGGAAAAATCCATCTTTTTGACTTTTTCATTTTATCTGACTGTTTATCAGTTTTTATGGTACAAATCCGTCAAAAACGGATAAATCTGTCGAATTGGTCAACCCGTAAATAAGTCACTCTAATCAATATAAATCAATGATATAGTAATTGGACAGTGTTCACAACATAATCATTAAAATGACCTAGTTTTCTATCCATTACAAAACAATTTGAAAGTTGTGTTTATTCCATTAAATATTGTCAACAAAAGTAAGGAAAGGATCACTCATAAGACAAGTTGACTACAGAAACACTTTATAAATCACATGAGAATTCTCAATGTCAATATACATTAGCAGCAAGGGAGATAATTCAACAAAGCTATAAAGGGAGTAAATAAAACAATATATACATAGTGGTGCAAATTACAGGTAATTTGTTACTAGAACCTGCTCTTCAGAACTAAATAGCCCTGCTCCCAACATATACAAGGATTTAATGTTTTCCTGCAACCTTGACCTTTGCAATATGACTTTGGTTCAAGGTCATGACATACTTTTGGACTATTTATATGAAGTTTGAAGCTTTATGACAGTCGTCCAAAGCAATTATGAGATATGGCCTCCACGATTTTACACAGACAGACAGTCAGACATGGTGATTCCTATATACCCCCTCAAACTAGTTTGATGGGGATATTATAAAACCCTAGCACAGCTATGACAAGTGGGTGAAAGAAGCCCAACTACAATATAAAAATAGCACACTGTGACTATTTCTTTATATTCTTACATGGTATAATATCAAACAAAAACAAAACTTACGGTTCTTCCCCTGGACTATCAATTCTGTGAAACGGGTGTTTGATGTCATGTTTCTCTGCATGGTAACACTGGCTGCACAAATTGACATTTCTACATGTAGCACATTTCCACAAAAATCCCATTATTTCAGCTTCTCCACAGTCACCATCACACCTTGCCTCATGTTTGACACCTAGAAATAACATTAATTTCATGGAAAATACAGCATAACAAGAATTAATTTACTGTCTAGAGGCACCTATAGCAGGTGATGCCTTGATATAAGTGAAATATTCTTGATAGAGATGAAAACCCCAATTCAATTAATCAATCAATTTGTATTTTGTAAATCAGTAAATTTGTATGTTGTTTGACCTATCTTGATCTATTACAGTAATGCAAATGGTTCAGCCATTTTCTATAGGCACTCTAGTTTCCTCAACCATCCTTGAACTGACTGCCCTGATATAAGTAAAAGAGTTTTTCCTGGGGCATAAAACTTAAATGCTATATGCCACTACATCTACTACAGCAAAATGATAACAGGTCAAGACATTGAACTACAGGTACCTCATCTTAAGTGTAAAAACTATAAGTCAGTTTTGCCAGATTTCTTGATTTAGAAATAAGGTAATTTTCCAATGTCTTTATAAACTTGCAAAGTATAATGGGCTGTCTCAAATTGCATAAAAGGTGAAGCCTTTTGTGCAAAAATTTGAGACAGCCCATTATACTTTGCAAGTCCATAAAATACATTAGTAAATTACCTTATTTCTTATATTTACAACATTTTAAAAATTAATTTAATTGCCGTCTCAAATTTCCCATGTTAATTTGAAAATTATTTTGAAATACAATGTTGGTGCACCTTCTCATAAAATGGGTCGTCTCCCGTCAGTCAACAAGAGCATTTGACATCTGATGTCATCATGTCAGCGTGTGGAGCATTATCTCTATGAAGCGGCAAAGTATTGTCGATGTCAAATACTTCATTGAAGCAAATATATTGCCATTTTAAATATACATACCTAATCCAGCATTATCATATACACGGAGGTCGTAAGAATTTTCAAATCCAACTCGATATGTATTTCTATTTCCTTCGTCCCACTGTATAATGACACACTGTGGTGGAACATTATCCTGTCTTTGTAAGCCCAGTTCCACTACTGTACCAAGATGTCCTTTTCCTCCATCTTGATCTCCCCACTTCCAGTCCTGACCACGGACTACTCTTAACCCTTTACCAATAGTCATTCCTGTAATGTAGACGAGCATTATACAGTCAAACCTGTCTATAAAGGCCACCCAAGAGAACCTGTAAAAGTGCCCCTATGGGCAGGTGGCCTTTATATACAGGTTCAAATAACCTGAATATGGAGGGAATGGGATAAAATCTTACTGGCCTTTAAAAGCAGGTGGCCCTTATATAGAGGTGACTTTTAAGGCAGGATTGACTGTATTTCAATTCTCATTTGTGTAGTGGGGCTAAGCTACTCAAGGTGCTGTAGTATGGTATACAGTATATATAGTAAGAGTTGATTACTGCCAGAGCCTTGTGATAGAATGCTTGCTTTTCAACAAGGTGAATTGTGTTCCATCCTCAGCGGGGGTACTGATGAGGAAGTGGATTTTTTAGGGGTTTCATCCCTTCTGTTACAATTGCTTGGTTGTCTCATTATGAGTGATGCAGAGTCATTTGAATTCCTGTCATATTATTTTATTATTTCACTTGCTACGACCGTGTTGTTGTGTAAATTGTTGATTTGTCATTTAAACAAATTCTATAAATTGAATTATATGAAGTCAAAATTCTTTTTATTTTTCTATCCATATAACAACATAAAAGTTAATTTCATTTCTATAATATCTATAAATGTATAGGTCATTAAGGAAGAGAATTAGTAAAAGATCCACTATTTTCACTTGTGTAAAGAATATATATATAACCTAGTGTTCCTGGTGAATATTTTCCCCCAAGTTTTGTAAACATTCAAACCCTATTTTAACACTGGACTTGGCTTGAGTTATCTCTCTTTATATATGTTTGCATTTTTTCTTTTCAATTACTCTGTTCATCTGGCCATATTGCCATAATCAATTAATTATTGTAATTGTAATTTGAGAATATATAAAGATTATTATTATTATTATTTACAGATGCATGTAAAACAATTACTGAACAAAAATATTTTTTCTATAATTTTTATTATTAACTTTTTAAAATATTGTACCTAAAATTTCAAATTTAATGAGAGAATTCTTCAGGAAAAAATACCTAATGACCTTAACTGGAAGAATCACATCGACCAAATGACAGCCATTAAGGCAACTGGTATCCTGTTATTTCTTTGGCAGAATCTTGGCAGATGCAACAAAGAGGTAAAAGACAGAGCCTATCTTTATTTTTTGGAATATGGAGCATCCATATTGGATTGCTATCGCCAGTATCAGATTGATGCTGTAGAAATAGTCCCGCGTCGGGCAGCCAAGTTTTTCACAAGACAAGACAACCGCACTGAATGCGTAACATCAATGCCTCAGAACCTCCAATGGCCGCCACTTAAGCAACGCAGACAAGACCAGCGACTTGTGCAATTTTATAAGTGCGTCAATAGAATTTGAGTGTTCTGCCTACCCAAGCATGTAACACCATCCATAAGACAGCATCAGCTTTATCCCAATCAACTGCAACACCTATAAGTATAGCTTTTTCCCTCACACCATCCAAGAGTGGAACATGCTACCAGAGAAGATTTTCTTGTACTTAGGACAGAAAAATCTCATGGGCACACCAATGCTAGATTTTTCTGTCTTTTCCAGTTTGTCTGGTACTGCCTCACGCCACAATTGAACAATCAGGATGACGTATCCGATCATTGTACTTGATGTCATCAAAACAAACAGGTTTTTTAAAATTATTTTTTAAATATGCATTTTATTTTATTTGTTATTCAAAATAGTTTATTGTCAGCGTTGTTTTATATTTGCATTGATTACAAATCGTTGATGTCTTAAAATTTTGAAGTGTTGTCGATCGGATTATTTTCAAAGTGCGGATTTGTACAATGCATAAAACGTCCAAGGAATGCAATAAGTCCCATAAATGTGTGTGTTTTGTTTTGTACGTATCACAGTTATAAACAATTTAATGGTACGAGAAATAGAATCTGTCATCTGGTTGTGATCGATACCGTATGATCTCAGTCGAGGGTGATGTGATGTAACATATATCCCAATCGAGACTGTGTCAAGATTGGGATATGTTACACCACATCACCCGAGACTGAGATCAACCGGTATTTGTCACAAACAGGTGACAGATTCTATTAGTCACACAGGCAACTGTGGAGTCATTTAAAATCATGCTCCACAGTTCTAGTGCAGAGTAGATGTAAGTGGCAAATAGTTTTAACTGTTTTAACCTGTTTTGAAAAGTCTTTGTGAGGACCCACGTCACACAAGTACTGCTGTGAGTTGATGCTGATAAACCCTTCACACACAGTATTCCAGTAAATGTAAAATGTCAGGTATCTTACACCCCCCCCCCCCCCCCCCATACTCGCCATGACAAAATTTAACATTTATAATAGGATGTGCATGTTTTATCGTAACTATCACACAATATTTAGATATATACGTTTGTTTTACCTCATGTATCAGACTATGACACCGAAGTATTGCAATGCAGCATATTATACATATACAAGGAAGATATTGTCAAACCGAAAGTAGAATTGCAATTGGAAGATTTTTCCTCTGAAAGGACGGTTTTGATGATTTATCCGATCATTTATCATAGAAACTCACCAAAAACTGCGTCTTGTTAATGTTTATGGTCAATTTTTACCAATAAAAATTATTAGATGAATGGTTTTGCTGTCTACACCGCAAAAATTAAACTGATAGTATCTCTTCTGAAGGAAATTTTACGTTACTATTTTTAGGACAAACGGAAATACCCACGGATTTCCAACGAAACTTACTTAATCAGATTTTTGTAATTTCAAGAAATAACGAAAATAAAATAGCCTATTACTACAAAATATAATAAAATGAAGTAGAATAAAAAATTGACGGAGCAAAAAAAGAATTTTGAAATATTATAAGGGAGACAATTCAATAACACATTCCAAGTTTTTTTTAAATTATCTCCCTTTAGTCTTCAGGATTTGCAAGCTAGATTTTAATTTTCTAAAATCAAGGGGGTGAAGTTTCTTGTAGTTTAAATGGTCATTTTAACAAAAGGAAAATTTCAACAATAAACATCACTTAAAAAAGACCCCAAAAACCTTTCATTTTTGCAGTGTAGTATTATTTATAATTAATATCAGAGACTTTAGTTATAGACGTCTCTGTTGAAAACACATGATCATTATTTAGAAAATAAAATAAAGTGAAAATAAATAAATAAAATAAAATACCAATGCTATAATATACCATTAATATATGCCATGTATGTTTTGTTTTTTAATTTTGAATTCATAAGGTTGGTCCCTGTGACTGAATACATACTAATTATCTTATTGCTTCTATTCCAAAAAAAAAAAAAAAAAAAATCTAAATGAAATAAATAAAAAATAAATAATCATAAACATTACTCTGGAATAAGCCAAGTTATAAAATGATCGACACATTGTACATTTTAGGTTTATAATCTTCAGACAGTATATGTTAACAGTCGCTTTAAATTTAGTCGTGACTAAATCAGAAGTCCACAAATCTTGACTTCTGATTATACACGACTTAATTGAGAAATTTTAACTTTTCTTTATCTTGGTATATATCTTAAGTTAGTACATAAACCCATCCATATTACACTATTTAATAATTTCATATCAATAGTTTAACCACTTTTTAAATTTTTTTTTCTCAAAAGGTCCATAGCAGTGTAAACTTCTGCGAGTGTTTAAATGCCACATACTGTTTAAATTCAAACTAAATATAAAAAACCCAAAAACCTTTAATTGCAAAATAGCATTTTTACACTGTAGTTGCCACAAATGAAACTACCCTTAGTCCACTGGTTACATTCTTTAATTGACTTTGTTAGTTCAAATACATGTATTAATTTAGTAGTTATTTATGACAAAATTTTGGCAGTTTCTAATATCAGTGAAATTTAATACATGTATAACAAGGGTAAATGTTTTGTGTTAAATGTAGCTGCTAAAAGGTTCAATGGAAATTTTTGAAAGACATTTATCAGATCATTTGTGATCCATTTGGTAGAAAGGTTTGAATTTCACTTGTAGTTCACGTTGCTGTGACATTTCAATTCACCAAGTACAACCTATCAATGAGTTGATTTTTGTGTGTTTATCATTCAATTAACAACATATCAATCATGGTTATTAATTTTAGGTCAAATCTCACTGACCTGTGGTTTAGTCTTTTCTTTTCAAGTCAATTTAATTCATTAATTTTGTCTTGTAACTTTCTTATCATTTCACCTATTATTAATTTGTGTGCTGTAATTCAGTGGCTGAAAAAATTAGCTAGTTCACCTGTGGTAGTTTTTCTGTCTTTGGGATTTTTTGGTTTGACAGTGGTTTAAAGGTGGTTTTTCTGTGAATGAGGTTGTCTGTTCATTTTCTTTAGTTAAGTTTCTTATTTCATCCATGCTCCATTGTTTTTTTCCTGCTACCGGGTTTGTCAGTTCACAAATGTTTATTGTTTCTCTTCTGTAATTGGGTTTGTTAGTTCACCTGTAGTTCATTG
Organism: Anadara kagoshimensis; assembly: GCA_021292105.1. Taxonomy (NCBI): domain Eukaryota; kingdom Metazoa; phylum Mollusca; class Bivalvia; order Arcoida; family Arcidae; genus Anadara; species Anadara kagoshimensis. The sequence continues at coordinate 48,166,614 of CM037870.1, forward strand.
GTGGCTATCTGAAACTGAGGTCAGTTCACCTGTGGTTTATTGGTGATTCTCTATGACCAGTGTTTTTAGTTCACACATGGTTAAATGTTTCTCTTCTGTAATTGGGTTGGTCAGTTCACCTGTAGTTCATTGGTAGTTTTCTGCAACTGGGTTTGTAAGTTCACCCGTGGTTCAATGGTGGTATTATGTGATAGGGTGTCAGTTCACCTGTATTTAATTGGTGGCTGTCTGTAACTGGGTTTGTCAGTTCTCCTGTAATTCCTTGGTAGTTTTGTGTACTTGGGTTTGTCAGATCACCTTTGATTCATTGGTGGCTTTCTGTAACCATGTTTCTTACATCACCTGTCTCCATTGTTGGTTGTTCTATGATAGGGTTTGCCAGTTTACATATGGTTCAATGTTACTCTTCTATAATTTGGTTTGTCAATTTTACCTTTGGTTCTCTGCTGTCAGTTTACCTGTGGTCCACTGGTGGTTTTATATACTTGGGTTTTTCAGTTTACTTGTGGTTCATTGTTGGCTGTCTGTAATGGGTTTGCCAGTTCACCTGTAGTTAATTGGCAGTTTTATGTAACTGGGTTTGTAAGTTCACCTGTGATTTAATAGCAGATTTTTGTAACTGGAACTCATTTGTGGTTAATTGTTCATTTTTTCTGTAATTAAGTTTGATAATTCACCCCTAGTTCACTGGTTGTTTTCTAAAACTGGGTTTGTTAGTTCACCTGTCAGACATTGGTGGTTTTCTGGAATTGTCTCCATTAGTTCACCCGTGGTTCATTGTTGGCTTTCTGTACTTGGGTTTGTCAGTTCACCTATGGTTTTCTGTAACTGGGTTTCTTAGTTCACCCCTGATTCATTGATTGAGTTTGCCAGTTCACCTGTAGTTTATTGTAGATTTTCTGTTTTTAGGATTGCCAGCTCACCTGTAGTTTTCTGTAACTTGGTTTGTTAGATTACCCATGATTTATTGTTGTATTTCTGTACTTGGGTTTGTTAGTTCACCATTGGTTCATTAGTGTGTTTGTAAAGCTACAGAGAGGGTGATCACATTATTGTAAAGAAAAGTGTTATTATTACTTGTAAATTGGTTTAATTATATATGTATATAATTGCACTTAAACACATGATATATCAAACTGTAGAATGTCATGAAGAGACACTCATGACGAGAAAATGCACAACTGTAATAACTGACTAAAACATCTAAAGACATTTCCTGAATTGGCTGCAGGTGGTTAGCACTGCATTAACACTTTTCCAGCCATTCACGATCTGGAAAGCTTGAGGCCAAGTCTGACCCTGTCATTTTGTTTCTGTACTGTTTAAGTTTTGCGACCTATGTGGCCTTGAGAAAGTGGTGGACTGGCAATTGTTCCTATTTAGCCACTTACAGGACTTTGGGAAACTCAATAAAACCAAAGAAGAAATGTAGCTGTCTGAGTAGGTCAGGGGTAGAGTGCTTGGTTACAATATAGGATTGAGTCCTGGTCTGACCCTGCAATTTTCTTGCCCTGTTACACACATATGAAGTGCAGCAAAGTTCAAATCAATGGGGTCCGTTGCTGTACAATGTGATCAATACCTCTTAACATTTGTGCGGAACAATCTGGAAAATGTTAACATGAAAAATTCATGAAAGAACATCGTTTTTACTGGAAAATGTCATCTTTTGTGATTCATATCCATTGGAAATAAGTGTTCTGCAAAAACGTTAAAGGGTATCATGTGGTAAAGTGGCCAACCCCATTTATGTTAGTAGTGTCAGTCTGAACATCAGTTTCCATTGTTTTGGTTCATTTTTTGATAGACAATATGTGTAGGCATTTAACCATTTATTTTCAAATAGCTTCCATTGTTCACCTCGAGGTAAATTTAAACATATGGTAATGTTTTGCAGTTTAATTTTGGTTTAGTTCAACTTTATACTGCAAGCACAATGATGAAAACTGACAAAAGATACAACACTGAGACAACCAGTCAATCAAGGCCAAGGACATGGACAAACATCTCATATGAATGGGGTGAAGTGATGGAGTCCTATTCCCCAGGCAAGATTTTTTCTCTTATATTGATGTGCTGAGTACATGGTGGGTGGAGGAAACCAGAGTACCTGGAAAAAATCACTGACTGAAGATGAGTGAACTGACAAACTTTCACATATTAAAATCTGTCCCAAGTGAGATTTGAACCTAGGTGGATCAGAGGCACTGTAATTTATAAACAGGTGTTTTAGACACTCAGCCACCTAGCCATTCAGACTGCAGTTTATCACATAAACTTGACCAGTTAAAAATTAAACTATAATGATATGACTTAAAATGGGAGACAAATACTGGCATGGATTAGAGAAGAGTAACGGAAGTTTTATGATCAAATCTAGGTCTTTTCACATTAACAAGGCAGTTAGTTAAAGGATTGTCGGAAACCAGAGTGCCCACAAGAAAACCATCAACCTCTGGCAGCAAACTGACAAAATTCTCACAATAGGACCTGCTGGATGTTTGGCAAGCAAACCTACATGTACAAACATTCTCACACTAGGACCTGCTGGATGTTTGGAAAGTAAACCTACATTTACAAACATTCTCACACTAGGACCTGCTGGATGTTTGGCAAGCACACCTACATGTACAAACATTCTCACAATAGGACCTGCTGGATGTTTGGCTAGCACACCTACATTTACAAACATTCTCACACTAGGCCCTGCTGGATGTTTGGAAAGTAAACCTACATGTACAAACATTCTCACACTAGGACCTGCTGGATGTTTGGTAAGCAAACCTACATGTACAAACATTCTCACACTAGGACTTGCTGGATGTTTGGCAAGCACACCTACATGTACAAACATTCTCACACTAGGCCCTGCTGGATGTTTGGAAAGTAAACCTACATGTACAAACATTCTCACACTAGGACTTGCTGGATGTTTGGCAAGCACACCTACATTTACAAACATTCTCACACTAGGCCCTGCTGGATGTTTGGAAAGTAAACCTACATGTACAAACATTCTCACACTAGGACTTGCTGGATGTTTGGTAAGCAAACCTACATGTACAAACATTCTCACACTAGGACTTGCTGGATGTTTGGCAAGCACACCTACATGTACAAACATTCTCACACTAGGACCTGCTGGATGTTTGGAAAGTAAACCTACATGTACAAACATTCTCACACTAGGACTTGCTGGATGTTTGGCAAGTAAACCTACATGTACAAACATTCTCACACTAGGCCCTGCTGGATGTTTGGAAAAGTAAACCTACATGTACAAACATTCTCACACTAGGACTTGCTGGATGTTTGGTAAGCAAACCTACATGTACAAACATTCTCACACTAGGACTTGCTGGATGTTTGGCAAGCACACCTACATGTACAAACATTCTCACACTAGGACTTGCTGGATGTTTGGCAAGCACACCTACATGTACAAACATTCTCACACTAGGACTTGCTGGATGTTTGGTAAGCAAACCTACATGTACAAACATTCTCACACTAGGACTTGCTGGATGTTTGGCAAGCACACCTACATGTACAAACATTCTCACACTAGGACCTGCTGGATGTTTGGTAAGCAAACCTACATGTACAAACATTCTCACACTAGGACCTGCTGGATGTTTGGCAAGCAAACCTACATGTACAAACATTCTCACACTAGGACCTGCTGGATGTTTGGCAAGCACACCTACATGTACAAACATTCTCACACTAGGCCCTGCTGGATGTTTGGAAAGTAAACCTACATGTACAAACATTCTCACACTAGGACTTGCTGGATGTTTGGCAAGCACACCTACATTTACAAACATTCTCACACTAGGCCCTGCTGGATGTTTGGAAAGCAAACCTACATGTACAAACATTCTCACACTAGGACTTGCTGGATGTTTGGTAAGCAAACCTACATGTACAAACATTCTCACACTAGGACCTGCTGGATGTTTGGCAAGCACACCTACATGTACAAACATTCTCACACTAGGCCCTGCTGGATGTTTGGAAAGTAAACCTACATGTACAAACATTCTCACACTAGGACTTGCTGGATGTTTGGTAAGCAAACCTACATGTACAAACATTCTCACACTAGGACCTGCTGGATGTTTGGCAAGCAAACCTACATGTACAAACATTCTCACACTAGGACCTGCTGGATGTTTGGTAAGCAAACCTACATGTACAAACATTCTCACACTAGGACCTGCTGGATGTTTGGCAAGCACACCTACATGTACAAACATTCTCACACTAGGCCCTGCTGGATGTTTGGAAAGTAAACCTACATGTACAAACATTCTCACACTAGGACCTGCTGGATGTTAGGCAAGCAAACCTACATGTACAAACATTCTCACACTAGGACCTGCTGGATGTTTGGCAAGCACACCTACATGTACAAACATTCTCACACTAGGACCTGCTGGATGTTTGGTAAGCAAACCTACATGTACAAACATTCTCACACTAGGACCTGCTGGATGTTTGGAAAGTAAACCTACATGTACAAACATTCTCACACTAGGACCTGCTGGATGTTTGGTAAGCAAACCTACATGTACAAACATTCTCACACTAGGACCTGCTGGATGTTTGGCAAGCAAACCTACATGTACAAACATTCTCACACTAGGACCTGCTGGATGTTTGGCAAGCACACCTACATGTACAAACATTCTCACACTAGGACCTGCTGGATGTTTGGTAAGCAAACCTACATGTACAAACATTCTCACACTAGGACCTGCTGGATGTTTGGCAAGCAAACCTACATGTACAAACATTCTCACACTAGGACATGCACTTACAGGGATTCAATTCTAGGTAGTGAGAGGTGCTGTGACCCATTGGCATTAGCATGCGCCTTTGGTCAATTGACCACTGTGCCCACTGACAAATACTGACCATTTAAATGAAAGATTACAGTATCATCATCATCATCATCATCATCTTCTTCTTCTTGTTCTTCAGAGTCAGATTCAGCAGCCGAACCACCACTTCCTGGAAAAAAAGTATATTTTTTTTTTTGTAAAGGAAATATGAAATTTCGTAATTCAACATAGTTATAATACAAATTCCTAATACAATATATACAAAAATATTAACTACATGGTTATTTAGTACATAAATTCTCTTTCAGTATATTCCAAGCATATTGAGAATGAAACACATTAGCTAGACTTTACATGTTTTATGAACTCCAGATGCAATTAATATAAACATGTATTCTGAATTTATAAAGTATAATCATTGTGTACTTCTCTTATGTTAAAGTACTGTAACCAAGTTAAACAGGAAACAAGTGTTTCGTCTGAATTATACAGAAACACGACAAAAAGTCATACAATGACTAAAACAGACCACATATTTCTATTCTTGACAATTCCAAAGATGTACATACATACCAAATTTCATCATATATTTTAAACATAATTTCTAAATATTCAAGATAACTACATAAGTCACTTAAATATGGAAGTAGGCCACAGTGACATATTTTTCTATTCACCCCATTTGTAAGCATTGTACAAGTACATCATCACATATACATGTAAATATGCTATGAATTATATGAATTTTGATTTGTAACTGATCCATAAAAGGTAGGTTACAGTCACTATCCTAATTTCCAATGCCTGGCATAGCTCTTGAAAAGCTATATCAAATATCATCATTGAAGGTGAAATAATCTCAGAATTGCAACAGAAAATGACAATACTGTAACATCAACAGTTACTTCCCTTGATACTGGAACCTAATGGATAAAACATCCCCATATTCCCATATAATTATATACATTTACAATGCAAATATTGCCTATTTATCAAATCACAAGTTACCATGCATTGACCTTGATCAAATTTACACAAACCTAGCTATATTTCATTATATAATATATTGCTAGGTACAAGATAATTATGTATACAATGTTTCATTTTATTATCAGGGTGATTGTACCAGTAAGACACAAGTCCATCACGGCAATAGTTTTTGCCAGTGTAACATCTGATACCCCTCAATTTCTGTGTGTAACAATTATTCCCAATTATATAGAATCACATTAGTTGATGTTTTCCCATGAAAACGATGTTATTGCAGTCATTATTTTACGTAAAAGTTTCTGAAAAATTCATGTGGAACCATTATTCCTTAATGATATAGGATTACATTAGTTAATGTCTTCCCATTGAAACCATGTTATAGTAGTAATTTTTTTACGTAAAAGTTTCCAAAAACATTGAGAAACAAGTCAAAACTGCCTTAAAGATCGATTCTATATAAGAGCCATCTGCTTTTAAAGGCAAGTAAAATGTTACCCTGATTGTTCTTTATTCATATTATTTGAACCTGTATATAAGGGTTACTTGTCCATAAAGACCACTTATTCTTGTTTCCTTGGGTGGCTTTTATAGACAAGTTTGACTGTATTGATAATTTGGCATATTGGTGAAACCCATATGCATCATACCCACCTTGGTTATCATCTTGAGGTTCTGTTGTTAATGAATTATTATCACTTTCCTCTTCTTCATCACTAGATGGTAAACCTGGTTGTAACATAAAACTGCCCTCTGTATCAGGGGGTGGGAGTGGTTGTAGGGGTGGGGTTGGTGCCATTCTAGGTAACCCTGCCTGTGTCAATAGTTGTTGATTCAAACCTAGCAAATCTTCTAGCACTGTCATTGGTTTTGTTGTCTGAGGTCTAGATACTGTGTCACCATCATACTTCACACAGCAAGACATGTTGAGTAAGTAAGTGGAATCTTTAAATTTGACTTCTAGATCTCCAACATCAGGATCTATGGACACCACAACTCCTACATCACCCAATATCTACAACAATATACAGTCAACAACCAAACATGTGTAACAGGAGGAAAATAAAACTTTAAAAAAATTAACAGTGCCCTGGCTGAGTATCGAACCCAAGCAAAAACTGAGTGTTCTACCACAAGGCTAAAAAATCTGAACCAGAAAGTCCTGCAATAAATCATTGTATTATATCTACCATATACCGATATACTGCCATAACACAGCAACTAGTTCAGCCTGTTGCACATATCTATATATCCACCAAGGTACTAAATAAAAGTGAACTATCATTTCCAATTGAAATGGTAAATTGCACAAATATGCAAACATTGGTCAGTATAAAGACTCAAGGTGGTGTAGCATGAATGAACATCAATAACTCAAAGTCAGTTTTTCAGTCTGAACAATTTTTATAGACAGATGTTATTACCAAATATTTTTTATACCCATATAACCCTACACATGTAACTTCATATATCGATTGAATAGGATTAAATAGTCCAATTTCGAATTAAAACAAAATTTTATTGATATTTTTCCAAAACGTTGCTGTTTAAATGATTGATGATCGATCTTTGATTGTGATGAACTGTAAAAAATGATCCGTCAAAAATGACATCCAATGAACTTTGAGTTATCAAAAGTGTATTAAATCTGAACCAACAAACCTGAACTTTGAATGTCAGAGACATTACATTGTACAGTAAAACAAATTTACAATGACTGGAAGCCATGGAAACTCTATTTTTAACTTTGTTATATTGTTGTATATAGATTTATATAGAGGATCGGCTGGGCCTAATATTTGTACTATCCATGTATTCTGTGTTGATATATTCATGTTTTACTGTATATATTATGCCTGATAACATGATAATATCACTGGAATCAAATCTATGACTTACAGACTTCATATCATCAGTCCATCCTCCATGTCTACCCTGTAGATTTTTAACTCTAGATTCGTTCTCGATAACCTTCACTGTGTCTCCTTCCTTTATGATAGATACCTATATAAACATCAAATACATGTTTATATAGTGGTCAGTATGATGTCACAGCTATTTCATCTAGTAATGATAAATTTGTTGTTATAAAAACTATCTACTGTTGGAACCAAATTGTTTGTGACAGTAAAATATTCTTTATTTTCAAAGAAAAGAAAATAAACTTGAATAAAAACTGATATTTATCACTTACTTGTACCTAGTCATATATCAACATCAATCTTTATTCAAGTTTATTTGATTTTCTTTGAAAATAAAGAATATTTCACAGTCACAAACAATTTGGTTCCAGCAGTAGTTTATTAAAATGTGTACTTCTGGCAAAATAGTCTTCTGCTGCTACTATGAATGAGTGTTATAATTACAGGTTAATCATTAATTTGATTTTCATTAAAATATGTGAAAACTTAAGTTACAGGTATCTGTGTCACAGCAATTTTTAAGCTTTTCTCAAAGAGAAAACCTTTATCCATCTCCAAGGAATAATCTAAGACCAAGTTGAAATAGAATGCTTTGTTTCAAGGACAATTAAGGGTCTTGAATTGGCGGCAAACATTTAATATACCCATTATAAATTACTACATGTAATTTAAGTCTTTACTAACATTTTTTTAATTTTTAAAGTATTCATTTTATGGTGATATTATGATTTTAATAGTAAGTGAAGGTTAGCTAACCTCATGTAATATTGACCAAATTATTTCTGTCGTCAGCCATCTTTTTTATTGATAGAAGACTGTCCCACAATCCCCTATCATCAATATAAAGGGTCACTGAAATTAGGCAAAGCTTACACTCAAGTCAGGTGTATAACATTAGCTCATCTGCACTAAGAAATGCACTAAACTCATGTAAAAAATCAACTAACCGCATGTAATGTTGACCAAATTATTTTTGTCCTTTTTATTGCTGATAGGAGACTGTCCCATGGTCCCCTATCATCAATAACAAGGGCCGCTAAAATTAGGCAAATGATTTCAAAGATTATATTGTTACATACCTTCCTGCAAGCTCCGTGATAAAACCACCATCTACCCCTATCATACTGTATCTCACAAGTATTCCTATCTAAGGCCACTACAGTTCCTACCTCACCTAAAACCTGTAACAGTCATGTGTATAATTATCAGTATGCATGCAGACATGATCAAATAATTTTCATAAACAGTGTTCACATTTTCATAGAAAAACAATAGTTTAAACAATTAGTCAATAATTTACCCTGGCATGAAAGCATTTTTTGTGCCATATGCACCATTTGTATAAAATATTTTAAACAAACAGTGTTAACATTTTTTCCTAAAAAACAACAGTTCAAATTTGTTCTTGAAATGAGAAAATAAATATTATTTAAAAATTATATTATAATTATTATTTATTATTATAAATATGAATATACTGATTTTCTCACTTCACTTGACAAAATAAAATGCATATTCATACTTCAATGTTAAATATCCTCTATGTATTTATTTACCTTTTCCATTTGTTGATTCCAGCCTCCAAATTCCACTTGGATCTTTTGGGCAGTGTCCAAATTCAAATCCACACAAACTTTATCTCCAATGTTTATCAATGTTTCAAATGGCTGTGTTAAATCTGAAACAAGCATATTCAATGAATTAGTATCCCTGACTAGTAGACAGTTTTTTGTGATTTTAGCACTTAGCTAAAAAGGGCCATAACTCTTAGAAAAATAAGCAAATCAACTAATAATATGCACATTTCCTATCAATGTTTATGCTTTGTGTCAATTTTTGTAAGATATTGCTTCTTGGTTTTGGAGAACTACATTGGGCATGTAGTGTCTGGATGGACAGAGAAGTTTTTATATAATATCCCACTCAATTTCTTTGAAAGGTGGAGATAATAATTCATTCATGCAAACTGGATTTCTATTTAGAGTAACTGTGACCTTGACCTTTGACCTAGTGATCTGATTCACAATCACATACATTGTCTTGTCACAGTTAATAAGTAGAACTTTGAGATCAATTGGACAAATATTGCACCTTTAAATGCACAGGAACTGAATTTCAAGTTGAAGTAACTGTAACCTTGACCTTTGCCCTAGTAGCCTGATTTGCAATCCCATGCAATGTTTTGTCATAGGGAATAAGTTGACCAAAATTTGAGATTAATCAGACAAATAGTACATCGTTAAATGCAGGGAAACTGAATTTCTATTTATAGTAACTGTGACCTTGACCTTTGATCTAGTTGAGATGATTTGTAATGTCATGCATTGCCTTGTCACAAGGAATAAGTTGACCAAGTTTGAGATCAATCGGACGAACAGTGCAGTGCATCTTTAAATGCAATAAAATCAAATTGTTAACAGACAGCCAAACATCACAATCAAAAGAAGATGTCTTATTTACAGTAAAATATCAATAAAGTGATTCCATATTACTGAGAAATCATCAATTGTACCAATTTCTGTTGTTTGTGAGGAAATCCTGAAATCAAAATAGTAAATTTAAAAATTAAATATTGTATTACAAAATTAAACCCAACAAAATTGTAATTTTTCTTAGAACCATGAATAGCTGAAATATTATTCTGATGCAGCTTTAAACAATAAATCACTCACTCACTCCCTCCCTCACTTAGAACCATAAAAATTAGACACCAAAATTTAAAAAAAATCCAGTATTTTGCACAAAGTTTATAGTATGCTTGTATGTGATTATATGATATGCTATTTAATCACAGTCCGGATTTACATACCTCCTACTGGTAGATGGTCCAGGTAAACAGGATAACTGTATTGATGAGATTCAACCATAACCAAATCTACTTTACCATCTGCTCCAAGCCGGTGATTACTTGTCTCCCCTGATGGCCATTTGACTTTCACCCCTCCATGGTATGACAGTGGCAGCATATCCACAAACTCAATGACTTCACCTATCTCTATATAAAAATATTACAACATATCATCAGTCTCATCTTTCTATATTAAAATTCATGAGCTAGATATCTATTATCCCTTTCTATCTAACGGTTGTACCACTATGGTACCTCAGATTGTAGAGTGCTTGCTCCATATGTGGGTGGTCAGGGTTTGAGCTCTGGTCTTGACAAAAAATATGGAAGTCACTGGATCCTTTGGAAGACAGATGCTCAATGTCACGGCAAGTGAGGATATGAAGGAAACCTCCCTGCACATTGCCCTGAGCGCACTGCAAAGGTAAGAATTTCTGCCACTTCACCTATAGCTGGTGTCTGGTGACATCTCGATATAAATGAAATATTCTTGTCTGGGACATTAAACCCCATTCAATCAATCAATCAATCTAACTGTTGAACTAGGATTTGCCATTTTGATATGGTGCTGAAAATAAAAAGTTTCGGCAAAATTAGAATATGGATGTTATAAGGGATCCCCAAATGCATTAAAGTGCCCAGAGCTGAAAAAAACCTTTATACCCAGGACAGGGATTGAACCCCCGACCTTCTGCTCCAGAGTCAGATGCTCTACCACTGAGCTACCCAGGCCTACAGCTCTATGGAGTGTAAATTACACTACACTCCCCTCCCCTTTATCTTTTAAGGAGCCAGGCATCAATTGTTCCTACAGCCATACAACAACGTATAGCCCGTAACCTGTATGCTCCTTTAAACTTAAGTTTATCCTCGTCGCCATTCAAGTGTTGAACACTAAAAATAATTTAGAGTTAAACTAAATTAAATCTTAGATTTTTATTGTGAGATTATAACCTCTAAGATATAGTTTCATAGGTTAAAATTCTATTTTAATTATCACTGACACGCAATGATACAAAATTTTAAGAGGGTATACCTTGACATAATCTAGACAATGGATTACCCTGATTTACAAAGTTGCACCAAGTCCAAAACAGTTGACAAATCATATTGTCTAGATATTGTCAGTAGTGTTCATCTAGGATTTTCATGATGGGTCCATGTTCATAAACTTTCATCTAAAACACCGTAACATCATTATCTTTGCATTTATGGCTCATTAAGGTCTTAATTATATATTATACCAGTTTTAATTTTACAGCACTAGACAGCCTTTTGTAAAATACCATTTGTCATCAGTAGTGCTTGGACCAAAATTCAATGGAATCATTTGGAAAAATAAAGGATCAATGGCCCGATGGCCTCTTCTAATATGAACACTGTCAGTGTAACGTTTCAAAATTTCTTACCATCAGCATGTTTTAATTTAAGACCTCCACTCTGAACTCGTTTGACCTTTGCCCCCTCTGATATTCCGTATAATTTCACTCTTCTGGATCTTCTCCTTGGTGGAACTGTCACTCTATTATTTTATGAAAATTAAAATCAAAAGACTAAACAATTTAATTTAGTGAATTAAGATCCCCTGCCAAAAGGTATTTTTTGTGATTTGTGCTGATGTTCAAAGGGCCATAACTCCCAGGGAAATTAGCTAACCAACATGGGTTAATGATATGCACATCTAGCTATCAATATTGATACTTTGCACCAAGTTTCATAAAATAGTGCCTGATACTTTTTGAGAATTTATGAATCAGGACAAGAGGAGTTAAAGAACCATCATGTAAGCTGTAGTACATACCTTACCTTAATCCTCTTCGTCTCCGATGAGACATAAGGCTGTAGTACATAGTACATGCTATATCATCTAGCTAAATACACTACACAACATCACTCCCCTTCACTCTTTGTTTCTTGAAAACATGATTATCCTATCCAATACATACTATACACCATCATTTATTTTATCATTTCCATGTGCTCTATCCTCTATCCTACGACATTCAAGTGGGTACACACACTCTCTTGCTTCATAGTTAGACTCCTGTTGATTGCAACAAGATCAAAACAGTGTGTTTGCACAAACTACTGGAAATTAAAAGTTGTATTTTGGCAAGGAAACTTACTTGCACATATACATCTTCTGATGGCTATGTATGGTTTTTTTTTCAAATTTGCACACTATCATATAAAACTAAGGTCAAATTTCCTTCAAAGAAATAGTGTGTGCATGATCAACACAGTCACATGATTACCACCTATGGTCCTGTGGTTGCACTTTGGTAGAAGCTTATTTCAAATATCGAGTTCCAAGGTTTGCACTATTTGTATATAAAAACTAAAATCCATGAAAAACTGTGCCTAACCCCTGCACTGGAGAGTGAACCCATTTGCAAAACAATTACTACCATTTCTTCTAACAGGTACTCCTTAGGTGAGCTACCAGTAACATTTCTTAACCTAGGTTGTATTCTGATAAATGGGTGTATTTTATCATATACATCAATTATATAACAGTACAGGTGTGCAATGCCCTGCTATAAAACACCTCTATATAAAGTTCACCTGTCCACTAAACCTAGTGTCTTAGGCCTCATTGCTTCATATTTCTGAATCAAAAACAACCTCAATATAAAGACTGCCTATCTATAAAGTCCATATTTTCTAGGTCCCATGGGTGGTCTTTATATTTACAGGATTTACATTATAAAACCTAATGTAAAACCTGCCTATCTATAAAGTCTACATTTACAGGTCATGCAGGTGGTCTTTATATACAGATGCTGCTTATCTTTAAAGTTCACATTTACAGGTCATGCAGGTGGTCTTTATATATAGATGCTGCCTATCTATAAAGTCCACATTTACAGGTCATGCAGGTGGTCTTTATATACAGATGCTGCCTATCTATAAAATCAACATTTTCTAGATCCTGGAGGTGGTTTTTATATATAGGTTTTACAGTATATGTACTTACATCACAGACTGCAGGGATTTTAATCTGATAAATGGGTGTGTCTTGTCATGCTTATCCATCATGTAACAGGCATTACAAAGGTCAAAATCTTTACAATTTAAACATTTCCATCTAAATCCCCTTATATCTTGTTTTTGTTCTACTTGGCAAATGTCACAATATCCATGCTGTTGTACACCTAAAGAAAATTCAAATATTAATTCATATCTGTAGCTGAAAGATTCAATCTGAACACACAAATACCCTGGTTAGCTGTAGATTAATAGGGCTCACCTAGAGTACCATGTAATATGTAGGAGTGTAACAATATGCCAAAATTTGTACAGCAATATATTGCAGAGGTACTCAACTGGATTGCAATACATATTGACTACATATTGTACTTATTGTGATAAAACCCCCAAGTAGTTATGAGCATTAGACTTGTTGAGTTTCTTGAAATAATTGACTATGGTTGACTATGACTTCAATGAATAGAAATACAAATATGAAAATTAATAAATTCAATTGACAACATATCATGTGAATGTTCATAACATTGTTATATTCAAATGTTCCAAGAAATGTATTTTTTGGCAGTAACTAATTGTAAAACTGGATCCTATTTGGAAATTTAAATTATGGTATTGAAATGTCACAATATTTGAAAATTTTATAGTGGTAATCAATTGGATGCCCAATGAACTGGTGTACCATAACCAGTATATCATCATTAAAACTCTAACATAAGTGACCCTATGATGTACTATGTAATAAATATGACCCTATTATGTTTATTTGGAATGAAAGGAAAATATTTATATTCCCAGAATAATGTCCTTTTTCCAGAAATATAAAATAATTCAATTTCCATATCCAATGGTATAGTTAGGCATAAACATATGCTGTATCATATGGAAGGGGAGGGATGAATCCCACTGGTACAACATTTGTCAAAAAGTGCACACATCTGAGGTTTCTGGTTACATCACCTCTTGAGCTGTTGAAATATGCAGTCTGTCAAGCACTGTTTTGCTTTAAAACTCAGAAAGTTATGAGTGTTTTAGTATAATAAAAAACTGAACTTATTGACTTTATATATACCTGTTTGCTCATTGTCAAATATTCTGAGATCTGCAAGTCCTTCTCCTCCAGCCCGACATTCTGTTACTGTCCCTACATCCCACTGGACCATGCAAGTCCTGTTTACTCTAGATACACCAATAACTGTCCCTAAATGACCTTGCCCACCATCTTGATTTGACCACTTCCAATCTGGACCACGAACAACTCTCATACCACATTTCATTTTCAAGCATTATGTTTCAGCTGTTAACAATTTACTAAAATAATCAAGACAAAAGTCTTTTCCAGGTACAGTACAGACCTGTCAAAAGTTTAACACTTAGCTAATAAAAAAAGAGTCGGGGTTCGACTGCTGAGTGGCTGAGATATGGAGAGTAATAAGTGACCAAAAAACTGCCAAGATATAGATAGGATCCGAAGGGTTAAAAATTCCCTGGGTCCGAGATCCAAGACCTTTTGATTTTACACTGGGGCCCTTGATATTTAAACTGTAAAAGTCTAATGGACCTGCCACTTTTTGCTAGGATAATTCTACTTTTTCTATACAATATCATATTGGCACATGATGATAATACAGTGATAATATTGGACTTTCAAAACTTTATGCGACACCTGCCAAAATAAAGGCAAAAAGTCCCAGACCGCAATTTTGAACCCCTGAGCTGGCAAGATATAGTTAACAAGGTTAGATGAGCAACCAACCGATTCAACACTTATTTGTTACCTAAGTGTTAAACTTTTGACAGGTCTGTACTGTGACATAGTCAGTAGAATGTCTTTATTGGGAAGGTTTTAGGTTCCAGTCCCAATTTGACTGGTTATTTCAGTATGTAAGGAGTCTGGATGGTATTGCTAGATATTAATTATAAGTTCCTGTGGTGAACACCTAGGAAAGCGTTGACTTTTCATTCTTAATATTTTCTTGACAATGGTGACAAGGACATTGGACAATGCCTTGTAGCAATTAGTTTGAAAGAAATGTTTACTGAATACAACATATAAAAATATGCATGTGTATTCAAATCATCACTTCTCTTATAAACAGTTTAAATTATGCAATAGAAACAGGAAATTGAGCTGAATAATGTGTTATTTCCTCTAGCTTTCAATAAAAATCCAATAAGGAATGCTAAAATTCATTTACCCTTGTACAATTTTGGTATTAATTTTTTTTAAGTTCAAACTACAATTTGATATTTTATATACTGTATTTTGGGATTTCTTCTGGTTATTCAATGCCTGGAAAATAGACAAAAGTACTGTTGTTATAGTGTTCTTGACAGTAGATATAATACAGTGATTTACTGCCAGACTTTCTGGTTCAGATCTTCTTCCCTTGTAATAGAACACTCCATTTTCACCTGGGAGGGTAGGGTTTAATCCTCAGCCAGGGCACTCAGTGAAGAAGTGAGGTGAGCTGTTTCCCCCCTCCTATTCTCCTTCTTTCAGTATACAGTATTCCTTCTTATCAGAAGATTACATACTGTCTCATGCGTGGAAATAAAGAAAATTTTAAATGGTGATGTGCAAATAACTGAATAGTGATTAAAACTATGTACATGTTGTTGGGGGTTTATTTTGTTTGGATTGTGTTGAGAACAACATAGGACAGTTGTTCTCTGAAAGAATTGATGGTTTATGACTGTATTATGTAGGCTGGTAAAAGATTCCATTGGATAATAGTAAAAGTGAAAAATTAATATTTATAATTGTCCTTTGATGTGTAAATATGTTTGTAGGAATAGGGATGGGATTTACGTATTCTGATGTCTGTTGGGATACGTATGTTGTCTGTGTTAATTTTAACACTAAATCAAAAGTAATATTAAATCACAATCTGTGTTTTCCCTTGAGAACCATCAACAATGATAAATTTTAACATGAAGACTTATAAAACATGTTTAACTAGTGATGGACTAATGTTTAATTTTTTCTGTATTTAAAATTTTCTTCAAAATGAAACAGAAACTGGTCATTTAACTTCCCTCTTTCTCTTAATTAACAGATCTTTTGATATACACATCACAATTTGCAGTGGAATATGTTTTTGACTGTGACCAAGTGACTTTTAATAATTTTATCCAAACATTAGACGGACATTTCTTGTATTTTATAACATTAAAATAAGTAAAGATAGGGAATTTAGGAAATAGATTTTAAAAGAGTTGGTAGATTTAGGATCATCAAATAATTTTATGTGAAAATAAGAAAAATGTATCCACATACTTTTAGGCCAACACTTGTTAAAATTATTTCACCAGCTTCATTGTTAAAGTTCATAATGTTATGTGGTTAAACTGGGTGTAAATTGTTCCTGAATAAGGCCGCGTTAACCAGATCATTTAGTTAATTACCTGAAGTTACGTACGTGTGTACACACTTACAGAAAAAATTAAAGCTCCAAAGGGGAAAGCTCGATACTAATCCAAATATTGGATCATATCAATACAAAGACTAAATCCATCTGTTACATTTACAGGTACGTCTTTGTAACTCTTCGGTAGGTGTTTGTAGTCTGCATGTTTTCAAACTGAAAGTAGGATTTATTCAAAACGAAAGTAAACAAAATCAACGTCACACACGCGTTTGTTATTTTGTATTGCTCTCAAACATACAGCTAACCAAGATGATTAAATCTACAAGTACAAGCTCTTTCAAAAACGTGTAGCGATTATGTTACGTTTATTACCAATCCTATTCAGATTAATCAGCCCACTACACCCCCATTTCAGTAAAAAAAAATTCACTTTTTGGGGGTTTGGGGTTTGACAGCTTCCATTTTTGAATTCTTGAAATTTCTGGCGAAAACGACAGAAACGAAAACACGCGTCGATAACTTACAGTATTTTCTATACCTCCCTCTTGCTGGCAACCGTGATGGAACACTTCCTAAAACATTATTCTACCGATCCATGCTTAACTTTCAATTAAAATCCATCGGTATCGGTAGAAATACAAGGTTTTCTAATGTCTCTACCAGTGGTGGATTCAGCGGGGGGCGTACCCCCCCCCCCCCTTTATGTCGCTAATCTAACCATTTGACACACTTTTTTCATACTATGATACAGGCATTTTGAATGAAAGATTTTTTCCTCTTTGATACAGCACCAGATTGCACCAGAATGCAGGATTTTTGCGCCATTTTTTCAAAATTTCCGGGTGCCCCCGGACCCCCCTAGAAGGTTCAAGCCTTTGGCTCTCACCTTATACGCCCCCCCCCCCCACTTCTAAAATTCTGGATCCGCCTCTGTCTACAACTCTCCAACTGTCACTTTCGCATCGTGAAGACATTACGTACTAATCTGCATCGACCAATCACATAGCGTTGCGTTTGGATGGTGAAACTCTCAGTTCTTCCTCTAAAAAGCACATGGCAATACCATCGTGAATGTTATAACTGATAAAGGTTACTCATACACGTGCACACTCCGAATGGGGCTTGACAAAATAATCTCGCAGTTCAGCACTAGATATTTGTATTGATATTTGTATCTTGGATTGGCTTGGCATTTTTGTGAAATCGCAACAAGTAAATATTTCGTTTTAAACGGTCGATAGTACAAAGCAGGCATGCACAATTAACCACTAGTCACATTGGGGCGATTTGACCGGCATTGGCAGAGTTTGTCTGAATCATTGTCCGAATTACGATTTTATGTTCCAGTTCCACATTGGGGCGATTTGACCGGCATTGGCAGAGTTTGTCTGAATCATTGTCCGAATTACGATTTATGTTCCAGTTCCACATTGGGACGATTTGACCGGCATTGGCAGAGTTTGTCTGAATCATTGTCCGAATTACGATTTTATGTTCCAGTTCCACATTGGGACGATTTGACCGGCATTGGCAGAGTTTGTCTGAATCATTGTCCGAATTACGATTTTATGTTCCAGTTCCACATTGGGACGATTTGACCGGCATTGGCAGAGTTTGTCTGAATCATTGTCCGAATTACGATTTTATGTTCCAGTTCCACATTGGGACGATTTGACCGGCATTGGCAGAGTTTGTCTGAATCATTGTCCGAATTACGATTTTATGTTCCAGTTCCACATTGGGACGATTTGACCGGAATTGGCAGAGTTTGTCTGAATCATTGTCCGAATTACGATTTTATGTTCCAGTTCCACATTGGGGCGATTTGACCGGGATTGGCAGAGTTTGTCTGAATCATTGTCCGAATTACGATTTTATGTTCCAGTTCCACATTGGGACGATTTGACCGGAATTGGCAGAGTTTGTCTGAATCATTGTCCGAATTACGATTTTATGTTCCAGTTCCACATTGGGGCGATTTGACCGGGGTTGACAGAGTTTGTCTGAATCATTGTCCGAATTACGATTTTATGTTACAGTTCAACATTGGGGCGATTTGACCGGCATTGGCAGAGTTTGTCTGAATCATTGTCCGAATTACGATTTTATGTTCCAGTGGTTTATTCACTATTTTCATAGAAAATCCAATATCATGACTTGAATAGATTGATATTTTTAAACCTACCTAAGGCTAGCCGTAACAGGAAATATTGCTATGCGCTAACAATTTTCTTTCTTTATTTATTTATTGTATCATATACCTTTTTTTTTAATTTAATCATAAAATACATTCAAAAATGGTATATAAAAATAGTTTAACATAACGTTACACAACGCTTGTCCAACAAAAGAACGGGGTCTCGGTGGGCTAGTGTAGTAAACCACCATGCAACAAATGGATAACATCCTCGCTTAACGCCTAATGTTAACGGTTCGAATCCCGCTTGGGCATTTTTTCCAGCCACCCGGATACACTAGCTGTCTCTGGCAGTCAAGATATAAGCGAAATGAATGTTGACTATGGCACAAACTACTAACAAAAACCCTTGATTTGTTAAAAATTAATTTAGTATGTACGCTTTGTTTCAGACGTAATATCAAACAGGACTTGTGAACAATGTTACAAGATTCTGAACAACCCATATATACTGTAAGCTAAATTAAAACAAAACACGTTACGTAAATTAAAAAAATCTGTTTACTCAAATCAATGATTGATAAGGATTTAAACTTTAACCTTGGAAGACATCTTCTTTTTATAGATGATGGCATAAACTACTAGTACACTGAACTTCCAAAAAACCTTGATTGGTTTATAATTAATTTACAGCCGTATTATCAAAATAGATCAGCGAACATTGTTATCAGATTCTGAACAACCAATATATACTAAATTAAAACAAAAAAATTGCATAAATTAAAAAAATCCGTCACGGTTTACTACAATCAGTGACACACATAGTGATATTGAGTTGTAGAATGCTGAATTTAAGTGGCTTTACTTCTTATTGAAGATATCATATTGATGGCCTGTACTTATTAAATGTTCATTTGTAGTTTCTACATGTCGATTTAAAATCTAAACTTTAATCTTGGAAGACATCTTCCTCCAATGGGATCATAAAATTGAAAATTCAAATATAATTGTAGTTCCAAAAGTCGCGCTCTCTCTCTCTCTCTCTCTCTCTCTCTCTCTCTCATATTGTTCCCAAAGTCTCTCTCTCTCTCTCTCCTCTCTCTCATATTGTAGTTCCAAAAGTCTCTCTCTCATATTGTAGTTCCAAAAGTCTCTCTCATATTGTTCCCAAAGTCTCTCTCTCTTCTCTCTCTCTCTCTCTCTCTCTCTCTGAAATGAATAATCAATGTTGCAGTCTTAGAAAAAACCTTTTGACATTTCGTAAAATCAACGTGTTTGATGTAAAATGTTCGTCGAGCACCGCCGTTTAAAATATATCATGTAAAATTTGTGACTGTTTGGTATCCTGTTTTCCACTGTTTTTCCCATGTTAATTGGATCGTCAGCTTTATATTAGTACTCAAGTTAGGAAAGATGGAGATCCTACAAAAGAAATAAAATTGAAACTTTTAAACAAAATCAAATTTATTTGTCAACAGCGTTTTCCAAATAAGGCCATGTCAGTTTTTTTCTTTGTTAAGAGTCCCCTGGCGGGTAGGTTTTCGGACTTCAAACGTGAAAAAAAAAAAATTATCAAATTTATTCTGTCCTCTGGTGTCTTGGGGTGGGGTGTCAATCATTTTAAGGTTCTTATTTATTTTAAATTTTTATTTTGTTCTTTTTAAAATTACAGTTTGATTTCAATCATGTTATATACTTTGTTACGATGGTTAGACTGTTTATTAAATGTCAAGTTACATATTTTTCAACATAAGAGGTTAGTGTGTTTTTACTTTTACTTCGAAATTTTTACTTGATAGGTAGGGAGGTTTTTCAAGATAGGGTGGAGGCTTAACAAAGAGAAAATCCTGTATGGCCTAATCAACGAAGAATTAGTATCGGTTTCTCTTGACCCATCTTTACACCACTAGACTCCATTGTATTTAAAATCATTGATCATACAAAACAAGGAAAAACTAACCATAAAGGCCCATCTGGTCCAAAAAATAAGAATGTTACGACATTCATGGTTTAAATAAGATTGAATGAATTGATTTTAGGTCCCAGTCAAGGATATTTCACGTACTATATTATATCGAGACATTACTTGCTATTAGTCCGACTAATCAGCCCACTAAACCCCCATTTTAATTTTTTTTACTTTTTGGAGGTTTGTGGTCTGACAGCTTCCATTATTGAATTCTTGAAATTTCTGGCGAAAACGGCAAAAACGAAAACACGCGTCGATAATTTCTAGTATTTCCTTACCCCGCTCTTGTTGACAACGTGGAACACTTCCTAAAACATTATTCTACCGATCCATGCTTAATTTTTAATTAAAATCCATCGATGTCGGTAGAAATACAAGGTTTTTTGATGTCTCTTCAGCTCTCTGTCACTTTCTCATCGTGAAGACATTACTAATTTGCATTGACCAATCAGATCGCGCGTTGCATTTGGATGGTGAAACTCGCAGTTCTATCTTTAGAAAGCACATGGCGATGTTTATTTACATTGGTAATTCGCGTTATTAAGAATGTTTTACATGGTTTTTAATACATGTACTTACAAAAGGTAACATTGAAATGTATTCAAAATATTTAGAGATATAATTGTCAGATTTATATGTGGACTTTCAAATAGAGTAGTCGCGATCTTCTCTGTATATTTTTATATTCTTAACCCCTCTCATTTTTTCTGAACTAGTATCCTAGAAATATTATTCCAGTAATTTTGGAGAGAAAAAATTAAGCACCTTACTGTATATATGTATGCTCACGCAAAATACAGTTAAAAATTGAACCTATGACAAAATTTACAGTGTGGTCGGGATGAATATAAGAGAATTAATTTTAATGACCTTGCGGACAAGTACTCCTGTGTTTAACTTTATATATTACAATTGGTTTAAACACTTATAATTCTACGATCTACAAAATATTGGACAAAACTTGACAGCATTTCAGCATTTCAGCATTAATAATTTTATCGGCAAATTTATTACTAGCTGAAAAATAGTTGTATATTTTTGAAACCTTCCCCCCATCAGCTATGTTAGGGGTGCTAAACCATCCAAATGCAACACGCGATCTGATTAGTCAATGCAAATTAGTAATGTCTTCACGATGTGAAAGTGACAGAGAGCTGAAGAGACATAAAAAAAAACCTTGTATTTCTACCGACATCGATGGATTTTAATTAAAAATTAAGCATGGATCGGTAGAATAATGTTTTAGGAAGTGTTCCACGTTGTCAACAAGAGCGGGGTAAGGAAATACTGGAAATTATCGACGCGTGTTTTCGTTTCTGCCGTTTTCGCCAGAAATTTCAAGAATTCAATAATGGAAGCTGTCAGACCACAAATCTCCAAAAAGTAAAAAATTAAAATGGGGGTTTAGTAGGCTGATTAGTCGGACTAACTTGCTATAGGCTATATAGGTGAAGTGGCAGAAATTTTGACCTTTGAAGTGCGCTCAAGACAATAGGCCGGAATAGTTCTTAACGTGCCACTCCTGCCGTGACACGGGGTCGATTTTAAATGTCCTTTTCGAAGAACCCCACGATTTTGATTTCTTAATGCCGAGTGCAGTCACTTCCCCATTTTCAAGTTTTGGTCGGACGGTCTCCAACATACAAAGCGAGCACTTTACCAGCTGAGCTACCGTAGTGGTAATTTAAATAGGACCAAATATATACATATTATATACACAGTGTGTATGTACAGCCCTCAGTATCAGGTCGAGTCCTTTTTTCGTAGCTGTATCACTACTCGTCGCGCAAGCGCGACTCGTAGTGATACGGCTACGAAAAAAGGACTCGACCTGATACGAAGGGTTGTACATACACACTGTGTATATGATATTTTTATCTAACATTTCCTATTAGGTCATTAAAATAATAAAAAACCCAATACTTTATGTGAAAAATACATTTTACCGCAGAAAACCACTGAACTATGTTATGGCATGTTTTGTAGTAATGACGTCATTGTTTACATTTGACAAATCGGAGATTCTCCAATGACGTCACAATGAGAAGTGCACGTGTACTTTACCGCCAATGTTGTATCACCACAGTGTGGTGATACAAGATTCTGTATCATACGTGTTCGATAAAACTTGTATTTCATCAAATACAGACAGAAAAACTAGTCTTATGTTAGATAAATGTTTATAATCTAAATCGCATTCTTAAAAATATGTCTGTTTTAAATAGATAGTACTTATATGGTGGATCTTTAACCAGAACTACAACATATGTTATAGAAACGCTCAGTTCACCTGTTGTTTAATAGCCGAAAACACCCGGATGTGATCGTGGAGCTGTCAGATATCTGTCAGTTAATCTATCATAAGGATCCCATTGACAGTATTGATCTCCGAGTTCATACCCGTTACTGTCGCCGTCACCGTCGGAATCTTTTTCACACAGCGTTAAATTCCATTTCTACAAAAATGAAAAAAAACCAATGAATATACACTTTATATTGTGTCAACAATAGTAACAAGAAGCACATAGAGTAAGGAAAACCACGACTAGTTTTTAACCAATAACTAACAAAAACCCATGATTTTGAGGAGTCCTCGGGGACTATAAGTGGTCCGACTAACACCGGCTTATGGACCAAAGTACCTCTTACTAACGTTCAAATCATACTCATGGACAGATCCTAGTAGGAGAAAGTTTTTCAGATTGCTTACCGCAGATTGGTGTTTTTATGACACTACGGTTTCTTGCACCATTCCATAACCGACGGCCTCCATATATTAAATTGGTCCGAGTTTCAAACAAATTGATTTGGTTCAAGCTTCAAAGGTCACATTCATACGCGGTTAAATGGCATACAGACGCTGTTCGGAGATTGGCTTTGGTCGTTAAACAACACCCCTCCATTCCCATTCCACGCCACATGGTACTGAGACGGGGTCAATGGATGAAACACGTTTGATATGGACAATCATCGGGTGTAATGGCAGCATTGTGTCAAGTGATGTGGTATACTATCTACGTAGAACATTTTAATATGAAAAACGCATTTACATCTTAGAGCCTGTGGTAAAGCCAATGGTTTAAAAAGATTTGGTGCTGAACTGACTTGACCAAGGGAGCAAAAAATCCAAATCCCTATATCAGATTGGAAATGTCCGATGCAATATTGAGAACTTAGACAGACAGTTATCATCTCTCATTTTCTGGCGATGTGTTATTCTATTTTAATTAATGCATATCGTTAAAACTTAACACAACGCAATATCTATTCTGTCCTCTGATGAGCAAAAGGTTCATGGACGTACGTTTAAATACACAGAAAAATTATCTGAAGATTAAAAGTTTATATGCATCAATTACCTTGATGACATTCTTTTTGTAACTTGTCCTTAAAGGATGATTCTCAAAACGCCGAGCTATCCGCCTATAGGATTCAAAATTTCAAAGTATGTTAAATACATAGTTCTAGGTAAAAAACCTAAAGCTACTGACATTTTGTAAAAGTTTATATGGTAAAAATCCCAGTAAAATATTGCATTATATGTTTAACACATAAAATCTATTTGGTTTTTTTCCGTATTACTCTATACAAACAAGGAACATATCAGTGAAAATCAACACGTTTTTAAATAAATACATATAGAGCGCATGCCTCTCCATTAAAGATGTTTTGAATACAAAAACTACCTTATTTTTTTGTTAGATATGCAAAGTATGGTCAATGGAGAGATATGCGCTGACAGTGAATTTTGCAAAAATCAATGTTTAGAGAGTTACCCCAATATAACCTCTTACTATACCGGGCTATACTCATACTTGATATTAATAAACTATCATTGTCAACAATTACCTGCGTGGTGTAGTGGATATATGTAGGGACTATTATGGCTTATGTTGTGGGTTCAATTACCCAAAGTACCTTTTTTCTTTTATCTTAATTTATTTAATAAAATGTATATTTTACGATTTTACTTCTTTCTTTTATCTGACTTTGTGTTAGAATTTGATTGCAATAATATTGTTTCTGCTATAAATAGCATAATAGAAATAAAGACACGCACATACATTTGTTTTATACATATAACATATACAACGATATAACCGTCCAGTTTCAGGCCACGTGTTATTTCCCGCGTGTTTCCTGAGCTATGAACACGTAGTAGTAAACAAAATGCCAGAACATTAAACTGTTCTAAGTGCAATCATCGCACGAAAAAGGCCATAGATGAAAAGTCGGGGTAGGTTTCATATGTGATAAATGTCATTTGCTGAGCAAGACTAAAGATCATGAGCGTGCGGTTCCTTCCATAGACTTGAACTCTGAATGTATAGTTCACCTAGGACCTACCTTTTTGAGCTGAGGCAAATCAAATGTCATTTTCTTTATTTTCAAAGACAAAAATTCCCCACGAAACTTGCACTAATTAAAGCATAATGCTGTAATCATTTATCTAGTCAAAACATTAAAGCTTCAGTAACTGTTGATGCTATAACTATAAAAAAAAGTTATTCATATGCAACATATATATATAAACACAGATATTTATTTATATTTGGCCTCAAGTAGTGACGCCTAGAGGCTCGAAAAAGGTGTTACCTAGTGTCTTGCGTATTTATCTCTATAGGCGGATAGCTCGGCGTTTTGGGAATCATCCTTTGTAATTTACAATGCAAGAACTCGGCGATACATTAGTTTACACTACATAATGAGCAAAAACTACACGTAGCTGTCTCGATGTAAGTCTCTCTAAATGATAGATTGTTGTAGTTAGGCTGTAGTGACAATTGTTATGTTTCTACACAAACCTTTCATACTACAATCTCCGTCAGTATCATTAGATGCAGTCCAACCTGCCTTAAAGGCCACCTCTATATAAGGGGCACCTGCTTATAAAGGCCCGTAGAATTGTATCCCAATTGTTCTTTATAAATATTATTTGAACCTGTATAGAAAGGTCATCTGCCCATCAAAACCACTTACATGTATATATACTAGTTCCCTTGGGTGGACTTTATAGACAGGGTTGACTGTATATTAAAATCTTATTAATGACTTTGTACTAGTACAGTACAGACCTGTCGAAAGTTTAACACTGAGCTAACGAAAGGAGTCGAAGCTTGCCTTCCAAGTGACCGAGATACGTATAGCTAGAGGAATGACAGATAGTACCTGCTGGAAAACTGTCTATGTGTAGCATACGAAGATGAACTGTCGATTCAATACGAATGCATTATAAATAGCTTAGAGATTAACTTTCGACAGGTATGACTGTAGAATCTAGATATTTTCTAGAAAACTGACTATGTATACAGATTGGCTGTCGATTCAATACGAATGCATTAGTTTAGTGTTTTTAACTATCGATAGGTATGTACTGTATTCCGTTTTATTCTTTCTTCGACAGGTATGTACTGCATTCTGTTTTATTCTTTCTTCGACAGGTATGTACTGTATTCTGTTTTATTCTTTCTTCGACAGGTATGTACTGCATTCTGTTTTATTCTTTCTTCGACAGGTATGTACTGCATTCTGTTTTATTCTTTCTTCGACAGGTATGTACTGCATTCTGTTTTATTCTTTCTTCGACAGGTATGTACTGTATTCCGTTTTATTCTTTCTTCGACAGGTATGTACTGCATTCTGTTTTATTCTTTCTTCGATAGGTATGTACTGTATTCCGTTTTACTCTTTCTTCGACAGGTATGTACTGCATTCTGTTTTATTCTTTCTTCGACAGGTATGTACTGTATTCTGTTTTATTCTTTCTTCGACAGGTATGTACTGCATTCTGTTTTATTCTTTCTTCGACAGGTATGTTCTGCATTCTGTTTTATTCTTTCTTCGATAGGTATGTACTGTATTCTGTTTTATTTTTTCTTCGATAGGTATGTACTGTATTCTGTTTTATTCTTTCTTCGACAGGTATGTACTGTATTCTGTTTTATTCTTTCTTCGACAGGTATGTACTGTATTCTGTTTTATTCTTTCTTCGACAGGTATGTACACACTGTATTCTGTTTTATTCTTTCTTTTGTACTGTATTCTGTTTTATTCTTTCTTTTGTACTGTATTCTGTTTTATTCTTTCTTCGACAGGTATGTACTGCATTCTGTTTTATTCTTTCTTCGACAGGTATGTACTGTATTCTGTTTTATTCTTTTTTCGATAGGTATGTACTGTATTCTGTTTTATTCTTTCTTTTGTACTGTATTCTGTTTTATTCTTTCTTCGACAGGTATGTACTGCATTCTGTTTTATTCTTTCTTCGACAGGTATGTACTGTATTCTGTTTTATTCTTTCTTCGACAGGTATGTACTTTATTCTGTTTTATTCTTTCTTCGACAGGTATGTACTGTATTCTGTTTTATTCTTTCTTCGACAGGTATGTACTGCATTCTGTTTTATTCTTTCTTCGACAGGTATGTACTGTATTCTGTTTTATTCTTTTTTCGATAGGTATGTACTGTATTCCGTTTTATTCTTTCTTCGATAGGTATGTACTATATTCTGTTTTATTCTTTCTTCGATAGGTATGAACTGTATTCCGTTTTATTCTTTCTTCGACAGGTATGTACTGTATTCCGTTTTATTCTTTCTTCGACAGGTATGTACTGCATTCTGTTTTATTCCTTCTTCGACAGGTATGTACTGTATTCCGTTTTATTCTTTCTTCGACAGGTATGTACTGTATTCCGTTTTATTCTTTCTTCGACAGGTATGTACTGCATTCTGTTTTATTCCTTCTTCGACAGGTATGTACTGTATTCCGTTTTATTCTTTCTTCGACAGGTATGTACTGTATTCTGTTTTATTCTTTCTTCGACAGGTATGTACTGTATTCTGTTTTATTCTTTCTTCGACAGGTATGTACTGTATTCTGTTTTATTCTTTCTTCGACAGGTATGTACTGTATTCCGTTTTATTCTTTCTTCGATAGGTATGTACTGTATTCTGTTTTATTCTTTCGACAGGTACACACTGTATTCTGTTTTATTCTTTCTTCGATAGGTATGTACTGTATTCTGTTTTATTCTTTCTTCGACAGGTATGTACACACTGTATTCCGTTTTATTCTTTCTTAGACAGGTATGTACTGTATTCCGTTTTATTCTTTCTTCGACAGGTATGTACACACTGTATTCTGTTTTATTCTTTCTTCGACAGGTATGTACTGTATTCTGTTTTATTCAATCTTCGACAGGTATGTACTATATTCCGTTTTATTCTTTCTTCGACAGGTATGTACTGTATTCTGTTTTATTCTTTCTTCGATAGGTATGTACTGTATTCTGTTTTATTCTTTCTTCGATAGGTACACACTGTATTCTGTTTTATTCTTTCTTCGACAGGTATGTACTGTATTCCGTTTTATTCTTTCTTCGACAGGTATGTACACACTGTATTCTGTTTTATTCTTTCTTCGACAGGTATGTACTGTATTCTGTTTTATTCATTCTTCGACAGGTATGTACTGTATTCCGTTTTATTCTTTCTTCGACAGGTATGTACTGTATTCTGTTTTATTCATTCTTCGACAGGTATGTACTGTATTCCGTTTTATTCTTTCTTCGACAGGTATGTACTGTATTCCGTTTTATTCTTTCTTCGATAGGTATGTACTGTATTCTGTTTTATTCTTTCTTCGATAGGTACACACTGTATTCCGTTTTATTCTTTCTTCGATAGGTATGTACTATATTCTGTTTTATTCTTTCTTCGATAGGTACACACTGTATTCCGTTTTATTCTTTCTTCGACAGGTATGTACTGTATTCTGTTTTATTCTTTCTTCGATAGGTATGTACTGTATTCTGTTTTATTCTTTCTTCGATAGGTACACACTGTATTCCGTTTTATTCTTTCTTCGACAGGTATGTACACACTGTATTCCGTTTTATTCTTTCTTCGACAGGTATGTACACACTGTATTCTGTTTTATTCTTTCTTCGACAGGTATGTACTGTATTCCGTTTTATTCTTTCTTCGACAGGTATGTACTGTATTCTGTTTTATTCTTTCTTCGATAGGTATGTACTGCATTCTGTTTTATTCTTTCTTCGACAGGTATGTACTGTATTCCGTTTTATTCTTTCTTCTGTACTGTATTCTGTTTTATTCTTTCTTCGACAGGTATGTACACACTGTATTCTGTTTTATTCTTTCTTCGACAGGTATGTACTGTATTCCGTTTTATTCTTTCTTCGACAGGTATGTACTGCATTCTATTTTATTCTTTCTTCGATAGGTATGTACTGTATTCTGTTTTATTCTTTCTTCGACAGGTATGTACTGTATTCCGTTTTATTCTTTCTTCGACAGGTATGTACTGCATTCTATTTTATTCTTTCTTCGACAGGTATGTACTGCATTCTGTTTTAATCTTTCTTCGACAGGTATGTACTGTATTCCGTTTTATTCTTTCTTCTGTACTGTATTCCGTTTTATTCTTTCTTCTGTACTGTATTCTGTTTTATTCTTTCTTCGATAGGTATGTACTGTATTCCGTTTTATTCTTTCTTCGACAGGTATGTACACACTGTATTCTCTTTTATTCTTTCTTCGATAGGTATGTACTGCATTCTGTTTTATTCTTTCTTCGACAGGTATGTACTGTATTCCGTTTTATTCTTTCTTCGACAGGTATGTACTGTATTCCGTTTTATTCTTTCTTCGACAGGTATGTACTGCATTCTGTTTTATTCTTTCTTCGACAGGTATGTACTGTATTCTGTTTTATTCTTTCTTCGACAGGTATGTACTGTATTCTGTTTTATTCTTTCTTCGACAGGTATGTACTGCATTCTGTTTTATTCTTTCTTCGACAGGTATGTACTGTATTCTGTTTTATTCTTTCTTCGACAGGTATGTACACACTGTATTCTGTTTTATTCTTTCTTCGACAGGTATGTACTGCATTCTGTTTTATTCTTTCTTCGACAGGTATGTACACACTGTATTCTGTTTTATTCTTTCTTCGACAGGTATGTACTGCATTCTGTTTTATTCTTTCTTCGACAGGTATGTACACACTGTATTCTGTTTTATTCTTTCTTCGACAGGTATGTACACACTGTATTCTGTTTTATTCTTTCTTCGACAGGTATGAACTGCATTCTGTTTTATTCTTTCTTCGACAGGTATGTACTGTATTCTGTTTTATTCTTTCTTCGACAGGTATGTACTGCATTCTGTTTTATTCTTTCTTCGACAGGTATGTACACACTGTATTCTGTTTTATTCTTTCTTCGACAGGTATGTACTGCATTCTGTTTTATTCTTTCTTCGACAGGTATGTACACACTGTATTCTGTTTTATTCTTTCTTCGACAGGTATGTACTGTATTCTGTTTTATTCTTTCTTCGACAGGTATGAACTGTATTCTGTTTTATTCTTTCTTCGACAGGTATGTACTGTATTCTGTTTTATTCTTTCTTCTGTACTGTATTCTGTTTTATTCTTTCTTCGACAGGTATGAACTGCATTCTGTTTTATTCTTTCTTCGACAGGTATGTACTGCATTCTGTTTTATTCTTTCTTCTGTACTGTATTCTGTTTTATTCTTTCTTCGACAGGTATGAACTGCATTCTGTTTTATTCTTTCTTCGACAGGTATGTACTGTATTCTGTTTTATTCTTTCTTCTGTACTGTATTCTGTTTTATTCTTTCTTCGACAGGTATGAACTGTATTCTGTTTTATTCTTTCTTCGACAGGTATGTACTGTATTCTGTTTTATTCTTTCTTCTGTACTGTATTCTGTTTTATTCTTTCTTCGACAGGTATGAACTGCATTCTGTTTTATTCTTTCTTCGACAGGTATGTACTGTATTCTGTTTTATTCTTTCTTCGACAGGTATGTACTGCATTCTGTTTTATTCTTTCTTCGACAGGTATGTACACACTGTATTCTGTTTTATTCTTTCTTCGACAGGTATGTACTGCATTCTGTTTTATTCTTTCTTCGACAGGTATGTACACACTGTATTCTGTTTTATTCTTTCTTCGACAGGTATGTACTGCATTCTGTTTTATTCTTTCTTCGACAGGTATGTACACACTGTATTCTGTTTTATTCTTTCTTCGACAGGTATGTACACACTGTATTCTGTTTTATTCTTTCTTCGACAGGTATGTACTGTATTCTGTTTTATTCTTTCTTCGACAGGTATGTACTGTATTCTGTTTTATTCTTTCTTTGTAGATTTTTTTTTTTTGGTTTTACAGAGTAGTTTCCTCTATTCACACGGCATTGACCGATAACAGAGTGGGTACTATTACATTGTATATTATTTATCATATAATAACTTAATGCTCTATGTTTTATACTATTTTCCTTGTAATGCACTCCAATTTACTTGTTATATAGAAAACTCTATTATACCTGTACTATACTCTCACTTCATTTATAGCTGGAAACGTATCGGTAGACAGGGACGTAAAACTCCACTCAATCAATCGATAAATCAACCATTATCCTGGTTGAAGAGAGCAATGTAATGATGTTTTACGCCCTCGCTAAGATCCTTTCACTTATATCGAGTCGGTCACTTCTGGGATGGTTCTGAAAACCAGTCTGTCCGAAGAAACCAACATTCGGCAAACAAACTGACAAACTTCCTCACACTGGTATTTGCCCGGACGAGTGGGTGATCTGTTTACAAGCGGTCGCTTTAGACCAGACTCAACCAGCGTCAGGGGCTTTTGTTATGAGTGATATTTGCATTGTCTTAATGGATATTTTATGTAACATAACAAAATGCCAACATTTATCACACATAGTGTTTATATCAACCTACGAATGACATAATATATGTGTATGTGTCTCGTGTAAGAATTTATAATACAATGTACTATACACCTTTCCTTAATACCAATGCTGTTTATACCAACTTGAACCAGTGCATACTGGTAGATGTTACATTTTAAAATAGAAATTCATAATAGCCCCTTCATTAAGAATGGCTTTATGATTCGCAAATGCGTGCCTAAAAACCTTCGAATATAAAATCCGATAAGTATTCTAAATAAATGATTACTTACAAAGCCGTTCAGTTTGAAGTCCATTCCAAATGGATTTAAAGCATGGCTGTATTCTCCGTTAGGGAACAGGTGCCCGACTCGTTCCCAAGTAGAGTAAGTAGAGTATCTGTTCCGGTGAGGTCCGACGCCACATTTACAAAAAGGATTCAACACACCTTCTCCATTTGGAATATAAGTTTTGAAAACGGCGTGTCCGACAGTGTATCCCAAACAGCCGAAAATTATTAGAATTGTCTTAAGTCTTAAGACCAGACCCATGGTAAGTGTTTGGAAATGCAGGATACGGTGTTTACTGACAAGAATCTAATATAAGCCGTAATATGTCGTAATTTTATATCAAAATAATTTCAAAGTATGCCCCGAGGTAAAATGAAGCATTTGAATTCGTAATTCGTCTTATTTTGTTTTTTAACGGTAAGTGCGAATAAAGTCATCATTGACGCATCAACGTCAAAGGCTTTGACAAGAAAGGCAGTGACCTCCTGACTAAGCTGTATAACGGATATTACACAGATACATGTAATTAAATTAAAACACGTCACGTGTTGAATTAATAAGCTTAAAACAATTAAAAATATAAATAACACCTTGGTAAGATCATGATTAATCTGTCAATTAAAAGAAGGTTCTTCACCAAGGCCAAGCAAAACGAATTTTCGGATTACTATATAGCTAGTAACCAAGGACAGTAGTTACTCACTATCAGACAACTTGGATTATTTCGGTAGCAGATTTGTTTTTATCTCGCATGGTGTTGCCAAGCTCTCCCTGAGGATGGATTACAGGGAAACCCTTTTCTATTTCCTTACACGATGTACAAAGTCTCATAAAATCTCTACCGATAAAGTAGTTTGTAGAAACTACTCCAGGAAGTGGCATTATTGAAGACAAAATCCGGGTTTTAAACACAAATAACCTAATTAGCGTAACCTTACTTGTTTCGTTTTTTTGTACATTATCTTGTTTCCATGATGTAACAACCGAAACGGACATTATCACTTACAATCTGAATTTACTTGAAATTCATCTATTATAACATGGGTTTGACGTCATTACTTTTGAGATGAGTTGAACAACCTTTACATAGTGTAGCCTCACTTTCGCCGTACATTGAGTCGTGGATCACCCATGTTCTGGCATCGTTTCATCATTTTTGCAATGAGAAAAAGAATGAACACTGAAATTTGTGTAAAAAATCTTGTTTAGAAAAACCGATCTCAATTAAACTCATACTTGGTGTACTGTTATTCTTGCTCTCCTCCCTATCCGCAAAATAAAGACGTCATTAGATCAAGAGGTAATAAAAAATAACATTTCAGACTTTCAGAAAATAGAGTGCCTGTAATATGTTTATTTGGCAAGAACCAAAGGACCAAAGAACGAATGCAACTTCATGTTAAATAACTCTGTTATTGATTTTTAAAGTTGTAGACAAAAATCCATGTCAAATATTTGTTCATGCTTTGGTAAAAATAAGTGTTTGATATCTAATAATATGTATGCATTTGTTATAAATTCAGCACTTTGGAAAGGTTCATGTAAAGTACCTGTACATGTATACCACACAGCAAGTGCTTTGGAAAGGTCCATGTATAGTATTTAAAAATGTATACCACACAGCAAGCACTTTGTAAAGGTCCATATAAAATTCTTGTACACGTATACCACACATCAAGCACTTTGGAAAGGTCCATGTTAGGTAAATGGAAACCACACAGCAAGCACTTTGTAAAGGTCCATATAAAGTACTTGTACACGTATACCACACAGCAAGCACTTTGGAAAGGTCCATATAAAGTACTTGTACGTGTATACCACACAGCAAGCACTCTGGAAAGGTCCATATAAAGTACTTGTACATGTATACCACACAGCAAGCACTTTGTAAAGGTCCATATAAAGTACTTGTACACGTATACCACACAGCAAGCACTCTGGAAAGGTCCATATAAAGTACTTGTACGTGTATACCACACAGCAAGCACTCTGGAAAGGTCCATATAAAGTACTTGTACGTGTATACCACACAGCAAGCACTATGGAAAAGTCCATATAAAGTACTTGTACACGTATACCACACAGCAAGCACTTTGGAAAGGTCCATATAAAGTACTTGTACACGTATACCACACAGCAAGCACTCTGGAAAGGTCCATATAAAGTACTTGTACACGTATACCACACAGCAAGCACTCTGGAAAGGTCCATATAAAGTACTTGTACACGTATACC
Organism: Anadara kagoshimensis; assembly: GCA_021292105.1. NCBI lineage: Eukaryota > Metazoa > Mollusca > Bivalvia > Arcoida > Arcidae > Anadara > Anadara kagoshimensis. Next base: position 48,200,956 of record CM037870.1, read on the forward strand.
ACACAGCAAGCACTTTGGAAAGGTCCATATAAAGTACTTGTACACGTATACCACACAGCAAGCACTTTGGAAAGGTCCATATAAAGTACTTGTACACGTATACCACACAGCAAGCACTTTGGAAAGGTCCATATAAAGTACTTGTACACGTATACCACAAAGCAAGCACTCTGGAAAGGTCCATATAAAGTACTTGTACACGTATACCACACAACAAGCACTCTGGAAAGGTCCATATAAAGTACTTGTACACGTATACCACACAGCAAGCACTTTGGAAAGGTCCATGTAAAGTAAATGGAAACCACACAGCAAGCACTTTGGAAAGGTCCATATAAAGTACTTGTACATGTATACCACACAGCAAGCACTCTGGAAAGGTCCATATAAAGTACTTGTACATGTATACCACACAGCAAGCACTCTGGAAAGGTCCGTATAAAGTACTTGTACACGTATACCACACAGCAAGCACTCTGGAAAGGTCCATATAAAGTACTTGTACATGTATACCACACAGCAAGCACTCTGGAAAGGTCCATATAAAGTACTTGTACATGTATACCACACAGCAAGCACTCTGGAAATGTCCATATAAAGTACTTGTACATGTATACCACACAGCAAGCACTCTGGAAAGGTCCATATAAAGTACTTGTACATGTATACCACACAGCAAGCACTCTGGAAAGGTCCATATAAAGTACTTGTACATGTATACCACACAGCAAGCACTTTGGAAAGGTCCATATAAAGTACTTGTACATGTATACCACACAGCAAGCACTCTGGAAAGGTCCATATAAAGTACTTGTACATGTATACCACACAGCAAGCACTTTGGAAAGGTCCATATAAAGTACTTGTACATGTATACCACACAGCAAGCACTCTGGAAAGGTCCATATAAAGTACTTGTACGTGTATACCACACAGCAAGCACTCTGGAAAGGTCCATATAAAGTACTTGTACGTGTATACCACACAGCAAGCACTCTGGAAAGGTCCATATAAAGTACTTGTACGTGTATACCACACAGCAAGCACTATGGAAAAGTCCATATAAAGTACTTGTACACGTATACCACACAGCAAGCACTTTGGAAAGGTCCATATAAAGTACTTGTACACGTATACCACACAGCAAGCACTCTGGAAAGGTCCATATAAAGTACTTGTACACGTATACCACACAGCAACCACTCTGGAAAGGTCCATATAAAGTACTTGTACACGTATACCACACAGCAAGCACTTTGGAAAGGTCCATATAAGTACTTGTACACGTATACCACACAGCAAGCACTTTGGAAAGGTCCATATAAAGTACTTGTACACGTATACCACACAGCAAGCACTTTGGAAAGGTCCATATAAAGTACTTGTACACGTATACCACAAAGCAAGCACTCTGGAAAGGTCCATATAAAGTACTTGTACACGTATACCACACAACAAGCACTCTGGAAAGGTCCATATAAAGTACTTGTACACGTATACCACACAGCAAGCACTTTGGAAAGGTCCATGTAAAGTAAATGGAAACCACACAGCAAGCACTTTGGAAAGGTCCATATAAAGTACTTGTACGTGTATACCACACAGCAAGCACTCTGGAAAGGTCCATATAAAGTACTTGTACATGTATACCACACAGCAAGCACTCTGGAAAGGTCCGTATAAAGTACTTGTACGTGTATACCACACAGCAAGCACTCTGGAAAGGTCCGTATAAAGTACTTGTACACGTATACCACACAGCAAGCACTCTGGAAAGGTCCATATAAAGTACTTGTACATGTATACCACACAGCAAGCACTCTGGAAAGGTCCATATAAAGTACTTGTACATGTATACCACACAGCAAGCACTCTGGAAATGTCCATATAAAGTACTTGTACATGTATACCACACAGCAAGCACTCTGGAAAGGTCCATATAAAGTACTTGTACATGTATACCACACAGCAAGCACTCTGGAAAGGTCCATATAAAGTACTTGTACATGTATACCACACAGCAAGCACTTTGGAAAGGTCCATATAAAGTACTTGTACATGTATACCACACAGCAAGCACTCTGGAAAGGTCCATATAAAGTACTTGTACATGTATACCACACAGCAAGCACTTTGGAAAGGTCCATATAAAGTACTTGTACATGTATACCACACAGCAAGCACTCTGGAAAGGTCCATATAAAGTACTTGTAAGCAAGCACTCTGGAAAGGTCCATATAAAGTACTTGTACGTGTATACCACACAGCAAGCACTCTGGAAAGGTCCATTTAAAGTACTTGTACGTGTATACCACACAGCAAGCACTCTGGAAAGGTCCATATAAAGTACTTGTACGTGTATACAACACAGCAAGCACTCTGGAAAGGTCCATATAAAGTACTTGTACGTGTATACCACACAGCAAGCACTCTGGAATGGTCCATATAAAGTACTTGTACATGTATACCACACAGCAAGCACTCTGGAAAGGTCCATATAAAGTACTTGTACGTGTATACCACACAGCAAGCACTCTGGAAAAGTCCATATAAAGTACTTGTACGTGTATACCACACAGCAAGCACTCTGGAAAAGTCCATATAAAGTACTTGTACGTGTATACCACACAGCAAGCACTTTGGAAAAGTCCATATAAAGTACTTGAACACGTATACCACACAGCAAGCACTTTGGAAAGGTCCATATAAAGTACTTGTATACGTATACCACACAGCAAGCACTCTGGAAAGGTCCATATCAAGTACTTGTACACGTATACCACACAGCAAGCACTCTGGAAAGGTCCATATAAAGTACTTGTACACGTATACCACACAGCAAGCACTTTGGAAAGGTCCATATAAAGTACTTGTACACGTATACCACACAGCAAACACTTTGGAAAGGTCCATATAAAGTACTTGTACACGTATACCACACAGCAAGCACCATGGAAAGGTCCATATAAAGTACTTGTACACGTATACCACACAGCAAGCACTCTGGAAAGGTCCATATAAAGTACTTGTACACGTATACCACACAGCAAGCACTCTGGAAAGGTCCATATAAAGTACTTGTACACGTATACCACACAGCAAGCACTTTGGAAAGGTCCATGAAAAGTAAATGGAAACCACACAGCAAGCACTTTGGAAAGGTCCATATAAAGTACTTGTACGTGTATACCACACAGCAAGCACTCTGGAAAGGTCCATATCAAGTACTTGTACATGTATACCACACAGCAAGCACTCTGGAAAGGTCCATATAAAGTACTTGTACATGTATACCACACAGCAAGCACTCTGGAAAGGTCCATATAAAGTACTTGTACGTGTATACCACACAGCAAGCACTCTGGAAAGGTCCATATAAAGTACTTGTACATGTATACCACACAGCAAGCACTTTGGAAAAGTCCATATAAAGTACTTGTACATGTATACCACACAACAAGCACTTTGGAAAGGTCCATATAAAGTACATGTATACCACAAAGCAAACACTTTAGAAAGGTCCATACAAAGTACTTGTACATGTATACCACACAGCAAGCACTTTGGAAAGGTCCACGTAAAGTACATGTATACCACACAGCAAGCACTTTTGAAAGGTCCATATAAAGTACTTGTACATGTATACCACACAGCAAGCGGTTTGGAAAGGTCCATATAAAGTACTTGTACATGTATACCACACAACAAGCGCTTTAGAAAGGTCCATGTAAAGTACATGTATACCACACAGCAAGCACTTTGGAAAGGTCCATATAAAGTACTTGTACATGTATACCACACAGCAAGCGCTTTAGAAAGGTCCATGCGAAGTACTTGTACATGTATACCACACAGCAAGCACTTTAGAAAGGTCCATGCGAAGTACTTGTACATGTATACCACACTGCAAGCACTTTGGAAAGGTCCACATAAAGTAACACGAACCCCACAGAAAAGACGAACACATAATTATTGGGACGCGGTACTACTAGTCATACATTTTCCCATTGTTGGGTATTGAAGGACATTTTCTAGTATTAACGTTTAAAGTCACAGTGCGATTGACGTCGTTTTAGTTTTTTAAGGCCTCCAACCATAAGAAAGTAAATCAGCACGTTTTGTTCCTCCCATATAACCATGGCAACGATGGTCTATGATCTATAAATTATTTTTGTTAAATGGAACAATGATGTTGAATGCAAATTTAGAGTAATAAATTGTTTCAAGAATATATATATATATATATATATATATATATATATATATATAATATATATTATATATATATATAGACAATGCTATATGAATAAATTTAAACTCCTGTTGTCAGAACAGAAACTACAACATTTACTTGTGATTCTTTCCCTTGTATTGAATGTAGTTATATAGAACGTATTTTTTAAAAATTTCAGTTGAAGGCCAAATAAAAAAAATTGTTCGAACAAAATACAATCGTTCGAACGAATTAGTTAATTTTTTCAAACGAATTATTTATTTTTTAAACGAATTAGCTAAATTGTTCTGTTATATACCATTTTTTTAATTTAATCATAAAATACATTCAAAAAATTATTGTCATATACAATTGTTTTAATGTATTTTATGATTAAATTCATGAATTAGAATATTACAGTTCGAACAAATTAAATTGGTATTTCGTTCGAACGATTTTTTTCATTTCAAAGTGGCCCTTCCAAGCCTCTGTAGATTGTTCGAACAAAATACAATATCGTTCGAACGAATTAGTTAATTTTTTCAAACGAATTATTTATTTTTTAAACGAATTAGCTAAATCTCAAAAAATTATTGTCATATACCATTCTTTTAAATGTATTTTATGATTAAATTCAAAAATTGGAATATGACAGTTCGAACGATTTTTTTTCATTTCAAAGTGGCCCTTCCAAGCCTCTGTAGATTATTAATATTCCTTAATAGAAAACATATTTATCCAAGATTGCTATTATGCTTTAATCCTATCACGTTAGATACTGATATAGTCAATCCACTGCACGTAAATCTTTTTTTTATGATAACGGTTTTGGCAAGTCTTTATATTGTTTTGGAGTAAACAGATACTGTGACTTCTACTTTGCCAAATAGATAACATACACATCCATAAAACACTTTTGAGAAACATTTGAAGGTTAGGTTCTTGGGAAAATGGTAGCATAGTCACTCGCGAAATGTGAACTTTCCTGGACAGAGGAAGAAAGTTTAAAAAAAATCCACCTGTTACAAGTTTAAGCTCAATCAGAAACTACATTGATCGAGTCCCAATATTTCGCAGTCACTAGTAAAACAATAGGAATGGTAAGGGTCCTTAACTGAATATAATATTGTCATTATGCATGTGCTCGTTCAAAGTTTCAAGTGGAATTTGATAATCGGTGTTCTTTTTACGTTTTCATATTGTGTCTTGTTTCTTATTTTGTTCAGGCACCTCGGTGACCGCTGAATGGTCTTAAGTGCGCGTTTATAGAATACAGGACCTCTCAGTGCATAGGTTCGAATCTAGTTGGGGCTAATTCTAGAGTGAAAAAGATTGTCATTTCGCTTGCCAAAGGTTGGTAATTTGCATGCAGGGACTCCGGTTTCTTTTACCATCCCTGAACCGACCGCCTCGATATGTACCATACACTAGTAAGTGAATCGACTTGAGCGTAAAACTTCATTTCTCCTATTGTTGCTTTGTTATTCAGCAATCAATTCAGTTAGTAATTTTCAAAAAAAAAAGGCAACACACATCATCAATTATAATGAGACCATAAAAGATATATCAGATCAATGCTTTATACGACACGCTTAAATGATTGTATATACAGCTAATATAGATTATATATATATATAATATAGAACAGATGATAATCCTTGTACATCACAGAATCCTAACATCACTTAATCATTGATCTATAGTAACCGGTATACCATCATTTTATATATCCTATATATATCCAGTGTCGACTAGTAATTATATTCTATATGGTAACCGTAAATACTCGTATGATCCATCTGCATGATGAACTAATGTCCCTTATATCTCTCAGAGTCCTATTATTGTTATAAAGTCCCCTGATAATACTCATTATGTTAATAACTTTATTGTGTCTGCACAAACCAATGGGATGGGGAAGAACACGGCGCCATTGTAATTAGAACCTAAGGCATTATATTATGATTTGAATGCAATGTCACCGAAACAGAAAAGGTTTTCTCAAAGTAGATTCCAGGAAAACAAAGACTGGACTTTGAATAATAATTACAGTTATTGTTAGGGAATGATGGGGACACGGAAAATAATGTCTAAAATTAGTATTGGGATTACAACCGTTTTGTCATTATCAAGTAAGTATATATATCATATATCATTTTGAATGCATTGGATGATAGAGATTTTAAAACAAAAAAGTATATGACACATAGTTGTTCACACGGCATTATGTTTAACTCTTGGTTACTGATGTTTATCTAAAATACAAGTTTCTTTCTGGTTCTGACTATTGTCAAGTACATGTGATTAAGCTGACTGGATTTCACCATACTGTTTGAAAACAAAACATTCAAACATGTAACTTATAACTGTTTTTGTCTCTATGTCCAACATTCAATTTTGATTACACACATGGCGGGTGTACATGTAGCTAGCTACACAGGAGGTGCTTACTATTCCGGAACACCCGGCCTCTCGTCCCTGGTGGAAGTTCATGTGTTTAACAGTACTTGTCAGTTCTACAGTTTCTACTTTGCTTCGCTCTTGTGATTCGGACATGGATTAGGATGTTTATTTTTGATTGACACTAAAATTTTACATGATGTTGTACAACTGCACGTATATGAATTGTTGTAGAGTATGATGTCGGATAACTGTGAAAACCAATGCTTTGCTAATTAGTAAAATTGACAAAAAAGAGATAAAAACTATACTGCCTGCAATCCATTTATTATGTTTCCTAGGTCCATGTGGATAATATAATTAGGTGCTATGCACTGTTTAAATGATTACAATTTAGCATAACAGCCAGCAACCCGTAACATGATGAGTTCTCTTAAACCTTTAGTTTTAACTTCGGTGTTCGAGAAAAAAAAACTTCCTAAAAGTTACCAGTTCTGGACTTATTACGAGCACTGTCGCATCCATTCTTTTAGTTGCACTAAAGTGTTGTGAATTTTTTTTTTTTACATTTTACCTTTAAACACACAAGCAACGAATTGAGAAAACTTCTGAATTGATAAAAATGTATATCAAATGGCATGCAGATTTATGAGCAAATATGATGTAAACACATTATAACTGGTTGGGATGCCATTTCAAAGGTGTCCCCAAACGAACCCTTAATGGGAAATCCTCAAAAGCACATCTACTCTACCTACAGATTACTCCCCTGATCTGTTAAATAATTTTTGAGAATATTGGTGGAAGTTGAAGAAATGATGGAATAAACACTATATGCCATTCGTTTGGCGAACATAATAAGTTAATAATGATTGCCGATGGAGAGAGAGAGAGAGAGAGAGAGAGGAGAGAGAGAGAGTCATTAACCCCGTTTATTCTCTTCAACCAATAATTTAAATCAATCCTATATTGTCTTCAGTATTGTTATCACATGTATTTTGTATTTCATTACCGATACATACTTGAAAATCGATAACCATTAAAAACAATTGCTAAATAGAAAGGTATTCGTTTTTGCATACCATAATCATAACAATATGTACATAATGCTTTGGAATAAGTAGTATATCCCGGGAGATGTGCCATTATTTGCTGATCAACTCATATTGAACGCAAAATTGTCTTTTCAAGTTTAAAATTTAATCATTTTGTCTTTGATTATTTAAGTAGCAATTACAATCTTAGCATTTTAATAACGTCTAGTATACGGAAAGTGTCTTTATAAGTCATTTTGTCAGGAGGGGAAATCCTTTTTAAAAAAATAGCCATTTAAAAATCGGTGTGTGTGTGTGTGTGTGTGTGTGTGTGTGTGTGTGACGGTGCGTGTGTGTGTGTGTGTGTGTGTGTGTGTGTGTGAGAGAGAGAGAGAGAGAGAGAGAGAGAAGAGAGATGTTCCAGTCGTTATTCCAGGAACAATTATTAGCTCCATCGCAATTATAGTGGGGATACCACCAACAACGTGGGGGCAAATCTTGGGTCCCCAGATCTACGGTAGGTTAGTTGAAATGCTCCAAAAACGCTCTTCACAACAGAGTTGAGTTAGGTTAGATGGGGACATTTGATTGTTCCTACAACAATGTCTCTACATTTAGATACTGAAATGAGATTTCAACCCCCCCCCCCTTTAATGAGACTTGATATGGCGTTTATAAACAATCATTTGTTAAATATACTTACACTGTAAATAAGTCTATGGGATGTCATTACAAAAGCGTCCCACAATATATGGAACCCAAACTGAGACATCTATGTTTTGTACTCTTTTGGGGTTTTAATGATACGCGTGATTGTAAATAATGTAAGTAACTGGAAATATACAACTTCATATTTAGAGGTCTCAATAACCAAAATCCATCAAGATATCAGGGAAAATCAGTCAACCATCAAAAGTAGGTCACAGTAACCTACTGCCATACTCCATGTACTAAAGGTCAGCGAGAAATATTAACATGCTAAATTTGAGATACATGTATATATAGTTAAAGTCAGGATGGAATAAAAAAAAATTGCCAATTTTCAAGGTTGGAACCCTTGTAGTTCTTTTCGCCCAACCATGTGGAAAATCAAAATACAAATAGCTTATGACATGCACATCTACTCCACCTAAATATTTTCCTGTAGAAGTTTCATAAAGATTTGTTAAAAAAATTGAGAAAAGTGACCTAAAAAATGTTGGCCTGAAGAAATGGATTAAATAATTAATGTTCCCCCACTTCGTTCTATAGGGACATAGTAAATAAATGCACAAACATTATGGTCTCATGTGAAACCATACCGTTTCAACTGTTTTGTGGATTTTTTGTATTTTTTTTGTTTGTTTTGTGATCTTATTCGATTTGGTCGCTATTGTCATATTAGACATTTTTGTTTTTCCTAAATGAATTTCATTCAAAATATTTGGGGAAAAACCAAATTTGTCACTATGACTATACAACCCCTTGGACTGTTACGTGTAAGCATTAAGAGGAAATACATATATTTATTGATTAATTCCATGCAATACTGTCACAATATCTCCAATAATTTATTTATATAGTTGTCATAATAAAATAAGATAATTTATTTATCAAATAAGCTTTAAACATCAGAGTAACACAACGTTGTATAATTGACTTTGATATCCATGTATGTACCAATACACAGTGGTATAATATATACATGCTTCACAAACTAATGCCTTTTCAATTATTCAGGATTCTGTCCCAATTTGGAGATAAAATAACTACATTTGTATCTGCTGATAAGATAGAATATACAGTACAGACCTGTCAAAAGTTTAACACTTAACAAACAAATTAGTGCCGACTCGGTAGCTTATCTCGAACCCTCGTTAGCTATATCTCGACCCCTCGTTAGTTATATCTCAACCCCTCGTTAGCTATATCTCGACCCCTCGTTAGCTATATCTCAACCCCTCGTTAGTTATATCTCGACCCCTCGTTAGCTATATCTCAACCCCTCGTTAGCTATATCTCTATCCCTCGTTAGCTATATCTCAACCCCTCGTTAGCTATATCTCGACCCCTCGTTAGCTATATCTCAACCCCTCGTTAGTTATATCTCGACCCCTCGTTAGTTATATCTCGACCCCTCGTTAGCTATATCTCTATCCCTCGTTAGCTATATCTCGACCCCTCGTTAGCTATATCTCGACCCCTCGTTAGCTATATCTCGACCCCTCGTTAGCTATATCTCGACCCCTCGTTAGCTATATCTCGACTCCTCGTTAGCTATATCTCGACCCCTCGTTAGCTATATCTCGACCCCTCGTTAGCTATATCTCGACTCCTCGTTAGCTATATCTCGACCCCTCGTTAGCTATATCTCGACCCCTCGTTAGCTATATCTCGACCCCTCGTTAGCTATATCTCGACCCCTCGTTAGCTATATCTCGACCCCTCGTTAGCTATATCTCGATCCCTCGTTAGCTATATCTCGACTCCTCGTTAGCTATATCTCGACCCCTCGTTAGCTATATCTCGACCCCTCGTTAGCTATATCTCGACCCCTCGTTAGCTATATCTCGACCCCTCGTTAGCTATATCTCGATCCCTCGTTAGCTATATCTCGACCCCTCGTTAGCTATATCTCGACCCCTCGTTAGCTATATCTCGACCCCTCGTTAGCTATATCTCGACTCCTCGTTAGCTATATCTCTACCCCTCGTTAGCTATATCTCGACCCCTCGTTAGCTATATCTCGACTCCTCGTTAGCTATATCTCGACCCCTCGTTAGCTATATCTCGACCCCTCGTTAGCTATATCTCGACCCCTCGTTAGCTATATCTCGACCCCTCGTTAGCTATATCTCGACCCCTCGTTAGCTATATCTCGACCCCTCGTTAGCTATATCTCGACAGCTTTTCGTCAGCTGCTATTTATCTCTCGGTAGCTTTTTGGCTACTAGATAGCCATGTCGCCGCCACCCGGTAGACGAGCTTCTTTACCTTTTAAGTGTTAATCTTTCGACATGTCTGTACTGTATATGACTGTTCCATGCGACAAAGGCCTGATCAGGATCTGTTCTTCACACTAGCTAATGGAACATAAATAATAAATAAGTCTATGTCTGATTTAAATAAGTCTCCATATTCCCCAAATATATATTTTTAAAAGACCACTTACGCAATAATGTACGTTCTTTGCATTTACAATTCCCAAATTCTATTTATTTTATTATGTTTTCTTGTCTTGGTTTCTTAATTATTGAGCTTATGTGAATTATTTTTATAATGAAGTTCATGTAAGGTTCACTACAGGAACGTTATACAACGAAGCAAACTGCTTACAAATAAATTGTTGTTTAAGGGACATTGCAAGAAAGCTTTGGATATTCAAGGCCCTCAAGTAGTTTTATGACCATCATCACAATATTGTTGATAAATATAATGTCTCAGTATACATAACTATTCTGGATATATTTTATGTCGCATAGTTACATGTTTCATTCATTCTCAATTTTAACTTAGTTTTATATGGATACAAAAAGTCAAAAAGACCTATGATATGTTAACGTACATTAACTTTTGTAGTTTTTGATGGAGGAAGAGGTATGATGACAGTTATTCCAGACCACTTATATTGGAAAAATTCCAAATTATGTAAAACATCTTATAATATAGTTTAATTTTTCATAAGTTTTGATCCAAGATCAAAAATATTGGAAAATACTGGTCAATTGGAGGCCTGTAAGTGACTGTTATCATGCCTTGTCCTGTATAAGGTATAAATATACTATATGCATATGTTTATATATACATATATGTACTCTTTGTGTGACTTATTTGTATATTACACTAAAATACAGGGCAAACCCCTGTTTGTTATATGTAAATATTACAAGTCTGGGAAAAATAAAGAATTAGAAAAAAAAATTTGAGTTAACACCTCGCGGATGCAGTTAGCTAGACAAGAGATGCTTACCCTTCCAGAGAACCCGTTTAATCTTTCTTGATGGAATTTTACATGATTGACTTAATTTGTCGGTTTTCAAAGCCTTTATTTTGCTTTTGTGATACTGGTTAGGACATGGACATTATATTTGGCAAAATTTTAATACTTTGTAAATGTATAGTTATATTGTTCTAAGTACTTTTGTTATTTTTCATTGCAGCTTTGATAGCGATATTCCTGATAAATGTAATACAAAAAGACTATTTTATCGGTCAAGATTTGTATGTAAATAAACGTGTACCAAGATCTATAGATAAAAAATACAATAGACCTTCTAATGGTAAGTATTTAACTATAAAACTGTTCAGACATGACGTTTATAGTGCCAGTTTCAAAGTTCTAACTCTGCTTTTGGAATGTGGTTTGGAAGCTGTATGACAAATACCGTGGACTTATGTTGTCTCTTGTCAACTTCCCTTTTCTATGCTGCAATATACCTGCTTCTCCTGTTTATAGAGTTAATACGTGATGATAGAGCTTATTTTCATTGCGAGAACTTTTTACAAAGTAGCAAGTTACTTACACTAAGGGATAATGCAAACTTAGGCTTAAAAAGACCACCAAAACGTTTTATGGCCGTCTTTACAATATTGTTGATAAGAATGATGTTTCTTTATCCAAAATTACTCACGATATATTTGACATCCTCTTTTTTCACCTTTGAATCATTCTTAATTTTGATTACACATTTAGTGGATGTAGCTAGCTAAACAGAAGTTGTTTACCCCACTTGAGCATTCGGTATTACTTCCCTAGTGGATTTTCACCAGTTTTCAAAGTTTTGTGAACTGTGATTTGAACAAAAACTGATATGTTTTTTATTGTGTTGTTTAAATGATTTTTTAGGATCACTGTGTTTTAGTAACAGTAGTACAATCAGGAATAGCTCTTGGTTTGAATGTCCAGAGCCGGGACAAAATCTTGATATGACGTCATGCTGTGGTAAGATCAATGATCAAATATGCTGTAAACCAAAAATAGAAAGTAAGAATACCGACGATGATGATGTTTCAATATCAAAAGAGGATATTATGTAAGTAGAAATGTAGGAATAATAAAATTTATAAAATTTCTTTTAATAATGAATGGATTGTATTTTATGGACCACAGTATAATATTTATGATGGTTCGTCCATGGGATCCTCCAGTAGTATTTCATCCATATTGTTGAACATGTTCACCGTTTCTTCATTAAATTCAGTGTGCCCATCTGTCCCTGTAATTTTCATTTTTTATGTTTTGTTTACTTGCTACTCTTTCGGAACACCTGGCCTTACTTCCCCAGTGTAAGTACACGTGTTTCACAAAATTTACCAGTTTTCAAAATTATATACTTTGTTGTTTGCTGGATTGTTAATTGAACATGGACTGTTATGGTTTTTTTTTTATTACAGAACGACTATAACAGTTTTGGTAGGATTTGTGGTGATTATCAGCTTATGTATGGTACTATACTGCTGCTGCTGTCAAAGACGACCTGAAGTACAATCAGGGAAAGTTGTATTTAGAAAGAGGAAGAAAAGTAAGTATAACGAAAACGCGTCGAGAGTTTACCTGTAGTTATTTCCTCTTGATGGAACTCTTTTGTTTTCGAAGAAAATCGATAACGGTGGGAACAGTTTTTCCTTGTCAAAAAGATTATTTTCCATGTGAAACAAGCAATTGTTAGTGTTACCAAGGTTACACGGTGTTTAATATATTATAATTTATATAGTTGATTTAGATATTTAAATGTCTTTTAATAATTCGTCAATGGAAGGTATCCAGTTCATTCGTCGTCGTAACTTGAAAAAAATTGGTTTATTCCACAGGGTTAGTGTACAATAACCCCGACTAAATCTTCCTCTGTCGCCAAAGAGCAGGTGTTTCATATATTGAAAATACGCCCTCTCTGTCTCTATCTCTATTTTATAAATAATATAAATCAGACAGTAATCTTGAGAAATAAAATTGCATCATGACCAACGTTATTTTCCTAATGGGGTTCGCCGCTGTACCACGTGATGCCCGCTAAGATTTGTGCGGAACACTTATTTCCATTGGATATGGAATGGCACTAAATGAAGTTTTCCCGTAAAAGTGACGTTATTCCGGGAATTTGCAACGTCAACGTTTTCCAAAACGTTCCGCACAAACGTTAAAAGGTATGACCATGTGGTACAACGGCGAACCCCATTGAAAAACATTGTCTGACAATTACACTGTATTCGATGCTTACGTTATAATCTGAAATATTTTCTAGCTAAATTGTTCTTCTGCATTATTTAGAAATTTTTACGAAAAAAGTTCAATTTATCAAATTGTTTTTGCTTTGTAGAAAATAAGGATGAAGAAAATGATATACAACTTGAAACTCAGCTTATTGATCAAGAACAAAACCATACAAACAACTTACTTAATGGTGAAAAACGTATGTACTTGTGGAATTTTAAATACATCCATTTATAACGCCTGTCAGTTACGTAATAATATTCTTAAGCAGGTATAATTTTGGATAAAAAATTTGAAAATATTGGTGATCGATGATCGTTGTTTTTTTCCTTCGGAAAAGAAAAATGATTTTGGTATGTTTAAACAGTATTTATTTATGCATTTGGACAAAACTGAAGTGTATGTATTAAAATGTATATGACGCGGAGATCGATGTGTAATGCATTTTGTACATTGTAAATCAGTCTTTGCTTTCTTTGGGTCTGTACGTTCAACGTTCAAGACACAAATTGATTTAGAAACTTTATTTCTATAGATTCATCACTATTCAGTTTAGTCTTATAATCAGCTAGCTATCCACTTACAATCTACTTAAAACCCCCTTACTATCTACTTAAAATTCGTCAACTATCCGATACCGATCTGTTTACGATCCCTTAACTATCGCTTAAAATCCGCAACCTATGCTAACCACTCACTAACAATTTTCAAGCTATCCACAAGCATTGTGCTAAAACTCCGCCCACTAAAGTAACTCTCAAGGCTAGTATTGATGATTGCATAATTGATTTCCCAGATGAATATGCTACATACCAATCAAATTATATCACATTTATCATTTCAATAATTATAGTAACAGATGCAAGAAAAGCACGATCACACGAATGTTTACATCCAGATAGTCGAACAACGTCTCCAAAAAGATCGCATTCCAAACAAGAAATTACAGTACCTCTTATTAACATCCAAGCCAGTACACCAACAGACCCGGACACGTGTAGCCAGTAATGGTATGTATGTATGTATGTATGTATGTGTTACTGGCGTTATATCCAAATATTCCGTTAGGGCTCGATTCCCTAGTAAAAGTTCACATGTATAACTTAATTTAGTTTTCAGTTTTTACTGTGATTTTGGATTGTGATTTGAACATGGACTGGCATGTCTGTTTTTGATTTTATTTTGTATGCTTAGACCACTTTAACCAAATCATTTTGCTATTATGTTAGTTAAGATGCGTCTTGATGAGTATCTTTGTGTCTTTATCTATATATCTTACGCCAAGATAAATCAGATTTATTTATGCAATAAACAGTTTATATCTGCATGGAGAATACACTAATATTAAGAAATAATCAACATTTTCCCGTGGTATATCGTCGAATAATACACGGGCCGGAGTCCACATGTGGAAGAATATATCACGAGGTGCTTTGTCTTAGATAAAAGGAATGAAATAAACATCGTAAACTCTTTCTTCGGAAGTACATTTTACTATGGTCCATCGAAACAACTCGGCTGTTGAGATTACCTCCATTTAAATAAATGATTTTATGAATGAAAAATACGTCACAACCATTGTTCGCTACACATAGCATGACGTCATAAGATAAGCAAGGGAGTACGTCATTAAACCGGAACAGTAATGGGTATATCGTTTTTTATACCAAGGAAAGCGCAGGTCATGTTAGAATAATACTTCAAGTACACTTAAGTAAAGAATCATTTTAAACTTTCATTTCGGTAAGTATTTCAGCTAACTAAAATTGTATTGATTCTAATATTATCACTTTAAAAGCTTTTATTCTTTGCACACTGTGCGATTCAAAACTAAATTACAACCACACTGTACATTTGAACCTCTATTTAAAAAATAAACATCACAATATTTTATATGGTTAAAACACACCAAAAGAAGACCGTAACGTATTTATGTGTCGTGGCTGTAATAATGCAGTTATAATAATAACACTTAGAACAGTTCTGAAGCTTATGTTTCCAATGAGTATTAGTAACAACGCCTTTCCAACAGTTCTGAACCCAATATTTATAAAAAGAAAGCAAGATGTGTCAACTTACAAGTATTGGAAACGACATTGTTAGAAAAGTCCTGAAGTTAATGTTCGTAAACAAAAACAAACATATCAGTCCACGTAACATCACTGTTAAGAATAGGTCTGAATCTAGTGTTCGCAAATACGAAAGCAGTAATGGTCTGTCATCAAGTATGTGTCTGCCTAAAGTGTCCACTGTTATCGTTCTTGTGTGTTTATCATCTTTTGTTTGTATTGTTTAGGTGAGTTCTTAGTTGTTTTCGGCTTTTGTCAAACACTTATTGATTTTTATCCACTAAATAAATGTATGTACATTTCGTTCTAAATTATAGTGTATTATATTTTGCAGATAATCGTCATAGCACAAAATGGACAGATAGTTTTGGATTCTGTATAATCCATTCTACAACGACAACAAGGAGTAACCGAGTGTCTTACCTGTATCTGTGAGGTCCTCACAACAAGCGAGTTTACATAGTTCACATGAAGCAATGTACCTACTGAATCCATTTAGCTTTCTTATGTATATGGAAGGATAACTATGCAGATCTGATACACGTTGATAAAGTGTCCAGAGCTTTCGTCAAATGCCTTCTTATCAGGAAAATCTTTTTTACGTTATCATATATAACGGCAGCAATGTTGTAGCTTAATGTTAAGATTTACTTAATCAAGGAGAATAAACCACAAGTGCTCGGTCAGTGATTTTGACTTTTGTCATTTGCATGCAACAATTCTATGCTAATCTCTCTTTTGTAATATTAGCTTTATGGATACCATATCCTACTACAAAACATAATCTAATGATTAACATAACTGGCTACATAATTTTATATTCAATTTTCACCAACGACTTGTGTTTAAACAATATTTTATTTTCTCGAAAGCATGTAATACATTTAAAGACAAGACAAGATATGGACTTTATAGACAGATGATCTTTATCTGGAGGATCATGTTGGTTAAAATATGAAGCAATGGGATAGTGGTATTGTCATGTTATAATTTTTTGAATATTTCATTCAGAAATTAATAAAATATAATATGACAGTATTAATTGTATTAATGAAGATGTGATCTAGTTTTGATGGATTGATTTTGTTTTATTATTAAAGGTTTGTAAATGAGCAATCATATAGATGCTTACATTGGATTTTAAGATATAGGTTCATTATACATATTATGATGTTATATTTAAATAATGTCTGCACCTAAAATCATATATATTATATCTTATACACATGTTTACATATTTGTGGATTCTATGCACTTTGTATTTTGTTACTATTTATATAAATAATTGCTATACTTATTAACATCTGGTATCCTATGTCATTTTATAATTTTAATCTTGTAATAAGGACATTCGATACACTTGAACTTTTTAAATTTTAATTTCACAACTTTTTACAATTACACTTTAACAAACGTTTAAGTTAACGATCTTTCAACCACAAGTGTATCGAAGTGACCTTAATTATAAAGTTTTTATAATTACAATTCTTTTTTAAAGATAAATATAAACAATATAGATTTGTTTCTGGTTGTTGTATGTGCTTAGGTTGACCAATATATACGTATCGCAAGATGTGGACGTACCAAAAAAGGTTCGCTGAGTCGCTAACATGACGTTTAGAGTATGCCCGCAAAGGTTTGCCCTGAGCCATTAATGTGTCGTTAGGTATGTAACCTAAAAAGCTAAGTCATGAACGTATCGTCATATGTGTAACCTCACAGGTTCACTTAACCATTAAGCCATCGTTAAGTGTGGACTTCAACAGGTTCTCTAAGCCATTAATGTACCCTCGTAAGTTGACTTGACGCATCGTCAAGTGTGTATCCTTGCATGTTCAATGGTGCCTACGTGTTTTGTTTATCTGTAACATTTTGTACCTATGTGCTATTTCCCCAAATAAAGTCATTATAATTCGCTATATGCTGCACATTACAGATGAGAAACACACCAAATGAACCTGTGTAAAGATTAATCATAGAGATAAATACGATTAGTTGAACACCTGCTGATTTTACGATCAATAACAACATATGGAGACCGTAAAGAAAGAGCATATATTTCACGAGAAAGAAATTGTCTAGAACATAGGCTACAGTACATTAATTTTGATACTATGTTTTGGAATCGTTCAAGTATCATTTAAATGCATGTAAAAATACAATAACAGGTCACCAGTGGTTTGCCACAAGGAAGCGTTCTTGGACCAATCTTATTCCTTATATATGTTAATGATTTGCAAGATGATTTAGCAAATACGGTACGGTTGTTTGCTGATGACGTAAAGATATAAAGATAGACAAACAGTAGGGTATGTCGGTTCATGAGTATTCATATAGTAATTTGGTAATGTTCTGTTTTTCCACAAGAGAATAAAAGAAAATTTGCTCTGTTTAAAATGTATTATTCTTTATTTAATAAATCAAATTAAACATATCTTACATTTCAAATCCCATTTTATTAAATTGACACAAACCGTATAAAGAATATCCACGTTGTATAATCATCATCCTGAAATTAATGAAAAAAACATGGCCAATTTATATTAATTTCAATCTGTGTTTAGTGATCAAAGTGCTTGCTAAATGCAGAAAGAGCTGGTGGATTTTTCGCTAACAATTAAGATTTCAACTTTCTTTTTATATTATTCTGGGAAGTGTGGTCCAAAATAATCATAACATGTACCGAAATTTGATAAGTACAAGTGTTCAACTGAAAACTATGTTCCGTTACAGATAGTCTGTGTACATTTGAATGCAAAGCGTATTTGAACATGTTTATCTCAGCCAATCAACTGGTCATGTTGTTTTTTGTAAAAAATCATAACTTAAACCTACAGCTAGACAAAAATTGTTCAATACAGACCCCAGTTTCACAATCATTCCTTAAGTAAGATTTTCCTCAAACTTAAATAAAAAATATGGCAATCTATTTTAAAATTAAAAAAAAAACATATTCTTTGATAAAACTAAGTATAATTTTTAAAGCTTGAAGTTATCTTCAAAATTGTAACTTAAATTTCAGGATATCTAAAAAATTAACAAAATTATGAGGATATCAATTTGCCAATTTTTGTTAATGTGTGGCCCACTTGACCCCAGATAAGTTAAGGAATGATTGTCAAACCGAGACCTAAAGCACACAAAGCGTTTTCCATTACATAATTTGATTTGCGATTCCATAACAAAATCTCCCACCTTAGATCTAATTTGTTTCCAGTATAGGTTTTGACAGTTTTCAATATTTATTTTATTTTCGTTTTTCAAGACAAGTGCCACAATAATCAATTTATTATAGAGTGCAATAATAGTAACAATATTTTCATTGACTCGACATTAGTTCTCTTGTGTTTATCCAGTTTGCATTTTACAATGGCATGGGATATAGAAACGAGTTAAATTTCGCTTCAACCTGACTAAAACATACGAGTATAACCAGTGAATTACCGAGGTAATTTATTATTAAGGATCCCATTGTATGCATAGCAAAACCTTTATTCTTCTAACTAAGTAATACCAAGTTTCCTATTAGTTTCTGCCTGATCTAATTACATTCCGTTTTGTATAGTAACATACCGCATTAGGAGATCAAATTTCTGCGACCAAACGGTGGAATTGTAAACGTTAACATCACGTTTCCAGTATTCCCTTGATAAAATAAAGAAAGTAAACTTCAATTCGCCTGATCTCTACAGAGAAGAAAACATCTCATTTTCAGCAAGCGAACAAAAAGATTCATAGCACTAGAATCTACCACAGACAAAAAGCAGCTCTCTGATTCGCATGATGGTCAAAAAGAATTTCGAGAAAAACTACTTGAATCTTATTATTGACTGTTGATCAATGGAACAGTAGTTTTACATTTTTTGCTGTATTCAAGAATTTGAAATCTTTCGATTATAGCAACATCAACACTGGCAAAAGGAATATTCGAATTTGAGGTATAGAAGAAAGAGAGCTTTTAAAACATGTTTAGAAACCCCATGACGAATATCAATTATTTGTATATGTATTCAACTTTTTCTAAAGACTTTAAAAACTTAAATCAAAAATTGCAATCGCAAAGTTTTGTATTTTCGAAGTTTATTTAGTTTATTAAAGCCCAAAATGGCAGTGATACGAAATTTTCTGCTCACGAAAATAGAATGATCTATAGTACTTGTTATATATTTTTGAGATAAATTGTAGTATATTCTGATTTACCTGCTGTTGGTGTTGGTGTTGTTGCTAAACAGAAATTTGTACAAATGAGTATGTGGTTATGGAGACATTCCATGCATTTAAATAAATCAACCATGACGCTTAAAGTCAAATATGCTCACTTAACGATATTGCGATGGCCATCGGGACCAACAACGCCCCACAAAAAAACAGGAGCCTTTATGAACACATAGTTTTTTTTACTACACTAGTTATTAAAAATGTAGAATTTTGATGGGAGATTGGATATAATGGTACCTATAGTGGCATGATTTAAGTACTTTTGTAGAACCCGTACCAACCTACTTATTTTACATTCACTGGTCCCTAAAATAAGTACATACGAAAACTTAAAAATAAAAAAATATATAGAATTTATATAAAAATAAGTTGTGTTTTATTCTAAACATTCTTTTGCTAAATCCCTTTTTAAGCCATACAAATCGTTTTATTAAGTTAACAGGTGTCATGTGCTACTATTGCATTTTGTGAAATAATTCATTTAAAGGAGCACTTGACGAAAATTCAAAATTAGCACTTGACACAGGTACACAATATTTTAATCAAAACGTGACATACAGTAAGGCCTGTCGAAAGATTTTCAGCAGCTGATAGTCATATCTTTTGTAGGAACGAACCACTATGTTTGTGACAATGAAATACTCTTCTCTTCATATCCATAGAAAATCAAATGAATTTAAATAAAGATGAATATTTTTCACTTACTTGTACCTAGTCGTAACAGGAAATCTGTATGCGCATCCGCGATAAGCACAGAATATATCTGCACAGGGTAAAACGTTGACGCTACGGGGATTTAACATGTTGAAAAACCAGGCAAATGGTGGACTCTGTTGCGCATATGACGTAAAACGTCACCAAGGACATCTCATCCGGTGTAAACTTTACCATTTTCGCCATGTAAAATCCCCATAACGCCAACATTTTCCTTTCTACAAAAATACTTTATGACAATCGCGAATGCGCATACAGATTTCCTGTTACGACTAGGTACCAGTAAGTGAAAAATATCAATCTTTATTCAATTTTATTTCATTTTTTATGGAATGGATATGAAGAGTATTTCACTGTCACAAACAGAGTGGTTCCTACAGTACCAATATCTCGGCCACCGGACAGCCAATCTTCCACTCCTTTCGACAGGTTTCTACTGTACTTCCTTATTTTATTTCATATCTAATCAATAGGGATTGTTTTGCCCCAACCCGGCTAGAGATTTAAACACCCTATCCTCCGCTTGTACTAACAAAGCTGTTGTAATGGTCACAGATAACGAACAATTTATATCTGCTAAGCTCCATGGCAAAGTCCTCATTCAAATTACATGTAAATCTACTTACTTTTATTGCATAATGACGAGCTGAACATAAGGCATGGCAAACAAATTATAGTACAGCCTTTTTCTAAAAAATGAAATAAATTAATGACGCATGCTTCCTTGACAGGAGCGTGTAGAGAAATATTAAACATAATGTTTTAAAGATAACTTACAGTAAACAGTAATATGGTTAATTTTAGAAGTAATTCCAGAAGAAAAGAACAAGAAGAAGGAGGAAGAGTAGGACTAGAAGAAGGAGGAGGGGGAGGAGGAGGAGGGGAGGAGGTGGAGAAGGACGGGGAGAAGAATTAGAAGAAGAAGAACAAGAAGAACAAGAACAAGAAGGAGGAGAAGGAGTAGGACGAGAAGAAGAAGAAGAAGAAGAAAGTGAAGGATGATGATGATGATGGTGATGATGATGATGATGATGATGATGACAGCGACGATTACGATTTCTTTGAAAGTTTTCTTCTAGATACTATAATGCACTTTGTCATATTATAATTTACATTCCTTTACATGACAATTAAATGTTCTCAATCATTACTGCAGAATTGAACGATTATATAAAAAGAAAAGTTAATGACAGGAATTAATTTTTAAATAAATTATAAAAATATGACTTACTCTTACACATGCAGTCATCACATAAAGAGAAGATGAAGCATCTTTTGTCTGAAAAAGTAAAATCATATCAAGTTTTTTTTATTGCTTGTTGAAATAAATTGTTATATTTATCGCAAAAGAATTGAGCATAATTCCATTTTTTTATTATATGGTAGACCCTTATTATCCCAATTAGCATTATTGTTGTTAATATAAACCGATTTATATGCCCAGTATAAGCTTTCGTTTTTAATCTTCGTTCAGCACATCAGTGCTTTGATTCTATTTTCATATTTTGTAAAGGCTCGCTGAATCTATGCCTGATTATCTACCTTACAGTTTCGGCAAGCGAACTGTCAAACTATCTGAAATTAGGTTTTGCTTGAGTGGCACAATTCTAATCAATGTGGTAAAAGTTGCTTTGTCACAATAAGTCACCTACATGTAGGTCCCTCAACTGTATCAAAAAGTCACGTTAAAGATTCCAGAAGTGTGCAGAATAACGGGTCTTCAAGCATATGACATGTACCAAAATTTACAATATTAATGTATAATAATTTTATTGCTGCAACAAAAATATTGTAAACTTAATCTTACGTCTCCTAAGATCTACTTTATTTTCATTATGATGAGCATCCTCTTTGCATTTTGTGATTAATATATCCGAAGAGTTCAGGATGAAACCAATCTGCAAAACATAATATACAAAGTATGGTACGATGTACACCAAGATCTGACAGAAAACTAGATAATAGCAAATATATGGCGCGATATCAAGGTAAAATACATATTATTAATAAATTTTATGAAATGTTCTTTTGTTTTCAGCGTCCTACTTTTTAAGCCGCCTATTACGTCACATCATCAATGAGCAGTTGGGCATTATCTTGATTGACTGTTTCCATAATGTTTACATTGCCGGCAGATTCGGTATTTATTTGTTTGACGCAATCGAGAAGATTGTATGTTAAGAAAAATATTGTAAAAATAAGAATTGACTTTCTTTTTATGCCTTGACATCAAGTGATGACCCAGATTTTAAAACTAGCAAATCTAATGAACTGCGAAGAAAGTTAGTTCTAAAATCTTCATTAAATTAATTTACCTGATTTTGGACTTTGACCTTCAGGTATTTTGAAGTCATTTGGTCCTCGATATATTCGAAGCACCGTTGTTCCCGAAAGTGACGTACATTCTTTGACGTTTCGTCCGGTTGAGATTTGATGTGGATTTTGCCATTTCGCGAGCATACACACTCCCTAGTCCCTTGTATCAATGGCAGACATGAACTAAGTACAATGGTTATTAATAGTAACATTTCACCGAGTATTCGTGCCATTTTCTTCTGCAAATATATACACAATGTATAACTGTCAAGGTTTCAAGAAAATCGAATCATAGATTATACTTTGTTTTGATTGGATTGGTCCAAAGCACAATAAAAAACAAAACAAAAACTGTTAAACTAACAAATTAAGTTGACCACGTGAACTTATATCCTCGGAAGTACGTAGTGTATTCAAATCTGAGAATGAAAGAAACATGAAACTATATATGGGAAGTCAAAAATATCCATGGTGAATTTGGATACAGAAGCATCACAAAAAGACCTTACACGGACATAGTAAAATCCTGTTTGCATGTCATATGCCTATTTATAAACTAATTGTGATAACATTATCATTTGCTTTAACTTTACATTACACTTCAACCTTATGGGTTGTTACTTTTCGCAAACAATCTTTCTTGAACTGAACATGCGCCACTTTAGATAGATTGAACACTGGACAATAGATGAATGACCGGTTTGAAAGTTCATGAACGAATATTTTAAATTAGTGGATAGAGAGGCATCCATTGTGGTCTAAAGCGTGCACCTACGGTTCATCTTGCCTCTCACTATCCAAACCTGGGCCGGGTTGTTCAAAGTTATGTTAGCTTAACCAAATGGTTAGTGAAAATCTTTAATGTTAATAAAAAATCTTTTATATAAAAATACAGTTATCACTTGAACAGTTTCTATTTGATAATAACAATTGTGTCTTTTGGGCAAAAAATATTGCCTAAAAGACATAATACAAATTTTGACTAGCCAAATGGTGAAGCTAAGAAACCTTTGAACAACCATACCTTGATAGATCTAAGTACAGGTGGCAGGGTCGTTTGCCGATGACCGATTGCTTTCATATTTTCACCTAATCTTGACTGTCGCAAAATTGAAAAAAGTTTTGGGGCATAAAGCACCATTATGCCACTCCGCTTCATTAGTGGATACATTCGTAAAATTATGCAAGTCATAAATAAAACAAAATAAAATAAAATAAATAAAATAAATAAATGAATAAATAAATAAATAAATAATAAATGAATGAATAGATAAATAAATGAATGAATAAATAATAAATGAATGAATGAATGAATGAATGAATGAATGAATGAATGAATGAATACATAAATAAATAAAATAAATAAACTAAATAAATGAAGTCTCACATTAGTAGCGCCTGTTGTTCTCACGTGTTACTTCAAGGGCTGATAAGAGTACTTGACTGTCATTGAGTTAATATGGTGTAATTGTTATGCAACTGTAGTGAGATAAGAAATTAAATAGAATGTTATATTAATAAATGTATCATAATAATAATAATAATAATAATAATAATAATAATAATAATAATAATAATACAAAACTACTACATATAGCATTAATACGTGCTGCAAGCATATATGCAGAAAACAAAATACATGTATTGACAACACGATAAAGAACAATTAAAATAGAACAAAATAAGTCCAATCTATGTTTCCATGGTAATTCGATTTAACAACAAAATTGACAAAATGTAGGTATATCAAATTTTAACCAACATGACAAGGACTAAGAAATTGATTTTTTCTGGTCCAAGAAATGGATGGCGGTGAGCTATAACTAGAGGGATTGATTTAATTAATTGGATGGGGTTCTACGTCCCAATCAAGAATATTTCACTTATATCGAGACATCACCAAGTATAAGTGAAGCGACCGAAATCGTTTTACATTTGCAGAGCACTCAGCACAGTGGCAGGGAGGGCTCTTAATGTATCGCGACTAACGTTACATGATCATCGTTTCTTTTCTTTTTTTAATGTCTTTACCAAAGGATCATGTCGTGTGGATGGTGAAAGAACAGTCACGATTTATTTTCAAGTGTTGGTCATACAATGACCGGGGTTCAAACCCACGACCTCTCACATATGAAGCGAACACTCTACTAACTGAGCTATCGTAATGGTCTAAATGGAGGGAGTGGGTGGTTATCTTATGCGTGTGACTTTAATGATAGATTAAATAACAATTGGTCTTAGGTCAAGTCCAAGGTCTTACTTAAGAAAGTAAGTCCGAGTTGTACTGAATGTTACTTTAGTTTGACGTAACCGAGTCTTTCTTGATAAAAGAAACTTTTCCTGAATGATGAATTATCTACCACATCTGTGGAGGATTGTATGAGTACTGTTGTTAAAAAGCTTAGTCATATGAAGATCCAATATACAGTAGAGTCGGACCTGTCGAAAGTTTAACATTAAGCTAACAATTCGGTGCCTAAATGGCAGCTCATCTAAACCCATCGATGCCTACTGTTTGAATCTCAAGTCATGTTACAAGGGGAATAACTCTCATTTCCCACTATTCTGTAATTTCGTTTTATTTTTGAGTTGTTCCTCTTTGTTTGAAGTTTTACATGTATTTAGGAATTTAAGGTGTCATTTTGAAGAGCTCTCTAGCTTCAAACATTTATATGAATATTAGTTTTGTCAAAAATTTATCAGTAGTTGTGAAAATAATAACTTAAATTTGCTAAATTTAAGTTAAGGAAAATCTCAGTTAAGAAATTATTGTTAAAGTGGGACCAGTGCTGTTTATATAAGAAGTGACTACACTAAAAAGGAACGCTTTTTGGTAGCCTTTCTGACCTATTACACGTAATGGCAATTTGCTTTTTATTGAGATGACTAAATACTTTGAGAAGAAACAGTGCCATAATACATGTATAACGATAGCAAGGACACTATCGTCTTCCTAAACGGTAACTAACACTTCAACAAAAGACAATAACATAGCTTTAGTACATCACATAACAATAAGAACATAGACTATCTGATGAAAACTCAATGATTATGTATAATAACATCTGCACTTTACGCAGTGTGGAATGCCATCTTTATACAGCAGAAGAATGGAAAATAAATTACAACATTTAAACAACTTTTAATTAATCATTAAGGGCCACTCTCTGTAAGAACCAGACCATTTGGCTACTTTTTGGCAATTACGTCTCAGATTTTGATGATATTGAATGTAATTGTTAAGCACACGTAAAAAAAACAAACTAAAAAGCTTCATGAAAAAAAATTAAATTGTCGTTTCCACGGTAACTAACCACTAAGAGGCCAATCTCTATAATTTGAAGAAATTTTGGGTGCATAACAAATATGCCGCTAAATACGCCATCTATGATAGTAATCTTCCAAATTTTGTTTTTATTTGGAACTTGGGCACTTAAATAAAAAAGTTCAGCTAATTAAGGTCTTTTTAAGAGCTTTTTTAGATAAACTTAGCTCAAATAAACAAAAACTTGTAAAATCATACAGTTTTGAAATAAACAAGATTAGAATGACCATCAAAGTTCCAAATAAAAACAAAATATGGAAGATTGCTATCATAAATGACGTATTTTAGCGGCACATTTGTTATGCACCCAAAATTGACCGAAATGAGAGAGATTGACCTCTTAGTGGTTGGTTTCCATGGAAACGATATCAAAAAGTCTAAATTTGATAATTTTTTCTTGGTTTCTTATATGTACCCATTGTTAAGGTAAAATATTTTTAAAATCTGTGACATGCGAAGTTTGGTCCTTACAGAGAATGAGAATAACATACCAAAACATTTGTAGAAAGTTGAATAAATGCCAAACAATTACAATAATTTTCTTCACGTTTTTGCGCCATCGGTACACATCAAATAACATCTCAATTGTATCCATTGTAGTGGACATTATGTACACTACGGACCTGTCAACAGTTTAACACTGTGTTAACGCAATGGAGACGAACTCGGCTACTAAGTGAATTGGTGACTGAAAAGCTGTCGTGAAAAAGATAGCAACTGCCGAAAAGATTAGTTTACGAGGGGGATGAGATTAGCATCATGAGGGTTTGAGAACAAGATCAATGTCTTATGTTTCTGCAGTCTTTGCTTAAAATACATAAGTTATAAGATCAGGAAAGCAAGTTCAAGAATTAAATATTGAATTAAGTATTATATTGTTAAATAGTAGTTGATAGAGAGAGAGAGAGAGAGAGAGAGGAGAGAGAGAGAGAGAGAGAGAGAGAGAGGAGAGAGGAGAGAGAGAGAGAGAATGTGTGTGTGTATGTGTGTTACTGACAAGATCTTTTGGATAACTTTTTGAACAACTTCGAAGACATAGATATTTTTTTAGTGTTCAACTTTCGACATGTCTATACTATATGTAGTCACAAGGTTTTATCATGTTACTGTTACTGTTTGGAACACTAAAACAGGCAGTAAAGTCCTCTGTTACTGTTTGGAACACTAAAAACAGGCAGTAAATGTCCACTGTTACTGTTTGGAACACTTAAAGCAGGCAGTAAATGTCCTCTGTTACTGTTTGGAACACTAAAAACAGACAGTAAATGTCCTCTGTTACTGTTTGGAACACTAAAAACAGGCAGTAAATGTCCTCTTTTACTGTTTGGAACACTAAAACAGGCAGTAAATGTCCTCTGTTACTGTTTGGAACACTAACAACACGCAGTAAATGTCCTCTTTTACTGTTTGGAACACTAAAACAGGCAGTAAATGTCCTCTGTTACTGTTTGGAACACTAAAAACAGGCAGTAAATGTCCTATTTTACTGTTTGGAACACTAAAACAGGCAGTAAATGTCCTCTGTTACTGTTTGGAACACTAAAACAGGCAGTAAATGTCCTCTGTTACTGTTTGGAACACTAACAACACGCAGTAAATGTCCTCTTTTACTGTTTGGAACACTAAAACAGGCAGTAAATGTCCTCTTTTACTGTTTGGAACACTAAAACAGGCAGTAAATGTCCTCTGTTACTCTTTGGAACACTAAAAACAGGCAGTAAATGTCCTCTTTTACTGTTTGGAACACTAAAACAGGCGGTAAATGTCCTCTGTTACTGTTTGGAACACTAAAAACAGACAGAAAATGTCCTCTGTTACTGTTTGGAACACTAAAAACAGGCAGTAAATGTCCTCTTTTACTGTTTGGAACACTAAAACAGGCAGTAAATGTCCTCTGTTACTGTTTGGAACACTAAAAACAGGCAGTAAATGTCCTCGGTTACTGTTTGGAACACTAAAACAGGCAGTAAATGTCCTCTGTTACTGTTTGGAACACTAAAAACAGACAGTAAATGTCCTCTGTTACTGTTTGGAACACTAAAACAGGCAGTAAATGTCCTCTTTTACTGTTTGTAACACTAAAACAGGCAGTAAATGTCCTCTGTTACTGTTTGGAACACTAAAAACAGACAGTAAATGTCCTCTGTTACTGTTTGGAACACTAAAAACAGGCAGTAAATGTCCTCTTTTACTGTTTGGAACACTAAAACAGGCAGTAAATGTCCTCTGTTACTGTTTGGAACACTAACAACACGCAGTAAATGTCCTCTTTTACTGTTTGGAACACTAAAACAGGCAGTAAATGTCCTCTGTTACTCTTTGGAACACTAAAAACAGGCGGTAAATGTCCTCTGTTACTGTTTGGAACACTAAAAACAGACAGAAAATGTCCTCTGTTACTGTTTGGAACACTAAAAACAGGCAGTAAATGTCCTCTTTTACTGTTTGGAACACTAAAACAGGCAGTAAATGTCCTCTGTTACTGTTTGGAACACTAAAAACAGGCAGTAAATGTCCTCGGTTACTGTTTGGAACACTAAAACAGGCAGTAAATGTCCTCTGTTACTGTTTGGAACACTAAAAACAGACAGTAAATGTCCTCTTTTACTGTTTGGAACACTAAAACAGGCGGTAAATGTCCTCTGTTACTGTTTGGAACACTAAAAACAGACAGTAAATGTCCTCTGTTACTGTTTGGAACACTAAAAACAGGCAGTAAATGTCCTCTTTTACTGTTTGGAACACTAAAAACAGGCAGTAAATGTCCTCTGTTACTGTTTGGAACACTAAAAACAGGCAGTACATGTCCACTGTTACTGTTTGGAACACTTAAAGCAGGCAGTAAATGTCCTCTGTTACTGTTTGGAACACTAAAACAGGCAGTAAATGTCCTCTGTTACTGTTTGGAACACTAAAAACAGGCAGTAAATGTCCTCTGTTACTGTTTGGAACACTAAAAACAGGCAGTAAATGTCCACTGTTACTGTTTGGAACACTTAAAGCAGACAGTAAATGTCCTCTGTTACTGTTTGGAACACTAAAAACAGGCAGTAAATGTCCTCTGTTACTGTTTGGAACACTAAAAACAGGCAGTAAATGTCCTCTGTTACTGTTTGGAACACTAAAAACAGTCAGTAAATGTCCACGGTTACTGTTTGGAACACTTAAAAACAGGCAGTAAATGTCCTCTGTTACTGTTAGGAACACTAAAACAGGCAGTGAATGTCCTCTGTTACTGTTTGGAACTCAAAAAGCAGGCAGTAAATGCTCTCTGTTATTGTTTGGAACACTTAAAGCAGGTAGTAAATGTCCTCTTTTATGATGTCATGAAGGCCAAGTCCTAGTTAGAGACATTGGTTGATGACACTGGTATTGTAAACATGGTTACTCTAGAAACATCGCATACCTTTCTATGTGCACTCTTTATTAACAGAATGTGCTTACCTTTCAGAAGCACCAGGCGTCACTTCCTTGTTGGAAGTTCACGTGTTTAACTTAATTGGCCATTTCCAAAGTTTTACTTTGTTTTGCGATTGTGATTTGGACATGGACTGGCTGTGTTTGTTTTGCGATTGTGATTTGGACATGGACTGGCTGTGTTTGTTTTGCGATTGTGATTTGGACATGGACTGGTTGTGTTTGTTTTGCGATTGTGATTTGGACATGGAATGGTTGTGTTTGTTTTGCGATTGTGATTTGGACATGGACTGGTTGTGTTTGTTTTGCGATTGTGATTTGGACATGGACTGGTTGTGTTTGTTTTGCGATTGTGATTTGGACATGGACTGGCTGTGTTTGTTCTGCGATTTTGCTTTGGACATGGACTGATTGTGTTTGTTTTGCGATTTTGATTTGGACATGGGCTGGTTGTGTTTGTTTTGCGATTGTGATTTGGACATGGACTGGTTGTGTTTGTTTTTTATTGACGAGATTCTTGCAAACTCAAATGTACAATACATAGTATGGGGCAGCCATAAAGTAACCAACAAGAGGCGCAGACTTAAGAAAACCGCTATGACACAAAAGGACAGGGAGTCCTTTATATAACAGAACAACTCGATGCTCTAGCGAAAGAATTAATACTAAACATATGGATAACAAATAACGATAAAAATGACATACGACATTAAGATTTGGATAGCATTTGGCACATGGGAGTATCTGTGATATATTTATGTTAAAGAACGTATTAGTTCACTTGGACTGCTGAAATCGACGACGTTGCCTCTACTAGTTGTGACTAAACTTCGTATGCGCTACTTGTATGATGTATGACGACACGAACATTGTCATTGCTCTAAGTGGAACAGCAAATGTTGACGTTATCAATGTTAACTATTCTCTATTGGAATATTTCATCATTTTAAGAATTTGTAGAGACATCAATCAGGCACATACAAATGGTCAATATAAAGGCAGGGGTCAGTTTTTCGAGGTCTGATAAGTTTAATCAATTGATAAGTCAAAATTTGAATTTTGCGTAAATATATTGTGAACATAGGGTTGAAATGTTGGAATTAATTTTCTAAAAAATATCATCAAATTAAAGCACATTGTAATAAAACTAACAATGATGATGATTTGAGTTTTATGTTTTAAATTTCTGCTAATCATTGATTAAGCTAATCAATCTTCCAACAACAGAATCCAGGTGTGTAATAGATTGGTTGCTTGAATGGGGTTTTATGCCACAGTCAAGAATATTTCACTAATATCGAGACGTCACAAGCTATAGATGGATTTGCAAAATGTTAACCGTTGCAGTGCGTTTAGGGCAACGTGCAAGGAGGATTCTTTAACGTGTCACGTTCTGTCGTGACACGTGGCGTCAGTTTGTTAGGTCTCTGCCAAAGGACTCCTGACTTCTATTTCTAAATGCAGAGTGCTTGATGAAATAACAGTCACTAGCTGTTTTAGTTTTGGTCAGACTCGGCCGAAGTTCGAACCAACGGCATCCCGCATACGGAGCGAGCACTATCAATTGAGCTATAGCAGTGGTTAGGTGCGTAACGTAGTTCTTGTCATCAACTAAAGCTTCTTTAGAACATTGGTAGTTTAATTGTGACATTTAATGCTGATTAAATTGGTAGTGAATGTTTTTTTTGCATTAAGAAATTAAAGTCGCAGGGTCCATCGAAAAAGACCTTAAAATCCGATGTCCCGTGTCACGACTGCTGTGACACGTTGAAAAACTTTCCCTGTACATACCCCTGGGCCCAATGCAAAGGTCATATTGTATACCACTTCACCAATAGCTGGTGGTGTTTCGTTATAAATGTAATATTCTTGACTGGGACATAAAACCACATTCATTCCACTTTCTTATGTATATGTCAGATTCATTCACTGGGCATTTAGGTTGTATAATACAGGTTTGTAGGCATCGTATAGGAAGGCAACAAATTATCGCTTCAGTTGCAATGCTAGGGATATTATGTCGATATATTTTATCACATTTTATTAAAGCTTCAAGTGTGTGCTTCTTTCTTTTTTATTTATTTATTTATTTATTTATTTTATTTATTTTTTTTTTTTTTGCTTGCAATATTGATCAATTTACAATGATATGCTTTTTTTGCCTGCAATATTGCTCAACTAACAATGCTAGGGGCGTCATGGCGATTACTTCTCTGGTCAAATTGCCACTCATATCAATTTTAAAAAAAGCATCGTATGACAAAGTACAGTTTTTTTTATTAAGCGTTTGAAATCCTCACGAAAATAACAAATGCGTTTTTATATTATCTCATCGTCATAATATTTATTTTTATTGCGATAAATTTTGTTTCGGTTTAAAGAAACAGGGACGCAGACATACTCGCTTGTATTATTTTAATTCATAAGAGACAAGAATGTCATAAATAACTTTCCTTTTGATAAGAAATGAAAACTTTTCGCACTGAAAGCTAAAAGTTCAATTAATAAAAATGCAAATTTATAACAAAGTAAACAGTACTCTCTGAGAGTGTATTCTTAACTCTCCGAAGCAGATGATGAATCCCCATGTATCAATGTGAAGGCCGTATCTGCATAATACACCGAAAAGTCAACGTGACCCGTCAACAAAAAATTGGTTTCAATAATTGCAAGTCTCTCGGAAATGAAGTGGAAAATAATTGTAAATGACCTGTCGACTGTGAAAAACTGACCTGTTCGTTAAACATGGCCTTTGATCCCGTTTTCTGTGTGTAGTATTGGCCGCGTGCGAATTGGAGCAGAGTTAAAATAAGTTTAATTTTACCAGGGACATTAACGCGATGATTTATTGCTGAAAGTCATTTTCTTTTGTAAAAATCATGAGAATTTAGAAATCATTAGACACGTTTTAAAATTTCTAAATTTTATTTATTAATTATAATACTGCCCTATATCTAATAAAACCGTTTTACTTTTTGTCCCCTTTTTTCTGTCAGAATTTTGACAAGGGATTAAAACGTCATAAAAGGATGTCATTATTAATATTTTGTAAGCCGAGAAAACGGGACTCGGCGAGACAGAATCATGACACTTTAACGTGTCGCAATGCACACTGCACACGCGCAAGTGCGAACCGTACACACGAGTGCATATTTGTCAGGATTAGTTTCAAATTTATTTTCATAATTAATATCAACAATCCATAAATATCAGTATGGACTTCTGATAATATCAACATTGATATAAAATTGTATTTTGATTGTAATATATTGTAATGTAAATAAACGATCAACTTATCATTAAACTGCCAACATTTCCAATTATTTAATGCCAACTAGAACCTTTACCAAATAGAGATCCCGGTATTAACCAGTCTCAGATTCCGTAAATTAAATTAGAACGGTCAAAATTGCACGCCTCGTATCACGCATCACGTCGATGATCTCATGAATGTGACAGTCAATTTAAAAATATGAAATTTTAACATACTTCAATATATTTAATTTTATTGTTAAATTACATTTTAAAAAATGAAAACATGATAGCTAGTTTTCACTTTTTAACATGTTTCATTCTATTATAAATTTGTAAATGTTGCTTTTTAAAAAATAAAAAAGTTGTAAGATGATGACATTTTTCAGTTTAATAAGAGCAAAAAAAGCGAACGTAACGAAGTTTTATCTGATGCCATTAATTTGCAATGTAATTAGATGACAATGGGGTTTCTTTTCTAATTAGTCAGGTTTTGACGCGGGTTTTCGTTTTTATTTTTACAACAAGATGTAGTATTTTTAACATTTTTACATAGTTCATAGTTCATAGTTCATATAGTTTATTTACGTGTCACATGTTATAAAACATAATATACATATTAAAATATTACATAAAATAATAACATCCAGCCTTAAAAGACTTATGAGACACGAGTTAGAAGTTATTTACATATAACATAGTAAAACAAAAATTATAAATAAGGTATTTTGGTTATAAGTTAGTAATACGCTTTCGTCTATTATACATATCACATAAAGTTTTGGCTAAAAGTGTTTGAACATCACCAGTACACATTATAATTAAAAACTTTTCATCATCGTTTAAAAAACTAAAAAAGGGATTTAACTGTTGCATAAAATTAAAAATATCATGTCTTATATCAGAATAAAAGTCACACTCCATTAAAAAATGTTGTTCTGATTCGACTTTGTTACTATCACAGAATTTACATAGTCTATCACATAAAGCTATTTTTGGCCTGGCGTATCGTCCAAGTTCAATCGCAAGGGGCAGACAACCACATCTAAAATTTGCGAGAATTTTTCGCCTGTCTCTATATTTAACATTTTTAACATATTCACTTGTATTTAGTACTGTTTTAAAAGTTCTATATGTTCTTAGCTTATTACCATTATCATTACCATTATCATTAAAAAGTTCTTTATACCATAAAATATTATCAACTTCATATAATTTTTCATTTTTTACATAGATATAGTAATGAAGAATTGTTCTAAAAAGCTATTCTCGAAGCTAGACATTAAATCGGAAATGGACGCAAACTACGTTCAAAATCCACAACACCTTTTCCCGAAAAATCGCTTCGACCAATATAGGCACGGTTGTTATTATTAAAACATAATGTATTTGAAATGTATTTCTGAAAAAAAAAACAAAATCCGATTTATGGTCTGTGTTGGGTTATTATTTGTCATATTGCAATTTAAAAAAAATTAAATGTACTATTAAAAATTATATTTCACGCAGCAACTTCATAAAATATGTCATGCAAAAAATATTTAAAAAAAAAAAAAAAACAAAACAAAACAAAACAAAACAAAACAACCCTATATTTTATGTAGAAAATTTAAAACTTTATAACATGATTTTGTCTAAGATCGATATTGCTATAAGTTGAAGTTTATATTATTATTACATGTATTATAATCTTTATTGACCAAAACTACCTATATAATCACGATAAACCAGGTAACTAAGGATACCAATTGTAAACTGTCCAGGACAAGATTATAATGAACATGTATGTGACCATTCAAGGTGGACATGGTACGGGCGGGGTGTTAACAAATGTTGAGCAATTTGTTGCATAATGCAAAACTAATCTACTGTTATCTCCTAGTTACGGGGTTGATTGACCTCTTGGTGCTATACTTAAGAACAAATGTAAACGTAATGACACACGGGTATATGTTTAATTAAGATCTCTGACCTCGTCTGGGGTAGAGGTCAAGCTTCAGACAAATCCATTGTCCGACATGGAAATATTACACAATGTTGTTTGTATGGGATTATTATGTACATAAAGTACTTATGAAATATAGATATAATTTATCGACCATTTCTGTCAACTTTCGTGGGAACTAAATTGTTTTCATTGACTGAATTCGAAATTTATTCCGGCGATAGATTTATATTTGTTTTAATTTCTGATATATTTTTTTTTAATTTTAAATTTGGATTGCTGATTAAATTGTCTTAAGATACAAAAACTATTCGTATAGTTTACCTATTTGATAATTTCAATTAGTCATGAAAAGTCGGTAAACACATTCATTTTAAATAAATAAATAAATACTAGTCAGAAATAAATAAATAAAAGGGATATAAATGGCATGTGCTGTTTTTGAATTTCTATTAGCATTCAAAAACAGTACATGACATAAAAGTTCTAGACATTTCGCGACTAGTTTACGTTCAAGTAATGCATGTACAATGCATGTTATGCAACGTGAAGTTTATTTCGTAAACGGCATTTAACAATGTCATCCTGACACCTAAACAACATACGGAAAATCAATAATGTCCGATTGCCTCCCGGAATACTCCTACCAGATGGAAAATCCATCTAGAAGTGGTCAAATTGACCTCTACAGTCCATCCTTATCAACAGCAGCATGTAAGATAATAAATTACCAGAAACAGAATCCTTGTTAATAAATACCATTTTACAAGAAAATCACGTACTCTGACTCTTAAAGAGAGAGAGAGAGAGAGAGAGAGAGAGAGAGAGAGAGAGAGAGATTTGGATGATCTCGAGAGAGAGAAAGAGAGAGAGAGAAATTAGAATGTCATTTGTGTCAAATCGTAACCAGCTGTAAGTAATGTGTATTTCAACCTTGTCATATGATTTTTTTTAATTTTCTGAATGAAATAGTAATTCTACTGCTGGTTGTCATCTTTTAAATTGTTGAATATTTCATTCAGAAAATTCAAAAAATTATAATTATGAGACCGTTACTGTGACAGGTAAGTTGAGGTAACATATAGGATTTTAGTATACTCTTATGTCTTGTTTTATAAAATGGTATTTACATACATGTATATAAAAATGTATACTGAAACAATTTTTCTTCAATCTATATGCCACGCAACACAAGAAACGGACCTTAAAAGTTTAAATTTATGACATAAAACAACAAGAACTACTCATCCTCGGATCGTAATTATCTCTCTGAAATTTATTATTATTTCATTAATGGTGTTTTTATACATCACAATCAAATCAAAACAAAACATTGAAAGTCATCTACGTACCTCAAAGTAAACTATAAGATGCCTTCAACAATTTGATTCTGGTTTGATGGACCAGAACCCTAATAGGCCAAACTCTTGCTTAATTGAGAAATTCTGAAATTGTTCAATGTACTTAGGCCTAAGTGAAATTAAACAACCAGTTGTACATTTGTACATTGCTTTGAAAGATAGTCTACTTGTAAGAGAAAAATAGAAACAAAGTGCTTATATCAAAAACAAAAAATGGTTTACAAATATTGAAGCGTAGTTTCGCGAGAACTCTCGCGAATTCATAATTCACGCGAATATTCCAAGAATTGCAAAAAATTAAAAAAAAATAATCATAAAATACATGTACATTAAAAAAATGGTATATGACAATAATACCATTTAAAAAAATGTATATTTTGATTAAATTTAAAAAAGGTATACGACATTTCTAAAGTTCGAATTCCGCGCAGGTAGACTAGGCACATTTTCAGAAAAGGCGTCGTTTTAAAGAGGAAGAGGCATTTTTTAGTAAAAGCAAACCATATATCATTCTTACCTAATTTGGGTGTGTTGAGTCCGAAAATGGCGGATACCAAGCTGAAAAATTGCTCTAAGTAGGTCAAAATTTAAATACAAAATGGCCGCCAAAATCAAAATGCATTTTTGCATGAAAGTTGATATAGAAGTTGATTTGGTAGCAACAAATAACTATTAATCAAAGATTGTAATAATTCAAGGCTTACTTGTGTGTTAATAAACAGAAAATTTAAACAAAATACCTATGGGCCTTATTGCTCACCTGAAAACATTTAAAAGATACTGAAATTTTAAGGGCAACAACACCTTCGTTGATTATCACACACAAAATTTGCTACGAAGTTAGATATTGGCATGTTGATTATTTTGCAACTTGGTGTTGTTATCTATTTATAATACTCTTTAAAAAATATGGCCAAAAACACAAATTCGCAAAAAATTATACTCCAGGGGTAACAACTCCTCTTTGGATCATCGTATTCTTGCAAACATTGCTACTTAGTTTGTCATGTTCATTATTTTTTAATGTCTTCTTTATATAACACTAATAGTTTTTTAGTAAATAGCCACAAAACCAGCAAAATTTGCGAAAAAATCAAGTATTTTTTAGGGGCAATAACTCTGTAAAAAGGGTTTGATATTTATGAAATCAAACGATCTGGCATGCCGGTCAGCCTTCGTCTCAGGTGGCCTGGCGACAAAGGTCATTATGACAAAATGTATATATTTCACTCATGAACGAAGTTCAAATGTTTAATTTAAGCCAGTTTTAAAGGTTTTCGCTTTTGGTTTTGGATTGTAATTTAAACATAGGACTGTATGTTTCTGTTTAATTCAATGCATTAAGTATGACACATAACATGCTGAAACACTGATATATGTATTCTAGAGTGTGAATATAATGGCTTACAAAATTGAAGCCTGTGTTTGCACCAAATGCTTAAGAAATTTTCTTTTTTGCATTGGAAGAGCAAAGTTAATGTAACTACACTAGCCTTCCAAACCTATTAAGGGGTGCTTAGTCATCAACGAGCAGCTCTATGCTGACTATTTGCTAAAAGGTGAACTTGCACTACAAAATATTGATGTAAAGTTTGATTTTCAACTATAGCAAAAGTAATAGTACATTTTATTTTATTAAAACTGGTAAGTAGTAAGAGGGCTGAATGATATACCGTGAGTCTTCTGTTTAAGGAGATTGGAGTCGATGTCCCTTTTCAACCCTTCTATCCCCTAACTATTTAAATCCGTGTATCCGAAGACCAGTGTAATTTTGTTAGTTAATATCAACAAGGTATTACTCTAAAATAAATAGGACTATTGACTTGGCAAATGTAAAAAATGGTGAAAGAGCAGGATCCAATATTTGCACAAGAACGGTTAGGCACCCAAGGCTATCCATACTGATATGAATGGATTATGAACAGGACAAGCAGAACAGTAATGATGGACCCAGTCATAGAAGGTATGCCACAGCTGCAACCCCAGAAATGGTCAATAGATCTTTGTTTTCATTCCATTCATGGTAGCCGAAATCACCATTGGTTGCTCATTTTTGAGAAACCATTTTCTTTCAAAAAGCAAAAAAAATTGTTTTTGCAAATCTGTAAAAACAAAAATACTCTAGACATATCCACAAATTATGAAAGTTTGGCCACTAATAATTTTAAAATTGTGGAAACATAGATAAAAACCATGGTATTGTTATGACTGACAGTTGAGTTACAGAAAATATAAGGGCAGTGAGTTGACATTTCACAGAGAACAATACTTTCTATTCTGACATCTTGCAATAAAAAAGCTTTGGGTCTGTTGCGCTTCTGACAATTAATCAGAAGCACACAAGATGCACTTTGTCGCGTGTTAATCTAAACATGTTAGTGATATCCTGCTAGCTCCCATAAGAGCTTTGTTTCTATGGTACATATTACATCCTTGAGCCCAAATAACAGTCTAAACAATGGAATCACCTAGTTCATCTCCGCCAAAGAAGGCCCAGAAAGACTGTTCCATCACCACAGTTAACTTAGCTACTGATGGTACATGTAGATTATTTCCAAAAGGGACAAAAAATAAATGGCACATAATTTGTATTACTTTTCAGGCTGTTACGGAAAAATATCTAACTCAAGTGTTGTGGAAAACTCAGTAAAGGTGTCTTACTCCACTGACACAATTCTACCATTGCCTTGACTGCAATTTATGATTGTGGCTTTTATATTGAGTGGCCAGCTTTTTGCTTAAGCTTGCACACCAGTCTTGCTGTTTACATTACCCAGTTTTATAGTGATATTATGATGTTATATATTCATTGGAGGACTTTCTGAATTTTCAAGAAAATGAATTATTTAAAAGTTGCATTGAGCTCCTTAAACATCGCTGGCAAAACTGTATAGAAGTTGTAAAATAATGCAATATTACCGTCATAATTCAAACCACTACATATTATGAGGTTCACAAGGTATCAATCTATATATGTTTTTTTAAATAATGGTTGTGATTCTACCTATTAAAGCAATATCATTCTTAAAAGTTTAACGCACGACGACACGCATAGTAATTTGGTATTTTGACATTGACAACCACTGGTTCTACATCCTATTTTGCAAAAACATGTGGCAAATTCTGTATAAAAAAGTGTTCTGGGATATGCTCTTTTGCATTTCAAACACAAGTTTCGATTTTGACTGGTAATTCCACACCATGAGCAGTATTTCCGTATGGTTATGAACTCAATTTATTAGTCTTGTAGATTTATCAGTGTACAATGCAAAAGGCACACATAATGAACAAACACTTAACTATAGCCACCACTTTTTTTTTAGAAATTGTTTTAAATTTGGTTTAAACATTTATACTTCAGTTTATTAGCTTTTTTATTTTAATGTAACAACCCCAAGACTGCAAGTCATTCTGAAATGTCACAAAGTACCATCTTTTGCTAACACATGGAACTTAAATAACACTGAGAAATTATATGCCAATAAATTTAAACAGTCGTCATTTTGTGTTCAAAAGCTCAAAATTTTACTTGGTATCTGCCATTTTTGAAATACAGCAAACTCCAATTATGCCAAATAAGCAAACTTTTACTAAAATTTGAAACCCCAAGTAACATTTTTGCATTAGTACACTATAAGTCGCCATTTTGTTTTTTGTAATTATAGGTTCAAAAACTCAATATTGAGCTTGGTATCCGCCATATGTGAATTCAGGATCCTTAAATTATGTTAAATAAATCATGTTACCAACTTTTACTAAAATTTGAAACCCCAACTAACATTTTTGCATTGGTACAACATTAATTTTAGCCGCCATTTTGTTTTTGGAATTATGGGTTCAAAAACTCAATATTGAGCTTGGTATCTGCATTTTTTTTAATTTGCCATCCTCTAATTATGTTAAATAAATCATGTTACTAACTTTTACCAAAATTTGTCAACCCAAGTAACAATTTTTGCATTGGTACACCATTCATTTTAGCCCGGCCATTTTGTTTTTGGAATTATGGGTTCAAAAACTCAAAATTGAGCTTGGTATCCGCCATTTTTTATTTCAGCACCCTCGAATTATGTTAAATAAATCATGTTACCAACTTTTACTAAAAATTGAAACCCCAACTAACATGTTTGCATTGGTACACCATTAATTTTAGCCGCCATTTTGTTTTTGGAATTATGGGTTCAAAAACTCAATATTGAGCTTGGTTTCCGCCATTTTTGAATTCAACACCCTCGAATTATGTTAAATAAACCATGTTACCAACTTTTACTAATATTTGTCAACCCAAGTAACATTTTTGCATTGGCACATCATTAATTCTAGTCGCCATTTTGTTTTTGGAATTATGGGTTTAAAAACTCAAAATTGAGCTTGGTATCCGCCATTTTTGAATTCAGCACCCTCGAATTATGTTAGAAAAGCATGTTACCAACTTTTACTAAAAAATGCCGCTTCAAGTCACATTTTCTGAATTTGTTCCTAGTCTAAGGCAGATGCTAGCTTGTAAAATCGAAAAAAATTCAGTTCGTTTGCTGAAAGTCGGTGGTTTTTCCTACACTCCTGTTTTCTCCAACATCCCAGAATGAACGGTGTGTATATTAGTGAATACATCTTGGCAAGGCATTGTGTGTGTACACGTGTATCGTGCTTTCAATAGTCACCATTTTAACAGAAAAATCCATTAATGGAAATAGTGTCAATTATTTAAAAAAATGTTTATTAATTGTTGCATGTTCGTTAAGAAATCCCCATAATTGATTACATTCAAATTCTTCAGAAATTATTTTTGAATATTTTTAAAGACATAAAATAGATATTGAATTGTTATTAAAATTAAGGATAAACATTCACTTGTTGAGGTGTCATAATATGTAATTAGCGCAATGGTATATACAAATTTGCATGGAAAACCCCAATCACGTTTATTACAGATATGGGAATAAAAGTGATTACGGCTTGCCATAACGGAACTCCCCAATCACTTTTATTACTTAATAAACATTATGAGGACATAATAAAATTATCGATTGATAATTAAAAATTTAGATAATGTGCGCCGTAATCACTTTTATCCCATAAAGTGCATTATGCATACATAATGTGAATTATGTAATAAAAGTGATTGGGGCTTTCCATATATACATGAATTGATAATTATGGTTTCATTCATTTATTTGGTTTAATTAATATTAATGATTAACTTAAAATTTTAATCTTTGTGCAACTGAGCCCAAAATATATTGCACACCATTGTGGTAAAGGAGCGTAAACTATTTTCTTTTATTTTTAAATAATTTTGATACAATAGTATCATTATAGATACTTTGGCTGTTGCTGACAAAATACAGTAAATATATTATACATTGTATATGAAACTACATGCATTTAATAATATAAGCGAGAATTGGATGATGTTCCTTTTTCAATTTTAAATTATTAAAAAAATCCACGTGTTTTACAAAATCTGGATACCCACCACCTTTGATTTTTATATATAGGTCAAGATCTGTGATAGATTTTCTCGTCCTTTGTTACTGAAAAGTCAAGGTCAACATGTAATTTAATGTATTGCGACCCAAGGAATTAGTAGAGCGAGAATGGGGTGTTAGAAAAGTCATTATTGCTGTGTTTATCATAAACATTCGCGCCTAATTCGCTTAATTTATTTTGGTTTAGTAGTTGAATTGTCGACTGGAATTACAATCTAGTTGACTGACAGGGACATTACACAGTAATAAAAGGTCGTTTTGACTTTAGAAGATTGCTTTGAAGGTTTACAGA
Organism: Anadara kagoshimensis; assembly: GCA_021292105.1. NCBI lineage: Eukaryota > Metazoa > Mollusca > Bivalvia > Arcoida > Arcidae > Anadara > Anadara kagoshimensis. Next base: position 48,243,191 of record CM037870.1, read on the forward strand.
AAGAATTCTGTAACGGACAATAATCACTCAATTAAAACGACTTTTATAATCACCCTGTCAAAACATTTCTTACCATCTGTTGGTCCGCATAGTTAAAGGATCGTCTTAGTTTTCAATACAGATTAAAACACTTGCGTGGTAAATTCAATTTTAAAATTAAAAAAAAAAAAATTCGTGATAACTTCAATTTTAAAATTTCATTATACATGTATACTTTTACAAACTCAATTCTGCTTTGAAAAATGTGTAGTAATAATAATAATAAATAATAATAATAAATATAATAAATAATAATAATAATAACAATAATAATACAGTAGAACCTGTCATAAAGACCACTTCTATATAAGGACCACCTATTTTAAAAGGCCAGAATTTTTTTTTATTCCGATTGCTCTTCATTCATACTGCCTGTATATGTAAGGACTATCTGTCCATAAGAGAAACATTTACATTTTCTTTTGGTGGCAATTAAAACAGGGTGACCATAATAATAATAATAATAATAATAATAATAACTAGAGCTGTAATTGTGACAAGCACTATGACGATTAAAGTCTCCCACCACCCCAACAATTTTTAACCTATTTTGACCAGGAGAAGTAGGAAGCACCTCCCCAGAAACCATTAAAAATTTAAATGCCATATTGCATGACATAATAGGGTTTTTAAGTAATTACAATATGTATCGCAATATTCAGTATTATTCAAAATCAAAGATGTCTCTTTATAACAATTACTAGTATATAAAGACCATTCTAAGAAATATGACTTATCGTTCTAAATATTTAACAAATCGCATCTTAAACTTCGCATCTCCGGTAGTATTGGAGGTATTCATTTCGTTGAAACTCGCATCTTCGGTAGTATTGGAGATGTTCATTCCGTTTAAACTCGCATCTGATGTTCATTCCGTTAAATATTCATTTCCTTAAAACTCACATTTTCGGTAGTGTCATATACCATTTTTTGAATTTATTCATAAAATACATTAAAAAATGGTATTGTCACATACCATTTTTTTAATGTGTTTTATGCTTAAATTAAAAAAAAATGGTATATGACAGTAGTATTGGAGATATTGTTTCCGTTAAAACTCAAATCTCCGGTAGTAATGGAGATTTATAGAATCTTACACCAGTAGCTGGGTAAGACAGAGATTTCTCACACCTGTGACAAGAAAATCCCGCGTTTTTACCCATGTGGGATTTCCTTGTCTCACCCTAGGGTTGAGACAGGCTTCCCGCGTAGTTATACCTGCTCTGGATTTATCGTTGAGAGGACTTAATAAGCTGAGAAAAGTTCCGAAGTCAACCAACAATTTTTCAACTGGTGTAGGATTCTTTTTCTCACATTTTTGCAACATAAAATATGATTTGTAAACAAAAAATTGCATCAAATGTTCAGTTTTCATATCAACATCCGTGCCTACTGAAAATGACGTAATCAATTTTTGTTGACGTTCTCACGTAAAATGATTATGACGTCATCAATTAAGCGTGTGTAAGTGATTGTGACGTTGGAGTTATGACGTTATGACGAGCCAATCAGGGCGTGTAGCTTGTCTTACACAGGGGGATTTTTATCCATGTGGGATTTCCTTGTCTCACCCTAGGGTTGAGACAGGCTACACGCTGAAATTCCCGCGTAGTTATACTTGCTCTGGATTTATCGTTGAGAGGACTTAATAAGTTGAGAAAAGTTCCGAAGTTAACCAACAATTTCTATACGTCACAATCACTTAAACACGCTTAATTGTTGACGTCACAATCATTTTACGTGAGAACGTCAACAAAATCGATTACGTCATTTTCAGTAGGCACGGATGGTGACATGAAAACTGAACCTTTGAAGCAATTTTAATTTACAAATCATGTTTTACATTGCAAATGTGTGAGAAAAAGAATCCTAAACCAGTAACAGGGTAAGACAGAGATATCTCAAACTCGGATGAATATTTTCAATGTCCAGAAACCGCTAAAGCTCGTTCTGGACAGAAAAATATTCATCCTCGTTTGAGATACCTCTGTCTTACCCAACTACTGGTGTAAGATTCTATTAATCACATAGGCGTAGGAGGGTTTTTAATATTGGGGGGGCCAAACCGAAGCTATGTCTATGTCGTGCCGCAGGTACGACCTCGTGCCTATGGCACGAGGCGGGGAGAGTATGAGAGGGGTGCTAAACCCCTTGCATAGGTGGGGGTCCGGAGGGCCTCCCCCGGAAAATTTTCAAAACTAAGTCCTGTCTAGACGCATTTTCAATGTATTGCGCATCGTTTTGATCTGTTTAAAATACTGTGATATCAAGGCAAGATTATATAAAATAACCGTATTACACAGGTTCCATAATCACCCCTCTCATTGGAGATGGATATCAGAGGCTGATCCAAAATTTAGGAAGGGGACGTATAATGTGAGAGTCGATGGCTCAAACCTTCTAGGGGGGTCCGGGGGCATGCTCCCCCGGAAAATTTTAAAAAAGTGGCGCAAAAATCCTGCATTCTGGTGCAATCTGAGCTGAACAATATGTATTATAAGCGACATAAAGGGGGGTGTATTCCCCCACGTCCCCCGCTGAATCCGCCACTGGATATGGGGGTACCCCGGAAAATTTTGACGCCCTTTTACAAGTATAATGATGAAATTGATAATTGATTGGTTACTAGATGGACATTTCCTGTTAAACCTCTTGGTTTTTTTATATTTTTTTGTTTTGTTTTGTTTTTATTTTTTATTTTTATTTTTTTAAGCATGATACAAAATTTCACACAATATATTGCGGGGGCCTGGCCCCCCCTTCTCTGACATTGGGGGGGCCCGGCCCCCGCTGGCCCCCCCTGCTCCTACGCCTATGAATCATACACCTAGCAACCAACGAAATAACTCGGTGAAGTATGGGAGAAAATCATTTCGTTAAAACTCAACGTCAACTAACGTCAACATATATTGATTACGTCATTTTCAGCAGTCACGGATGGTGACATGAAAACTGAATATTTGATGCAATTTTTTGTTTACAAATCATGTTTTATGTTGCAAATGTGTGAGAAAAAAAATCCTACACCAGTACCAGTGTAAGACAGAGATATCTCAAACTCGGGTGAATATTTTCAATGTCAAAAACTCGCTAAAGCTCGTTTGGACAGGAAAATATTCACCCTCGTTTGAGATATCTCTGTCTTACCCTGTTACCGGTGTAAGATGTTATTAATCTTACACCTAGCAACCAACGGAATAACTCGGTGAAGTATGGGAGAAAATCATTTCGTTAAAACTCACATCTCCGGTAGTATTGGAGATGTTTATTTCGTTAAAACTCACATCTCCGGTAGTATTGGAGATGTTTATTTCGTTAAAACTCACATCTCCGGTAGTATTGGAGATATTCATTCGTTAAAACTCACATCTCCGGTAGTATTGGAGATGTTTATTTCGTTAAAACTCACATCTCCGGTAGTATTGGAGATGTTCATTCCGTTAAAACTCACATCTCCGGTCGCATTGGAGATATTCATTTCGTTAAAACTCACATCTCCGGTAGTATTGGAGATGTTTATTTCGTTAAAACTCACATCTCCGGTAGTATTGGAGATGTTCATTCCGTTAAAACTCACATCTCCGGTAGTATTGGAGATATTCATTTCGTTAAAACTCACATCTCCGGTAGTATTGGAGATGTTTATTTCGTTAAAACTCACATCTCCGGTAGTATTGGAGATATTCATTTCGTTAAAACTCACATCTCCGGTAGTATTGGAGATGTTTATTTCGTTAAAACTCACATCTCCGGTAGTATTGGAGATGTTCATTCCGTTAAAACTCACATCTCCGGTAGTATTGGAGATGTTTATTTCGTTAAAACTCACATCTCCGGTAGTATTGGAGATGTTCATTCCGTTAAAACTCACATCTCCGGTCGCATTGGAGATATTCATTTCGTTAAAACTCACATCTCCGGTAGTATTGGAGATATTCATTTCGTTAAAACTCACATCTCCGGTAGTATTGGAGATATTCATTCAGTTAAAACTCACATCTCCGGTAGTATTGGAGATATTCATTTCGTTAAAACTCACATCTCCGGTAGTATTGGAGATATTCATTTCGTTAAAACTCACATCTCCAGTAGTATTGGAGATATACATTTCGTTAAAACTCACATCTCCGGTCGTATTGGAGAGGTTCATTCCGTTAAAACTCACATCTCCGGTAGTATTGGAGATATTCATTTCGTTAAAACTCACATCTCCAGTAGTATTGGAGATATTCATTTCGTTAAAACTCACATCTCCGGTAGTATTGGAGAGGTTCATTCCGTTAAAACTCACATCTCCGGTAATATTGGAAATATTCATTTCGTTAATACTTGATATCAGAACATGGCATTACTAAACACGAAAGGTTAAAGATACACATCATGATTAATATGTGTTACGTGTTGTTAGTACGAATCCGATAGGTAATATGTACTTTACAACTGTCGGACCGACAGACCAAAAAATCATGACAAGAAAAACAGAAAGCAAATAATAAAACACACGTATCTATAACTTGTTAATGCCGTCAAACATGTTTACAAATTTCTATATGTATCCTGAGATTCAAGTACTTTTGTATATGGTTGTTTTAAAACCAAAAGCGCCTTATGTTGCTCATTTTAAAATAAAATACAATTTTTTATTTTTAGGCAACAAAAAAGCATAAAAAGAGTCTTGTACGACTAAAATATTTAGAAAAATATGCAAACACAAAAGAGTTAAAAAATAAATCCAAACACCAAAACATACAGATATATAGATGACGTTCTGTCTCTCAACAATCCTAAATTTGGAGACTATGTAAATGTCATCTATCCTAGTGAGCTTGAAATAAAAGACACGACTGATTCCTCAATTTCTGCTTCATATTTAGACTTATACCTGAATTATGACGCACACGAAAGGCTACATTTGAAACTTTATGACAAACGCGATGACTTCAATTTTTCTATTGTCAACTTTCCTTTTTTAATGCAACAATATACCTGCTTCTCCGGCTTATGGTGTATTTGTTTCCCAATTAATACGCTATGGTAGAGCTTGTTCCCACTACGGGGACTTTGTACAACGAAGTAGACTGCTTGCAAATAAATTGTTGACGCAGGGATATTGCAGGCCTAGGCTTATCAAGGCCCTCAAAAAGTTTTATGGCCGTCATCACAGTATTGTTGATAAGTTTGATGTCTCTGTGTCCAGGATTGTCCTGGATATATTTGACGTCTCATAGTTCAATGTTCCTTTCACACAATTTTGATTACACACGTGACGGGTGTAGCTAGGTAAACAGGAGGTGCTTACCCTTCCGGAGCACCCGGCCTCACTTCCCTGGTGGAAGTTCACGTATCTTACCTAACTTGTCAGTTCCAAAGTTTTTACTTTGCTTATGGATTGTGATTCGGACATGGATTAGTATGTTTGTTTTTGATATATATACGAGTCTCAAATAGGGTTGATTTTGACAATCCACAATAGACTTGAAGCAGAGCACTACTTCTTCGTGAAATAAAACTGACCAATGGTTATATCATTGTACTTTTAATACTAGTATGTTTTAGAATTAGCGTTAATGGACCCTGGTCCATATTAATTTTTTCTATTCGAAACAATTTGCAATTTTTTTATATTTATGTCTTAGTATAGTCTTAACAAAGCAGTAGTAGTCTACTAGTAGTTCATAATGTACAGTCATTTCATGTAATAGTGCATTAAAATGTAGAGCATTACAATACAATGTGATGATGCTTGAAGTTTAGCTCATTTCTAAACTAGCTATTAAGTTTAACTTGAGCAATGAATGGTGAAGCGTTGAACATAAATCTGTCGGAAAGTGTTTGTCTTGATACTATTCAGTGTGTGGTCAATCGGGTTAAATATGTGGTCCGTATTTATGTGAGGAATGCTTTCTACAGTTTAATAGCTTTGACCGGAAAGTTCTTATCTTTATTTTATTTTGAATGAAACACAAAAGTTTTACATATATAGTTTGCACTTGTTTTAAATCCTTAAAGCGGAACAGAAATAATGTGTACACTGAAGCTGTAAGAGATAATCTGCAATATGTCACGGGAGTAAAGAATACGAAATAAAAAAAAAAAAAAAAAAAAAAAAAAAAAAAAAAAAAAACAGGACTGCCAAGAACACGAAACAATTTACACACATCAGAAAAACATGTTCTCGGCATTAGATCACGGCTACCAAGAACACAAATCAATGTACAAAAACAATTATTCGTCACGGCTACCAAGAACGCGAAACAACAAAATCAGCAAATCATTATTTTATTCTATTCGTGGTTGAGGGTTTCCATCTTATCCGCGAGTTTGAGTTGTGTCTTAGCACAAATAATGAAAATAGTAATTCTTTTGTAATCAGACACCTTAGCTTGCTTTATCAGGCCCATAGCAAATTAAATTAAAAGTGCTCGAAAATTGATGAAATTGTATAGAATGGTTGTAAAGGGACCATAGAACTCATTCTAAGGCTTAAAAACAAATGCGACCGTTGCCATGGAAACGGAAAAAGGCAAACAAAATAAAATGTCACTAACAAGATGAAACTTTACAGAAATATTGTTTTGGGTATAATGAAATTATTTTCAGGCTAAAAATTCCAAAAATGGTGACCGTTGCCATGGAATTGGACGAATCAAAAGTGCTCCAAATAGGACAAACTGGATGAAACTTTACAGAAAGGTTGTATAGGAACTACAAAATTCATTTTCAGGATAAAATTTAAAAAAAAAAACATGACGACTAAGCCATGAAAACGAAAAAACCAAATGTGTTCCAAATTGGATGAAACTTTACTTAACGATTGTAACTACAACATTCAAAAACATATCGCCACTCAATTCTTCGTTTGGGAAACTTTTGTATCTGGAATTATTGTTATGGATTTTTTACCTCGATCTCTATGGATGTTTCTTTCTTCTGTAAACTGTTTAAGTGCCCTTTATTGATTGGTACAATTAACTTTATTTCGGAACACCAACAGCAATTTATGTGAAGATCCTACTTATGTAATGCGCATAGTTATTTTTGCCACCTCTATTGTAAAAACAGGCATCGGACTTTTATCTACTTAATGACTAATTTCAGTAAATAGATATATAATTTTTAATAATATTTTTAATTGAGACAAGTTTCAAAGTGACTATGATTCAAATAAAACTTCAATAGAAAACCGAAAGTAACCTGAACTAAATATAGAACATAATGCCTAACTGACTTTTATTTTGTTTCCATTAATTGATAAGCAGATAACGATTTTAATTCTTCCTTCAGAGTTTTAAAAGCATCCTTGGACTGTAGCGCCGCCATCAAAGGCGATATGCTAATTACAAGTACTAATTGCCATTTCTAATTTACGAAACTATCGGAACCATATCGTAAATAACATGCAATATGTCACACGGTGATTTATGCAAATGAACACCAACTGTCATCTGTTCATCCTGAGCAGGTGTCTAGAGAGACGGTTATTTTGGTACAGTGTTATAATTATTGGAAATACAAACCCCTTTGATGTATCCATAACAGTACATTTCCAATATATTTCTAATTTAGGACACTGGTATTATGCCTGCTTTCTAAAATTGCTAATGTAATAGTTTGCTGTCTTAAAGTTTTATTTCTGTTATGATTTTTATTGTCTATTTTTTTTTCAATTTAATAAAACAGAATTAATGAATGACTTATTAAATTAACTATTTCATGATAAAAACGCATAATTAACACTTAACTCTGAAAAGCGTTTCCACATTAAAATGATTTGATTTTTTTTTTCTTTTTAAAAAAAGTAGAAATCTATGGACGGCCGTTTTATCATAAATTCTAATATTTTGAGTAGCTAGACGCCCTCTTGTGTTGTAGTGTGTATAACAACCCTTACTTCACTTTTTTAGTTCTGTCAAGGCATCAAGCTGAAATGATCGACAGAAGATAGAAATATTCGTAACTAAAAACATGATCATCATGGGTATAACCACCAAGGACACTAAATAATACAAATGAACGATACGACCTAAACAAGAGAAGAAACGATAAACAGACAATGTGATAAGTTTTTATAGAACTCCCGACCTTAGACTGACATTGGAGTTAAGTAAATGTCCAACGGTGTGGTAATAGGACCATTGTAAGAACATCAACCATCCAACTTATTTTACAACCAGAGTCACTATGCCAAACTCAAATTGCTTCTGCTCAACGTGTCTATATTATTTTAGTAGATATTCCTTGATCGTTCTTCATATACATGTAATTGGCCAGCGTCTGTCTGGCTTGCTGATATACACGGGTCGTTTTAACTACGTCTGACTATTTCAGTGTTAGGGTTTGTACTATCTCCAGGAAAGGATTAACAAGCCCTTTTATGACGTATCACAATGCATATTCAACCATTGCAGGGTAGATCTGGAGCCAAAACATTAGCCAATTTTGACAAACAAAAGCATCAATTTTCCTTCTTATAATGCAATTGACAAAAATTTCGAGCGAAAATATTAGCAAAAAGTTATTTTTGTGAGGAGAAATTAAAAAAATAAAACAACTGGCTCAATTTGGGAATGGTTAGTAGTTCCAGCGACATTGAATACAGACTGTTTTAATGTCGCTGGTACGTAGTTCAACTACATATTCCAATTGCGTGTAAAAAAAATAACAACAGGTGAGTGGAACTTGTGTTGATTTTCACGCTGGTGTTCATACCACTGTTTGTTTATAGTACATGGGCAAATATCAATTAACACAAAATATCTTCATAAAGTGCTGAATAATTTTATAAAAAGAGTGTTACGTCAGACTTCAAGATTATAAAACCAGGGATGTATGGTTTTATAAAAAATAAAAGTGTTACGTCAGACGTCGGGCTTATAAAACTCAGGATAATTGGCTTGGTACATTAGGTAGAACATTATTGTATATATTTTTGCACAGTTTAATATTAATTAAGGGCATATTAAAATCATTTTTGCATAAGGGTACCCAAAAATATTATTGTACACATGAATGAACAGGAAACCCTACTCGATTTACTAGTATACATAAATGTGTTTCAATATGGAATCTTATCCTAAAAATGTCTTGACGTTAATACTGAACCATTTTCCCTTGTTGCTGGAGAAAGTTTTGTGTAAGCATTGAGTTATGTCTTGGAGCTGTACATAATGTTAAAATTCCTGCTAGTTTTCGGGTTCGAGGGGCAAAAAAGGAGTTAATGGTGTCGATTTTTTTAAACGAGTGAAGGGGTGGGGGTGTGGAATTAGCAGATTCAAGTATAAAAATAATAAATAACTTAAAAATTGTTAGTGATTGTATGGTTTTTCCAAAGAACAATTTTGTATTTCAGCAAGATGTTGCACTAAGACATAACTCAATGTCCACACAAAACTTTCTTCAGCAACAAGCAATAACAATGTTACCTTGGCCAGTCAATAGTTTTGACTTAAATCCGATAGAGAACGTATGGGATTATTGAAAAACACCAAAGATTCTGTGCTAACAAAGAAGGGGGGTTTTATGAAAGATTTAATCAAGTGTGGTACAATATCCCTAAATATCCCCAAAAACGATGTTAAAGGTCGATCCATAGCATGCAAAATAGAATTTAGGCATTAATGGCAATGTTACTAAGACCTGGTTGTTAATTTGGCCGCAATGTCATGTACTGATTAAAATAATGCATTCAAAATCAGCACATGACAACTGATTTTGAATGCATTATTTTAATAAAAATTCAAAATCAGCACATGACAGCAATATATGTGATAGAACAGCTTTGGATGCACAAATAGTAATATATTAAATTTCATGGGTCCAAATTTCCGTTGTTTTCGTGGAAACCTTGATATACTTATTTGCATATGAAAAGCATATTTCTTCCATACCTGCTCATTTGAGATTGGGCTCTTTGCCATGTGAGATACCCGTGAATGGATTCTGTTTCTCTCATATCCGATATATGCATGTTTGTAATATGGCTCAGTGAATAAAGAATTGAATTGTAAAGCTTTATTGGTAGATATTATGATAAAACTTAAACAAAAAGTACATCGTTTGCATTGTGCACCCAATGACGTCACAATTTAATAATAGTAATAATATCTTTGCTATTGTTGTGGGAACAAAGTTATTGAGACTTAACTAACAACAACGTGTAATTCAAGACATGGCCGTCCACATTTTTATAGGAAATAAAAACCGACCGACGACCGAACGGGCGGAATCGTACGCGAGGTAATCATATATGTTTCTTAATCAACCCCATGATATCATTGTCCAGACAGACAGATGTGTCCGACTTTATTCGTCCTTGCAAAGTACCAGGGTCAAGAAATGTATTGAAAGACAATTAAATATTGTACTAACTGGCCTTTGTAGAGTAACGCATGAGTTCCTTCTCAGACCAATGTGACTGTGTCCAGCTGAATCTCATCTCTTGACGGGGGATCTTTATCCTCCCATAAAATACATCCCATGCAATTATATATCGTCATAATAAACTATGTTGAAATAATTAAACTTTTAAAGATTCAATGATTCCTTCTTTTTATTGTACTTTAAGTAAGTTTCGTTTACCCCGACATACTCTGCCCATGGTCTTGTTAAAATAAATTGCAACTGGTACGTTTTGATTTTATGGTGTGTTTTTTTAATTTCTAAATGATGAGCGGATATTGAAAATTTTTATCGATAGAGAAAGTGAGAAAAGTATAGTGAAAAAATAAACTGAATGTATAAAAGTTTACAGATAGAAAGAGATAATTTTTTAATGAATGTTGAAAAGTTCAGAGAGAGAGAGAGAGAGAGAGAGAGAGAGAGAGAGAGAGAGAGCAGCATTTGTTACATAAATCACCTTTTTAATTAAATGCCAATAATTGATCAAGTAATTATATAAAAATAGTTAATAAGAAATAGTTAATAAATAAATAAATAAATAATAAATAAATAAATAAATAAACAAATAAATCTGACAAGCGATATAACACATTACATGCAATACCTACAGCAATACGCAAAGACAATATTTTACAGAAGCGGTGTATTATTGTTACATCAAAGTCTATAAAATAGAAAAAAAGATGAAATGGTTTTTTTTTAAATCTACCAAAGATAAATTACAATTATAATTGTTACCCATCAAAAAATACGCGAATTATTGTCAAATGATTTCCGGTTTACACCAGAAATCGGTCATTGTAATATTGTCCAGTCTGTGCCCACCGTGCTACAATAATTTATTTGTATTGAATGTCACATAAATAAAATAGATAAAATTTAAACAAACGTTAAAATATACGGTTAATAAATTTACTTCCAACCTTAAAACCGCGGGTTTTCAAAAGACACGGAAGAATAATAATAGACGCCATATGATATCGTTTCTGGAAAGTTAGTTAATCTTCGGTCCATGAGGGGCTTTATGAGTGGCAAATTTTTAGTTTTTGATTGAATTGACTTTTACGTCCCAGTCAAGAATATTTCACTTACATCGAGACGTTATCAGGTACAGGTAAAGTGGCAGAAAGTTTTGCCTTTTCAGTGGGTTCAGGGCAATAAGCAGGGAGGATTCCTTAATGTGATTCGCTTGCCATGACACTGGGGATCAGTTTGTAAGGTCTCTTCCGAAGGACCCTGTGACTTTCATTTCTAAATGCTGTGTGCTTTCCGAAAGAACGGTGCCTACTTATTTTCATGTCTTAGTCAGATTTCGACGTGGGTTCGAACTTAATACCTCTCACATACCAAAGTTTTAGTTAACCTAAACTAATTTAAAATCGACTTTTCAGTTTAAGTCCATACTTATAAGATTAGTCATTATGCGACATGTCGATGCTCTCAAAACCTGCCTTACGATACTTTCAGATTATAAAACTTCGTCAAAGATCCCTAATGAAATCTATGTAACATTTTAACATATAAGTCAGTAGTGATTGAAATTTGAAGGGACGAGAGTTTGGGTGCTACATTTAATTTATCTACCTAAAAAGGAGGTGCTTATTGACATGTTTATCAAACACACCAGCAAAACAAATGGCAATGAAACACAAGACTGATCATAGAACCCCCACCTACGCTTGATAGACATTTATGATCAAAAATACCAATCCATGTCCAAGTCCATGAAAAGGCAAAAGTGAGACCGGGTGCCAAGGAAGGGTAAGCGCCTCCTGTTTAACTAGCTACATCTGCCACGTGTATAATCAAAATTGAGACAGTAAATCCCGTGTCACCGTGTGGGCTTGGTACGCCAGTGAACCCTGCTGTATAATGCCATCAGTGCAACGCACAGGCAAAGTTTCTGCACCTTGCCTATAGCTGGTGACGTCTCGATATAAGTGAAATATTCTTGACTGGGACGATAAACACCATTTTTCAACTCAACTCTAACTAAAAGAAGTCGAGGCCTAGTTAACGATTGGATGATATATAAATAGCTAGTGACTGCCGATAGAGATATTATAACTGTCGAAAAACAGACGTGCAAAAATGTATTCGGTCACTACGTAAAATCCTTCTTTATTTCATATAAAACCATTATTATTATTATTATTATTTTTTAATTCCTTCATATTTATTTCTTGAGTAATTTTTATTCAATTTTCGCTGCTAAATCCAAAATTAGTTGTAGTTTTCCCCAATAATTTATAACTGAATATTGTCTGTCTTATACGAGAATACAAGAAACATAAGGTAAATAGCATGGCAAATTTTTAACTGAGATGTGAAGCATGATTATATAGTAGATTTCATTTTTTTAAAAAAATCTGTTGAATTTAAAATGTTTACCTATTAAAAACAACGATATTCCCTTTTCTAATTATTTTTAAGACCATAGCTAGTAGCAAAGTTCCCACTTTAACCACATCATACCTGATATTAGCGCATGTATTCTACTCAGGTAAAAATGGACACTTCAATGAGCACGAGTGTATCCCACAGCACTCGTCCAGACACACGTGAAGCAGTATTATAGGGTGAAATGGAATACATATACTTAGTATATACAACACTCGAATTATTGAAATTGAATATGACGACCCTTGTATATTTTTATAGAGAAAAGTACCCTGAGCTTGTTATATGAAGATCCAGGTACTACTGAACTGGTTAAGCGCCCCACTTGATGACGAAGAAATACAGTATAGTGTTAGCTTTAATTTATCACTGATTATTATATTGGACTATTGTAGTTCTGCACTTTAGTCATCACAGCTTGGCCTACAGGATTGTACTAGCAGGTCATCATGACCGCTGGTCAACCTTCAAGTTTTTTTTCTCCAGACATAATTTTTCAAAGTAGCGTAGAGTACTTATGTGCCTGTTATTACCAATCATCTGTCGGTCAGTTTGACCAATACTAGCCATTAGACCGGTCAAATTCTACACTCAAAAAGTTATTAGAAAACCAGTTACAACTTTAAGATTATGATACATACCTCAATAACCATAGTGCATACTCTCTCTCTCTCTCTCTCTCTCTCTCTCTCTCTCTCTCTCATTTCCGACTAAAAGAGACCCATATGTTAACACCAGAAATTGCTGATACACATTGTATATTATATTTCTATTTTTAATTTTGAAATTACAACTCGAAAAAAGTAATAAATAAATAAATGAATAATATAGAATATAATAAAAATATGATCCCAAAAACAGTGCAATTTCAGAATTTTATAGTGTAGATTTGTTTAATTTATACACAAAAAATATATATAAAACATTACGATATACAGAATTTTAAATATATTTATAAATATTTTATATATTAAAAAAAATAACATCTTACACATGACAGAAACCTCACACGTACTGCAATGTAATCAGAAAAGATAAGGGACATCGATGGCTTAGTGACTTAGGATCACAAGGACTACACACAGGAAGATACTAAATAAGTAAGTTTGTCAGTTCACTTGCCAAATGTCAGCATTTTTCTCCGGATTCTCCGATTTTCTACACTATCCTGTATCTGACTACATCGATATATAAGTGAAAGGTATGAAACAATATTATGTTGACTAGTAAAATTTTAATTTAAATATTAAATTTCTAAATATGTAACAGAATGATAGTATATGTAGTTTTGCAATACGCAATTGATTATTTTACGGATAAAATTTGAAAAATTACAAATTAAGGAAGAAGCAGGAACGAATTTTAATTATCTCGAATACATGTACTTGCTACAGTGACCAATCAAAGACAATCGTGCCATACTGTCCAGTACTGATTGTTCTACATAGATGATGATGCATCAATAGACAGAAAACCCACCCTTGTTGGCATTTTTCCCATGAAAGCATTTGACTTTAATGGACAGATATAGGTCAATGACATGGTCTGGATGATTTTCGGACACAAAAGAATTGCAAACTAATTGCATCCTTCAATTTAAGTGAAAAGATTTCTGTCAAGTAATTGTAGTCTTGGTGAGGAAGCCTTTATAAAGCTAGAAAAGCCCATCTTCACGACAGGTGCCCGGGTATGGATACAAAGATACGACATGGGGTCTGTTTACGTGGATAACCTGGTCTTATTTTTGTCAATGTAAATGTTCCTTTGCCCGGGATGATAACTTTTGCAAGATGGCAGCTTTCTCATACCCGTCATGATACGATGTCTTTGTTAGATAAAGTGAAATATGGCTTTGTCATACTACACTCTTCGGTTCTTTGGATACTACGTGATCCTTATTTAGTTAATTGCTTACCTGCCCAAATTATTGACGTTTAGTGAAACTAATACATATTAAAATAATTATGTACTATCATTAATGTAATTGAACTTGAATGTTTGTGATAAATGTAATATAATATTTTCATCTATACATTAGAGTTTACTTGAAGATAAAATTTCTTGGAAATTGTCATCTCACGGCTTCCTCTACCCAAAATTGATATCAAGTTCCTTAATGTAACAATGAGAAAGATGTAAAATTTACCAACAAACTTCAACATGTTGAAAAGTTGTGCTTAAATACAAGTATTTCATATACTACTTTTGAATACATTATTTCATAAAAATTCAAAAGCAAAACATGACTAGATAAAAAAGCTAAAATGTTTATCTGCTTAAACACCTATAATGAATGTTCTGTGGAAGTATTGAACTGTTCTTGAAGCTTATTCTGTAAGTGTTCTAAATACTTAGACTGGTGACTTTTCTTGTGGAGGTACGAGTTATACAAACTTGGCGGTTATATTGTCATGTGCTACTTTTGAATGTATTATTTCAATCAAATTCAAAAGTAGCACATGACAATATCGATCGTGAGGCAAGTTTTATTTGCAATTTGCGAAAATTCTTGAACAACATAAAATGATAACATATATATATATATATATATCATATAATAAATTATTTATTCTTTATTACCTCATTTGCATAATTCTTGATAAACCAGTCAATAAAATTTTCAGAAAACCCTGTTATGTATGTTCAATGTCCCAGGATCTTTTTTATGAAAAACAAAAAGATGTCCAATGGGACTTAAATGCTCACCTGCCAAAGAATGGCTGGGTCGAAAGATGCAACAGACCTTGCATAATATCTATCATTTTGAAATATGTGATAATTATTCATCTTCTACGTAATTTCAATCAACGATTGATAGATTAAGTCTATATAGATTGTGAAAAACTAAAAAGTAGCAATTCTAAGGTCCCGGTCAAGAGTATTTAACTTATATCAAGACGTCACCTGCTATAGACAGAGGTGCGGAAATTTTACCTGTGTGTTGCGCTGATGGCATTATACAGAAGGGTTCTGTATCGTGTCCCGCCTGCGGTGACACGGGATCTCATTTATTTAAAGTTCACATCCGAAAGAACTGTGACTATCATTTCGTAATGCCGAGTGCTAGGCGAAAGAACAGTAACTACCCACTTTAAAGTCTTGGGTCTGACCCGGTCGGGGTTCGAACCCACAACCTCCCATTTATGGATTGAGCACTCTACCAACTAAGCTATCGTAGTGGTTAATATTTTAAAGGAGGTCATAGTCCTGGTGTTTGACTTTGGATTCCTGTAGAAAAACTAAAACTAACACTACAAAAGATCAGAAATTAAAATCAGCAATGAAAATAACTAAAAGTCATAAAACCACAAAGGTTGATATCTAGGTTGTGACCATGATCTAATTTTAAAGAGTATTTAAAGACAATATCAAAATTGAAACACTTTGTTCATGTCATGCGTAACCTATTTTTAACCAAAATTTATAAAAAAACCACAATTGTTTGGTTGCAGGTATACTACATGTATCACCTTTTTTTTTTAACTACAAGCTATAGTTCCAGAAAAGAAGACGTCTCTTGTTACTTTTATTTTTTTTCTATGAACGGCGACCACCTTTGTTTGCGAGTTAATACCCCGGAGCAATTTTTAATGGCTTAAACTATGGAACATATTCTTCCAAATTTAATCAAAATCGGTTCGTCAGTTTCAGAGAAGTTGATAAAGTCAAGATAACACTTCCACACACGGACGCGCGATTTGTCATGCCATAAGCTTCGCAAAGTGAGCTTATTACAACACAAGACACTGACTTATGCGCAATTATGTATTGCAAGTTGTACCAGATAAAGCATTGTTATTTAACAATCTCATTTTTAATGTATAAAACGGCGGTAAAATGATAAAATTGACTCTGAATCACTTTAGTTAGAGGCAGCATTCCGACCTAGAAATGCCAACATCAAACTCAGAAGCTATTGTTGAAAATTTAATAAGTTTTCCAGCCTGGAGATCCTAAGAAGGGGATGTTATATAACACCCTCCGGGATGTCGACAGAACGCCAGATTTTCCTCCCCGGATCAGTCATTTTATATTTGCGTAAAACGGTAGGGGTACTTGTTTTTCTTTTCCGAAGGAGGCACAAATTGAAATGGTAACGTATTTGATTGTTTAACATATTTTTAAAGCTTCCCCTTTCTGCAGAAAAAATGTCTTTTTTTCTGTTGTTTTCATGGCCTTTAAAATATATATTTTAAAAAAAATAATTTTAATTTTAATTGTAGTATTTGATTGAAGAATTCAACTCCTGGTTCCTTTATTATGCCTCTTTCTAACAATCATATTATTTCTACACAAATACCCCAAGATAAAGATATCAATGCTATTCACGAATTATAAACGCCCTTCAAATACAACGTCTGGCGGGACAATGTATGTGGGAATTTAATTGACTTTGGACACTGAGTTTTAATTGATTTTATTAAAAAATTCTATATTTAGTAATAGGAGCTAAATAATGTCCTTGAGTTGTCGACAGGCTAGACTAGTTACTACGCTTATAATCCCTATTGCCTAATAAAATCAGACATCGGTTTAGTTTAATACTGGATCTCAAATTAAGTATAGTGTTGTCACGTGATAATTATTAAATTTTATCTAAAATAAGACATTTAAACATTAACACATGAAAACGTTTTCAAAACTTCCAAAGTATCTCGCCCATTCCGACGGTTCGTTTCAGTTTTAGATGAAAAATATGAAAAATATAAATGCCACAAAAAGGTTTTCCTTTGCATACTAGTATTAGATTGATAGGGAATGACCACTTAAATAGGAAACTTACAAACGTGTTCAATATTTCTTACTAAATACATAGGGAATGGAAAGTTTTTAGCACCCCCTCTCCAACAGTTTCTGATCATTCATTTGTTCAGTTAAATACAATATGTACCCTGAGAAATTGAAATTACTAATTTATTACTAATTTGTTATAAATAATAACAATAATTTGAATTTGCGTCAGTAATAATGACGGGTTTAAACTACTTTAACTTCAGTTGGAAAGACAATGGTGAAACTTTCAAATGATTTAGTCCCGTTTTAGTCCACTTCCGGTGAAACTGGAAGGGGGCTGTTTTGGATTTCATTCAAAAGTGGCACATGTCAACTTCTGAAAGTAAAATTGTTTCATAAAAAACATGACAGAGACTATAGGTGTTCCCTCCATCTGTGTCTGTCCGTCTATCATCAATCATTTTTGGGACATTTTTCCTGTATTTGTTGAAATATAGGATTTATATTTAGGGTATGCCAGTCTTTATATGGTTGACCTACAAATAAAGCCATGATCGTTTGAAATTTTCACTTTTTTAGTATTTTTTCATTCTTTTTTTATTTGTTGAGATATTGATTTTATATTTGGCAGGTGTTATATACCACTTTTTTAATTTAATAATAAAATACATTCATAAAGTGGTATATGACAAAACATAGTTAACCTACAAGTCAAGTTTCATTTAGACTCAATATCGATTAGAGTTATGGCCCTTTGAAAATTTCACTTTTGTAAGAGTTACTAATGTGAACACATACCAATTTGAAGTGCATATGTCAAAAGCGAACAAAATCATAGAAATGACAACTCGGCAATGTTGGGAACGACAGGGGTGGTTTTGTCTCTCAAGAGACTGCGCTAGTTTATTTTTATACCCCTGCAAACGAAATGGGGCGCGCCGCCGTACCACGTGATCAAAACCTCTTAACGTTTGTGCAGAACATTTTGAAAAAAAGTCAACGTTACAAATTCCCGGAATAACGTCGTTTTTACGGGAAAGCGTCATATTGTGCGATTCCATGTCCATTGGAAACAAGCGTTTCACAGACACGTTAAAAGGTATCACGTGGTACAGCGGCGAACCCCATTTAGGGGTAAATAGGAATAAATCCTGTCTGTCTGATTGTCCGTCCCAACACTATGTTTGCTCCATATATTCCATGTTTATGTGTGGATTTCGCTCAAACTTGCAATCAAAATGAAAATAGCACATGTGTCATATACCATTTTTTTACTTCAATCATAAAATACATTAAAAAAATGATTAAATTAAAAAAAATGGTATAAGAATCGAGGTCACAATATCCAATCTTAGAAACAACACTTCGGTAATGTGGATGTAGGGGACATTCTTCTTTCAAGAATGGCTTCTCTCAAATTTATTCTAAAAGTTTGACCGTACTTTAAAACGAAAGAAAATGTTTACAACAAAAGAAAACGTTTACATCACATTGTAAAAATCAATTAACACGACATCACATTTACCACATTTGAATAACAATATGTTTTGTTTTATAAGTGTTTATAAGTATATAACTACAACAATAATTAACACAAATGTATAAATGCATTGCGGCAAGTCATTTATTTATTGTACAGAATGGAAAATATACAACAAGAGATCCAATGGGCCTGATATGCTCACTTGATAAATAATGGCTAGATGAAATGGTTCAAGAAAATGTAAAAAATGAAACGCCAATTTCAAAATCAGTACATACTAGTATAATTAAGGTTTAACGTTTTTCCATAGATAATTGACCATATCAGTATTCTTTTGTTTTATGACCTTGACCTTTGAACCCATGCCCATCCATATGTCAGAATGATTATTGTATAAATACCTACGATGTTCCTAAACAATTTTAGTATTTTTCCCATCTATGACCTTGACCTTTAAAAGCTATGGCTTTCATCTATATGTCAATATGACCGTGACATCAATACAAACAATATTTCAAGATACATGTCAATACAAAATTATTGTTCTCCAGATAATTAATAAAAGCACAGGGGTTAAAAAATGAGACCATGATCTTGATCCCATTTTGAAGGTAATTTCAAGTACTAGTATATGTCAAAACTGAAAACCCCATGTCATTATGTGCTCATATAGTCAAGTTATAACAATTAAAATCAATTGTACGACATTTTTTCAAATTTTCAATCCATTTTTGTCCGAATTTCACAAACTC
Organism: Anadara kagoshimensis; assembly: GCA_021292105.1. Lineage (NCBI taxonomy): Eukaryota > Metazoa > Mollusca > Bivalvia > Arcoida > Arcidae > Anadara > Anadara kagoshimensis. The sequence continues at coordinate 48,262,997 of CM037870.1, forward strand.
TAGCCTTGTATACGTATGAGACCACAGAAAAGCGAAATATCACATCAGATTTGTTCTCTAACCGTCAGTTTCGGTGAAGATTATTAGAAATATTTGCCTGCCAGGTTACTGTGACATTGAAGGTGGGTTAAGGCCATTGATTGAAATGACATCATCCAAAGAATATTCCTATAAAACTTGAATGAATTCATTCTGCCCAGTGGTTTCAGAGAAGAATTAAATTAAGAAATGATAAATATTTATAATTTTCATGACATTTTGATTTTTCAATAACCATTTTGGTTAAGCTTACGAATCATTGAACAGCCGGATCCTGAAGGAGTTGAGTTAATTGTCTTTAACGTCCCAGTCAAGAATATTTCACTTATATCGTGACGTCGCCCGCTATATGCGAAGGTGCAGATATTTTAAGAACGAGTTTCACTGATGACACTATAGTGCAGTGTTCTTTATCGTGCAGCGCTTACCGTGACACGGGACCTCGTTTGTTTTAAGTTTCCATACGAAAGAATCGTGACTTGCATTTTGTGATGACAAGTGCTTGGTGAAAGAACCGTTACAGCCCACGTTCAAGTCTCAGTGGGTCAGACCATGTCAGGGATCGAACCCACAACCTCCCACTTACGCAGCGAACACTCTACCAACCACAGTAGTGTAACAAAAAGCGATTTGCATTACGAATATAACTGACAGAAGCTGCTTGTTTTTGTTTCAAATAGAGGGTACATTTGACGTCAGGATAAAGAAAAATAATTTACTCAATACCAATCGGTTCTAACAACAGAAAGATAAATTATCACAATAAAAATAATCTTTAAATTTCCTATTGTATGAAATTAAAACATTTACTATTACATATTATACCAATGGTAATTCTACAGCACTTGACAATCGTCTCGGAATACAATTCCTCATCAATAGTGCTTGGACCAAAATTGTAAAAACAAAATTTGTTAAAGGATTTAAAAAAATCCAAAGGACCAAAATATGTTTAATCAAATTTCGCTGAGGCAATGATTGTATATACCTTATGTTTGGCAATTCAGATTTAAACTAGCATTGATTAGTGTAAGAGGTTAATTTGGGTGTTGCCAAGTACATTTTTATAAATTTTATAAATTGTTATAAATGATTTCGCCTTTCTGTATAATTAAATGGTTGGTAGCAGCAAACATATACATGTACATGCCTCTCAAACAAGTTATATTAAGTTACATTTTTGTTTACTATTTTGTTATATTCTGTAATAAGATGGTTTTCATTCTAAATGATCGAATGGCTTGAATCGAATTTTGTAATCAAAAAGGGTAACCATCTGATGCTAGTCTATCACTTTGATATCTTCAATTCACATATATTTAATGAGGTGTTATTAATAGTAATATCTAATAGCGATATTAATTACCCCTTTCAGTATATCTTAAAGTTATGTTTTTATATATATTTTTTTCTTTTTCGAAACATATTTCAACTAATAATCTTGAATGCGCAATCAGAAATCCAAAGCAATCCTAGTGAATCTGTTCATAGAAAACTGCAGCTAGTTATCCCGCCAAATATCGGTCATGTCAAGGACGTCTGCGTCCAACAATGTATCAATTAACAGACAATCAATAAATGACAACGATAAGGATAAGACGGGCGTAAGTGCTTGACGGAACTACGGACAGATCGGATTTAATCTTAGGGTCACATTGGTCAAGATTTTAATCTCTGGCCAAACAACAGACTTTTGATCTTGGAACAAAAGAAATCCTTTAACTCTCAATGAAATTGTAGTTTGACGGCGATAGAACGTCTTCTCATTGTTTTCATATAACACACACACACACACAGAGAGAGAGAGAGAGAGAGAGAGAGAGAGAGAGAGAGAGAGAGAGAGAGAGGCACACACACACACACACACAGAGAGAGAGAGAGAGAGAGAGAGAGAGTTTGTTATTTTGTTATAAATATAAAACTACACTTTTTCTTTAACATGAAATGTTTGTGAGAAAGAAAAAGATCACTTGTAAATTTTGGGTACCATATGTACATGTATGTAAATGTATTGTACTTTAGCTAATGAGAGAGGATGTGTGAAATAAATCTGGGTTCAACAGAGCTCCGACACCTAACTGGCATTTTATGATTTTACAAGGATTTTTCAAGGGGGTAAGATGGTAAAGGATGAAACTAACATGTAGTTTACACTTATTTCTTTATGTAAACATTTTATTCGTTAAAATAACACGAATTTCTTGTAGTTTTCTTTCATAGTTTACACTTATTTCTTCATGTAAACATTTTATTCGTTAAAATAACACGAATTTCTTGTAGTTTTCTTTCAAGTTGTAAGTAAATTTAAAATATATAAAGGCAATATAATTAATATTGTAGAACTTCGATAACTCGAAGTGCAAGGGACTTCGATGATGACTTCAAGTTATCGGGGTACTCGAGTTTTTGAAGTTGAAGGATGACGTCACAATGTAGACTGTCATATCTATGCCGGGAGAAATGTTGGATGGTGTTAAACTATTTACTGATACAATAGTGTAATATGTATCGCATAAAATGATTAAAATCTATTTATTATTTATGTTTTTATAAGGGCTGATGGCGACGACAAACGCATACATGTGTATTACCAATACATGATCATAATGCGTTCAAAGAACTGAATCAGATAAACACATTCATGTACATTGTAAACAAAACACATCGTAACTGATACTTGATACCCGAGACACATATGTAACATATATAAACCATTAAAAATGAAACTCTAACTTGGAGCTCTATAGAAAGCTAAAACACAAAAAGAAAAATGTTACTTAGTTAATGAGACATCTCCATATCAAGGATGTAAAGTGGTCGGCGAGTACTTGGGGGGGGGGGGGGGGGGGGGGGGGGGGGTGGGGGAACTACGGACCTTCAACAAGCGAGTTGAAAAACGTCTAAAAAACTAAACATGCGTCTTTCTAAAGTGCTTTTTAACTTTGCTTTGAACTTGGATCGGTGTTTGTTTGTGATTATCTATGACCTCACGAATGAGTGGCCTTCAGCGCCCTGATCATTATAGCTGAAGCGCAGGTTCACGTTATTAGCTATTGTTCTGTTAGCAAACAAATTTTCAATTCTTTCTTATTCTCCGTATCACACTTCATCGATTATTAAAAAAAAATTATTTTCACATATATAAGCAAACAATACATTGGAGAGGTTTAGTAAATTCAATTTTTCAAAGTAACAAGATACCAGATGTGGTATATATATATATATATATATATATATATATATAATATACATTAAGTGTGATGATCACCACGACAAAGTTAATATGGGAACGTCATTTTGAACATTTGTTGGTGGTCAACCCACGACATCATTACCATAGGAATTGATATATATTTGTGCATGAACCTTTCCAACAAAATTCAGCTGTCCTTGTTAATGGTTACTATGGGTACAGATCATATGTTTTTCTCAATTTTGTTTTGTTTTGTTTTGTATTTTAAAGTAGCGGTAGCTCAGTTGATAGAGTGCTCACTCCGTTAGTGGTAGGTCGTGGGTTCGAACAACGACCGGGTTTGACCCAAGATTGGAAAGTGGTAGTGACCGTTATTTCGCCAAGCACTCGGCATTACGAAATGAAAGTCATGGTTCTTTCTGATGGGAACTTAAAATAAACGAGGTCCCGTGTCACGGTGGGCTTGACACGATAAAGAACTTTGCTGTATAATGCCATCAGCGCAATGCACGGGCAAAGTTTTTGCACCTTTGCCTATAGCTGGCGACTTCTCCATATAGGTGAAATATTCTTGACTGGGACGCTAAACACTCATCAATATAAAGTATATGCATGTAGATTATTGTGATCTAATGAATATCTCCGATGAATTCGTGACCGACCAGATAATCATCTACTACAATATAGTAATCCATTGTCAGCCATATTCAACGTTCTGAATTGTAAATTTTTGAATAGTTCATTCAGAAAATTAAAAAATGTTTAATAAGACAGAGCTAATAGATAATCTATTGCATATGTCATTAGAAATTTCCGGGAAATGCATACATGGTTTATTCTGACCTACTAGATGAACATCTCCAATGAATCTTCAGTTGTTAAGTTGTTGAAGCACTAAAATACGACGATACAACTAATCTATAAATATTTTTCAGAACCATTTTGTATCTATCATAAATACAGTACAGACCTGTCGAAAGTTTAACACTAAGTTGACTAAAAGGGGTTGAAGTGACAGAGATGCTGATAGCTCCCCTCGTACATAATTCATGATGATCTACTAGATGAACATCTCCAATGAATCCTCATTTAGTAAGCTACTTAAGCACTGAAATACAAACAGACCACAGATTCATTAATTTTTACAGAGTATTTTATATCTTTTTATAAGTAAACCCAGGTAAAGACAATCAGTATTTGGTGTGAATATATCTAAATCAGATCTCACAGTCTTGTTATTTTTCTACATTATTGAATTATTTTGTTTCCTTACAGGGGCGGATACAGGATTTGTTGAAAGGGGGGGGGGTGAGAACTATCCAGGATTTTTTTAAAGGGGGGTTGAGATCTATACAGGATTTTTTAAAGGGAGGGTTGAGAATTATATCAATGCTAGATGCGCGCGCCGAAGGCGCGAGCTTCCAGAGACGATGGGTCTAGGGCAGAGCCCCGATGGGGGCCAAGAAAATAATTTTAATCAGTCAATATCTCACTCTCTCTCTCTCTTTAAATTGTTCAAAGGGGGGGGGGTTGCAACCCCCGCAACCCCTCCCCTAAATCCGCCACTGCCTTATAAAAGTTGAAATAAAAAGGAAAGTCAATGCGCCGTAGCAACATACTTTTTACCCTCACACCTTAACAAAGATCAGTGTCTATAGCTATCAACCTGTAGTATCAATAACATCTAATCTTTAGACAGCTGAAAATAATTGAAACCGTTCTTAAATTACTTTTACATGTCCGACCAATTGACCATGTTAACAATTTAAGTATTTTTATTTGACCCTAAAAGGTCAAGGGTTACCAAGCTTGACCTGTCCACAATGACTTTATGAGAACAGTTGTTATTTCATATTTAAGCCCTTTTATCCTTCGAATCATTCACAAAAAATAATAATTGCTTTTTGGAAAATTGAAATATTATCCATATGCCATTTTTAAACTTGCCCGTTCTAAGGGTCAGCTTGACCCTGAGTTCATAAAAAGACAAGAAAAGAATATTGGCGAGGACTTTTGAAGCTGCAAAAAATATCCCATTGTGTGGGTCAATTCTGAGGACTATTCATCACACACAGACAGGTGTGAATTTTCTGAAACTGTAGTTTTATTACCTTTTGAAATGTGCAAGTTTTTGTCTGCACAGATTTATAGTCTAAATCGTTATTTAATTTAGAATTCGTTTTAGTAAAAGGCGGTGAAGTGGAACAATATGTCAGGTGGATCATTTCCCATATGCACCGTTGACTGCAATTTATCATATTCACGAATTGGTTCAAAAACACATCATTATAAATAGGCAGTGCCCAATATTCACAAAAGATGCACAAAATGATTTTGCGCTGTTTTTTATTTATTAATTTCTTTTAACTATTTATTTATTTAAAAAATATTCAGTTTTTAGTTTTAATTGTCATTAAAAAAAATAAAAAGGAAATATTATCCAATAATTTATCGCTGTTTCTGTATTTTAACACAGAACCAGTATCGATGCGTTTCCGAAATTTTAGTTTAATCACAGAAAACAGCTTAAAACATCGCTCGGACACGCCCATCATGTAACCAGACATCAACTGTCTGATAAATCAACCAATCTCGAAAAACTACGATGTAACTATTACTTATAGTATGAAGAAAAAAAAATATACGAATCGTAACTATACATAAAAATCTTTTTTGTATTATTATTATTATTATTATTCCACCATCGGTATTGTTAGACAGATATTGTTTTCTTATGACAAATAATTATAGTTTATTTTTAAACAAAACCTAAATAAAACGCCAATTCATTGGTAAACACGCACTATAAGATATGACAGCTGATAAGCCGCAAGAACACTATGACCAATTCTAAGATTATTTATTTTCTGGACAACATTTTCAGTTGATGCAACTGAGACAATAAATCATGTTTTCTGATTCTGTAGTAGGTAAAGTTCAGGGCAACCTAACCTGGTATGTGTTTGTCTATCTGGGTAATACATCATATGTCTAAAGCTTTCTAACAACATTTCCAATAATTGCTCGTTCCTAGAGGATAATTTTCATCTTCCCTTGCATGAAGTCCCATAAAATGTGTCAGTTTGGCTTTTGAAGCCAGTGGTAGCACGAATGTATTGATTGCATGCAAAGAGATTATTTCACAGCGGTCAAAATATACCAAGTTCACACGGACGGTCACTGGTCAGATGGAATTCTTACTAATAACGTCATTTGTTAAGTCGTAATTGTTTTAACTTCCCCGTTCGTTCTTCCTTAACATAATTAGAAATTCTAAACTGATGGGCGGTCTGGGAAGTATTATTTGTTGTTAAAGTTGGAGTGCCAATTTATCCATAGTGATCCCCTCCTTAAATTCAGAAAATAAATATAAAAGACAGAAATAAATTTCTATATATTTTTTAACTGATGATTTTTTAAAAATAGACATATATATTAAATAAGAAGATAAAAACAAACATACTAATCCATGTCCGAATCACAATCCAGAAGCAAAATAAAAACCTTTGAAACTGACAAGTTAGGTTAAACACGCGAGCTTTCACCAGGGAAGTGAGACACGGGCGCTCTGGAATGGTAAGCCTCTCCTGTTTAGCTCGCTACATCCACCAAGTTTGTAATAAAAATTGAGTAAAAAGAACATGGATATATATCCAGGGTAATCCTGGACACAGAGACGCCAAACTTATTAACAATACTATGATGACGGCCATAAAACTTTTTGAGGGCCCCGATCAGCCAATATACCTCGGATCCTAGAAGATGTTTGATGGTCCAGACCCATGGATAAAATGTAAACCGAATACTAGTAGCGTACTATCTCTAGTCTATATGTAATTGTCACTTGACTATCTAGATGAGCACGGACATTAAAATCCATTTTTGTTTTTATGATATGTTATTAGTGGCTTAAAACGCCACGATTCATAAATTGTGGATTTAATTCAAAACCCTGCACAATGATAAAACCATTAACAACATTGCAGATTCTAAAAAAAATGGTCCATGTCAAACCCCTTTATAATGACAAACTTTGAACAAATGGCGGTATACTGCACTTCAATGTGACCAAGCTTTGAGATAACCCACAATTCAAATTTAATTCAATTGAACAATACAACACAATATCAATATAATCATAACACCAGTGTCCACCAAAAGTCGGCTTTGTTTTAATAAAGCACATGTGTGTATGTGTTTGTATTTTCTTGTTTCTTGTTGTTTGGCATTGACCTGCACTGTGCTGTGTCTTGTCTTGATTTGCCTGTCAACAGTTTAACACCAAACTAGCTAATCATCTCGGTCTCTCTTTAGTTATATATCGACGACTTTTCGAAAAATTAAAATTAATAATAAAAACAATCAAACAAAATTATCGCATTTCAATAGTAGGCGTGTGCAATACAGATGTCAGTCCAACCTTCCTTAAAAACCACCTCTATATAAGAGCACCTGATTATAAAGGCCAGTAGAATTGTATAACAATTGTTCTTTATTCATACTATTTGAACCTGTATATAAAGGCCACTTTTACTGGTTCCCGTGGTTGGCCTTTATAGATAGGTTTGACTGTATATACATTAGGGACTATTACTGGAATTATAAGTATATACCAAACGAAAGCGTCAAATCAAGAACAAAAATTTACACTTTTAATCTTAAAAAAGAAATCAGACGATTCTATAAAGAAATAATTTAAGGTGCGTTGTGACGTGTTTTAAACAAGGTGAGGTTTTCCTTGATTCATGTAAGGGAAACCGTCTTTAATTAATAAATAAATGGATCTGATCTATGTATAGGTAAACAACATTGACCTGTCCGTTTGGCCTTTCATTAGGTATATTCATATAGGAGGGTCCACCCAATACATGGGTAGTGTTGAGGTTCGCGGTTAATACATTTACACATTACCCATGATGCGTGTTCGTAACATATAGACGAAGTTTACACGCGTGATCCCTATTCTTAAATCAACTCGTCCATAATGAATATTTAAATCAAATGTCAAACGGACAGGTCAATGTTTGCCTACACAGTATGTTTTTATTGTTAAAAAACAAAAAATACTAAGGCAGTACAATCAAAAACAAACAAACCAATCAATGGTCAAACCAAAATCCTAAAGCAAAGTAAAAAAAAAAAACATGTCCAAACCCAAATCCCACTTTGAAACTGGCAAATTAGGATAATCACGTGAACTTCCACCAGGGGAGTGAGACCGGGTAATCCAGGAGGGTAAGTAAACCCGTCACGAATGTAATCAAAATTTAAAGTACTGTGGGGGAAATGATATTATGCTAAATATATCTGGATGGTCTTAATCCTGATTTGATTTTGCATCCGGATACGATCGTGTTTAGTGCAACCCAGTGACATATGGATATGACATCGTTTACACATGCTTTTGTTATTGTGTCCTGTACTTCTTGTGCTGCATCCGTCATGTGATAATTCTTTATGCATTATGCCATGTAACATTCAAAAACAGTACATTGCAATTGTACCACATTCAAGCTAGTTACTTTCCTATCATTAAACTTACATCAAAACGCCATAAAAACCACAAATAATATATAAACCAAATTTTAAAATTCTTTAAAAGCCCTATTCATAATAAATTCACATGATAACCTTGAAGCATCTTAACAGTAACACGAGACACAAGTGTTTATGTGCAATTTGAAAATGTTGTCTTTAGCAGTTAATTTGTCTTAATGTTCCAGATGCCATTTGTTAATTAGAATCAATTAACACTACATAACATTTCAAACTTGTCGATGAGATGTTTAAAATATTGGATATGTCAGTACGCTGGACCATATTTCAAATTGTTACGACAACTTTGAAGATAAGGATTTCATTGGCTACCATAATTATAGGGTTACTTATCTATCTATCTGATATTTAGCGTGTTATAAATGATGAGACATGATATCTCTTAGAGTGTTAAATGTGTCAATTTTTTGTCGAATTGTACTTAAATTGTCATCAAAAGATAGCCGTGACATGGATTTCATGATAAATACAGAGTTCAAGAAAGCGTTTAAATTCTGAATAAATTTATCATACGGTTTGTGGCGGTAGAGTGCGTGGTGAGTTTAAACGAATATGTAAAATTGAAAAGGTTCTAAAATGTTTTAGTGCACAGCAAACTACAATTATGTATGACATCCCGTCTCAACAATCTAGAACAAATGAAATATGTAACCAAACAAACTCAATCCTCCAGAATTTTTTTTTATCAAACCAGCTTACCAGTCGAGAACAAACAATAAAATATGTTATAAATCAAAAACAAACATACTAATGCATGTCCAAATCACAATTCAAAAGCAAAGTAAAAACTTTGAAACTGACAAATCAGGTTAAAAACGCGAACTTCCACCAGGGAAGTGAGACCGGTGTCCCGGAAGGGTATGTTCATCTTGTTTAGATAAGGTTATGATAATAATATATCATAAATAAATAACTGTGCAACCACGTGTCATGTTTACTTGACTGACTGACGTCATCTACAGTATATAACTGACGTCACACATACGTCATACAGCATACTTTACATCATACAAATCTATATACAGGGACCATATCACAACAGATAGCTTCACCTGCCACGCGTGTAATCAAAACGAAGAGTGAAAGGAACTATTGACCGTCAAATACCGGTACATCCAAGTGAATCCTGGACACAGAGACATAATACTTATTAATAAATTAGTGATGACGGCCATATATCTTTTTGAGGACCCTGTTAAGCCTAAACTTGCAATATCCATGCTTCGTCGTATAAAGTCCTCGTAGTGGGAATAAGCTTTATACGGAGTATTAATTGGGGAACAAATACACCATGAACAGGTATATTTCTGCATAGAAAAGAAAATTTGACAATAGAAAATAAGTTTGGGCGTCATAACTACTATGAAGCAGAACTTGGAGAATCAGTCGTGATTTAGTTTCAAGCTCGCTAGGATAGATGGCATTCACAAAATCTCCAAATTTAGGATTATTAAGAGATACAAATGTATACCCAATTATATTCCTAAATTACCGACCTAGAACAAACAACAATATTTGTAATCAACCAAGCATACCAGTCCAGAATCTACGACACAATGTGTAACTAAACAAGCTTTTCAGTCCAGAATCAATAACACAATGTGTAATCAACCAAGCATACCAATTTGTAATTAACCAAGCCTACCAGTCCAGAATCAACAACACAATGTGTAATTAACCAAGCCTACCAGTCCAGAATCAACAATACAATGTGTAATCAACCAAGCCTACCAGAGCAGAATCAACAATACAATGTGTAATCAACCAAGCCTACCAGTCCAGAATCACAATACAATGTGTAATCAACCAAGCCTACCAGAGCAGAATCAACAATACAATGTGTAATCAACCAAGCATACCAATTTGTAATTAACCAAGCCTACCAGTCCAGAATCAACAATACAATGTGTAATTAACCAAGCCTACCAGTCCAGAATCAACAACACAATGTGTAATTAACCAAGCCTACCAGTCCAGAATCAACAATACAATGTGTAATCAACCAAGCCTACCAGAGCAGAATCAACAATACAATGTGTAATCAACCAAGCCTACCAGAGCAGAATCAACAATACAATGTGTAATCAACCAAGCCTACCAGTCCAGAATCAACAATACAATGTGTAATCAACCAAGCCTACCAGAGCAGAATCAACAATACAATGTGTAATCAACCAAGCCTACCAGTCCAGAATCAACAACACAATGTGTAATTAACCAAGCCTACCAGTCCAGAATCAACAATACAATGTGTAATCAACCAAGCCTACAAGAGCAGAATCAACAATACAATGTGTAATCAACCAAGCCTACCAGAGCAGAATCAACAATACAATGTGTAATCAACCAAGCTTGCCAGTCCAGAATCAACAATACAATGTGTAATCAACCAAGCCTACCAGAGCAGAATCAACAATACAATGTGTAATCAACCAAGCCTACCAGAGCAGAATCAACAACACAATGTGTAATCAACCAAGCATACCAGTCCAGAATCAACAACACAATTTTTAATCAACCAAGCATACCAGTCCAGAATCAACAACACAATTTTTAATCAACCAAGTCTACCAGTCCAGAATCGACGACACAATTTGTACCCAGTATACCAGTTCAGAAGAACTATAAAAATGTGTAATTGATTATAACCATTTTACCTATCGAGAAAACATACCAGTGCATGTCCATATCACACCCCTAAAAACAAGTTTAAAACCTTTGTAAACTGGCAAATGAAGTTAAACGAATGCAACTCCACGATAGAAGTGAGGCTGTGTGCTCCGGAATGGTAAGCACCTTCTGTCTAGGTAGCTACATCACCGTGTCAAAAAAAGAAAAACTGAGAATGAAAGGAACATGGAGATACGGGACGTCAAATATACTCAGGGTAATTGTGGATACAAAAACATTATACTAATCAATATTGTGATGACGGCTACAAAACTTTTTAGGGTACCTGATATGCCTATGCTTGCATTCTTCAGTCAACAGTTTTTTGTAAGCAGCTTGCTTCGTTGTATGAAGTTATCGTGGTGGAATCAAAGTCTACCATTGGTATTAATTTTAACACAAATACATTTACACCATAAGCAGAAGTAGGTGTATTGCTGAGTAGAAAGTAAATTTGACAATAGAAAAACGTTGTAGCCTTTAGCGAGTGTTACAATTGAAGTTAACATCCAATTATGAAGCAGAACTTGAAGAATTAGTCTATCTTTTATGTCAAGCTCAATAAGATTGTTACATTTACATAGACTCCAAATTTAGGGACATAGAACGTCATCTATATATATGTAGATAAAGTACTGTATTATGATTTTGTGATAGTCTTCTTTTTAGCTTTAACAATTCTGCTTATGATTAAATACTAGTAAATAAATCGTCAAGCAATAGTTTACGGTTTATATCCAATAGTAAACCGATGTCTGTCGGACAATTACATTGCGAAACGCGACAATTTATGTCATCCATCAAAAACTATGTAAAACAACTTTTTTCAACTTACCAAGTTGTTTCTTGTGATAGAATTTTCATGGTTTGGAAAATCTGTAGAGGGGTCTTCGGTCGCAAAAAGTGGTGCTTTCTATAATATGAATTGTTGCCACAAAATCTAAAGTCTCGACTTTATAGACTTTTGTCGAACTCTCATCACCAGTATGGACATTTGCATCCAACAGACAGGAACTTCATATGTACGATATATATATATATATATATATATATATATATATATATATATATATATATATATATATATATATGAGGGGAGGTCAAAAAGTTCATAGAACGGGGTATATATTGCCGAATCAAACCATACATTTTATTATTATTTTTCAATATATAGTCCCCATTTACCCCAATGCACTTAGCCCACTTTTCTTTCAGACTGTCTATACCTTTGAAATAGAAGTCTTCGGTTTGGTGCTGACACCATGCCTCTCTGGCAGCCTTAAGTCCATCTTCATCAAGAAATCTGATTCCCCGTAAATGGGATTTCAAATTTCTAAATAGGAAATAATCAGTGGGTGCTAAATCGGGACTGTAGGGTGGGTGATTAAGTTGTTCGAACTTGCATTCACCAATCGCTGCTTGTGCAATCCTTGACTTGTGCACAGGAGCATTGTCGTGAAGAAGCAATACCCCTCGGCTCAACTTTCCCCTCCTTTTTTTAGCTGCTTTCAGCTGCTTCATTAGATCAGTATAGTAAGCCCGGTGATAGAGATTCCAGCAGGTTTATAATTGATTAACAGAACACCCTTTGAATCCCAAGACACAGTGGCCATGACTTTGCCAGCTGATGGTTGGGTTTTGAATTTCTTTGGTGAGAGTGAGGCAGGGTGCTTCCATTGCATGGACTCTTTTTTGGTTTCTGGGTCCCAATGATGAATCCGTGTTTCCTCATCAGTTACTAAACGTAAATGGAAGCTCTTCGGGTTATCATTATAAATGTCAAGAAGCTCCCGACTTGACTGGAGTCTTTGGAAGCGATCCTGCACATTAAGGTTTTTGGGGACCCATCTTGCGAATACTTTTGACATCCCAAGATGCTCGTGGATAACCGTGTATACACTTCCATGTGAAATGTCACACTCCCTAGCTATGTCATCAATCCTAATTCGACGATCATTCATGATGAGGGTCTCCACAGACGTGACAATTTCCTTTGTGATGGCATCAGCTGACCGACCTGGCCGTGGGTTATCCTTCAGTGAGGTGCGCCCACGTTTAAATTCAGCTGACCATTTTGCCACTGTAGAATAGGCAGGACCACTGTCACCGTACACCTCGGCCATTCGCCGGTGAATTTCTTTGGCATTTGATCCCTCTACTGTGAGAAATTTTATTACTGCCCTAAACTCAACATTTTGATTTTCCATCATTGCTTGATGGTCATATATATATATATTGCAAAAAATATCAGTAGTTCCCAGGCAACAAGCTGACAATACTTGTGATTTCTGTGGCTGTCGCTATCATGACGTCCTGTCTAAAACATATCACCTTAGAAACATATTGTTTAACATATTGTTAGATAATTTTAACATCCGTCTATCTGTAGAAATAGTTGGATATGACGAGGAACCACTCAACCAGTGTCTTCTAGGTAAGGAAACTAAATTTAGATTTTATAATACTGCCATGTGCTACTTTTCAACTTTATGAAATAATATAATTCAAAATGTTGTCAAGTGCTGATATTTGAATGCATTATAAAAAAAATCAAAATCAGCGCAAAACAATACATTTAAAAAGAATTATTCTAATCTATCTGCTAGTGTCTACATGAAATGATTTATTCTATAATTATATTATATGTAAAATGTGTATAAATATATAATTGTGTGAATCTTTTCATTGCCGTAATTAGTAATTAAGTTTTGTTTTGTGTTGATTATTTAGTGTACAGGTAAATAACACTATATGTATCTCTGTAATGGAGGAAATAAAGTTTGAATGGAATTGAATTTAACTAAATCAGTAGGATAGCCAACCCGGCCAGCGCATTGATTCATCAAACAAAATTTCACGCGCAGACAAAGTGAAAAACTTGTCAAAAATTTGAATTCACTCGAGGCGGTAAAATTACACAATATTTATTTCACTGTGAGTTTTTAATACTATTTGTAGTATTTTATCGTCTTTTGAGGACAAAAGTAAGTCATTAATGACGATTTTTATCAAAGTCGGTGAGAATTTAACAATTTAAATCGTAATTGAATGTTAGGCACCGGCGAAAAATTGAAAATTGAAACTTTAAAAAATATCATTCTGTGTACGCAGTTCCTCATGCACCAAAGATGTTTTTACATGAACGGAAAGAACTTTTTTTCACGGTTATTTTGATGTATAATTTGTCAAATAATTTTCTTTACACAAAAAACGTACCAGTTTCAAATGTCGAAAAAATCGATGACATTGCCGGATTCTCGATCATGGGCCGCCCCCTTTCCGGCTAATTTGACACAGAAAAAATGCTAAGACAGCTTCCTTATTGTATGTAATGTATAAATTTGATAATCGAGAGACGCTGTGGAGATATTTTTGTTGAAATAAAGTAAGTTTTTCCTTAAAAATATTGTATTTTCACTCCATTTCTCGTCTAATCTGCCGATTTTTTGGAACTACTTCCAGTCGGACATATTTGATTAGCATTCGTCCCGCTTCGATCACAATTTTAGCATGCAGAAAATGTCATCGTGTATTTTGGACAAAATAGTCAAGCTTTTTTGCCTTATTTGTCATGTATGATCGATCTGCATGGCTGCCGAACACATTAGATATGCATGTGTTCTAATTTTACCCATATGGACTCGGGATCTGTACCAATACAGTGTACAGTGCAACCTGCTCATGTAGGGCTAGTTAGGGACTCAGAATTACTGAAAATTACCAACTGATTTTGCTTTGCTGGCAAAATATAAACAGGACCTGTCTGTCATATCAGTACATATCATTGGATAAATAAGCTAATATCATTAAAGAGGGTTAGACTGGATTTTTCTTTATGAAATATTTCCCAAAATGAGGAAACATCTCCCATGTTAGTTTAGCCAGAGTCAACACAACATTGGTCTTTATTATTTAAATTTTTGTTTCTGTTCTGATGCCAATAACCCCGGCATTATTATTTTAGTACAATTTAGACATGAAAAGTTGATTATTTTGCTTCATTAAAAGTTTTAAGTCAACTTGACATAGCACAAATAACATTTAAATAACTAAAGTAGGAAATAGGAAAAGTGAATACTAATCATGTGGATTTCATTTGACTTGGTTAAAAATTTAACTCCATATTATAATGATTAAATACAGATCTGTAAAATATTTAGGAATTTCAGTAATTTCTGTAAAATTGTAAAATTCTAATAAATAAATATCACCTTCTTTTAGGAAAATTCATGGGAACTGGTTTGATAATAGCATTAAGAAATAAGTTGATGCAAATGCAGTGAAATTCATGACACAGTGTATCCAAATGGGCATTATTAGTTTGTAAGAATTCAAAATAATTGTAACACACTAGGCCTATTCCAGATTTATTGATTTATCAGTTAAATTTAGAATTGATTGGTTGGTATACACACCCCATTCAAGATTATTTCAATTATAATCAGGTAAATGAGATTAAGGAGAAAATAGGTACAGGGATGAAGATTTGCAGGGGGTAGCCAATGGCTTCTAAATTCGAGTATGGGCCACTTAATGTTTACACATTTAAGCCATTTAGTACTGTTACAAATTTTTTATGAAGTGAGCTGGCCCCAAACTCAAAATATTAGGCTTCATCCCTGAGGTAAATCACACCCCTCAACAAGAGAACTGGCAAACTTTCTGACATAGTAAGATTTTAACCTATGCTGTTACCTGTATGCTACACTTCAGGCAAGGGTGCATGAAAAGCATTTCATGTGGTGAAAAAGAGGTATTCAGTATCAAGAGAAGCATTCAATTCATAAATGTGTAATGGTATATAATTCCCAGTATGTTAAGGATATTGATATGTGTTGATTCTATATAAAATGAAACATTCATAAATGTCTGATGATATCTAATTCCTAGTGTATTAAAGATATTGTTATGTTTTAATTTTACATGAAATGAGACATTCAACATTATTACAATTTACAAAGTTGGTTTAGTCACACATAATGCATTTTTCTTTGAAAAATGTTCCATTATGTGTAAATAGTAATAACCATGAGTGTTCATTCTAGGATTTTTTCAGATGGGTTCATTTCTAATAAAATTCCTCTAATAACAAGTTTAATAACATCAATGATTTTGCATACATCTAATGTTTGATGTGACTTGTAGTCTTTTAGGCTGATGTAAAAGCTTTTGTAATGAAGTATTTAAAAGTTTCATATAATGTAGCTTTTATATATGACAATGCTATCAAATATTTTGAACTTGCATTTGAAATCTAATTTCAAATGTGGCCAACTATGGCCTTTACAATGGTGCCATTTGGCAAAATAAAGGATCAACAGCCCCTTTCTAGAATGAACACTGCCATATGATCCATAGTTTTTGATTTATTTGTAAATGATTTATCTATTTATCACAGCCAGAACAACTAGAAAGTACCTGTCCCCCAAAAAATCACCTGTTTGTGTAGTTTCTAAATTAATTTTGATAATTTAGACAATTTTAGTCCTTTTAAATGCTATTATGGCCCACTTGTCATTCATTTAACAAACAACAATATGACAAAATTTCTAACTATCTGCCTGTTCATAAATTTTTCTAACTTTTTAGTAATTCAATATCTTTTATTTTTTAAATGTTAATTTTGTTCATATAAAAATATTTGTTTTATTTTTCCAAAAAATATCTGAGGTTACTTTCCATGGTACCCATGCCACATTTCATGTTAGTACCTTGAGGAAAGACAAAATGCAACTTATTTTGATCTCTTTTTATGTATTTACCCTATTTATCATCACTAACCTGCTCAACATATTGTGTCCCAGCTCTAACTTATTTCTCTGTAGAATGTCTGATTTATTTATTTATTTATTTATTTATTTATTTATTTATTATCATCTCTAACCTGCTAGACATTTTGTAACCTGCTCAACATACTGTGTCCCAGCTCTAACTTATTTCTCTGTAGAAATTCTGATTTATTTATTTATTTATTTATTTATTTATCTTTTTTTTTAATGTAGGCCCTATTTATTTATTCCTGTTGGGGTCCTAAAGTATCTCCATCAACAAACACATGTCATATGATGTGTGCCAGATGAGGATGCCTGTTGCAAAAAAAAAATCGATAAATACAGTACAGACCTGTACAAAGTTTAGCACCCAGCTAACGAATTAGTGCCGACAGTCCATATTGGTTCCTCGTTTGGTGTTTATATCGACAGCAGTTGCCATCTATCTCTCAGCAGCTTTTCGACCGCTACCTTTCCATACCTTAGGCACTCGGCAGTCGAGCTTTGACTTTTTTGGTTAGCTTAGTGTTAAACTTTCGACAGGTCTGTACTGTACATTGCGTGTACTGTGTATACAGTAGACAGTTGACCTATATATTTGACACGGGGAACGTTGTTTACGTCATTACGTTAGAAGGTCGCGGCCATATTTGTTTTCATTGACAACAAGACGTACTGAAATCATGCTGTTGGATTTTTGCGATTTTCGCATATTTAACCCTCATGCACCAGGTACGATAATTTACTGGCGTATACTGTAATAATTTTCTGACATTGTATTAAAATTTCTAGGAAAAGTATTCTTACACAAAAAACGTACCAGTTTCAAAAATGGAGAAGAAATTTCTGTTGATTTTCAAGAGAAATCGGTTATCGTCGGGATATCAGTAATTTTAAATAAATGTGGCGTTTTATCTCGGACTTTTTGATACATGTAGAAAGTTTAGTTAATTCCTCACACGCTTGCATCATATTCGTAGCTAGAAATGTTAATTTTATGGTATAAAAACGATTCTGAAAATGGCGAATTTTTTTCGGGTTCAGACACTTGCCAAAAAGTAATCCCTTTTTATTTACCGCGGAAGGTCTCAAATTTTAAAACCAATGCACATTTTGGACTTGGCTATCCTACTGAATGGTAATCTTAGTATAGGTAATTGCTAGAATAAACATTAGTCTTGACCTGTGCCCAATTGGACCCAAGTGATTTTTCTACTTTTTTGGAAACATGTTGGTTTGTCTTCTTGCATTTTATTTATTTCTTTAATTTTAATTTATTTTATTTATTTATTTATTATTTTTTGAATTTATTTTTAAGTATCGCCATGGACTATTTTAAATGATAAACAACACATAAAAAAATTATGATTATTATAACAACAAGAAATACAAAAACAACACTTCCTGTTTACACCAGGATGGCATCATAGTTTGACTATCGATCCTTTTACTATATGTCCAAAATCTGGATGCTTTTGTCAATTTGCTAATATTTTCGCAATAGATTACATTTGATACATGTATATAATATCGAAAACTCGAGCTCGGGGACACATTTTTCGCTTACATTTTCGGCAAATTTATATTTTTCAAATTTGTTTTTAAATAAATAGGACAAGTTGCTATTTTTCTACAATTTGATTTTTTTTTCAGATCTTAAAATATTGCGATTTTCTATTAAGCTTATGTTAAAATTCAAAGATTTGTTAGATTTTTTGCCGCGCTATATTTGAAATGTCAATTTTTATCACATACCCATTGAATCTTACTATAGCGATACATTACATTTTCTTGCCATGTGATACAAAGGTCCATATCGCACATGTGCAATACAACATTCCGTATCACCATAGTAGCCGGAACAATAATATGCTTATGTGATACGTAATGACAATAATATGACGTCAATATGTGATAAATACAAAACCACACAAAAGTGGTTTTCTGACGTAGCTGATCGCACGAGTTTATTGTGCGGACGTATACATTACACGAGTGCGCTCTGCGCACGAGTGTAATGTATGCGTCCGCACAATAAACTCGTGCGATCAAGCTACGTCAGAAAACCACTTTTGTGTGGTTTTGTATTTATCACATGCCCTACCAAACTAAATGAAAAGCTTTCTTTGGCTTAATCTGTCAAAGAATTCACAATCAACTCAGTATTTCATATTGATTTTTGATCTGATTCGAAAAATCTGATACCTGACTGGAAAAACTGCTAAAGAAGTAATTAAAAACAACAGATAACTCTTCGTTTACGCATTATCGGTTAACATTTTACTTATACCATCGTAAACACTGGGAAAAATTAAAAAACAAACATTGATTTTACAAAATTATTTAATATCGTCCGCGATTCTCCCAACTCGAGTAAATTCTCCCAACTTAACATGACGTATGTATCACATATTGACGTCATATTATTTTTGTCATTACGTATCACATAATGACGTCATATTATTGTTGTCGGAAAAGGGAATTCCCCTAAAAGGAGTTCCGGCTACTATGGTGATACAGAATGTTGTATCACACACGCGTGATACAGACTTCCATATCACATAGCTTGAAAAAACAGTGTATTGCTATAGTAAGATTAAATGGGTATGTGATAAATTATGTGATGTCATGTTAAGTTGGGAGAATTTACTCGAGTTGGGAGAATCGCGGACGATGTTAAATAATTTTGTAAAATCAATGTATGTTTTTTAATTTTCCCCAGTGTTTACGATGGTATTAGTAAAATGTTAACCAATGATGCGTAAACGAAGAGTTATCTGTTGTTTTTAATTACTTCTTTAGCAGTTTTTCCAGTCAGCTATCAGATTTTTCGAATCAGATAAAAAATCAATATGAAATACTGAGTTGATTGTGAATTCTTTGACAGATTAAGCCAAAGAAAGCTTTTCATTTAGTTTGGTAGAGTATGTGATAAATACAAAACCACACATATAAGTGGTTTTCTGACGTAGCTTGATCGCACTCGTTTATTGTGCGAACGCATACATTACACTCGTGCGCAGAGCGCACTCGTGTAATGTATCCTCGTAATAAACGAGTGCGGTCAGCTACGTCAGAAAACCACATATGTGTATTTATCTAACAGTAGACTAGTTTTTCTATCTGATTTGACGAAATACAAGTTTTATTGAACACGAATGATACAGAACATTGACGGTAAAGTGCACTTGCACGTTCTCATGTGACGTCATTGGGGAGAATGTAGAACAAATGTCATTAACATAGTTCAGTGGTTTTCTGTGGTAAAATGTAATTTTTTCACATAAAGTATTGTTTTTTTTATTATTTTAAATAACCTAATTAGAAATGTTAGATAAAAAATATTATATACACAGTGTGTATGTACAACCCTTCGTATCAGGTCTCGTCCTTTTTTTCGTAGCTGTATCACTAATCGTCGCGCAAGCGCGACTCGGAGTGATACGGCTACGAAAAAAGGACTCGACCTGATACAAAGGGTTGTACATACACACTGTGTATATAATATGTATGTATTTTATGATTAAATTAAAAAAATGGTATATGACAGTTCGAAAAAGTAGGTCGCTACGTACAAATTAAAGGACGCTTACAACTACTAGAGGTGATTGAAACAGACTGAGCAAGATAAGAATAAGAAACTATGAATGAAAATAAGAATCATGGAAGGACATTATTCATTTGTATCACTTGTCTTTAACACTAATAGCTGTGGCAAAAATAAATTTAATGTCATATTACAGTGAAATGCAAAAGATGAGGTACAGGAAGTACAAAAAACGTTAACGGTATAATGTATTATATTGTAGGTGGTTCGTAATTTCGAAAAACTATTACGTATGTTCACAATTTCGAACATTCAAAATACTATTACAAAAGTACAAAATACTATTTCAATACGCGATGTTACGTTGACGATAGAATAGTATTAAAAAATCTTCAGAATTTAGTACCGGGTAATTGTAACGATGTGCAGATAGGGTTGTTAATAATTTTGCCATACCTACCGTGTCATGCGTGCTGTGTGCCTCACTGAAAAAGTGTGTGTGTGTGTGTGTGTGTGTGTGTGTGTGTGTGTGTGTGTGTGTGTGTGAGAGAGAGAGGGGGGGGGAAGAAAGCAACAATACAACAATTCACATCTGTTACAACACGTCCTGAACCAGTACAAATATTAGGACTCTACAAACACCATTACACCCATTACGACTTTACCTGTCTGGGCCAAACTGGTCGACAATAAAGGTACTTAAATGTTGCATCATGGGTTGTAATTGTAAATTTTGACCTTTGGATACCCTTAAGTATTGGTAAAGGATTTAACTGGTCTAAACTGATAATATCGGACTTAAATTTTACCGCCCGATATCATATCGGCATTCAGAATGATGCTTATGGGAAATTGTGCATGCTCGAAAACCCCCAAAATATGCATTTTTGATCACCTTGTATGTCATCTACTTTTGTTTTACTTTAATCATGAAATACATTAAAAAATGGAACATGAAAACACATTGTATATAAAGGTTTTTATTGAAAAAAACGTAAATAAAGTCAATTAATGGGTTTTCTTATGTTCAATTTTTCGTTTACATACATTTTCAAAAAATATAGACAATGGCATAAAAAGTGAACTTGGATTGATCTCGGGTATTTCTCAGTCGAATTTCTAGACACGTCTTTGTGTCACTGTTATGTAAGAAAAACAGACTAGGGGCTTTAAATACACAAATAAGTATGTGTGAAAGGTTAAATAAATAATTTTACCTAATCAGTTCTCTATCAACCCGAGTAAAGTAGTTGTTATAATGGACACTTAAGCTAACTTTCTTAACATACACGAGGAATACTAATAAGGGGACATTTTGTTTCGCTAAAAATCCGTGATGTTTGTCCATCAATTCTCTAACTACAAAAATTGCATCTGTCCATTATAAAACACACATTTCTTACAGGACTTTTTATATATTTGTTTATGTTGTTTACGATCAGAATAAAACGGGATGACAACAAAACACAGTGTAGCAACTCCTAATGAAGTCCTTAATTTATTAAGCGTCGAAATTACAATTTCTAATGAAGTTACTAGGCGTTGACAATTTTGGCGCCTAATGAAGTCCATAGATTCAGATTTAAGATCTAGACACGATGTCAAAAACAGTTGTTCAATTTTGAGAATAATTTTATATTGTAGTAGCAAAAAGACTTCTTATCTGGCGCCTCAATCTTTGGACCGACTGAAGTCTGAACTTCATCAGGGTTTATTCCAATGCAGATAGGTCTGCAAGTAAACTTGTGTCAATTAGATGTGAACATGTACACCATGATTTGTCATTAGAGAACAGATTTTACCGTCAATTACGTTTACATAAATAAATAAATAAATAAATAAATAAATAAATAAATCAATCAATCAATCAATCAATCAATCAATCAATCAATCAATCAATCAATAAACCGAACGGCCATGTGACGTCAAACAGATTTCAGGTTTCAACGACGTAGTTTTAAAGGACTTTACCGTTTATTACGCAAAAACACGATCGGTTCCACGATTTCAAACAGACTTTACCGTGGATTACGCAAAAAGACGAACGGTTCTACGACGTCAAATAGACTTTACTATCAATTACGCAAAAAGATGAACGGTTACAGAACGTCAAACGGGCTTTACCGTCGATTACGCAAAACAAATGCACGGTTCTACGACGTGAAACGGACTTTACCGTCGATTACGCACAAAGTTGCGCGGTTCTACGACGTCAAGCAGAATTTACCGTCGATTACGCACAAAGATGCACTGTTCTACGACGTCAAGTAGAATTTACCGTCGATTACGCACAAAGATGTACGGTTTCACGACTTCAAACAGACTTTATCGTCGATTACACAAAAAGACGATCGGTTCCGGCCGTAATAAAGACTTTACCGTCGATTACGCAAAAAAGATGAACAGTTCCATAACGTTAAGCAGATTTACCGTCGATTACCCAATAGCACGAACGGTTTCGCACGTTATACAGACTTAACCGTCGATTACGCAAAAATGCACTATTCTACGACGTCAAACAGACTTAGGCGTCGATAACGCAAAAACACGAACGGTTCCGGGTGTCATACAGACTTCACCATCGATTACAAAAAACGACGTCAAACAGACTTTACAGTCGATTACGCAAGAAGACGAACGGTTCGGGGTGCCATATAGACTTTATATAGACTTTCCATTGATGCTAGCAGACTTTTCCGTCGATCACGCAATAAAGACGCGCGATTCTGGACTTCTGTTAAAGCGGTTTCTAATCCCCGTCCTGATGACATGACGAGACAACATTCTCATTCCACAAGGGAACAAAATTGCTATACGAATTCAAAAATAAACAAAAACAATTGGTTCGCATCTTTTCGTCCTCCTGCTATCGCCCCTTTTCTTCTTTTTCCTAAGTCACTGGTTATTTGATGAATAATGTCCTCATTATAATTATGTCATATACCATTTTTTGAATTTAATCATAAAATACATATATAAATATGACAATTAGGTTAGAAATTACGCAATTTGACATTTTCCGTAATAAAAACGTTATCTTAAGCCAGATATTTGTACAATTTTCCATTATATACAATTAACATTCAGAGAAGGCCGTTTTATCCGACTTTGACGTTGTTGCATTGGTTATTGTCAATTGCATATTTTTCAGCTGCTTCCATGTGCAGAATTTTGAAATTTTACCAAAAGAAACATTCAAAATTCTGCACATCATATGAATTTTTGATATTTCTTTTGTAAGAAATCAAAAGTCTGGAAATGACACTGGAACTATTTTGAACCCCCCCCCCCCCCCACCCCTCCCCGTTTTATACTAAATTTGGTTTACTTTAAATACACTGGAAGAAGATTGTTTAGTGGGGTTTTTTAATTATTTTCCTGAAAGAAATATATAAAATATTAATGCTATCAAATGACTGGTATCCTCAATAAGAAACTGACATATGTCTTTTTTTTTTAATGTACTGAAAAACAGCATCGAAACCGCTTCAAAAATAGCACCGACGTTTCAAAATTACGGTTACAAAATTATTGCACGATATTAAACAACATATTATCAAAGAAATGTTCCACATTTTAAATGGAAAACATCCTATAATTACGTGGCACGCAGACCGTAAACAATTAACGATTTGGTGAGTTATTACGTCATGGTCAATCACCTTATATTAGCTGTCCGGTCGTTATGGTCAGTTTTCTTTTGTTGTGTCCAGACGGTCATTTAGTTATTGTTGAGTAAGATTTACTCAGGTGTGCATAGTCAGGTAAAGAGAATCCCACAAGAATACCCTACCCAGTCTAGTAAAGGAAATCCCAACTGAATACCCTACCCAGTCTGAAAGTATGGGATAGAGACCATAGCTAGGTAAAAAGAATCCCACAAGACTATCCTACTCAAGTCTGAAAGTATGAAATAGGGACCATAATCATGTAAGAGAATCCCAACTGAATATGATGTCCGGTCTGGAAATAGGAACGAATTTGATCTCTTAGATCCAAAAACAATTAAAACACAAACTGGTCATCCTTAAATTAATTTCATAGAACTGTCCAACGCATGGAGTTTTCCCATAAAAATGGCAGAAAATTTGTCTGTTGTTCATAAAATATAAATAAACTTGGTACGCAATTCAACTCCAACAACTTCATCACTGGTAGGCGTCAACCTTCTAAATCGAGTGTCATATTATAAATTTTTGAATTTCCTGAATGAAATATTCAAAAATTTGTCTTAAATTTTTTTAATATTTCATTCAGAAAATTCAAAAATTTACAATATGACACGAGTATTGTTGATTGAATAAAGTACTTAACACGATGTAATCATTCTTTTTCATTATTATTATTATTATTATTTGCTACTTTTGACTGCATTGTTTCATAAAATTTCAGAAGTAGCACGTGAAATTATTATACAAAATTGTGCATGACAAAAATACCCAAATTGTTATAAAATATTTGAAAATTAAATGTCTCCTTTTAAATTTTTTGACAATTTAAATTTTCTTACACCCCAGAAATTAGGTCAGCTTTTAAATTGCAGTGTCTGTCTGTCACCGGAGGAATAATTAACGTGGAGGGCCAAATCGACAGATGTAAAGGTCTCAATTTATAATTTAGTGGTCAAGCCATCAGTGTCCACTTCATTTAGGTTTTTAAAACTTCTTTAAATGGAGGTCATTCGTTGACTGGACAATGGTCAAGACTCCGGCCATCCATTGTTACTTAAAAAAAACCAGATGGTACGTTTTTTAAAGCAAAAATACTGTCATCGCAAGTTCTTTTTTCTTTCCTTTTTAAATGTTTTCATGACACAAATAAATTTTTCATTTAGACGAAAAATAAAACATTGAAAGCAATAATGATTTTCTAACGCTATTTTGTCGAAAAAAACTGCATTGTACCTCTTTCAAAAAGTATGAACAAAATGCTATCGTGTCTGTTTGTAAGGTACAAATACCATCATCATCAAATCAGTTTCAATTCTATTTCCATGCACATATATACATAAACGTTTTGTCATGGCGGTAACGTATCTTTGTTTAATGCTCTGATAAAAATATTCAAAATGTTGTAATTTTACTATTTCTTTCAGAAAAAAATACATGATACGAATTTTCAATTGTAGCGTTTCCTAGAAATTCAAAACTAGCAGATGACAGCGGTAAAGAATAAAATCGCAGAACTAAATAGGTTTCCCCATTATTAGGACATGTATATATGTTTCCAATATGAGTAAGGATTTCAAAGTTAGTAGTATGGACTTGCAAATAATTGTAGGTTTTCAAACTATTTGTATATGATCCAGTACCTTTTTCCAAAGATCATGCTGTTGATATACACTACACATCAAAAAGTGATCATGTGCAATTTTAATAAATAAATAAATAAATAAATAAATAAATAAATAAATAAAAATAAAATTTGAAAATGCCACTTTGCCAAATATGACAATGGTGTCAACACCCAAGTATTACTGCAAAAGATGCTGATACAACGGTCAAGTGACCTCTCGTGTAAAAGAGGGAGAAGGGTATTTTAATTTTTTAAGAGTCTATACTCAACCAAACCTAAAAGTAAGCTTTAAACGAAATTCCTTTATTTCACCAACTAATGCGTTGATTTAAGTCCATTTCGAGGAAGTTGAGGCAAACTCCTTTTTTTCCGAAAACGCGAAAAATTAAAGACAATAAGGGAGATAAAACCTTCCTTTGACTTTTACCACTGATTTTACCGGAATATACGAGTATAAGTGTCTCTAGATCATAACACGAGTGCACTTATGTTCCGATTTAACGAAATAATCGCCTTATCGGGTTTCGCGAAGTTACGTAAGTGTGTACAAGGTAAACACCTTAATAAGCCACGCCCCTTGACCTTATGGCGATTTGAACAATTATTACTTTAGTCTGGACATTTTAACGTAAACATAGCGAGTTGTCCTTCGATGGCCTTTACCGATGGTTGGGAGAGTCCATTTTGCAACACCACTAGGTTTGAAACAGCAGACTGACCACTGGTAAATCGGCGATATTTTCTCAGTAAGCCCGTGTTTAAAAAACAGAATTGTGTTAATACTAATATATATATAAATTATATTAAATTTTGCAAATCACATTTTGTATTACTCGTCATTTACAGGTGCTGTTAGTGCTACTGACCACTTGCCATTCCCCCTTTGGCCTTACAAGAATAGACTCGTCCGCACTGGACAAAGAGAAACGGAATCAGGACTTGTATAAAGGGGTGTTAGTTGTAAAAATTGTGCTTAGTGTCAAACTGACCACGAGGGTAGAACGTCCAGAAAATAGGAATTATTGAAAATAAGCATAATAACCCGGGTAAACTTATTATTTTTGGAGGGAGACACTTATACCATAATCTTTAATGTATTGGTCAGTGTTTATTTGGTCAGGTTCAGTATGACCTGACCTACCTACTGATAAGTGAATCTGGACTCGGTATTCAAATGTCAATGGTTACATCATTAGAATCGACTATTTTACCGATGCAACTGACCAGTGCTACGTCATATGCGTGATAACTGTCACCCAGTGTAGAACTGATAATTGTTTACATTATGTCGCATAATTACAACTACTGGACACTACGCTGTTGTTAACCGACGGACATTACCGGATCAAAATGAATGAATTTCAACCTTTCCATGGTGGCCAGTTTATGTTGCCGGACACTATTCAGTATCATGGAGCACACTATATCCCTGAGATGTCTTCACCGAATTACTCTGGAAGTTATACCAATTTGGTGTCGCATGTTCCTTACTCAAACTCAACTGGAAATGGGTCCCAGTTAGGTTTAACAAATACTTCAGAAACACAACAGACGGACTTTAATGGGAAATACAGCATGGTGTCCACTCCGGGATCCTCTTCTAGTTCTGACTCATCCTCATCACAGGAGTCTAGCTGCAACAGTGCAAAAAAGAAGGAAAGAAAAGGTAATTAGTTTTAAATATTGAAGTGACATATTTATGGCATCTCTGTGTTTTGGCACTAAATAGATTGACCACAAAATACTACAATTAATATTGAGTCAATTCTCTCTCTCTCTCTCTCTCTCTCTCTCTCTCTCTCTCTCTCTCTCTCTCTCCATGTGTTTGAAGATGTTACAGTGACCATATCGCATCAGTCAAGTTGTTGCCTAAAAAATAAAATTTAATCAATTAGGTGCTAGTGCTAGAAATGGTTTGTAATGATGTTTTTGATGTCTTCCTTCTTGATGATGATGATAATTTTTTTTTAAATAGATCTCGTGTGTTTGTATGTGTATATTCGTTGCTGACCGTGACTGTCATTAAGTCATTACCCATCCCCACCCAACCCATAATCCATGTAATTTTTTTTTTTTTTTTTTTTTTTTTTTTTTTGATAATTAAAAAAAATCCACTTGACTTTTATTTATTTTAAGCCTTTTTAGTGAAAATTAAAATTGATTTGAAATGGAATTGGAGTCTTTCCACACGGCAGTTCTTAAAATGAAGTTATTAATTTTAGCATCATTTAAAATAATAAATATTAGAATATGCAAATATTTTTAAAAAAATAAAGGTAATTTTAACTTAACCAAAATTAGTACAAATAGGAATATGAGAAAAAGTTAAATAAAAAAAAAAGAAAACGTTTGACAAAATTATTTTATTTTACTTTATTTGTTCACAAAATATTGTTTAAAAATTACCAAATGCTCTTCATTTTACAGAACAGAACAGAACAGAACAATTTTACAAAAATATATTTTTCAGTTTTAACTTTATTTAATTTTATTTGTTTATAAAATAGTTGCTAAAAATTAACCAAATGCTCTTCATTTTACAAAATATATTTTTCAGTTTTATTTAATTTCATTTGTTTATTACATAGTTGCTTAAAAAAATAACCGAATGCCATACATTTTACAAAATCGATTTGTCAGTTTTAGCAGGGTCATCAATAATTTCAGATGGTCAAATCTATCGATTAATGGTCAGTTGTTATTGTTGATCAGAATGTTTTGTCACAATGTCCAGTTATCTAACAGGAGGTAATAAATTGTAATTTGACTGGTGGACTTTGATCCCTGGCCCGTTATTGGGGCACCATGAGGGGATATCGAATTGTGTGACAGGACCAGTTATCGTTTTCGTAATAATAATGAATTAGTTTTATTGAAAACATGAATGAGATATTGTGTTTGTAAACAAAAATGAGTTATTTTTATTGATTTTCGCAGATTTTTGTGATAATTTAAATGAAAGCTTTCCTCTTAAAATATTCACAGGTTTCAATATTTGCTAATTAGACATAAATTTTAATTTGCGAGTTTTCAATCGATTTATCAATGTGAGAATTAATTCTGTCAGATATGAAAGAAACTTCCCAAAATGACCATGATACAAATACACCGTAGAATACACTTGTAAAATTTTAAAAATTATGTACCTCAGAGAGAGAGAAAGAGAGAGAGAGAGAATGTACATTGATACATTATTTTAATACCCTTAAAAGTTTTGTTCAGAAAAATTATACGGAAACAGTATTTATGGCGACATTAAATTAAAGATTTATCTGAAATTACTTTAATGTTCTAATTCTTAAAATTTCGAAATAGCACATGGAATTATAAAACATATATTTTGAAATAAATAACATCCACTGCATAAAATCAGTAAAAATTAATTTTGATAAAAAAATAAGAAAGAAAAAAGTACACGACGCCTTGTATTATTTCCAGAATATTTCACGCGTTGCGTTCTAATATAAATAAATAAATAAATAAATAAACGAATGAATGAATGCATCGTTATGACGAGGTTACTTATGAATTTGGAAGAAAAATATATTTATATGAAGAGAAGTTCATAAGACTCTTTCAAATCCAATGGCAGTAATTTGAACATAGGATTATGAATGGATTTTGTAAATTAACTTACGTCATACTGCTTATTAATGTGACTTGTTTCATAGTTGCGTTATATGTATGATAACATAAAAGTACCCGATGACGCTATAACGTTATGTCAGGTTTATCTGCCATTGATAGTTTATCTCACGTGCCAACTTGACTCAATATTGACAATCTTCCATTCATGTGGGAAAAAAGTTTCACAACTAAGTTAATCTGAAAATGCCTGTGTATGTTATTATGAATGTGTTATTATTAGAATTGAAAATCGTGCGCTTTTTGGCGGTTTTGTTAGAAATGTCGCTTTGTCTAAATTGATTATTTGGATAGTGTGTGTCCTCTTAAACAGCATCTGCAGGTCCGATGTGAACTAGGTTATCAAGCTTTCATCTTTCCGAGTTCTTTGCTATCTTGCAACAATCTACATGAGTACACGAGTACTTATTCGGGAGATCCCAAAATAAGAAAAAATAGAGCAGTATTTATGTACATTTTGGCGAAGCAGTTTGTACATCGAATAAGAATGTGTGGTACTATACTGTTATACTAACTGGACTGGTTTCCAGACACATACAGTACAGATCTGTCGAAAGTTTAACACCGAGATCATTAATGAGTGAGAAATCAAAGTTAACCCCGGCCCCTTGATAGCTAACTATCGACATCTTTTCAGCTAACCCTCGGCAGCTTTTTTTGTCGCCAGCTATCCATATCTCGGTCACTCGACAGCCAAGCTTCAGCTACCCTTTCCGTTAGCTCAGTGCTAAACTTTAGACTTTCCTTGCGATTAAAAATGCGTTTAATTTTCCTTTCTTTTCAAAACAGTCTGAAAAACACGTTTTATTGTTTGCAAAACTAGCTTTGGTATAAATAATAAAATCAAGATTTTAAGAAGTTCAAATACTAAAAATAACATAAAAAAATAAAATAAAATATACAATTTTTCATAATTTTAATTTTATTTGATTTATATTTCTAGATGTTTTAATTGTATACCATTTAAATTATTAATTACTAAAAGCTAGAGGTTAGAGGGTTTGGCGTTTGCAATTTAAAAAAGGATCGAATAAATTTTTCGTGAAAATAGAAGGTTGTTAAATTGGAACAGGTTTAAATCCATTTTGTGCCCCACCTCAAGACACACACGACACAAATCTAAGATCTTTTGGACCCAGTTTCACAATCATTCCTTAGCTAAGATTTTCCTTAACTTAAACCTTGCAAATTTTCAAATCCTTATAATTTTGTTAATTTTCGGGATATTGAGGAATTGGTTGTCAATTCTAAGACCACTTCTAGATTAAAACATTTTTATTTAGTTTTGATAAAAATATTCACCAGTATTTTCAAAAAGAAATTATAAAAAATTGCTAAATTTAAGTTAAGAAAAATCTTAGCTAAGGAATGATTGTGAAACTGGGACTTTGTCAAGGAAAGTGACCCCTCCTTTGAACACCTAAGACTGTCAGAAATCCACCTGATACAAGAGTCCCTTTCCTTAACGCCAATCATAAACTTATCCTTAAACTAACATAAATTCAGCTCTCAAAATAGTACTTTATTTTTGTATATATTAATAAAAACTCGGGCCCTAAAGCACAATATGAGAGTAGGTAGGTTTAGTGTCGTTCCGGTACTAGTATTAATGTCCAGACATTGCCCTCACTGTCAGGACAATGTCTGTTGAACCAATCAAATGTTACGTTATATGACGCAATGGGCATAGTGGTATCAAGATGGCGGTGTGATATATTTGACGTAACCGTGTTATAAGCAATTGCGGTATAACCTGAAAGTATATTTCTAACATGCAGTAAGAAGATAACGAGGAATGTATTCACAAAATCGATTTAGAGAGGGTCAAGATGACCTAAACACCGCAGTGTACTGCAGAGCAACGATTAAAGGAATGAAAAGGACAAGGTCATAGCTTAATGAACAGTTTCAGCGCACCATAGGTCATTTCGCTCGACATATCTTGAAGAAAACGGACAGCTGAGCTGATTGAATGACCATTAATAAAAGAGGTTCACCTTCCCACTCACCGTGAAACTACTCATAATGAGTATTCCAGTCACATACTGGCACCAAATTTGACCCTTTCTATGAAAAAATGTTTCTTATAATACAACACTTTCTGCCAGCTTCATTTATTTAAACACTTAAAAATATTACTATTACTAAAAATACGACATTCAAATTCACTTGCCTTACTCTTATTTTTTCAGAATAAAATTAGGCCCTTTTTTATTTAAAAAAAAATTAATATCAGTTGTCTTATATTGAACACACTTTTGTTTCACATATTTATATATTTTTTTAAAAGAAATATTAAAACGGTGTTTAGTTTAAGAATGGAAAGGATTGGGAATTGTTTTTGGTTCTAACAGAATATTTGAAATTATTCAAAATTTGGATTAATAGAAATTTGGGAATTATTAAAAAAATTTATTTGTTTCAAAAGCATTGAACATTTTGTTTGTGTCTGAGAGTATTAAAAATTGTGTTTTGATTCTAAAATTATAGAAAATGTGTTCGTTTTTAACAGAGAATTCAGCGTAAAACGTTATAATATCTGTTCATTTTCCAACTGATCTTCCGTCAGAAAGTCGTCGAAATCTCTATCATCCTGTGTAATACATATCTCTCATCTGATCCTCATATTTTATTTTAAACTGGTGATTATAGGCCATATTTTAACATAGTCAGGTCCCTTGGGTAATTAGAGTTAGAATATTGTAGGTTAATGTTTAAACTGCTGGTAAAGTTTTACATAACTCGGCCATTTTAACAGTTAATGTTAAGTATAGGACCTTGAAATAATTCGTGGAATTTTTCTAGAACACTTTCAAAGTAGTAAATTAATGGAGATCCAGTTTATTTTAACTTATATTGATGCGGTCAGTTCATGGATGATGCAGGGCGCCGAGTTGCCTCGAGAAAACCATAGGCATTCAGAAAGCGATCTGACAGATTCTTTCTCAAGCTAGAATCTGTCTTTAGTATTGTGTGCCTCTGTTTTAGTATTTTCCGAGTAACAATATAATTATTCAGCATAATTTAGTTGTTTCAGTGTATACCAAAAATGTCAATGATACAGTTTTAAGGTTTTTGAAATGTTTTTATTCAAAAAGAACTCATGGTACTTTTAATAAGACATCGGGACATGTTAAAGTAGCTTAGCAATTTGTTGAAAATGTCGATGGCGATGCGACTTTCAAGAAAATAATCGCCTTCAAATCAAGTGCATAATATTTCAATATTTATTCTTTGTAAAATTTTGACATTTTAAACATACATCTGTATATTGTGAACAACACGTAAATGATGTTGACTACATCATGGAACAAATTTTTCCGAGTATGTGTTTCCAAAAATCAGGCATTTACCAAAATTAAATTTGTATACGATAATTGCTTTTTTGGAGTATTTCTTTTCAATATTGTTGTTAGTGTTAATAGAACGCAATAAACTGTAATAAAAAAGCGGCCATTGGAACTTAGATCAACTTTTTAAAACCCGCATGATTCAAGAATGTAGCAAAATTATGCTTTTTGTTAACGTTGTAAGAATATCATATTCTCTATCTTTCCACATTTAGTTACCATGAAAACACTTTATTTTATCCTGGGGTTACAACAGCTGTATAACGTATCTCCCCAGACTTTTTGTACAGGCTTATGTCAATGTGATTAATACTTTGTCAGCCATAGTGGTGATTATGACGTAATCGTTATGTAACGTTGCTTCTGATTCGTCAATATTATGTAATGGAGCGGGGGATATCAACACGGTCGTTATTTTGGCCTTATCAATCAGATTTTGCCAAATTATCTTCAGGTCAATAACGTTAGGATAACAGCCATACGTACTTTCTTCCTTTCCAAAATATCTTTTTTTTCTATTAAAACAGGCATTGAAACCTGAAAGTTTTAGATCTGTAAAATTCCATTCCTACTTTGTTTTAATGGACACTTTCCGGTGTAGAATAAGTAAGCTACAGCGGGGATTTTTGATGAAAGGAAGAAATGGGCTTTATTTGTGATTTTGTCCTTGTGTAAAGTTTATATTAATGTTTTTGTAGATTTTTAAAATTTTGAACTTTTTTTAAATTGTTGCAGTAGCCGTTATATTATATTATAGTTAAGAACTACTAGACTGAGTTTTAAACCAAATATTTTTTTCAACATTGTTTTTGCAATATTTTGTAAATATTTTCGTATGAAACAAAATACTCGATACAAACTGTGGAAATAGAGCTTTGTTCTAACAGGCGAGTCCCGTTCCTTTGTGATGTTTGAGATGTGTGTGTGGAAAATGAATGAATGTATTAAAAATTCTAACTTGAATAAATAAGTAAATAAAGTTAGAAAAAAATAACTGTATTATAATAATAATAATAATAATAATAATAAGTAAAATAAAAATGAATGAACGTTAGTCCAGCAATCTAAATATAGCTACGTTGAATTAACTGTCACCTTTTATGTACTTTGTAATTTTTGTTCGTCCCTTTATCAGATAAAACACGGACAAGGTCGCTGGATAAATTTACCCTGAAAAAGATCAAAGTATTAAACAGGTTAAAGTAACCAATTATCGTGCTAACCCGTGTCCTGACTTGCCCATTAAACCGGTCAATTTATGTCCGTTAAAATATTATCTACATAGACGCATACATACATAAAGATGATAGTGACCATGAGGTTTTTAAAGAACACTATGTCAAAATATTTTTGGCAACGTTACGAGTCATTAAAACTTGTATTCATGGACTCGTGGTCGAACCATTTAATATGTCATGTCAGAATAGCATTGACATTTGGGGAAAAAAATCCGTAAAGGATTAAAGGTAGTTGAAAATTATGTATAATTTATCTGATAAGTTACACGTGACATTTCTCATTAAATAAGTCAAAAGTACATTGTGGCATATATAACAAATGCGCATGTAGATTTTTTTGCGAACAAATATCATTTCTTATTGTTGCCCGCACCACATGGCGCTATTTCGTACAGAATCATATGAATGCAATGCGAAATACTTAAACTGTCTCATCACAAAAAACTGACATTGAACAGTGGTTACTAATGTTGCCCGTTTCTTTAGGCCCTATCTGACGAGTCTTTACTAATATTGCCCAGCATCTGACGAGTCTTTACTTATATTGCCCGATACTCAATGCCCTATCAACTCAAAACTATATTGCAAATAAATCCACGCATGTAACAGCTACGCATTTTCCACTCAATAATGGGTCTCACTGGTAATTTTTGTTCATTTACAGGGACCCCTTACATTCCCAGCTACATGGACCTAACCAATGGTCCGGAGCCATGCGTTGTTTGTGGTGATGCAGCGACGGGCTATCATTACAGGTGTATGACGTGTGAGGGATGCAAGGTATGTTTTCATGTTGTATATATATACATGTATCTTGTTTATATGTATTGTTTTACGTCACATCTCAGACATACCCAACACGAGTTCATCTTGAGTGATATAAACATATATTTCAATACACGAGTTTGTGCAAATGTATTTATCTACCTTGAACTATGACAAACTGATGGCGACTTTAATCGGAATAAATGCTGACAATGACCCACACATATCTCTGATAGCAATTTAACTAGAAGTCAAACTAATCAAACGGAAAGTTATTTTCTTCGCCCGGAACCGGATCTACAAAAAAAAAACAAAAAAACAAAAAAACAAACAAACCGGAAATGACATTTGAAAAACTTAGATTCCATGATTAACACCCTAACCACGTTGAAATTTCTTGATGGTTTCGAACCCACCATAGTCAAGCAGAGCTCATGACCTTAAACTCTCCCAAGAGTGTTTAGTAAATGATATGTTGCTAGATGTATAAATATTATATTATTTATGGATGACTGTTTGGTCAGAGGAAATTCTTGTAGAATAATGAGGTTTAGCAGGTGTTTTATTTAAACAGATTAGCTAGACCTTCAACTTACAGATAGGATCCAGGATATGATACGCTGTCGATTTATTTCCCCTACAATTGTTATTTCTTAGGTTTATCTTGTCCTTAAATCAGTGTAGGTTATAATTTATGTATGGTGATTTTAAAGGACTTCTTCCAAACGATGAAATTTCTCGATCTTATCAAGGAATTGCTGGAACTAAAACGTTCGTTTTATACACACGGCGACATAAAAACA
Organism: Anadara kagoshimensis; assembly: GCA_021292105.1. Classification (NCBI taxonomy): domain Eukaryota; kingdom Metazoa; phylum Mollusca; class Bivalvia; order Arcoida; family Arcidae; genus Anadara; species Anadara kagoshimensis. The sequence continues at coordinate 48,298,869 of CM037870.1, forward strand.
CGTGTGCAAGTGTCAATGAAAGTTTGAACTGTTACATTTCTTCTCGCGAGTATTTTACGTTTTTGAACAAAATGGCAAATGTTAGAAAATTGCAAGTATAATTTATAATTTTCTTAGGTATGAAAGAAACTCTAAATTACTATGGTGCAACTGCGCTTTATAATGCACCTGGAATGTATATATGAAACAAGGACGCATCGTATCCACATTACTAGACGAGAAGCATAAATTATAATCATAAATGAGAGAGAGAGAGAGAGAGAGAGAGAGAGTATACATAAATTATACGAATTATGATACTGATTTACCATAATTATTCTTATACCGAACATAATTATAGATGGACACATATATTAGACCTCTGTATCGATTGCAACTGCCTTGGAAAAATATCAGTTAAGCTGATTCTGATGACCAACACAATTTTACTACATTGATCAGGAGTGGATATCGATTTGGTTCATGATGCAGATTATTAAAATAATTCACCGTTGTTTCTCCTTCGCTTTGATGTCTGCATCCTTCCCCAGATCTCTGTCTCATTGTGTTTTTGATCTGGTTGTTAATTTATTCTGTCATCTTTTTCTTCTTGCTGTAATTAAAATGTAACCGATTTTACCAAGAGTAATAAATAAAGGACTACATCTGTATATAATTTTGTAGATAAAAAACAAGTACTTGGCAACAGCCAACACGAACTCGGAATACAATACAACAAAAAGTAAGAGCAAAACACAATGCAAAAGATAAAACAAATATCTGTACGAATGAATTCAGCATGCCCGGCTTTGGACACGCACCGGTTAAATAGTTTTTGTCTTATTGCTTAATAATGGCGGTTTTATATTTGCAGGGATTTTTCAGAAGAACAATTCAAAAGAATTTACAGTACCATTGTAAATGGAACAAGTCGTGCAATATTGACAAAACTTCCAGGAATCAGTGTCAAGAGTGTCGCTTCAGGAAATGTATCAACGTCGGAATGGCGCTTGATTGTAAGCATTTTTATTATTTTTAAAACATTTAGGCAGAGACATATAAAAGGTTTTATATGTCTCTGATTTAGGTGAAGATGTTTTGTGCATAACGCATGCGTTGAAAATACATATATTCAAACCTTTGATATAGATCAGGACCCCAAAAATATTTTAGACATCTTGATATAATAAAACATGGAATAGCCCCAAGAAAATAAAAGCATTAGAAGATATTGCATCTATCTAAAGCTGAAAGCTGTTAGTAATTAAGTTTGTATTTAGTCTGCCGTACAGTCTTATGTAGCCTGGAGCGTTTACGGTAATCTGAGCACGTGGTTTATATCTGACCTTAAAGAGGTCAATGGACACATCTATACATACTAGGTCACTATGCATAGTTATATCCCTGGTCAGTTTTTTATCAACTGGCCAGTACAGGAGTAGTTAGATACAGAATATTCTTCAGCTGTTACAGTTCTTCAGTATAATTAAACTTTTCTGTGAGTCATCCAGGGGTATCCTGAAGTTTGTCCTTCACACATTTTTAGCTATGACAAGTTCTTTGTTACCTCAATTTTTTTATACAGCTAATGGACGTTTTATATTAATTTTCCACCTTTTAGTCAAACTTTTAGCCTTTCACTTGAGCAAAAATGTTTTAATAAAGAAATACCCTTTCTTGTATCCCCAGAGCAAAAACATTTGAAACATCTCATCATTCTTTGAAGGAGAGTTAGTTGCCAAGGAGTTGCTAGTTGACTAGAAAAACATCCTTTTATTTATGTCAGTATGGGAGTAATATATTCATGACCTTTGAACTAAATCAACACGGGGCTGCATTTCAAAGAAAATGATCACGACCTTGTCCAACCAGAGGGCAGTTTATTTAAAAAAGTTGGACATTATACAAAATTTTCTGGAATACGATCAGACAAGATAAGATGTACTTCAGTGACCAATTCCTTGAAGGTAGAATTTGTAAAAATGCGGATTGAATGAATATCCACCAGTTTAACATTGTCTTAGTAGACACTCTACACTCTTTGATAATGAGATTGAAGCATATTGTTCTAAAATACTAAGTAGTCTATATAGTTGACTAGAATTAGAAAGTGAATATTATCATTTTTGTCCACGCCCAACTAATGTGTTTGATTGTCATGGATGGCATGGGTAGAATTCGCTTGAGCAACAATATTGTCTGGTGTGTCAGTATATAATGTTGATACATGTATTTACAGTGGGTATGGGGATTCAATTTTCGATTGGACACACACACACACACACACACACACACACACACACAAGCACATCGTGAACTAGTTTATCACATGTCCTTATCATGGTCGTAGTTATCGTGTCATTTAAGTTCATATGTATTTATTGGTCTTATCCGATAAAGGTCACGTGATAATACATATATTAAATATACCATATCGATGTGTCCTTGTTTCAACCGACCGACCGGCTAAACTGACCTAATTCATTATTTGGCACGCATACACAACATTGACCACTGAATATTGACCACTTTGTCCATTTTATATCGCGAGATGAGAAGCTAATTAAACATAAATTTGCTTCTGTATGTAAAGCTACATACACACAGTCAGGATGTGGATCGATCATACCGCTATTATTATTACAAGGCTACCAATTTATTCCAGAAAGCATTAACAGCTGGACTAACTAGAACGCCTTAATTAATAAAGACCTCAAAATATTCTATTTGTTATCTGGTGATTGTGTCCATTTTAAGAATGGCATGTACGCACTCTAATGAAGTTTAGTTTGTTGTGACGGAATAATGTTGTCAAGTGTATCACCCATTCATATTTCACGTATTTTCTAACAGCGAACATATAATTATTTGCATGTATACACGTACATGTATTTGTTATCATTAAGAATCTACAATATATTTTAATTTTTCTCGCTTGCAATGCCAATTAACTTGCAAAGTTAGGAGTGTCTAGGTTTTTACCATGAAACTCATTTGTTTATATTGAAGATTTCACATGGACTGCAAACATAAATCTTACTTATGTACTACATAAATAGTTCTTGTCCATAAGATATTATCAGTACTTGATCGAGATTCTGAAAATGTATGATAGAGGAGGACCACAATTAAATGTAATCCAAACAAAATAGCTTACCTTCTCTGGTTTAATTGGAGATGTTCATTAGTGTCAATATGAAACAGTTTAACATAACGCTAAAAGAGTTCCAAATAAATTACTAGTTAGTGGCCTGCAAATACGTATATGGGGTGCTTTTGAAGAAAAAACCAAAACAAAACAATATTTCAAGTTGATTTTTAGAACAACTAAGACATCAATGTGCAACTGAAACACATATGCACATGGTTTGCATATCCTAGCATAGAGTTTGGGCAGGTGGTAGCGCAGGTAACTTGAAAAAATTCCTTAAAGAGATGAAAACGTTAGCTGAAACTCGATCCTATATTTGCTTTGTTTTTGCATACATGTATATTACACCCCGTGTTAGATATTATTTTGAAAAATACCTCTTACATACCCGAATAATATTTCATCCTTAACACAGCGAATGTAGACGACTTAATCACAATGAATTTACCGTGGCGAAATCCTTCTCAAACTCTGGTTTTCTCCATTCTTTCCTAAATACTAGGGTATGCCTTTTTCTACAACTAAACACAGTTTCAAAAGTAATATTTTATTCCAAAAGTAAATGAAATTATATTTCAGTGGTACTTAATGAAAAACAAAGAAAAGCAAAGCGAAAATTAATTGAGGAAAATAGACAAAAACGGAAGAATGACGCAGTAAAGAAGAAACAAGAGAGCGAAGGGTCAACGTCCGACGTGGTAACGGACACTGACCGAGACTTGTTGCACGAAATAACAACAGCATATGAAAACACCGCCGTTAAAATACCCACCAGAGGATCTGAGGTAAGGCAGTAATCAAATTTACATCATTAGCTACGTTTAATTATGTATTTTGTCATTTTTTATTAATTAATATTTTAATAATTACCTTCTTGTCGATTTAAAACGCCCACTGCCATCAGGATGTGAATTGACTGCCGCCATGTTGAAAATTATGTATACCTGCGCAATATTGACAAAAACGATATATTAATTGTAATCTATAACATCTAGCTGAATAAACTGTTTTAAGTCAAAGTTATAACTGATGATATTGCCGTGTTGTATTCCTTTTGAATAATGTAAGTATAGTACCAGACTTGACGACCAGACTTACCCGTGTAACGAACGGACTCCTCTAAGAGTACGAAAAGTTATACAAACGGTCAATGACTTTAGCTGAACCCTGTTAGATAAAACGTGTTTGTGGTCAAGTTTCCTTCACTCGGACATTGTATTGGTAAAATGTCTTTACTTAATTTAAGCCTTTAATGAAACTATTCAATGATCTATACAAGAACGCGCATATGGGATCAAGAAAGTTCACCATTATGTAGGATTTTAAAAAAGAGAAGCAAAATAATAACATTTGTTTTCATAAATTCTGCACTGGTATTGTATAAATAGATTTGTGTGTACATTTGTTAATCGTCCAAAACAAACATAATAATATTCTATTTTATTGATCAATGTTATGATATTTTGATCTGTCTGAAATTGTTGTTATTTCAAAATCACAAAATTTTGATTATTATCATTATTTCAATATCACATAAATTAGAAAAAAGACATGTATCAATTAATGAATAGGATTGAATTTTTCTGTACTTTAATAGGCTTGTAACAGAGTATGTATTTGCCAGTGAAATTGTTCTAACTGATAGTTTACCATGGATATATTTGACGTCCAATAGTTCCATGTTCCTTTCATTCTCAAATTTTGATTTCACGCGTAGGGAGTGTAGTTAGCTAAACAAGAGGTGCTTACTGTTTCGATGCACCCTGCCTCACTTCTCTGGTGGAGTTCACGTGTTTAACAAATTTTGCGTTTGAACTTTGCTTTTGAATTTCACTATTGATTTAGTTACAAACAAATAAAATCACTTGTGATATCTACTTTGTTTACATATCTAGTTCAAATTCATTTGGAATTTCATGTTATAGGTAAACAACATTGACCTGTCTCCTTGACCTTTCATTAGAAATATTCATATAGGAGGTTCCACCCAATACTTGGGTAGTGTTAGGATACAAATTTATACAAACACAGTGGACCTGCCTACTCTATGAAGTGATTATCACTCATGATGTAGTATACGAAATGGACACCTGGGTTTCCTACACATAAATAAACCGATCCACGATAAATATTTAAATTAAAGGTCAAACGGACAGGTCAATGTTGTTTACCTATATCTGGAACGTTTTCACCTTGGAACAAACTTGGTTTACATACAAAAAGTACTTCGTAACATGTTCAATATTTTCTAAGTGTGAAAACTTAAATTAAACATCTGTAACATATGGTGTTTATGTATTTTCAATTTTTGTCCTAAATCTGAAGTTCTTAAGAGTTGCAAAGTAAATTAATAATATAAACATATTTTAGTTAGTGACTTATTTGAAATATAAGAGAAAAGAGCTTTTAGTGCTGCAGCAATTATTATGGCATATGGATTTCAATCTTTGAAAAAATAGCTCATGGCAAATGAAAATGTACTACCTGATCATACAGACAGCTGCACTGATACAACAAAACAAGCACACAGTCACAATTATGACAGGAAAAACAACAATAACAACAACAGCAATTTCAGACCTGGCAGTACATAGTATCTGTATTGTTTGAACAATATTGAATTATCACTTTACTATTTGTACTGGGTCTATTTGATTATTCCAACTATCTTGAAGACGCATCAGTTTGCAAACCATAAACCATTGTCAAAATATGAAATGCATGAGGTAGCTTGCAATGTGTCTCCTTTCACTGGAAACATGTTATTGCTGCTTGTTTGACACCAACTACACAAATGTTTTCGCCAAAAGGTTCTGTGCTTTTGTTAGTGTTTATTTTGTGTTATTAAAATGTTCTGTTCTTAACAATACCAAATACTTTAAAAATATATGTTACATGGACGCATGTCTTCACATCTCAAACCATTAGTTCTTTTATAGCACAAGATTTTAACATTTTTAAATTGTAAAAGAGTAAATAGAATGAAATCTAATTACTTTACAAGACCTTGGGCACTTTAACCATCAGGTCGAGTGCTCATACATTTTCGGTAGCAGTATGATATGCAGACTAAGAACAATATACGAATTTTCAAAATTATGTTTTATGGTTAGAAACAAAATTATTTTGAATGTTAACAACATGGACGAATTTATTGCACAGATATATTATAGGCTTTATATATTTCTTTGATATTATTTTTGACATCTTAAAAAATGAAGATGGAAAGAATTAATTATGTTGGAGGTAATCAAAACCAATCTTACCAAGAACGGATAAAACAGAACATGACAATGTATTAAGATGCTTCAAAAATAAACACCTACCTTTGCTTGCCCTCTCTATACCCCCTCTCTCAATTTAGATTTTTTAAGGAGAACAATATCCAATACTATTAACATTATATGACATGACCGTTTATTTTCACATCTCATTACTTTTACAACCAATAGTCAAATATCTTCCATCTTTTGTTCTGTGATAAAAATTATTAAAAAAACAAACGTTTGTAACAGTTTGGTGACTTTGAACATTTGCCAGCAAATGTTACTACAATTTGTGATTTTTTTACCTGCAAAAATCACTAAAGAGTAACTATTGCAGCCTTAATTAAATTTCCAATTTCCAAAAGATTTCGGGATTGACACATATTTAAATTGTCATTCACGAATACGGAAATACACAATTTGTTTTATTGTCCAGATTTTTGCAAATATATTTAATTGGCAAGATTCTGTATTGTCTTTGAGTTTGTTCTTGCTCTGTTCAGACAATTTTTTTTTATCTTCCACTTCTAAATGTTTCACATCATATATAAGTTCTGTTGCCTTTTTAGTGTTAATTTTGTGCTTTTAAAGTATTCTGTAGTAATGCTTTTAAATATGACATTGACATTTGTTTTTCACTTTTGCGACCATCAGTCAAAATTACCCACCATTAGTTCTTTGATGGTAAAAAATTTAACATTAAGTTATAACTAGAAAGTAGAACGAGTCCTGCGCACTTCAATTCTGATTTTTAGTGCACACACATGCATGACCAGTACAATATACAGAATAAGAGCAATAGTCGCGCCATTTCCGAAAACAGCAACATGTTATACGAATTGCTTATCATATTCTTAGATTTTATTCGAATCTGCCAGAACTTGTAAAACTATGTTTCATGAGTAGAAAATGTAATGATGTTGAATGTTAACAATAGTAATTATTTCATTTGCCAGATGTATTGAAGTATCTATTTCTTCAATATTATTTTTGGCAGCTTTAAATCAAGTTGGGCAGAATAAATTATATTTGATTGAAACAAAACTGATATTACCATGAGCTCATAAAACAAAAAAGTAAACCAAAACTAAGCTCTCTCTCTCTCTCTCTCTCTCTCTCTCTCTCTCTCATATTTGAAATTTGTTTATCTTGTTTTTGTACGAGGATATGAAGTTTTGAGCAATACCGAATACTATTATAATTACATGTATATAATGACACAGAGGGGTTTGTTTTCACGTTTCAGCATTTTTGCGACCATTAGTCAAGTATTCTCCAACCCTTTGTTTTCTGATAAAAAAGAGGAAGCGCGCGTGGAAAAGTTTGGTTTATTTTTACATTTGACAACAGTTATTACTGAAATTTGTTTTTTTTTCACTGGGAAACAATCACTTCAAGAGTAACTATTACAGCCTTAATCATCAAAAACAAACACACTAATCCATGTTCGAAACAAATTCCAAATGAATTTTCAAATTTCCAAAATATTTTAGGATTGACATGCATTTATATTTTCCTTCACGAATAGGGAAATATACGATTGGTTTTATTGTTAAAATCTTTTCTAATATTTTAAATTGGTCAGATTTTGTAGTGTCATTGATTTTGCTCTTGATCTAAATGAGATATTTCCTTACTTCTTTGTTTTCGGCCAAATTTTAACTGCATAAACTACTAATAAGTTATGACATGACATGGCATGCAAACAATTTTAAAATAACAATTATGTTAAAAACAACATTACAGAAACTAAATAAATGTTAAAAACTACGGATGAAACTAATTTACGCCATGTTTGTTATAGGCGGAAGGTGCGGATAATAGTCTGCAGTCTAGCGACCCTGAAGCATGGCAGCAGTTGGCAGATGCCATGACGCCATCGATAGTAAAGGTGGTAGAATTCGCCAAAGGCGTGCCTGGATTTCTGCAGGTAAGTCAAAATTGCTGCGAACGAGTTATGCCAGTGATGGAATGCTAACCAATTATTCATTTCCGCCACTGCGTCGTTTTTTGATACGCAGAAATGGATGCAAAATAGAATTAATTATGTATGTTTGAAAGCAAATATATATTTTTTTCGTTGTTTTTTGGTAAAAAATTCATAAAATTATTTTTGACACATGCTTCATTTTAATATGGTAGATAATAAATATTGCGTTTTAGATAGTAGTCAGGGGAATTGCATTAAAACATTTGAGTAAACCATGCACGATGTTCCATATACTTTAAATTAAGAACGAAATTGAATTTTGAAATAAATGTTATAAATTTAAACCATACATACCTTTCATTTCCAAAATGTTGAATATTTATACGAAGATGAATCTTCCGTTTCGCATTCTTACAATAATTTATGTGAGTGGTAATGTCGTTCACCCCATCATCATCATCATCATAGCAGCATCAGCAGCATCAATTATTTTGATAAGAATATAAATACATTTTCATTTGTTATAATAAATATATTCTTTTTGAATATCAAAATTAAAAAAATTTTTTTGAAAAAGAAATTGCTGAACTGTTTCTAATTTGTGTTCATTTTACCTGCCTCAAAGATATCAAGTGATTATAAACATCTGTATAATTGTTCATGGTAGTTTTTGTTGCATAATTGTAGTGCTTAAATGTTGTTTTTTGCCTTTTCATTCAACGACAATTTACAAATACTTGCAAAGTTATTGCATTGATTAATGGTACTTGCAATATGGACCAAGTTCTTCAAAATTAAAGTATCTGAACTAGTTGGTTAGACTAAAAACAAACATACTAATAAATTTATGTAGAGCAAATTAGTATCTTCTGTATTGAGCATTACAAATGGTTTACATTTATGTATTCTATTATTATTGTTAAAAAGAAGTGATTTAAGTCTACATAATGAATATATTTTGATAATAATTTTAATTTTCATTACCCATTTAGTTAACCTAAGGGAGCTTTGAGCCACTGGATCCTGGGTGCCAAAGATGTTTTTGGCATTTACCAATTTTCGTAATTTCAAAGCAATTCTTACCTTTCTTTGATCTCTCTGCATCCAATATATTGGGAACGTTTTCCTTAATAAAAAAGACAAAGCATATATTTCACAAAAAGTCAAATCCTAGTGCTTATTTCCAAATTTGTCTAATTATTTCTTATACTCAAAGTGGGTCATAATGGAAACACATATTTTCCTCTGGCTTTGAAAATGGTAATTGAAAAATTCTGTTCTTGGATAGAAACCCAAACCAACTGCATTCTTATCAGTCCTATCAGCTACTGAACAATGGCTGCAAAAAAGCAGGTGCCTGGACAGATGAAATCTAATGATACATAAAGGCCACTGATCCCTCAAACCACTGGTCATACTAGCCAACGCGATCATTTATGCACATATTTTATCGGCAAATAAATATTCACATGTCTTGTCCAATATTATCTTTAAACTTTATGCTTTAAAGATTGTTAGAGTTTAAACACTCTTTTTACGCATTGAACTTTATTGTTTTTAGAAAAAAAGTTTAACAGGATTTATATAGTTGCAAAGACCTATTTTAGACCTATTTTATGTCATTTTAAATGATGCATTTAAATACTTGTTTCGACCATTTTAGTGTTAATCAGAAAAACGTCAAAAATTTAACTGTGTGCAGTCATGGAAATGTATATTTGCAAGAGACAAATTAAGATAAAGATTATGCTACTGTTAAGTAGCTTGATTAAATCTAGCATAGTTAGGTTCATTTAAAAACCAAGAAAAACTAGCTTGACTTGAGGCTTGTTTTTTCTCTACGGAGCATAGACTAAAACACTTTGAAATAAAGTAGCAGAGATGTTGGATTTTTTTTAAGCCATCACAGGTACATGTGATAACTAATTTGGTAAAAAGGATTGCGAATCAAACACTAAAAATTCTGCATTTTGAACATTTTAATATATCTGCTTACCTGAATTTTTACACTTTAAATCCATATATATATTGCAAAGTTAATGGAATGTTTCCAATTGTAATAGAACAAAACAAGCAAGTTTTTGCGAACTTAGCATTTTCTATAAATTCTTAAATTCAGAATTTTGTTCGTATTTTCTGTTTAAAAGATCCTATATCCAGATACTGATCAACATCATTTCCTTATCATTTTACATCAGTAAATGAACAATTATTGCAAATAGCAGGTGCTGCTCCAGATGAAATCTAATAATAACGCATTGAGGACAGTGCCCTCAAAGGCAAAGGTCATCAATATAAATTAAAAGCACCTTGCACATATTTCATCGATAAATAGTGCAAATGACCGTATTGATTAAGTTTAGGCGTACTTTGAATTTATTTGAGATACTTGGAATCTTTTGCAGATACATCAGATGAAACATTAAACTGTAAAATATTAAATTCTTTTTACGTTTTATCTATAATTGGTGCCAAAAATTGCATAATATTAATCTATGATGGTACACAAATTTGCTACTAATCTAAATCTGAAAATCTTCAAAAATCAAGGTATACTCCCTCGTGTAAAGCTTTTCAGGGCTAAATTTGGTAACATATTTTTTGGTTCTTAGGATATTTTTTCAACTCTTGGAAAAAATGGTTTCACAATTTTGGCCTAAGCACTACTGATCAGGAATTGTATTACGAATCGACCGTATAATACTGTAAAATAAGCACTGACTATTTTACATCTGAACGTTTTAAAGCACTGACTGAGTATTTTGGAAAATGAACCACAAGTGCTAAAGTTGTAAAATATTTTCATTTATATTTTAGGTCGTCTTTCATGACATTGCAAAAAAAAATGTTTCATTTTGTTCTAATGATTGGCTTGCGTAATTTTCACTATTATTCTTGTTTCAGTATTTTGGAAATATTTTGTTAACCTCTATTCCGTTTTCATAGATTATTTTTAATTAACTTGAAATCTCCATTTCTTGATATTGTGTTTCTGAAAAAAAGGTATTTTTTTTACATATCTATGTACCCTTTATATGATGCAAATTTAATAGGGATTGATAAATTTATAATTACTGGCCTTTTGCTTCTTTTAAATTTTTTATGCAAAAGTAGCACATAGAAGAGGTATGCTAAATGGTAAATATAATATTATGAATGCATAAATCCTTTGTGGTCTCACATTAGTAGTAGACCTATGAATATTGCTTGTATACAATGCAAGAGGAAGCTAACTAGACTAGTTGATGCATAATGACATTTGTATGCTCAAATAAACAAAGATGGATGAAAAACATAATTTGTTTCTGCTAAACTTATTTACGTTTTCCTACTTCCCGTGTCCAATACATATTAATCAGCTTTGAACTCTTGACCTCAAGTAATAACTACTCCCTGGTCATTAGATATGCATTTGCATGTTAGCCTCCAGATTATAATAAAGCTGTGCATACAATGGAGGTTTCAAAATGAAACGTGATCACGCAGTTATTGTCTCATAAGTTTGAAAAAAGGATATTTACGAGCTTTAGTACAAAGCTTCAATTTACTCTCTTTGTGCGTCAGAGCAATATCACTTACTGGTCAAGATTTAGACTATTGAAATAGACCTGTTAAATTTGTTTGGTATAGATTAATTGTTTTAAATACATAAAATGTTCTCTTGTCGTTTATTAAATAAATAGGCGATATTGAAACGTAAATTTTTTAATGAGTTTAACAAAGTATTTTTGGAGTTGGGAGATATATCTCATTAAGTAATTAGGTAGAGCCTTTATATGTGGAGCACCATGAGATGTTTGTTTCCAATATGCATAAATTAACATACCCCGATGTAAATATATAAATATTTCTCAAATAAAGCAAAATCAAACATACTTATCCATGTTAAAATTTTATTCAATTAGTTAGAAAAAATATTACTGTCCTATGTTTTAGATTCAGATTATAATTGATTATTATTTTGTATCAGGCGTGTAAATGAAAATAAAAAATTAAGCACAAATGTATATAGTTCTGGTTTAAGAATATCATTCTTATGGGTTATTTTGTTTTCTTTATTTCCTTTATTGGAATATTTTACCTTCTAGGAAAACGATGTTTTAAGGCCGTTTAATGCTGTGACATTAACATGGGTATAATATGTTATTTTGCCCAACATTTGTATTTTTCTCAAATGCATCATTTGCCAATTTAGCAATCCCAAATGTCTCTCATCGCAAAACATAAACATCACAATGAATTTTATTATTAAATATTTTATTAATTAACATTATGTTAATGATTAAACTTATTATATTTTCATTTCAGTTTTTGATCGTATTGTCATTACAGTTTTGGTAATTAATTAATAAACTTATTTATTTTTTAATTTCAGCTTTTTGTGGATGACCAGATATTGTTGTTGAAATCATGTTGTATGGAAATAATGTGTTTACGTGCTTCATGTCGGTACGACAGCGAAAAGGAAACTTTAACTATGAACAATGGAATGACTTTACACAAGTCACAAGTTAAGTCTGATGGACTTGGGGTTCTTGTGGAACCAATTTTCGAATTTGCCGTTGGATTAGCAAGACTAAACTTAGATAAGACTGAAATAGCTTTACTAGCCGCCGTGTTATTAATCCAATCAGGTAAGATTTATAACATTAATTTGTCTCTTTTATACAATTTAACACTGAACATTGTATTCTTGGCTTAAGTGTTATATTACCTTATTTTAAAGTTGATTATCTCCTAGGAATTTTGTATGTAATATTGCTTTCTGAAACATAATGTCACTTTTCACTGTTGTAAAACATAAGTGAACTTATGGTATCAACATTTAAAACCAACAAGTTTTTGATGATTCAAAAATTGCTATATTGACAGAAAATTAAAATATAGAAATTCAAATTATATACCTCTCCACAAAAGCGGAACAACATATTTTAGTTATGGTAATAGTTTAATATTTTTAATGATTTTGTAATTGTTCTATTAATTATAAAACAATATCATTAAGACTTGCAATACCATCTTTGAAAATATAAAAAGAGTCAATTAGTCTTTTTTTAATGATTCTTTAGTAAAACATTTCACGATTCTTTAATAAAACATTCCACGATTCTTTAGTAAAACATTTCATGATTCTTTAGTAAAACATTCCACGATTTTATTAAAACATTCCACGGTTCTTTAGTAAAACAATTCCCGATTCTTTAGTAAAACATTCCACGATTCTTTAGTCAAACATTTCACGATTCTTTCGTCAAACATTCCATGATTCTTTAGTAAAAAAAAATTTTTAAAAAAAAGAGTTAGTTAACCATA